>CANUEZ040000099.1:3660185-4864413 GCA_948099385.1 Fasciola hepatica | reverse complement strand
AGAAAGGTGACCGGTGTCCTCAGCGTGTAGCGGCTAGGACTCATAACAGCAAAGCAAAACACTGCTTATTGTGGCCCATTTATTGAAACGAGGTTGTCTTGGCAGCGCCACAAGTGACACAAGTTCAGGAAAGCTGGCCCATCCCTTGTTGTTCGTCGTGTGATCTCCTCCCGATCACTACCTACAGCTGTAATGCAGCTCCTGAACTACCTAAAATCACTAACTATTTCTAACTGCTCACCACAAAGGACGAGTGCAAGTACTGGATCCTGCCATACTTTTGAAAGCACATTACACCTCAGCAACCAAGTAATTCAAAAAGTGTCGCAGTCTCTGTGCATTACCATTCAGGAAAGCAATTTCGTCGGTGTACTACAAGTGGAAAACCGACTCCTGGGAGGAATTATTCTTTACCGTTTAGTAGACAAGATAAGAGATTCCATGGGACGTGCTCTACGGCAAAGTGGAAAAGATATGGGGATATGAGGAAATCTTATCATGCTGCACTGGAGACGGTAAAAGTTGTCAAAAGCTGGTCCCAGGCCCTAACGCGACCTGCGGTATGACAGTACAACGTTTTGAGGGTAGACGAATACTTCTTAGGTAAAGAATTTCCCAGGAAAAGTTTCATAAAGCAGTCCTACTGACAGAGTCACGAAGTGATGCGCTTTTTTTTTAGCGTCCATCATTCAGGATAGAACTTGACCAACAGGATTTCCCCGGAACTAGCTAATTTGGCCACGCTGATTGAAGAGGATGGCATTATGATTGATCAGTGCATTGCTTACCATTCGTATTCCATACAAATTCATATTTAAAAGAATTCGTCGTGAATTACCGAACAGTATATATCAGCATCCCTGCTTTTCCTAATTCCGTGTTTGAACCATTGAATTGAATATCACAGACTGGACTGTTTCGATTATAACGCTAAACTGTGGGGTAGCAGAGAAATTCCCGTGAATTAAATGCACCTTTAACAGTTGATAGAATCAATAAGTTAGTGTCAAATCACAGAAAATCCGTTGAGGTTAATCCAGTAAGACATATTCTAGTTGATATATTCAGGAGTAAACAGAATGACGATTGAGTAAATCTTGCATAACACGCAGTTAACAACGATTCCACAGCCTTATGCGGACGGAAAATCCGAAGAATAGTCAATAGTTCAATGTGATCGAGATTTGATCGATTAGTTTTTTAGGTGACCTTCTTTTGCGCGTGAAGGTAGCGTACATGCACCAGCGGCACAAGCGATGAGCTGGTCGTGCTCATTGACTGCGTTCGAATCAAAAGCGATCGTAAACTAGTACACAACACTCGTGAGCTGTATACGTGAATGATAATCGCATCCTTTCCAACCTTCTTTTTATCTATTCAGCTTCGTCCAGCTCACGTGGTATTCCGCTCAAATTGAAACTAGAAGCTCCAAAACCCGGTCTGTTTCCGTGTCGTTTGATTGTACATCGTCCCGATGATATTCGAGTGTACACTATCGAATGTGTGGCTGTGCCGGAGAGTTTGAAGATCTTGCTCAATTTCACAGCCCCCCTGAATCAATCAATTGTTCAACCGGTACCGATTGCAAACAAATCCGCTTATGACTGGGAGCTAGTTGCCCGATACACGGGAGCAGCATCGTGGTTTGCTGGTCCTTCGAGTCTCATTGTGGCTGCTGGTCGAACAGGGACTTATCCGATCACGTTTATGGCAAGACGAGAGACCACCATCCAAGTGAGTGATTTGATATTGAAACTAAAGATGATGCCTAAACCGAAACATAAATGTGTTGTAAAATCGCATCATCCAAAAGAGTTGAAGAAAACATCCGGTTGCTATTTCAGGTGCATTGTCCAGATCCGATAGCCAATGGAGCGTTAGGTATATATCCGTAAGCTAGCGGTATATTCAGACTGTGCGTACGTGTGTCCATGATCCGGAGAAAAGTATTTAAAGGTGGAGAACCAAGATAGTGGTAGTTGTATGTTTTTCTGTCTGTCTGCTAAAAGTCAATTACAAGTGAGCCAAAACGGGTTAGGATAAGTGCACGTATCAGATCAATGGGCTGTCTGACACACATTTGAGTGTATCAATCGAGATATGTCACCAAAAGAACGATTTGACTAAATGTCAAAAATATAATAAATCTGACTTGCTTGGAAGATAATATCCGCTCTACATACGTATCACTCATCATCATCATCATCATCGTTCAGCGTTAAACAGTAGGGCAAGCCCCACTGATCACTGCCTTTATCACGATATTGCACATTGAATTAAAAAGTATGAATATACAAGATGGACAGGGAATGGACCTATATGGGTGGGAAAAGGAAAGAATGCCCTAGTAGCCAACACACGGAATACACAGTCTAACTGTACAAACGCACATCGATCAATCATTCTGATTCGATAGAAAGTGACAACACGATCGCCACTGCTCGCGGTTCGCTGCCATATCCTTCAGTGTCTCCAGCCAACTGGTAGACGGATCTTTTGGACCCCAACCACGAAGACGTGAAGCACCTACTTTTCTTAAGTTTGCTGTACATCTTCTCATTCCTCGTTGCCACTTCATCTGTTGACCTCCACGTGGTTTCTTCCACTCCCTAGGAGGGGCGGAGAATAGGACACGGTACGGTAGACGTGTGCTTGCCATACGTAACACGTGTCCCAACCAACGAAGTCTACTAAGCTGGATACGCTGTGTCAAAAAGTTCTCTGAATTAGTACCCAATACTCGCTTTCTAACCTCATGGTTGCTTACTCGGCTATTCCACCCAATCCTAGCGATACTACGTAAACATCGATGGTCGAAAACCTCAAGACGACGAATATCTTCAGCACGCAGACTCCAAGTTTCGCAACCGTACAACAAAACTGAACGCACAGTGGCACAGTATACACGATTTTTCAACTTCAGTGAAATATCGGATCGGCGCCACAAGTGCTTCAGTCCAGCGTACGCTGCTCGAGCTTTGGATATCCGCGTACTCACCTCTACTACTGTGCTCCCATCCGTCGTCACGCTGCTCCCGAGGTAGGTGAAGTGATCGACAACTGCCAGCACCTCCCCATCGAGCATCAAGCTCGGAATTGTTGACGTCCAGTCTTGTAACATCACCTTGCACTTTGAAGGTGCAAAGCGCATGCCGAATGGAGCTACAGCTCTTGAGAGATTATCTAGTGCACGTTGAGCATGTTCCATGCATTCGAACAAGCAGACAACGTCGTCCGCGTAATCTAGGTCACATAGCTTTTCACTATTTCCTAGTTCGACCCCTACATCCTGAAGATTTTGCAGCCCACTCTCCATTATTTCGTCCATGACGAAGTTAAAAAAGAATGGAGACAAAGGGCATCCCTGCCGAACACCACTGGTCGTTTCGAACCGACCGGATAGTTCACCGTAAACCCTTACGCGGCCAGAAGTATGAGAATACAGTGATCTCATTAGGTTCACGAACTTCTGGGGCATACCTTTTCGATGAAGAGTACTGAAAAGCGATGTTCGATCAACTGAATCGAAGGCGCCTTTCAGGTCTAAGAAAATCATTATTGTTGGTCGGCGGTGCGTGTGACGCGTTTCAAGAAGTCGGCGAAGAGTAAAAATCTGGTCGATGCATCCTCGACCTGGGCGGAATCCAGCCTGATGTTCGCGGACATTCCTCTCGCGAGCCGGTGTAAGACGGTGCAGCAAAATCGAGGCTAATACTTTGGTGACTATCGGGATTAAGCTAATCCCACGATGATTACTGCAGTCATTGCGTATTCCCTTCTTGAAGATGGGAACAATCAATGACTCGCTCCATATTAACGGAATACGCTCCTCCTTCCAAATGTCACGGAGCAAGGCAGTTAGTGATTTTATCAACGCCTCACCACCCAGTTTGAAAAGAACTGGGGGAAGTTCGTCGGGACCTGCCGCTTTCCCCGCCTTAGTAATCCAATACATGATTCTACTTCTATTTCTGATGGGGGCTCAAGTGATACCACCCAAGGAGTCACAGTTGTTGACACGGGAGTAACTACACTAGCGTGCGGCCAGCTAAACTGTTCCTTGAAGTACTCGGCTCATCGGTCAAGCCTTTGCTGTTTGTTATGGATGGGTTCTCCATTCCTACTGCAAATCGCTTCACTGACCTGAGTTCGCCGTCCACTGGTGTCACGATTAAGTTTGAACAGTCTTTGACTGTTACCTGAAGCAGCTGCCACTTCCATTTCTTCAGCTACATTGACCCACCAATTTTCGCGATCCTTTTTAAGGCTTCGCGTAACTTGTCTTTGCAGCTTTCTCCGCATCTTATTTATCTCCTTACGGTTCGAAAGCTGACGCTTTTGCTCCATTATACTTAGAGACTCTTGCGAGATCCAGTGTCTTTTATGGACAACGGATCCAGGACCACAGGCAAAACCTGCTGCAACGTGCATCGCCTGTTTGATATGAGACCAATGCTCATCTACATTACTGTTCACCGTGGATCCTAGCTCATGTGCTAACTTCTGCTCATAACGGGTGCAAACGTCTGGATCACACAAACGTTGCACGGCTAATCGGGTTTGCGGTTTGCGACGATGGCCATGGAGCTGGAGAGATAATCGCATTAAAACTAAGGCATGGTCCGACTCTACGTACGTGGACCAGTAAGATCTACAGTTCTGAACAGAACTGCGCCACCGGTAGCTTACGGCGATATGGTCAATTTGACTAAAAGTACCTTTAGAGTTAGAGCGCCATGTCGCTGTGCGACGCGAGCTGTGTCGGAAATTTGTGCTAGACAAGAACAATCGATTGTCTGCACAAAATTGGAGAAGCCTATCCCCGTTATCTGTGCGCTCAGCAGGTAAAGCACAACGCCCACCTAAACAGGCTTCTAACACACTGAGTTTGCCAACTTGTGCATTGAAGTCACCAGCTAGCACTACAATGTCGGAACCTTTACTGCTGCGAACGAGAGTGGCGAGGGCATCATAGAACTCATCTTTCTGCAAGTCTGAGCTGCAGTCCGTTGGGGCGTACGCCGAGATCACGAACAAATTGCGTTTAACACAACTATCCTTTCGAACGCCGACTGACCCTTGGAGTCTCACAGCACATAAACGACTGTTAACAGGGATCCAGTCTAATAGGGCAGCCTCAGCCTTGTCAGTCAAGACAATTCCTACACCACGTTGACCCACAGCTCTAGCTGCTTCGTCTCCTGAGGTGCGCAGAATATACCTCGATGAGATACCTGGAGCAGTTAGCTGAATTACATTGCTCGAATCCTGGATACGCGTTTCGCTTAAGCAGCAAACATCAATCTTCAGAGAGTTCATTGTGAGGGCTAGGCACGCCTGCTGACCGGCCTGCATGAGTGTACGCACGTTGAAGGAGCCGAGATTCAGAGGCTGACGGGGCTTGAGAAAATGTGAGTTACCAGTCAGAGGATTATTCCCGACACTATTTGACAGTGAATCGTTGCGAGTATCGACCGTGTTATCAATGGGAGCATTATGGGTGGATAGATGGGGCAAAGAGGGATGGTTAGGGACAGAAGACAAAGGTTGAATAACAGAGAGGGAACTCTCACTCATGGTTTGATCAAGTTGAAGGCCAGTGGTGTTCAAGTGGTTTTTCATCCCTCTTTCCGGGGGTTCGAATCTTTCTGCCCTTGTTTGGCAGCCTGCAATTATCTGAGGCCCTCTTCCTAAAATATTTTACCACTTTTGTACGACAAAAGGAAGTAAAACATTATTGCGATTATTATCACTATCATAAAGAGGACTAATAATGGGTGACGTGAAAATGTTAAATCGAAAGTGATACCGAAAAGGATCAGAAGATAACATGATTTAATGTATGGGTCTAAACGGATTGTCAATTCGGTAGTCCACTCGTCGGTACATCTGACGGATTGGCTGCTGTCAGTGGTACTTGGAACACAATGTTTGAGTTGCAATCATCCCTCATAAATGGAAGTAATGAAGTGAATCAAGTCACGGTCTATGCGAGCTCAGGAGTAGGTCACAGATGCGAATGCAGTTTATGACCACATTTACTCATGTGTGAATCACTACTTGATACCATTGGCGGGCAATGCACCCAATCAGCACAAGGGGACATTTCAACATAACCTGAGTTTCCCAAACGGGAAGATCGAACAGAAGTCCTTCCATTAACCCGAATAGACAGTAATTTGAAGTGAGAAATGTTTATCAGGTGAGGAATTGAACAAATTTTCAAAAATAAATCATATTCAACACTCATATCTGAGATTTAGTTGAAAAATGGTGTCAAGTGAATAACCGAAGATTTTAATTGCAGTTGAAATTCTAATAAATACATTTTTTTCGTAATTTTACTGCTTACCGTTTGACAAGCTGTGAGTCAACTGACTATGCCAACGTTGTTGGAAAGGGTACAATTAGGTGACGGTCACAATTCCTGAGTATTAACAAACCAAAAATCGAGGACGACTTGTGCATTCGACGGGCTGATATCTTTTCTAAGTGATGGGAACGAAGCTATAGCGCAGTGCGTCTTATACGGAGGTGCTTCACGTTTCACAAAAACAGTTACTTAGAACTATAATAAGCTATACCAAGTGGCCCACGAATTAGAATTTTCCCTCAATTTCTCTTCGTGACAGGTTGTACAAATCACCATTCATTTGTATCAGCGTTGAGTAAGATAATAACAAATGAACCACAGTTTATTGTCTCGGTGCTCTACGTTACGGACAATACAGGGTTCGGGGTTCGGAACTTCAAACCCGAAAATCCTATGCGATAAGCTTAATTTATCCTCCACCACGCGTGATAAACTTCATGGTATCAATGACGATCCGTCCGGACTTTGCTTCAGCGTGACTGTTGGTTAGCAGAAGTAGTGCAGATTCCATCAGTGATTTCGCAATCGATGCTTTCACCACTAACTTGTTGCGCATCATAGATAGTATAGCTTTCACAAGTGGAATAATTTTGCGTGATCTATCAGATAAAATCTCCGATGTGTGTGCTCTCAAAGCTTCGTGGTGATCATTCACAAGTTGGACCTGCACCAGGAGTTAATTCTTTGGCCCTTTTTCTCTAACTGTGAGGGTGTCCTTGTTCTAAAGCTTAGTCTTTTTAACCGACGAAATAGCTTTGGAACAATCACCGTGTGAACCTAAAAATGAATACTCCTCGTCCATGCACTCTCCATACTATTCAGATCACATTACAACTGTGATTGATTGCCCTTTGTCACATGCCGCTTACCAGTAACGCTGGGACAAATGAGGTTTCATGAGAAAGAGTTCTCTCTCTCTCTGTTTATATATATATATATATATATATATATATATATATATATATATATATCGGCATCTGTCTGTCTATCTATCAATCCATACATCTGTATGTGTGATATAAATGCAAAACTGATACCACTTCTGTTGAATTCCCCTTCCCTTTTTATCTGTACAGGCCGAATTGATTTTGTCCAATGTGACTGACGGAAGCTCACACATGTTTTTGCTTCGCGGAACCGGTCTTAAACCGGTTTCTCTCGGTTTGATCAAACTGGTTTGTCGAGTAGGAGGATGTGAACAGGAAAAGTGGGCGCCAACTGACCAGAATCATTCCAATCAACTTCATTCATTTACAATTTCCGTGCCTAATAATACATCAAAAAAACAATGCTACCGTTTGGAAACTGATCAACTGGCCGACTACGTCACCTGGTCCTGGCCGAACCAAACGAACGTAGAACAGTTTGAAGTACTTCCCGGTCGTTCGGAAGAGTGCCAGTTGTACTTCCGTGTTACGAAACGTGGTCTATTCAAGGGAATTGTAGTATTTGTTTCTGGGACCATAGAGGCATGGTGAGCAAACAAGTCATTCGATATTTGGTGATTAAAGATATTCTGAGAAGCCGCACTATTTGGGTTCACATCTTAACCCTTATCAGCTGTCCTGTGGGATTTCAAACTCTGACTGTCTTTAGAGATTTAAATAGACGGGTCCAAGTTGGACTCAGGCATCAGTCAGCCACCTTGGTTCACTTACTTAGGTATCATGCTGGCTACGGAACTAACACTACCAGATTACCTCTGATCGATTGTGGGGTGATCAAAAAACAAAATTTATTTCGATGACCATATCTGTGGTATTCGAAGATTGTGAAATTTGTACTGGAAAGCACTTTTGGTTTTCCCACTTCAGTGGGTTTTATTTTACGATTGAAATGTTATGAGGAACACATGTGACACAGAACAGTGAGTTTGACCAAAAACTCATTCCGACTGAGAGTCTCGTGTGCAATATCTTAATGATCCACTCAAGGAGCAGAAATGTCTTTGTCTCCTTGAAAGGTCGAAATTTAACAATCATCCGGTAATACACAAATTGGCCGGATGATCTCTAGGCTGCATAAAGACTTGGCGTGAATACCTTCTTTCCAATGACACCTATGACACTGAGTCACGTATTGGTTTACTCAAGGCTTAGGCTGTACTCTTTAGTGATTTAAAGGCTTCCAGCGCTTGCCATGAAATCAAGGACCCAGAAACAGTGAACATCTACTTCGTTTCTCGTTTTCTTTTTGATTTCCATCGGACGAATTCCGTATTGTATCTAAACTAATAAGAAATTCTACCCGACCGACTGGTTAAAATGTCAGTTTTGTTCTTTAATCCACTCCTATGCGCATCAGGGACCACACAGTAGGTTCAGTGTCCATGCTTCGTTCCACATAACAAAGTTTGTCCCATCATGACATGTGACCTGACTTAAGAACTTCAGAAACTATCTCAGCCAAGACAGCCTTCAAAAGGCACCGCCTGGCGTGCTGAAATATGGGGCTACCGTAGCACGGTAGGAGGACGTCGGCTTAAAGTACCTCACTTGATGATTCTCTGCATAACAAACCACGTTACTAGTGAGTACTATATAGCTATAATCGCAAATGCTAAGAATGGTGATCAGAAAGTAACGTGCAACAATGATTGAAAATCAATACTAAGTCGTGTTCTCAGGCAGGAAGGTAACTTGACACTGAAGAAAGCGCAGTACTAGACAGACTGGTATGAACACATCCTGGTGCCCGTCAAATATAACCCTCTATTACGCGTAGCAACTGATTACTATTTTGTATGAACTTGAAAAAAGGATGGAATGATCCTGTGGCACTAACGCGTTCCGGTCATGATTCATCGAAAAGGACGACGATAGCAAGGACAACGGTTCGACAAACTCTCACCTTACCAGCGTCTGACAATGTGGACAGTAATTCTGGCTGGTTCCTCGGACGTGAGCCGGATGTAGTGTTCTTCCGCTGGGGTTGCGCATGTACGATTTGCAAAGGCATTGGAGGAGTGAAAACCCGTAGTTCAGTAAAATTGTGAACAAGTACCAACACTTACATTAAAAAAGATAAATTGTGGTCTACTTCAATGCGGTACCACCCAAGTAAAGGTTACCTCTGTCCTACTTATGCTCCTGATATAAAAATGAGCGCAAAATGTTTGCATATCTAAGAGACAATATTGTGAAATTGAGCACATGCGAAAGCAAATATCTTGTCAATTTTTTTAAAACGCTCACCATAACTGAAATGCAAGGGGTTACCTAAAGTTGATGTCCACCGTGGGATAGATGATAACGAACTGCAAAACGTATTTCGGTGATTTAAACGCGTGGTATGTCACGGTATTGTCTCCGGGATTCAACCAATCGGACGTAGTCAGAATATAGTAGTCAGATAGTCCTGTAACTATCAGATTTTATTGTGAATGGTCATCTTATTGATTACCGGTGGCGGTGCTCCTTGTTACGTCGTATATATATATATATATATATATATATATATATATATATATAATGACCAGTAACACTAACAGAATCTGTGCTTACAATTCTGGTTTCATCTTTCATTGATGCTTTATTTTCCGGGATGACCGGTGGTGGCCCAACGGCCATCGTGGTAAGCTTCCAACCCTTCCACCCCGGTTGCGAACCCTCGAGGCGCCGTTGGTCACTTCCGTATTTTCCAGCCTTTGATTAGTAGCAATTCCCTTCTTGAAGCATGGTACTACTGTCATATAATAAAAAAGAAACTGCATAAAGCAACAAAACGTTAATTAAAACTGTAGGGAATTCCGGTTTGTAAAACGTCCACACTTTAATTTTTGTTTCTAATCGAATAAATGGTAAACAATGGTAAAGGTCATCATTCTTAACCATGAGTTGTGTACTTCGTCACCAGCGATTCAACACAGACGTCCACGCCAGCAGAATCCCACCTTTCAGCTTCGGTCAACACCTCTCAAGATTTTGCAGAAATAACGCACCAGCAATCCACTGACTTGGACAAGCTAAATGCGGAAAAGACCAATCAGATGGATTCCCTCTATCGTGTTTGGTACGAGCTTGAAATGTTGGTGGAACCAGGTATGGGATTTGTCTGTTTGCAACAATAATATCGATCCACAATTACGTTCACCATTATTGGTGGGCCTCATTCACATGACTCTCTATTCATTCCAATGGAAAGTTTTTTGATGTATCTGTGAAGATTTCGAAAACCAACCACTTTTTGTATTTTTCCTTCATTCTTTCGGTGGTAAGTGCGTAAACTGGACCCCTCAGTCACCGTGGTTGCTCCATTTCCTATTCACCGCTATTCTCGGTGGATTAAACTCTAGTTTAGCTAGCCTTCCTACGTATGCCTTGTCCGCTGAGGAGTGCAATCGATGAGAAATTATAGTCCTATCACCACTCTACCATTTGATCGGTCATTGATAAACGTATAGGGCCTTTCCACAGATAAATTCCTTTGGTGCATGCTATTTCTCGAGACAGGTAGGGGTTGTAAGGATTGACTGAGGTAGCCAGTCAGAGTCAAAGATGAGTTTCTTTTTTTTATCAAAGCGAGTCACTGTAAATGGAGTAAATTGCACAATTCTGAACAGGCTGTAAGTGGACTTTGTGGGGCTCGTTCACGTCCAACCAGTTCTTTGATTCCTCTTTTGAAAAGAGTAAGGCTGTGGGCGAGTGGAAAAATGCAGGGGAAAGTTGTTCCATAACTTAAGGATTCGGGCGGTCCGGGACGGAAAACTTTCAGTTACAATTACGGATATAAGTTTTGATGAGAATAAATCCTGCAAGCAGAAAGCCGATACCAAAAATGTTGTCACTTGATATAACTTTCTGTTCACCGAACCTTTTTCTGGATCTAAGAGTAAGGCAAAATAAGGAAATGCAAAATGTTGAAACCTTGTGATCAAAAAATATAAACGTGTAGCCGGATCACAAACTGATCCCCTTCATGCCGAAGCTGGTGTAAGCTCACGCCCTTCGGGTGGCATGTGACTGAGCAATTTTTCTGTCGTCTTCATAGACATCATTTAATGCTATGTTTTATCGATTTGTACTCGTAAAGTTTTTGCTTTGTAAAACCACTCCAAGCAAAATCGCATTAGACCTTTCTGGTCCAGCAAATTTTATTTTCTTTCTGAGTTAATTGGGCCGGGGCTGTCTGCAACACAAGCTGTTTGGGTCTGCTACGCATTGCACAATCCTGAATGCCGCACGAGAGACACGGACGCAATTAGACGGTTTGAACTGTCAGATAGTGTTGTTTTGCGCAGCCATTCGCAAGTGAGATAGTGGAATTGTGCTACAAAATCCCAGTATTCCTGCTCAAGAAATGTCACAGTGCTTTGACTTGCGTATGACAGACCACCTCAGTTGCATAAACTACATGACGAACAAACCACGTGGACTCCCAGGGGTGCTGTAAAGAAGGTGGCACAATAAGAAGGAATAAAAATAACTTTGAAATTGTAACACAATGGCTGAAAGCCTTATATAGGACATGAAGTACGTCTCTGGACTCTCAGAATACGGCATCCGTTACTCAAGCTATGGTAAATACTGCAGTTATAATGCCTGAGGATCTTATGCACAGAGCATAAAATGACTCTTTCCTCAGCATGAGAAAGTGTCCTAAGTGTGGTTGGTTCATACCTTCACTCATCTCTGGATTCCCTGCTGACATTTTACCACTTTCACACTTGGGACCGGCAGTTTTTAGTGTTCCCATTTTCTGAACATATTTTTCTCGGTCTACCATCTGGCGTAGCTTCATCACCACAATTATGTTTGCGCACACACATTTTGTGCACAAATGTATGTCGCCCAGTGTCGAGTACGGCGAAATTCATGTGCATGCTCTTTAGTTCCTTCCGTCTATCATTTTCATCTAATGGGATCGATTATTTACACACTTCCACTAATTAAACTTGCATTGGCTTGAGAACAGATAGTGCATTAAAACCGAAATAGCATGGCGATGAGAAAACAATAAGCGGCCGAAACCTCACGACCACCAACAGCCACCCCTCTCTTCGATAGGCTCTAAGTGGACACATCATTCCCGGAAATATTGGGAAATTCCGGCAAGCTTAACACAATTGGTCGAACGACACATGCGCACCATCGATCCAGCACTGGACGCATACACACCCACGCAACCATAAATATATATGTGACACTGCGCACCTGCTTGCGTCCACATGGTCCAACATATCACATGATCAATGACCCTGAGATGTATTTAACTCTGTCATGTGAACTTGACAGTGCAATATTTATGCGTACTGCTGGCAAGTCCCATCTCCTGTTCCCCTGTGTTTATACCAGTAAATATATAAACTACTTTACCTCTCCCTTTTTGAATTGTACAAATATAATAAGTGAAAAGGGTAAATATTTATCACTTTCATTATTATTTACTAGATAACCGTAAAATGAACACATCATGAGTTTTAAGCTTTTCGTTGATTCGTGAACTAGTTACTCATATTTTTCCGAAACGGATTTGTCTCAACCAATTCTGCACTTTAAGGATATTGACTTGTGCAACAAATGAAAGCCAGGAACTCCTCAATAACCGTAGTCCGTCACTGCCCATTTACCCGTGTTCCCGGGCCTAGCCTTGTCTGATTATCACTGATCCGTTTTGTGGAGCTGGCTGAGCTTCACAAGGAACCAATGCGAATCCCATTCAGAGGTAAACACGAGTGAGACTATTAAAAGTACAAACACCAACAACTATTTATCACGGGGTCAAGCAGAAGAACAGGACCCATTATCCGACAAGTGTTCAAGATCAGTGGGCTCTGTACCGAAAGTGACTTTGTCCAACCGAGAGAGCCGGGTGACATTGATGTAACGCAACAAGCTATCACTGACGTGCGTGTGTCTAATAGCGATGAATATAGAAATAGAATAAAGTATGTTAGAGGTGGACTGAAGCAATAATAAAGAAAGATGAGTCTTCAATCGCATCGTTGATGGACACAAGAATGCCCGTCCGATACGTTTATTCGAATAAGGAATGATCGGTGCAGGTTATTTTGTCCAACATCAATCACCATGAGCTTTACAGAATGCCGCTGATCTAAGACGAAAATAGTCTTGTATGTTGAGCCACGGATATTTTTTGCTTCAGATTTGACTTCCACTTTTCTCTCCGAACAGGCCCACCAATCAAGCAACTACAGCTCACTTGTGCCTGTCTGAGTCATACCATTCTGGAGGTTCCATTTTGCGTGCTTTCCGAGTGGTTTACCACCACTGACGACAGTTTCGAACTGGAAGTGGACATAAAAGGCGATGGTTTGACTGGTCCAGATAGACACTCAATCACCAAATCAGACGTTTCCGCCGATTCTGTTTATAGACTAGAGTACTGGCCCTCAGCAGTTGGTCAGAATAAAGGCAGGTACGTCCGTTTGTTTGAGGGTATTCAAGACGTTATTGTTGATAATAAACACAATCTGAAGTCACTAATATCACTTTTTTGGCAAAGCTGACTTAATGAAAGTCTGGAAGTTCTCATATTTTGATAGGTATTTTTTATCTGTTATTTTTGAGCATCTGTTGCATAAGTTTTTTGCAGGTTTTTATTGTGTTCGTTCTCATTGGCTAAGAGAACTGCTAAAGTTAGAGCTAATTTGCATGTCGATATTCATTGATCATCTTTGACTAATTTTTGTTTTTCTAACGTCAGTTCATCCTTGGTAATTAACCGATCACTAATCCGTGTGTACTCTGTCAGCTACTTTGTGTTCTACTGGAGGCTTGCTCGCGTAGATCAGGTTATTCGGTGACAATCCAGCTGACGGTGACTCCCGTAAAATAAAGGGAGCATCTCACTGTTTGGTTCTCACAAAAGGCTAAAAATGTGAGATAACCGTGCTGCTTTACTCTCCCTGTTTCTTTCTGAATTTTAGCACACAATGAGGAAAATCAGCATATGGTTATCACTAGTACAGCTAAATTGGTGTATTGGTTTTGTTTATCATAGATTAGTGATGGTCCTAAAATAATGTATTCACATTAAAATTGTAAAAGAAAAAGTTACGATTGGATTATACATCAAGAATCGGACGGAAGCAATGAAACGGGGATCTGATCTTTCCGAATTACCATTACCCATGTAATGGGTGCCGCTGTCCTGATTACTGTCTCTCAGCGAGAACCTCAATAAGAATTTTTACAAAATCAGAAGAATTTGGAAGATAGGAACAACATTGCAAATAGAAATGATAATTTGCCACCCATGAATGAGGTTGACAAAAGTCTAGCACTTCATCTGATATCCGACCTCACACTGAAATGCATCGGCCTGGATAAAAAAACTTAAGTACTTGGTCTGTAAGGTTTGGTGCCGAACCAATTCATTTATGTAAACAGCTTCTTGCATTTTGAAGGCAAAAAACGCGTACCAAATATTACCGCGCATTTTTTCAAGCTATTCAGAAAAGCTTTCAGCTTACCTGAATCTTTGCTTAGAAATATGCCCTACCCGGGGTAAATTTGAATTCCGCTATCCCCACACGTAACAGGACGTTCTCCACTACCACGTCGATTTCGAATTGGAACAGAAAAGGTCGAAAGGGACAACCCTCAAGTGCACGACTTCTCGTGGTGACCTCGATTGGAAGATCACCGTCAGCCAGAACTCCACTTTGGCTATTCATGTACAGATTTAGTGATAAAAGTGACTTTTTCCGGCACGTCTTTGAACAAGAACTGTGCCATCGATTGAGTAGAATATTGTGGAGGTGGACTTTTGTTCTAAAAAATTTCGAAGGTTGACGATGTGACCAACATGACCTCGACTAGGTTCACACTCAACTTAGTTCTTGCCGGAACGGCAATTAAGCGATGGGGAACTGTGGAAATATCCTTATGACCCCCTTTAAAGTCCACGATCTGAGGACAAATGTGTCTCAAGATTTAACTTGAACATCAAAGGTGTCTCATAATAGTCTCATAGCACACGAAGCCTCATTATCATCCCGGTATAAACCGCCAACCGAATTGTTTTCCACGTTGTTCTACCTGGGTAGTTGAGCTACTGCTGTTCCAGGCACTCTGTTATGCCAACGGAACCTCTAGCCTATCTGGCCGTATTATAAGTGAACTTTGAGCGATGAAAAGTCTACCATGAGTGAACTTTGTTTGAATTTCTGACAAACACCTAACTCCACTTGCAATCGTGTTCTGTATCTAACTCGCTGGAGGCAGCACTTTAGGTTCGAACAACAGGACATTGCAGTACAACAAACGATACAACAAACTGGAGACGAGTTTACGACAGAAACGGTCTATCAGGCTGATCGTTAAGCGTGACAAGGACCCAACAAGTGATGTAGTACAAACACAATTAGATCATCCATTGAATACGGCAATGCCCACATGCAGCGCATGCTTCCACTTTTGTATTCTCTGACGAAACCACATCTATTCATAACAACCTGATGCACAGGTCGGTACGACATACCAGATTTCAGAACGAAAATGTGAACTACTTGGCAATTAGAGCAGAAAACGTGCAAAACGAAGTTGACAAAAGTGTCCCGCTGCACTATCCTGTGGAAAATTTTTCAGAACGAGACGACCCATTGAGCCTGGAGACAAGTCTATTCAGAACACATTTTCAGTTTGTTGGTCATGACAGTCACATGGTTTGGAGCTGAGTCACTCGGGTGGGGGTGGCCCACTTGGTGTTTCACTGTCACGACCTAGTCGTGCGGATTGACATGTCGATCTAACTCCACCCTCTTTCCCCACAAGTGGTGTCCCATCTGAAAGTAACCTGACGATGTCCGCACAACCATTACCGATATGATCTGTAAAGACTAGAGAAGGAATCAATGAATGTCTCTAAAAAACGTGTTCTGATGTCACAATGTGCATATTCTGGAATCTAAAGCATAACAAGTCTTTTCGATGTGAAAAATTCAAGTGGATTTTCCATCGCATAACAAGTCTATTAGTTTGGTCTGTAGATATGGAGATTAACAAATCCATGATAATCGAAATCACTTGAGTCGTGAGCACCAGAGTACATGTAGCACCCTTGGAGTCTAGTCACTGCCACTGACCTTCATTTGCATTGATTACACTTACACACCCTACAGAACTCATACGGAATCTTGTCTGCGCAGCTCTGCATGGAAAGAGAGTAACAGAGTTCCAAAGGGGCAAAATAGCTGCTTTCCACCAAAAGAGACTCATTTTGCATGAAATCTCCAGACAATACAAGCAATTGAGAACCCTCGTAAGGCGGTATCTGGAGAGTGACCAGCAGTATCCCAAAAACTAATGAAGTCGGACGGACACAAATTTTCTCATTGACCCTCCCACAACGCACGCTCCATATCAACTTTGAACGCTGTGGTTGGAGTCAGTGTTTCAAAATGAACTTTATAACAAACACTCTATTTTTTGCCATGGAGGAAATACAAAAACGTACAGATATCGCTCTCATAGAGCTGCAAAATAAACAGTGTTTACTACAGAATGAAGTACGTGTAGCATGGAAAAAGAGGTGGGAAAATGTCTACTATGGTGACGAAAAATTTATTTTGGATACTCCTAATGATTGGAGTTATAACTGACACTACTGGACTTTCGGTCGTTCTGATCAGATATGGTTTCGTCAGAGAATACAGAAAGGGAAATATGCCGGGAACAGTGGGTGATCCTATACCTTTGTCGCGCATCGTAGTCTTGTCAGTTCAATGGGTTGGAAATTGAATGAGAGGGTGATGCAACCATATGAATCAAGACAGTACTGAAACGGCATATGTGAACAACAACCCACGGCAAACTGGTATGCTTCCGTCGTTATGACATAAGATGTGGAGTTTCTTCTCCTGGGTCGAAAGTGCGTTTTGTCTGCCTGGGTGGTTTCCATAAGAGGAATTTTTCGCGCTGTAGGAAGAATGTTCAAAAGAGAGAACACTGGTCTAGTTTACTTGATACGAGAATAAGACTAAACTGCACAAATATTTCAGGGAGCAGAAGGGTCTAAAGTGGGTTATAGGGATACCCACTGCTCAGGAGTAGGAAATACGGAAATTGAAAGGTACGCTGGTCGTCAGCAGCATTTCATCCATACAAAATCCGTTTTGGAGATATTTTTAAAGTTAGAGCTACTTTCAATGGTCGTGAATTTCCGGATGATTGAGAATGTTACCGGTTTATATATCTGTGACTCAAAAGAAGGTTTGGAAAGCTGCTGCTAACCTACCAGTTATCTGATCTGATGATTTCTCATTGTTATGTAGTCAAAAACGAAAACAGAATTTTCGAAGCAAGCCGATAATTAGCTCGAACATGCCAGGCCAGACTGAATAATCAATAATTAGTAGTTTATCAGGTCACACAAGACGTATCTCACCGTTGATAATTGAACAATCATCTTCAGTTCGACTCAAATTAGGTCAATAGTTCATAGCCAGTGGGGCAGACGTTTCATCAGCCTGATCGGGCCGATGCGGTTTGAACCTAACTAGATGTCCGAGTTCGGGAACGGTCCATTTTTGCTCTAGCTAACACATTGTAGATTTCTAAACCTGCGCAGTGATTTTGGGGTGCTATATTGTCGTCTTCTCATTTGTCATTGCTGGTTGGAGCAGTCGGAGTTGAGAGCTGAGATCAAGAACACGGGTCTCCCATTCAGATCGTAGAAAAGAACTCGTGGGTCATAACAGTCTTTAGTTCAAAAAACCCGGAACAACTTTTCCATTTACTGTAAGACGTGTATTATTCATTTCACTAAAGCAGACTACACTGCACATTGTGCTGCCAGCAAGAGAGCGAAGGCAAATCGTGAAAATTTCCTTGCATTTTTTCTTTGTTCTCCATCTAATCCAGTTTGACATTTTATCACCCGGCTTGCGGTGAATTCTGGTTTGAATTATTTCTGGAAGCAACCCCGCCGCAGCCAGTCTCTGTTCCGCGAATTTGTTGTGAGCTTGGAAAGTGAGTTCGAGATTTGTTCGGTACTGTGATCATGCTTTACCATTTTCGACGCATGTGTACTTTTGTTGTCCTCTCTTTTTCGAAGATATAGGCCGGAATTTTCGGTAACGTCCAGCGACCGTGACACACAATAAAGAGTTATGGCACATGGTATTTTTAAGCTTCCCCTTCTGTCAGTGTATAACCTGCTCGGAAATTAGAAAATAACACAACCGAGAGTCTGAATACAAAAAATGATACGAAATATGCGAAGAAAGTGCGTGTAGATGCAAGAGCATCACTGGAATCGACAACTAGCTACAACTAATATACTTAACTATTATGTACATGGACCCATTGAATTTGATCCACGAAGCCCAATACGCACTACACGACCAAGTTCATTAATGAGGCTGTCCGTATCTTCCTCCTGTGTCATAGACTTGCCACCTCTAGTCACCTTCTGACCACTACCCGCGTCACTGGAAAAACTGGACGAGGAAATTTGTTCGTTCAGATGCAAAGCATGTCCCATCCATCCCACATCAATGAGCACAAATGTTTAATCTACTGATTTGTTCAGTTTATTCAATACTCTGAGGCTAACCTCAGTATCGCTTAGCAAGTGTCTCCACTACACAACAACAATGCTTTGAACATTTCCTGCCTAAAGCGAAGTTCGACAGGGTTGTCCTGTGAAATGCCTTGTTTGGTTTATTAAACGGCGGGGTTGAAGTCCTTCCATGGAACAGAGCTTTCGAGTTGGAGTGTACTGATGATGTCGCCTTTGCTGAATAACAATGCATGAGCAACTCAGCACTCTATGAGCTACTTGGCGATTGAGATATCCAGGTATGACGTGCACCTTGCGCCTTCAGAGTGCACAATACTTTCGGAATACTGGCAGGAGCTTGAGTCTGCAATCAACTTATGCGCTGGTTAGTTAGAAGTACTTGGCAACTTTTAGCACCTCGAGTAATTCGTTATAGCTGGAGGTTTTTTTCCGGAGATCACTTTGAAAATAACGAGATAGAATAGATTGGTCAAAGTACGACATCTGAGGTGGTTCCTTGACATTCAACTTTCCCTCAAAGAACGGGTGTCCGACGTCGCATTTCGTAACGACTCGCTCTGCGACGGCTATACCTAGCCATTCCGTATCGAGGATGTTCGGTGGACTTCCGAACTCTTCAACCGACATCTCCGGAACAGTGTTCGCCTCCGGCGGGCAACGACGAAGTTTGCCATCCTTTTTTGGGTACTGATGGCCGCCCTGTGACAGACGTAACCGCTTGAGGTCGCCTCCGATAGCTCGGACGTTTTGTAGCTGTAGCAACTATCCCGATTACTTGGCTTGTCAGTCTAGCAGAAACTTAGTCTCACTAGCTTTAGGCACGATAAGGATTTTACATGGCTATTGGCAGCAGAACCAATTCCAGCTGAGTAACCGTGTTTATCGTAATTTTGCGACTCTATATAATGCAATACATAGAAATATGTAAAGCCAAATAACTTACAGACAGGTGAAAAACCAAGAACAACAGTACAGAATGTTATCCAGTAAATCGGGGCAGTGCGGTCATAAACGGACCACTGAGCAAGGAGTCAATCGGAACTGTAGTGCAGCATGGTCACGGTACAGATAGTTAATCAAGAAGCCTTCGGGCTAGCATGAAACAATAGCTCCAGTCACAGGATAAGAAAATAATCGATAGCCATTATATACAAATTTGTATATTCTAAGGAGTCAACAATGTCAAAGTACAAACAGTAGCAGTTGTATGATGAAAGAAGTGATATGTGTCAATGTGAACGAATAAACCTGGCAATGGGTTGATTTGTACCACTAATGTGCCTCGTAGTCTGATGCTGTGGTATGGTGGCAACGGTGCTGCTGTCAGGGGGTCGAGACTCTACTTGACAATTTTTACGCATGGGTGAAAAGTTCAGCAACTTTTTCTTACAATAGAAAAGTACATTCATATGACTCCAGAGTCAGGAATATAAGTTCAGAATTTCCATGCAAAGCACGTCATTAGGAGTAAATATGAAGTGTGTCAGTGCATTATACAGGGAGAAATTAGGTCATCTGTTTCAAAGGTCCATGATACCTGTGCACGCTACTCATGAGTAGGACAAGTGGGAATGTCATTGGAACACAAATTACAGAAAGTAATTTACAGTATACGCCTGTTCATCGTCTACCTTTCGGTGCTCTATTCGGAAATACTGTGCAAGGGTAATACTCTGAGTCTAAATTCATTGTGCTGTATCCGGTGCTTTCACAATATGAGGGTAATGCTGTGATGACACTGGGGTTCTACTGCCAATAGTGTTTTTGTATTCTTCACTCGCAGCGGTCGGGCGTCTAGATCTTACAGGAGAAGTGACCTAACTGCCTCGGCGTGCATTCAACGAAAAGAGAGCTGAGTGCTAACTGACTAACCCTGGAGGTTGAAAGGGAAATATTTTCGGTTACGTTCAGTTCAGTTCAAATAACCGTTAACCATACACAGGGTGCGGTGGCTTTGGTTGCTATCTCCTGGCTACAGCCTCAGTCGGAAACAACCAGAAAGGAGAGGAATATTAGGGAGCCGTAAAAGAACCACAAATATTGGTATCAGGTCGATAAAAAGGTTTCTGAATACAAGAGCACCACTGATCACGATACCTAACCATTTCCTCTTACGTACGTAACCACCGAGTGGGGGGGGGTCTCTTGGACCCCACCCAGGAATTCTAGCACACCCTGAATGGCCAAGCCCACTGGTTAGGCTCTTCATGCCTTTCTTCCTTGTCATGGGCTGGCTACTCTTACTCATCTTCCGACCTTAGCAAACACTGCAAACCGAGGAATCCTTTCAGGGGACATGTGAACCCATGTCCCAACCTTCCTAGCCTGGTGACTTTTAGTGAACCTCTCCACCGAACTTCAGCATTGCTTATACGGTGTTCTAACCAGATTCGAGCAATGTTACGAAGATGTCGGTGTTCGAACACTGATAATCTTTGTATGTCCTCCACTCGCAATGGCCATGTCTCCGGACCATACAGAAGCACGGGCCTCACTGCTGCAGCGTACACTCGACTTTCGATAGATAGAAGGATGTCACGTCGACATCACAGATGATTCAGATTGACAAATGCTAAACGGGCCTTCTGTATATGTCAAAAAACCTCATCTGATATCCGACGGCTGGGTGAAGCGGAGTGGCCAACATGATAGAACTTATCTACTTGGTCTTTAGTTTCTCCAGATACTGGAAGGTTTGGAGTTTGACCAACCCGATCCTGCAATAGCATCTTATACTTCGAAGCTGCAAGACATATACCGGACATTGCTAAGCAGCCAGTCCAGCTGCCTAGAAAGCTTGCAACTTACCTGGATTTTCACTTAGAAGACCAATGTCGCCCTCATATTCAAGGTGTATTACTTTTCCCTACCAAAAAGTTCAATGTCACTACCATCACCTGAGAAAAGCGCGGTCGAACAGTGAAGAAGTGATCAACACAACCTCGACTAGATCTAAACTCAGCTTAATTCTCGCGAGCACTGTTCGCGAGCGTTAGAAAAGCGGTGGACGATAATACCAAGGAGCAGTTTAGATGCAGTTCTAACCAAACTTATTCCCCTGCGGTTTTCACTCGAGGACCTATCACCCCTCTTATAAATCGGTACGATCACCGATTCATACCAACTCTTTGGAACTTGTTCGCTATTCTATACCAAACCAAGGAGTTTTATCAACCCCAATAACAATGTTCAGCCACCGTCTCTAAAAACAAACGAAAGCAACACATCCGGTGCAGCAGCCTGTCTCACTGAGAACCTCCGCTTCTGACGGAGGACGGGTATCCATAATCAGAGCTGGAGCTATTGCGCTACTTACTAAGCCTGTTGTGAATGAAAACCAACTAAACTGCTTCTTGAAATGCTCCGCCCGACGAGCTAGATGAAGCTCCTGTGTTTGAATCAGTGAGCCTTTCGCTTCTTTGATCAGTTCACTAGAGCCTGGCTTTTGGGGACCGGTATTTCTGATTGGAAGGCAAAGGTTACGGCTGTCGCCAATCGCGGCAGCTTTTTCCATCTCTCTACACTTCGCAATCCACCGATGCTCATGGTCATTTCTCAGGCAACGAATTAGTTGGCATTCGGGGCATCTCCGTGTCTCACCGTATCTGGAATCCGGAGGAGTCGATCTGCGAGTATCTAACAGAGCAACTGAGGAAGCACATATCCATCTTTTCCTCGTGCTTGTTTTTTGGACCTTGGGTAACATCAGCAGCCGCATGTAGACTCTGTTTGATCTCTGTCCGTCGCTCTTCTGGAACCTGGGCATTCGACTGCATCAATAACCTGGTGAATAATTCTGCTTGGAAAGAGGATCGATGGTTATCGTCCAGTAGCGGCTGCGGTGGATGGTTGGTTTTGGTGTTGTTTCGGCCGCGAACAAGAGCGTGATCAGTGTCTTCAGGTGTGGATAAAAATGACGGACAATCTTGAATTCAGGCAGGTAGCAGTAACCGATAGCCATTTTGTCGATCTCGGTTCAACATGGTGAAGGTGCCGGAGGAAGCCAGGTTAATCTGTGCTGCTTTTTGCTCGAGAAATTTGTACTCATTAGGAATAGCCCATGGTCGGAACATAGCTAGATGGGTCGGTTACAGTTATCGGTCGGAACGGCTGGAACTTCAAATTAGCATCTTACATTTCTCTCCGTCTCGTCTAGGATTCAAACTTGAGCGCTGAAATCGCCAGCAACAACCGTGACGTCCGTAGAGCACGCTCTGAGGAGCAAGTAGGACAAATATTAGTAGAATTCATCTTTAGCCTGAGGAGAGCTACAGTCAGCTGGAGTGGGGTACACAGAAAAGATAAACAGGCCAAAGAAATTGTGAACTACACTAAAAGCTTCACACTGATCTATCAGTCTTTCACTTAGGTAGAGTAATGTTTCATAACTATTTTTCTAGAATTTTGTGAAAATTAAACAAAAACGGTTAGCAATAGAGATGAAATCTTTGAAAACAATGAAGGACATGCAATGGGGGAGGGAAATTCCAAGTTCGGATAGTTTATAGAACACTTACTAACTGGGAATAATTGAACCTATCAAACATATGCCGGAATGATAGTAGTTATGAAAGTGACAAATATACTGGCAACAATGGTAGTATTGGTCATTTTACTTCTTTCACTGACCATACAACAGTAGTACGACATTGCAAGAAGGTAAACGGAATAGTCTGATGTTGATGCTGCACTGCGAATTAATTGCATCCCGATATCACCTATCGATGCCAAAAAATCACGATTTTCGATAATCAGAATACACAACGACCGGACCTCTGAACGCAGTCAAGAAGACGAGGAAGTCAAGGCGGTACGGAGAGAATTGTGCATAACAGCTATCATATTCAATTACGAAACCTAACTTGGCGGGCACAGATCTGTGTTTTCTGGACTTCTGTTCAAGCTAGTAAGATACGCACCCACAGTTTTAGCGCTGCTCAATAATACGGTCCAGAGTATCAACATGAAAACATAACACTGAATGTCACACCTATCTCCGTTGCTTTTGTATGGGCATTTCCACTTCCAGGTTGACCAGCTCTCTGTGTTTGCACCACTTTCAGGTTGGCCTTTGGCCACGGAAGCAGTTGTGTCTTGACAACGTGCTTTTGCGAGCACAGAATTGGCCAGAGTAACCTGATTGCCATTGCCTCTACCTTAGAGAGGATTCACTGCCTTAACCCCTAATAAAGGCTTCCAGAAACGACATATAATGCTAAACAGCCCATCTCACATTATTGTGTGACCCGTATCCATCGGATAGATTAGTAGAGTGCTGTTCACCGTCTTATCGATTCATGTAGGATGGTGCTCCTGAAATCGATCGGAGTGTCAACTGGTTGTTCTTTCGACGCATTTCACGGCCCTGGAACGAGAGTAGGGATATACACAGTATGAGGTTGTAAACCCGGTTAGGCGGCGAACGTGATTTGTAGTCCCGCTGCATATGCAAGGACCAGTGTTTCTACGCTGCAGAACACAGGAAATAAAACTCCATGAGCCCAAGACTTAGTAAGATAATCAACAGGTATCCACACTAACATTGGTCGAGCATTAATATGGCTGTTACCAGCCTGCTGACTACATGTGGAATATATTTGTCATCGCATGAGATGACCAGCGGATCCGCGTTTTTCTAACCGTATCTTCTTTGGTATTCAGTTATGGACAGAGCAAGCAATACAGAAATAAATATTCTACAGTCGGTGCTTTTGGGTTACAACTTTTTGGGGATCACACGGGACAGACAGTCAGCAACGAAGAACACACACGGCGAGCAGCAGCAAATCCAACTGAGTGTGTACTGGCAAGCGGAGAAAGGACCAGAACACCTAGCTCATTGTGTATGGAGACTTCGGAAATGTGATTAAAATAAAAGATCATTCAACCTCGTTGGCAGTTAGTCAAGCCACTTGATGAAAAAAATACCGGTTAACAGCTAGCACGAAATGACTGTTATCCGTGTTTTCCCGAAAATATGAACTGGTCTCATCTTTTTCCTCAAAAACTGTACTAGGGCTTACTTTCAGATGCCTTATTTCCCAGACACGAAAATCTCATCGATGTACGAAGAACTCTACGCTTATTCATACTTAATCCGAAATATCATCATAAATTTCCAAATCCTGAATTCAAGTACAAATTTCGTGTGATCGTATTTCTCGTAGAACAATTGGTCCTAGCTTTCCCTAAACGCGTATTCTCCATTCATGTAGCCTCCGCGTAGTGCACTGATAACACAACCATCGGTGATTTTACCCCGTGAATTCTGCAATCAAGTCACAACTTCCTCCCAAAGTTTTCACTCTGATTTCTCTCAATTCTGCTTTCAACGCAGTCGTTGAATTGCGTGCCCCAATGGTTCTTAAAAGGTGTACTTATTGCAATGTCAGGAGTCTAGAAATATGACTTCCTTCTTGTGGGAAACGTTATTTTATCTGTTGTTCTCTCTATAAGTTCATGTATTTATCGCAGTGGGTGCTGGCTGAATCCCAGACTAGCAGGACTCGTTGATCATCTCGCAAAACAGTAGGAAGTATTAAATAGATCCACATTCTTGTAACTGTATGTTTGCACCAGACATTTTCGATCGCAGGAAAATGAATACCTGAACCACGTTCAATCTCATCTTCCTTGTCCTTAGAGATGGGGCTTTTCTTCAGTCCAGATAAAATTTATGAATAAAGGTACCAGGCAACTAACATAACCCGCGAACGAAATGTAGATGGATGAGGTACCCATTTAATCAACTGTCGTGTAAGATTCCAGGCTCACAGAACCGTAGCTCCCCTCATGGCACTCATATTCGTACAGGGTTGTCGTCCCGTAATTGAGTAACTCGCAGATAAACAAACCCCGAGTCCCTAGGCAGAGAACACAAGCTGGCTTTACTCTGTGTTCTGTAGGACAAATCTTCAAACAGTAACAATAAAGTACCCCAAATTGTAGGCAAACCAACCGCAGAATCAAGACAGTCAAAAAAGACTTTCAAATTTCCATGCACCCATAGACAGGAAACGCTAGAGGCGGCGGTGCAGGATTGAGTCACGTTAGCATTTATGGCAAGAATTTCTACTAACCTTCGGTCAGAAGAGAAGTAATTGTCTGAGGAAACACATACTAGCTTGGTGAAGAAATACAGAATAGCTATGGCTATGATAAAATGCCACGATCATGACGGGATGACCAAAATTCAATCATCCACACAGACAAGGCAAAGATATAAAGTGAGTAAGTTACTCGAAGTAACCCCATGACGTTATAAGAGAACGGGTCATGGATACCCGTGGCTCAGTGCCCACAGGTAAAAAAAGCGAGAGAAAGGGTACGTAAGAGATGAAATCTGTTGGGAATCAGAGTTTGATACGAAAAAATAGGGCCGAAAAGTGGACCGCAGACAGGTACCGGTTAAGGTCAATCAACACTTGTCATGGAAACAAGGTTAACGACTGTGTGACGCAATCGGACTGAACAAACCATTATCGCTCTCTCGTGCAGGCGAGGGAGCCTTGGTAGGTGTGGAAACAAGATACCTAAACGCACGGGAAACAAACGAACTGTTTGGTAAATAAAGAATTGTGATGGATAGCATGGGATCTGGACTAAACCAGTGTAACAGCGTTTCTTCATATGGCTAGCTGAATTTTCATGTCCGTTTTCAATAAACCTTTACAATATTCGAGGGTTAATATTTGTAGAAGTCTATTCCGTAAACGAAATATTTGAATGCAAGTATACGTTCAATAACTTCAATATTTGCCAACTCGAATAGTGTTATTGATCGCCTTAGAGACAGTTTATATCGCTGAAGGAGGTCATCCAGTCAGTGTTGTGATAATTCAAACTATCTTGATGCTGTTCCAAAAGATAACGTCATTGACAAACAAAATGCGTGAATATCAGCCTTGCTCACACTCAGAATGCTTGCCCTCTTGTCAGCAATCCATTCACAGACGATATCTTCCAGCTTAGCAGATGGCTACTGACCTGAACCACACTTGTACTTTTCAGCATTTCCTTCATCCACCTGTTGATTAAGGTAATCGCACTCCGCTCTCCATTTTCGGACCAATCGAAGATCAAGCTTTTCTCTCTGTCAAAGGCTGTAGAATTTTTTCCCGGGGAGTCCAATAATTCCTTTCCTGTAAACGACGGAATAGCTCTTTCCTTTTGCACTCTTCTTGACTTGTTAGAAAACACAAAAGCGAGCGGAAGCTGCCAGGGCCACAATTCTACTTCCTTATTTTTCTCTACGGCGACATAGTCATTTATGATCGATATCCATGTATTATTAGGCGCGCACTAGTGCCGTCTGCGTTCCGACTGGCCAATGGACAACCAAGGACGCCAGGCCTCACTGTTCACCCTGCCTAAATAGTTTGCTCGTCTCAGTTGTTGCAGATTGGATTTAACATTCGGCAACAAAGTGCATTTTGTCTGAGCGAACGCTTCAGCTCACCTTCTGTTTTGTTCACCTTGCAATAACTGAGACCCGTGAATTTTTACTTTGAGCGAACATTCAGGCTCGGCCTACACGGTCAGTAAAATAGTCGAAACAAGCCATTTGAGCTATACTGCAGTTCGCTTACGGACGAATAGGTTACTGAAAAGGCTTGCGGATTGCTATTATACTTTGCCGTTTGATCAGGTTTCGAAATCTCAAACTGCAAACACCCCACTCTTGAACTTTTTTGACCGTTGTGACCTAGCTGTACTCATGCTTCTGCCGCATAGAATTATTCGGTAGCTGACGATTTCAACCAGGGTTTGTGTTCGGAGTAGGGCTTGCATTGAACGAATCCTGAAAAATATAGCTAGATCTTACCATAGAGGTAGGCCTCATTATCGGAGGAACACGGTGGTAGCTCTACTATTTTAATTTTGCTATTGAATAGATTTAAGATATTTCGGAAAATCAAAACTGATCAACGGTAGGCCATAAAAAAAAGAAATAAATAAACATTTGATGGCTACATCCGGACAGATACCTAAGCACATAAGTTAGGCCGTTGTCAATGAAAACATGGCACACGCAATGGCGCGGCAAAATGAAATTTCGGTCTCAAGAGGCTCAAAATGGTCGGGAACTTCGGTAAACGATTACATTTTACAGTAAACATTTTCTTCTGACAATGGGCTTTTGATAGTCTACAATCCTTATTGATAGACTGTTATTTGTTTCACAGAGTCCTCTTGGGGATGAAAATAAAATAAGAATAAAAAAGTGAATTTCGTGGGTTTTCAGAGTTTCTGTCTCTTGGTTCAGTGACCGAATCATTTTGCTCGCAAACATAGTAAAAATCTCTGGTTTTTTCGCCATCCCGGACACATCCTCCGTCAGATCTAAAGTGACAACCATCCTTTTGGAGAATCCAACTAACCGAACAATAAGCCTTCGTCCACGTGTCACCAATCCGGAAGTATTCTCCTTGCACTGGAATACCTCGGCCTGTCAACTGGCCTTATTGTCAAACCGCCTCTCGGCAAACTATGAGGTGCATAGTCGTGTTCGTTCTCGTGGATCACTGACCCGATCAGATTGGGATATTCAGTTGCACACATCACGTGACTCTTTCCAGGACCACGACCAATGTGGTTTGGCAGATTCCAGACCGAAATCTACCGTGACTTTAGTCGCCAAGTCACGTTTGCGCTTGGGCGTAAAGTTCACACCACACGCACTGGGGGAATTGGAACACAATGGTCAAATCGAGTTTCTGTCGAAAGAGGTATATTATCGTTTTTCAGGTTATTGAATTTAGTATTTAGTGAGATCAAAATAGTCCAACATGGATGAACGTTCACTACTAGCACAGCCCGAAATACATACACGCATAATTATGTAACAAAAATATTTTGAAAATAACATTGCAATTTGTGGAGCCTCTAGGGAAGGAGCGATTCCACCTGACTTGCGCCTGTTCAGTTAAAAATCCTCACGTCAATGAGCGAGTGGCCCCACAGTAAAAAGTTCAGTCGAGGTATTTTGTCTTCAGTCCTGGTTTTTTTCTCCGTCGACCATTTCTACCAGACTGAACTATCTCAACTCCAACAAATAACAAGGAAACGTAGATCCAAGTTCTCTAGCATTTTATAAACATTTCCACATAAAAAAGGAGTTTTTTCTTAATCCTCCAATACAAAAAGAGTACACAGAATCAGACCAAATTCGTAAAATGATCGAAAACAAGATCAGATAAACTATCTTTCGCGCATCAGTAGACCATGCATGAGTGGTTTCTTTTGTCATTATTTGACCGCTAACCATGCACTTTCTGGTGTGATTCCGGTACCAGTACACCCACCCATTCAAAGGACAAACAAATAAATTAAATCACTGTACAGCTGTTTCATCCTTGTTGGGAATCATCAGCAGTGCACATCCACCGAGCCCCCACGGGGACTCAAAGCCGGGTTGAACGATTGTGAATCGAACACCTTAACCACAAGGCTATTCGGGCTGGCTCTCAACGGTTTGTTGAACATCTACACTACATGATATAGCACCCTTCCGTCACTGGCTTTTGAACGGTAACAACCCGCTTTCCACACAGCGATCGACTCCTATGATGGATGACTTCTCTGTAGGGGCCTAAGTACAACGAAGGCATTCCGTTATGAACAACCTACAGAGCTTGGTTACTATTTGCAATGGAGTAGTAGGAGATTAGATTTGTATATAATATGATTCATCATGCAGCTTGAACGCTCAACTCACCATTGAAAACCATGGAAGCACTGTACAGCTGTTTCATCCTGCTGATGATTCCCAACAAGGATGAAACAGCTGTACAATGCTTCCATGGTTTTCAGTGGTGAGTTGAGCGTTCAAGCTGCATGAGGAATCATATTATATACAAATCTAATCTCCTACTACTCCATTGCAAATTAAATCACAACAAACAAACAAACAAACTACAAAGAGCTGAAAAGGAGAACTCTTGTAAACGAATAAGAGTCACTGATCGCAACCATCGGATAAGCTGATCTCGTGCTTTCTAATAGGGACGTCTAACTTGCCCTACGTGGTATAGCCGAATGGTCAATTGTTTCATAGTGCGTTTCTGTGTCAAAGGGTTGGCCATTCTGACCCGGCCTGCAAGCACGACACGCTTCGCTGAAGCAGTCTAACGTATCTTAGATCTCCGCTGACAGGCTGAAGTTAAGATCGAATCAAAAACCTACCAAAACCAACCGGATCAGAATAGTTCGCCTCAGAAATAGACGCAAATTTCTCATCAAAAAACCTCGTCCGTCTTGATCGGTCATCTGTGATCCAGATTGTGACGGGAGATTCGGCATGTCGCACAGAGGCCTGTCACGAGCACGCAGTTTCTAACTCTCTGGTGATCCAGGACATTTGATCACAAGTTGGCTCACTCAAGTTTTAGGCTTGCGTTCATCAGTTAATCGTATGCTGTCAGCACGTCCTAGTACAGAGTTAGCACAAACCGCCAGACCGTCAAACCGCGTTGAGCTATTGGTCCATGATGAACGATCTCCCTCCTACAGCGCAAAGCCCAATTTCAACATTCCCATCCTGGTACTCGCACCATATTCGGACAGTCTCATAAAATTATGGTTGTTTGCATCGACAGCTTACTTTACTTTCCTACGTGTACAACTACGTTTAATTTTGTTCGCGTTAAATGATTCCCAGCGGAACTCAGTGTGAGACCAAAAACGAAAGTATCAATTTAAAAAACAGCGAACGCTGCGCCATTAACTTCTTTATTGAATCACATGATGTGTTCAATAGCAGTGGAGTCTTGCGAATTAGTCGTACTCTGAATACAAAATATCAATAATCTGCTTTAGGTACCCTAATGATCGAACAAAACCACGTAACCAAGAAATTACGGAAGTTGTGGAAGCAACCGACAATGTATCTGTGTCAACGATTTGATTCGCTCATAAACAAGATGAACGTGTTAAATATAAACAACCAGGAGCCGGTTTGTTTAAGTGGGAGGTGCGTAGATGTCAATCAGTTGGTTAACAAAATGAACGGCCAAACATTGATGAGGTAGATGTGAAGAGCAAGAGAGATTGTATTCGGAACCAGATAAAAACAAATTAGTTTAACAGGGGTATATCACTGCCGTACAACAAGGACACATGAAACGACTGCTAGACACTCCAAAACCCAAGGCATCACTATGGCTCACGGGCCCAACAAAACCGAGAGCTGACTCAAAACTGAAGATAGAAGAAAAGTCACATACATTGAGAAATACAAGGCGTGCAACAGATAAATGTTACGGTAGTCAATCTGGGGAAAATTTGCCACAGAAAAGCACCAATGCAACCTGGATAGAAGAAGACACTATACACATTACTTAGCATCCATTCACGAGGTTCACGGAGAGCATACTTTCAATCACGAGGCGTTTCTTATCCAACACGAGGTGCTCCAGTAAGCTGCTGAAACCCTGGCATCCATCAACAAATTTAACCAATAGAGGCACTGAATTGGATTGCATGCATCGTTTCCTAAACGGCAATAATTTCAAGTAGGTCAAGAAATCGAACGCAAAGCTGACCCGCTGTCATAAATAGAAGCCGACGAATGCGAAGTTCAAGTCGAATAAATAAACGGAAATGACTACAGTGTGTTGAGAGCCCCCACCTCCGACTATGGGCAATTTCAGCCAATACCCTGTTATTCAGGAACCACCATCCGGGCATCGATGGGATCAGCTTCACAGGAATAATTTGTTAGGGAGGTGTTCAATCTTTCAAGTAAATGCCGTGGTGATGAGAGAATCTGTATCAACTAGCATTAAATTCGACGGTCTGATTAGGCACTATAAGAAAAATACTTAATGTTATCTACCTACTTATACTAGTTTGTAAAGAGAGTGAGCATTCCAAGCCAGATTTCAACATCCAGCTGACTTGTTTTTCACCCTACCACGATCGAACCTCATTTTTTTCCTATGCAGCTTTCCGCTTGGAGATTTGATCTTCAAGGTTGTGGATTACCCCCGGAACCTAGGGACCCAGTCTACACGAACGTTGAAATTGGTTCTGCCGTCACGTTCACCTTATCCATGATCAATCCATTCCGTCATCCGGTCATATGTGATATCTACCTAACCCCGGTCAATTTTAGTGGACTACTCAAACGAATTGAATGTGCGCATTCTAGTGCGTTCAGCTCAGATCAACAGCCACAGCGGCAACAGCCTACACCGGGTGAAAGTCCAATGGAGGCGGCTACTCAACCCGGTGCAGCTCCCGCGAGCAGAGGTTTCGGTCCAATGGATCTGAACAAGCCGCTGGAATCCGCATTTCAGTTATTACTGCGACGAGAAAAGTAATTATTACCCTACAGAGCAGTCTTTTTAATGCTACCTTAGTGTCACTTAGTGTGTCCAAATGTAATGCTCTTTTCTAATTGGTATTCTTTGCTGTGAAATTTGATTTACTTTGCCATAATGTCTTTTTGATTGAATCCTGGTCGCTGTTTTTGTTGGCTCAGTGGATTATATTCCGAAACGGTTCCAGAGGAAATTTCCCTGCGATTCTTGGTTGTAGTGTGAATTTCGGAATATAAACATGATTCGGCTGGTCACAACACTCGTGTTTAACTGTTTCACTCTTAGAAATCAGTACATGGTAACGGATAAACTCGTTTTCGGTGATTCGTCAACATACTAATGCATCACATTTGATATCGTTAATGCCTAATAGGAATAAGAAAGTAGGTGATGGAGTGCAATAGGATGTTAAAAGAACAAGGCTCCTACGAGTGATCCAGATCTACTTCTTCAAAGAAGGTGAGTGTGGTCGGTGTAGATATTGAAAGCTAGTATTATGTAGCTGTGTTGGCAAAGTTTCTCGGAAGCACACGACCAGTTTGGAGATTATCACCGCTCATCCGGTGCGCATACTCGGTGCTCCTCCATTCGTTCATTCTCACAGCCCTCAGGTATTTTATTCATATTAATCTCATCTGTACTTCATCAGTGTGCGCGGGTGATCCCCATGGAATAGTGTAAGTAGCATAATCTATGAGTCTGTGCTGTGTTCGAGGTTGGAGATGGACCAAGGAAGCCTTGACGTTTGGACAAACTGTTTTTGAGCTTTTATCGAAGGCTTGCAGGAAATGATTCTTAGCAATTCTGCTGTGACCATTATGAGATATGCTAACAATCCTATTTGTCTAGTGCGAACTTTTTAAACCGGACGCAAGGCGTCAGTCATTTTTCACTGAGTGGTTGCACTCAACAAGGTGTGAACACACCCCAGTGTCAACTAAGACGAATAGTGTGCACAGAAGTACTCGAATAGGCGTCCAGTAGAGCAGTTCATTATGGCCTGGAAAGTCATTTTCGCCGTTAGCTGAGATTACTTACGATTTGAATGTGTTCATAATGAATGGTCTATCCTTATTTTGTTATATTCTACGTCCTTAACCAAGGACTCTCTCTTGGTTTCAGGAAGCGAATTTTTTAGGCCCTATTCTGTTCAATTGACTAGATTTGTCTCGTGAATCAGTGCGTTTGTGACCGTGAACGTGACTGGGATTCGGATGATACTTATTGGGTGGTCAGAGCCCGTGAGTATCTATTCGGTCTCGTTTCCTCATCGAAGCATAACAACAAACCTTGATTTTGAACAGCTCACAACTCATTGTGAAAGTTATGATGTTACTGCCACAGAGTTGTTGGTAGATGTAATTCGCCAAAGTTTCGGTTACCGTGGGCAACCTTTCTCAAGGCAATTTTCTGATTGGACAAACTGACAATTCGGTTTTGAATTAGGACTGAAGACGTCTGGCTCCTGGTATATGCAAACTGAGAACATTTGAGTTACTGAAATTGTGCCTAGTGGCCATGTCTCAAACATGATAGATAACGACAGAAAAATATTGTAGAATGTGTTCCAGACGGGACAGACAGCAGGATCGTTTTTTACCGTTTGTGGTTTTCTCGTTTGTTGGATTTTGCACGTACATATTTGGTCAATACCCTATCTACCGTCTTTTTTCTGGAACATCGCTTACCAAGACGCTGTATGTACAGGGACCCCCGAGGCTGCTTCTTACTCCGTTGTCTGTTGACCTTGACCTTTACTGATTACCACTCATTCATTGTAATTAGTCCGCTTGTAGTGCAGTACTTCTTGATTTGACTGTTCCATACTCTTCGTTTATTGATACGACGTAGGTTTAGTATCTTGTTCCTCAAAAGCAAAAATATCAACAAACTCGGACTTTCATGGTATTGATTTGTTGTGCGCATAACCCTTGATTGATTTCGTAGCTACCTAGGGTAAAACCGCACATCATAGAACACATCCGTATACGTATAATATCAGAGCTATCAAGGCATACAATGATCAGTTGTTAGGGTATCTAGACATGGTATTCATTTGCAGAGGAAAATTGAACTACTCAAGGGACGATAAATTACATGAACAAAAGCACCATCAGCCTCGGAAACTGATTCGTCGATAAGGAGATCCACTGAACCGGTCAAGAGACTCCACGTGGTACGATGTTTTGATTTGCTTTCATTTAAGTGCGAGTGTGAATGACGGACAAAGTAATGGTCTCCTAGGTGTTATTTACCGGTGGCGTTCGAGTTCCCTTTGGTATTCTAATACTACTGCTGATTCTGGACGCTTATTCACGCATCCCTTCTCTATCCTCTTTTCTACCCCCATCAACCAAGGGGAGTGTGCATCGAGGCCAAAGCGGTGTTTGACATTCCAATCATATTCGCTCCGACGGAAATGAGAGAACATGAGGCCATCTGTTGTGCCGTGATGCGGCGTGTGGACGGACAATGTTTGGGTCATCGTACCGAAACAAATGAGGAAACAGAGGAATTGCGTTGGCTGATACCAGTCAAGGTCAGTCTGTCTGTGTAGGTGTGTGTGTGTGTCCCTCTAGTAATACCGATTTATCCGGGACGCTAATTGTTGCCTGAAAGCTCCTGGAATAAAAGTACGGTCTCATGCTCTTCGAACTGGATATTTCAACCATAGCATCTGAGATGAAAGCATATCTAAAACTCCCGTACAAAGGTGATAATGTAAGACAGTTGATCGGAACACGTTTGCAGGCATCTGTCGATCGCACCTACAATTCTCCGGATCCGGTAACTTTATTCACGACTAATCGGCTTACAATGCCACTGATGGAAGGACCATTTCCTATTCACATTAAATCTAATAGCATATACCAATTCAAAAGTGAGTCCTGGGTCACCTACATGTGCAGAACGAAAAGGCAGGTAGGCCTTTGAACGAGTGAACACCTTCCATTGTGGCTTCAGAAGACAATGAATGGCAGAGACACCAGATTGCATCATCAGCGGAGCAAAGCTCTGTCAAGTCGTCAACTACGTGTCGCCTTTGAGACCGATCATACCCACGCCAGACTATAAGCCTATGCTGAGGCACTGCCGATCTGCACAAGCCACACTGAACTGTGCAAAGAGCGCAAGCTTGTGATTAATTTGTCGTTCCAGTGGTAACGAAGTGTCATAATTGTTGTATATTTATCCTATAGGCATGTATGTGTGTGTGCGTCATGTGATTTTGCTTTTGTTTCCAAAAGTTCAGTTTATCCTTTTTGCCATGAAAGTGGTCACTTTGACAGCGATATCCACTTTGTAAAGATGTGTGTGCGTGTGAAATGATCCGTTTTTGAATTCCGTTTTCAGATTACTTTCTCCTAATTTCAGGAAACCTACGTGCAAGTAATTAGGGGTTCATTATGTGGAATAGATTTGTCGTGCTCACGCTATATAATCGGAATGAGATTACTAACTTACTGAAACATGAGCCAGAGTCCACTTTCCCCTCTCCCCATAAGAAACTTGCAAACAGACTGTTGGTCTTCCGTTTTGTTGTGGTATTTATTTTTGAAGGAGAACTCATCGAATTTAATCGATGGTTCATTTGTAAATATACCTTCAAACAAGGCATATCTCATTGGATCATTTCGCCCTTGAGTTTGATTTACCTTATTCGTTAACGGTAACAGCCTTCATGAATTATGACGGTGTCTAAGAGGTTCAAAGGGAATTTCGTTAGCAGATCGACAAAGCTTGTGTGCTGTTCCTCATGAGTTTCTCAAGAGTGTGGCGGATAGTGACAAATGACGAACCGGTACAGACGCTCAAAAGTGGATGCCAATCATATATTCGACGTCAAGATTACTCCAATATATGATTCGGTCTGACCAGTACACCAGTTTTTTCTCTGTGGTTCAAGTTTTCCTAGACCAAGAAAATTTATCGCAGAGCAGACTGGTTAGTAACCGAGATTTTGCTGTTTCAGAGGCCTTGGTTATCCTAGAGATTCCCTTCTGGATCAACCTGATCGACAGCGCAGATAAGCAATTTTCACAGTCTCGCGTACTTCCTTTGTTGTTCTCTTTCGGTATGTGATGAGGTGGCTCAGATGTGTTTGAAACTCATTCCCGTTTTGGTAAAATACCTCTCCGAACTGACTCATTTGCCGACCGCTAGTGGTCGACTGATTTAGAGCACTTGTTTGCTACCTCAGAGGTTAGTGGTTCGAATCCCACCACGCCCATTCAGTTAGTTGTTAGAGAGTAATCCACAGTCACCCCTCTCAATACCCCTGTCAAGACTCCGCGTGGTTCCCAGGTTCAGATTGCCGGTCATCACTAATAGAGCAGAAGGCCCTTGAGGCTACGGATAGACCTCTTCCATTGTATCCCTGCATCAGCATGTAAAACATACGAGGAGCATAATCACATCTTATTTCCCCCTGCCAAAACTCGTCGATTTCAGAGAGATTAAAAAGAAACGGAGAGTCAGTATGTACCATTTATTCTTCATACGCGTCCTGCATGACGAGTTACGGTTTTTAAGGCCTTCATATCTGCTTTGGGTCATGCTTGGTCTGAACATAAGTTAACCCAACCCAAACTATCATGGGCTGAAAGTTGAGATTTGAACAGCCTTGGGTCAGATGGTATGACGAATAATAGAAGGATCGGTAGAACTCACCAGAAAAGCCGTTACATATTTACGTCCGATTCAGGTTTCTCAATTCCGAAGACGAAATATGACAAAAGACGTTACGAGGTGTGCAAGGATACCTTACGATAGGGCCTCAGCCATACGGATTGGTGACTTATTGTCCCAGACTTCTGCAAAAAAGTAATTACTCTTCGTGAAGGTTGCTTATTTACTTCTTTCCGGCATAAGTCATTCTCAGATCACTGAATTATTCTCAGGCGTACAGTATTGTACATCGATATTTTCATCATTATATTCTGCTCCAAACTAGCTGATACTTGGTCGTTTGCATTTCTTATCTGATTAGTCTCTCTCTCTCTCTCATCGTGCACTGGCCTTACTTGCAGGGTATACCCGAAGCAAGCTCGGAAATCACGTGTTTGCAACAAGTTGACGCTGTTCAAAATAGCGTATCTGTGCCACATCCACTTCTGGCATCAACAAGTCAGACCCCGGCTCTGATCGTCGGTGTGGCTCGATCTGTCTCACGATTCCATATTCTGTTGGATTTGTCTTCGAACGTACCATTGACAAAATCCGATCACCACTCATTCAGTCCCGATATGCTGGCCGAAGATCGCCCATCACAAATCCGAATAAGGCCAATAAGTTCGACACGATCACAACCAGGTTCGGCCGGATCACGTACCCAATCTAGTCCCTTCGAATTGTTTAGTTCATCATCCTGGTGGTCTCGCGTCGAGTCGGGTGATGTGAGTTGGAAACTGGAGATGATCAGTCGAGAACAAGATCGCGAGTTGGCTGAACTAATCAATTTTGACCAGCTCGTTCGGAGTTGTGTCAATATTCATTTTGTTCGAATGAAAAAGAAGAAGCCGAACGGGCCTATTGAGCTGGTACTCGGCGTGGTTTTCACTCCACCGCGGCCTTTCCGGTTTGTTTCGTCACGTTATTATTGCTGGTAGTATGAATGTGTTTCACCCAAAGTCATTCTTACGATGTCAAATTAAGTTTTATCCCTTTAACCGAGAGCCATGTACTTCAGTGCAGTAAATGAATCGGAAATAGGAAATACTCAATAAATGGACACCCGTAGGTGGGCTTTGCTCAAGATTGGTGAAGGTTAAATACGTTTTAGTATAAACATGAACCTGTGTTAGTCTTACCGAATGTGATCAAGCGGACAATCATATGGCTCACTACTGTCGTTGTCGTTACTGGTATCTCTGATGGGGAAGTGGAAACAACTTATCCCACAGTTAACTACTTTTACAAATATAAGTAGTCTAAATAGGGATTTCAGCGTTTCTGAATGGAACTGTAATTTATGGTCGCTGAAAACCGGGCAAGCACGCTGAACAGCTGTTTCATCCTCGTTAGGACTTATCAACGTGACATTCCCAACGGAAGCTAAATGGGGACTCTAACCAGGGGTGCATGGTTGTGGGTGATACACGCGCTACCACCAGGTTATCCCGGTTGGATGGCTCCCCAACTGTTTATTACTCAAGAATAGAAAGAAGTCGCAAGGTTCAAGCGTTGCGCTCGCTCTTGACTACAACATCAACACTCGAGACAGCACTGTTCCGTCAGTGCTTTCATGGTGTTTTTTGGTGAGCCGAGTGTGAAAAATTCACGATGAATCATTCCATAATCAAACTCTTCAACTGAGTGAAGATTGGCGAACCTGAAACGCGGAGATACTCTGTTCTGCAACGGAATATAATAGTCTTTGGTCATTAACTTTTTCAAAGATATTAGTCAGCAGTTGTTTGAAGGGCGCAAGTGATCTCATAGTGCTCACGTGACCCGGTCCAGTGACCAGCGGCAAGAAGCTAACTGGTGGGGACAGGAGTGGTAAAAAAAAATAAAGAAATATTCCCAGTACCCCGTAGCTAATGACATTCATCATCATTATTTGAACCATCAATTTTACAAGACCACCTAAAGCTTCTTCACTACTTCTAACGACATGGTATTTCTTTAGGCAAAAACTGTCTGTTAATTAAGCATTATCAAGCTTCGTAATTCATCTGTCGTCCAGTGCATATCTAGGTATACACCGGTTCCTAAAGAAATCGACTTCTTTTCTCAAAGCTGCACGATAATCGATTTCTTTATATGGACCTGGTTTGACCTCACTTGAACTTCAGTATTTCTGTCTCTGAATTTTTGCCTGAAACAGATGCAGCGCGGAACTGACAGTCCAATCAGAACTAGGAGCTATTTGGCGTTTTGCTCTCAATATCGAGGCCAAACAGCCCCCTGTAGACGACACGATCTTCATGCCGAAACTTGGCCTCGGTCGTGCTGTCAAAGCGAGTCTCATACTGACCAGCTCAACAGAGTAAGTTCCGGTGGATCATGCATCAAACGTCGTTACTAAATGCATTCTCATCATGTCGTAATGTGACTTAATATAGTTATGTCCTCTTCCACAACATCAGTTCTATTCCAGTCCCTTAATTCTCTCCATTGATCTTTGGTCGCTTAGCTACATACAGTCTCTTGCTATTGTCTATGGATTTATTAATCAATCTCAGACTTGGTGATAAAGTTGAAATGCTTTATGTCTGTTCCATATTTCTCATTAGTTTGTTCAGGATCTCCTATTAGTTTGTTCGATAGACTGCTCATTTACTTCACTAAGGCCTAACCTTAGAAAATGTCAGCCCACACCGAAAGTGACTAAACTACGGAGGGAATGGCTTTAAGTCGTCGTTCAGTATTCAATACCAAACGACAGACTATTCCCTTGTTCTTTCAGTTTGCGCAACTTTGATGGCCAGACCACAACACAGGGTTTTGCAGTTGCATATTGTCAGAACTATTTTCGATCGGATTTGAGTCCGTTACTTATCAGTCACCTTAACAACCATCAGCTTCGACGTTTCCTCGAATGATTATCGAGTGGCCGAACATCTCCGTCAGTACTACTGATCTCGCTCTGCACTGATTCCGTCTATTGCTCACAAGTTGTTGCTTTACCAGGTAACACGAATAACACGTAATATTTCTGCCGTGTAGACTTACCACTGATCGAGCATTTGGCTGCGTCCGGTCTCAGTCGATACTCTTATTGACCCGTTAGTAGGTAATGTCTGCTATAACTCATGCATACCACGTTCAGCGCGCCCTCGCTACGAACGGTTTGTTCCAACTAATGAAACTTCTTCGCTGAGTCACATTCGACTGCTGATTTCTTAAGTGGCTCTGCTTGGTCGCACGCGACTGCATGTATTGCTGGCGCTTGTAACAGACGTTGCCCTTGTTCTTTTGCCTGCTTACCTACGGAACAAACGGATTTCCCGCGTACCATGCTTTGGCAGTATTTGCGTACAGTTTGCCCAAAAATTCGGGATCACCTCAGTTCGGTCGAACAAATGCAAACAATGCTGTTGCTGAACTCCTGGTTGACAGCGTCCAACACGATTTCAATCCCTAAACAATGGTATCTGTAATACATTTTTGGCTTGGAATTTGGTAGTATAAACTGCAATTTGACCGTGTGTCATTATTTTGACAGAATTGAGTTGATCCCTAATTTACTGGACAGACTGTACCTGATAGCTTCGACTCAGAAACTCAACAGCACAAATTGTACTGGCGTAAGTACACCAGTAACAGAGCCAAGCAGGAACACAACACAGAACACAAGAGACAGAAGACGAATGATACCTGCGGCCTCGAACGTCTTTGGCACAACTGATCACTCGTAATCGGACAAAGAATGACTCGCAGATAGGCAATACCTCTGACACTGAGCTCCAACTTCGATCAGACTAGCCCACCCGCTTTCTAGAAACGAAAGTCGACCCAAACAGGATACCGCGCGTTACTGATTACGACCGACACAAGTCAAACTGAGACATCAGTTCTACCGTTTATATAGTCTGACCGGGCGACCATGTGAAACCAGTAAACTGGCCAATCATAGATATCAAAATATGCAACGACAAAATGGTGATGGTGGACAAAATTACTGGATACAAGGGCATAAGGAAAATATTTGAACTAAGTACAAAAGTAGGGAGATGGGACTACTTTTGAACTAAAGTTTTGTGGAAAAGCTATATTTTGGTCGAGATTTATGGATCCGAATATAAGGGGAAAGTGCCTTTCACTCGACAGGGAACTGCCTGAACGGATGGTGACTGTGAGCTTCAGGCAGGAACCAATCAAGACACTAAGATGGGCTTCCTGTGAGTCGAAATAGTTAAATCACATGCGAATGAAGTACTGACATTTCATAGTGATTGAATCTGTAACCGAATTTCACACAAAGCCACGACCGGTTGTAATCAAGTCGTATAAGTCCCTGTCACCTCAAGTACAAAGTCTGGGTCCCAACCTCACCAATTGCATTGGTGGTATATGGTAATCCGACGTCAATGGGCTCGTTACCATACCTGACCTATTGGGACCTGTTTTGGTTCTCCAGTCGAAGTCTAAGGGTCATGGTTGCCGGTTATCCTTGTTGCTCCGGATTAAACTCCTTCCACTGCACTTGTAAAAACGCATGAAAATATCCTGAGGATTGTTTGAACAAAGTAGGATTTATCTCACGCAGACCGCAGTTAGCTCTCCCCGAAACTTACCACCCTTCTACCGGGAATCAGAACCAAGTCGGGCCTGAAATGGACTGTACACCAGTAAATATCAAACTTAAATGAATTATATAGATCGAGAGAAAAAAAGAATATGATAGGACCGGGAGACGGGATTGACACCTGACCAGAATTTAGAAGCAATAACCGATTTTTCATCGAGAGGCTAGCAACATCACATTAACTGAACTCACAAAACACAGTCAGTTAGCCCTTATCACTTAATCCGGAGTCGATGAACAAAACTCGGACAATTGGATCAACTCCAATATCCGTCCACCTGGTGAGATGTAACTGTCCATATAATAAAATTTATCCACTTCAGCTAGGGTTTCCTCTGCCAAGAAGAGGTTTGGTGTTGAGCCAACCCAGTCCTGCCACAGCAGTTTACATTTTGATGGCGCAAAACGCATCCCAAACATTGTTATACTGTTGTTAAGGCTATCTAAGAGAGCTTGCAACTCACCTGAATCGTCACTCAGAAGAACAATATCGTCCGCATATTCCAAGTCAGACAGTTCACTGCCTGATCAAAGATCGACGCCACTATCTTGGTCTAGAATGCCCACATCCAAAAACGACGTCCTCTGCATATTTACAAGAAATAAATGAAGATGGGATAGGTAATTGTTTTACGTAGAAGGAAAACAAGTGGGGTGAAATGATAGCTCCCTGTAACACACCGCTATTGACAGGCGATGGAGAGGATGCCACTCCGCTAAAGGACGTAAACTGAGTCCGGTTGGTGAAATAGTCACGAATCAGTTTGCATAAGCTATGATCAGCCCTTGATTAGGACCTATCGAGATTATCAAGAGCATTTTTTATAGTCCAGGAATAGCATCTTAACCATTTTACATTTCTTATCTAAAGCAGCCTCAATGTAGTTTACCACGTGGGCTTATAACATTAGCGGTGGATCGGGACGATCTACTTGCAAGTTGATAGATATCTTCCGCAGCACTCATAGCGAAAACATGTGGTGGAAAAACTTTCTCCAGCGTCAGGAACATCATAAATCTGTATACAATGAAGTGTTGTGTACCTGGCTACTTCTTTGAGACCGGCTTTATTTTCGCAGGCCTCCATATGTTTGGAATCTTCCCGTTTTTCAGACGGAAACCGAAAATATACGCCAAGGAACCAGACAGGCCGTCGGTGCAAACTTTCGTGTCAACAGAGGATAAACCATCGGAGCCTGAATGTTTTGATGGTTTTCGGTGTACCTAGCTGCTTCCGAATAGTAGTGGGTTCGATATGAGGAGGTTCAGTAGAACTGCTGTAAACAGGAAAACAGGCATCCTGAGACGATGAACCAAAATTATGTTGAGGTTTTTGACGTAAACATGACGGTTTCCGGTCCTGGAATTAATGCCACGAAGCTTTTTTGTAGCACTTCACGTGTCCCAACAACTAGAGAGTTCCCCGGAATGATGTCTACATATAGCCTATTTATGCGCTGGGTTTCTAATTTTATCAGCTTACCCGTCCGCTTCACTTCGGGGTTTCACCTGCGTGTAAGTAGGCCAGTTCATTGTTCCTACGTAGTTGTTCAACCTAGGGAGAGGAAAATCTATCGATCTGCACATAAGTGGTTCCAAAAGAACAATTTTGAAAACATGAATTAAGCTAGTCAGTAAGGTTTTCACAAAACGTACAAGGATTTTGGTTGTAAATTACGGTAAAATCAGTAGAGCTTACAATTTTTCGTAATTGTGCCGGGTTTTGAGAAGAGCTCTTTCTCTATGTGACAGTTCTGCATGTTCGTTTTGATAGTGTGCATCGATTCTGCTTACTACAGGCTGTTGGACAAACTTCCAGAATACAGGGATCAGAAGTACTCAGCGGCGCAGTCAAGTGAATCACAAATAACCTCACCTGGTTTGTGAAAACAAAATATAGACGATGGAGAAGTGTGATAAATTTGTCAAACCAAGCGTCATAGGGAAAATTGTTTATAATAGGTTGAAATCACCGCCGAATACACAGAAAGAGTCACCCTAAGCCCTACATAAGTGAGGTCTACAGAAGGTCATAAAATGCGCTCAGCTCAGTTAGGTAAATGTTACCAATGATCGAAACGCAATCAGAAATTTTGGTTTGTATTTGATAACGTGGAGCATTCGTAAACCAAACGGACTGCCTTGCTCCATTTTTTCACCCAAGTAATAACTGCACCGCTGTGAGTTCGAAGCCTCATGGGACGATCGGTTGGTAACCCGTGAGAGACATTTATGTGCACAATTTCATCCGATATATCTTTGTGCAGCCAAGACTCTTGCTGCATGATAACTCCAGAGATTGTGTACTCCTTCTTTGTTGTAATTTCTTTGAGACCATTTATTCCCTCCCAGCTAAAAACGTGTATCGCTTGCTAATACCACGGGAAGCTCATATTTTCTAGTAGGACATCATCGAAGACTAACATGTCAACCTGCACCTTTCGTTTACCTTGTCCCATTCCGCATCTTCATGATCCTGTTTGGCTTATTTCGTAACTTTCCCCAACTATTTGATAAAAGTGATCGCACGACAACACAACAACTTTAAAAAGAAGCCCTCGCATGACAGGATTCAGTGTTATTTTCAATGAGTTCAACGAAAATCCGGCCAGCAAATCCTCATAAAACGATATGAGATGATACTCCGTTGGACAGCACGGTCAAATTTGAAGGCCGCGCCACGCACAGAGAGAACCTGAACCGTTTTTTGCCAACTTGAGACACCTGTGGTGTCGCTGTGACATCCGGCTCTTTGTCAATAGACTGGTGTACATCGCCGCGGTTCATAGTGTTTATCCTTACGCTTGCCAAACCTGACCACTCCGCGTTGTGGATGCTCGGCGTATTTCTGTGGTCTATGACCGATGTCTCTGAAGTATTGCTCGCGTCCGGTAGGAGCATCGAGTGAGTAATGACGAGGCGCGCCGTCGTGTGTTGGGTGTGGAGAGCCACCCACCGACAGAAGTGATAGCTCTACACCCCTTACGACTGCTCGGACAAGTTTTGCGCATGACCACCGATCGTTTAATTTCCTATGGTCGATTCCCATGTACTGGAAGGAGTGATGCGCTGGTCAGCCCATGACTTGGTGGAGAACTGTGAAGCTAGAGTCGGCATTGCTTTCGACTGATGCATCTTACCTTCTTGGTTGGAGCTCAAGTGATAAGGATTGACGTTGGTTAGGGGTGTTGACAAAAATGGCTCAGAATAGAAGTCAGTGGCGCGAATGCTGTACACTGTCTGTTGAACTCTCGTACCCCATGATCACAAAAACGTTACGCAGGAAAACAAAATGACCAAAAATCATCAAATGGTGTACAGTGAAAAATGCGAAAAATCACATATATTTATAAGAACTTATACTGTGATATACTTCCCCTAGGCATATTATATATATATATATATATATATATATATATATATATATATATATATATATATATATATATATATATATATATATATATATATATATATATATATTGCCCATGCCATGTTCGGCCTGAACATGCGCTCAGAGAGACATTCTTGCAAGCACACACACACTGCGCACACTTGATCCCAATCGCTTGCCTTCATGTTGACGTTAGTGGTGCTTCGTCCTAGCCAGGACTGACGAATCAGATCGTATCACGTGTTGAACGACCTTGTGTGTGGCTTAATCCGATGGTACAATCGGCTTACGCTTTTATTTGCATACAGCGCTGACTCATGCATTAGCCTGCGTTTTCACTTTTTCGCTTGTACTCCCGCTTACTACGTTGGTAGTGAATGCACGTTCATTAGTACAAGTGTGCCTTCTGCCTGCCGGATCCTGGATATAACAGCTCACAAAATAATCTTTTTCAGATAGTCTAAGGTAAGTTTGTTATCTGTCACAAACGGCATTAGCCATATAACTGTTCTCATTGTTGGTTCCGGTTTTCCTTCTAGCGAACCGGAGCCTTTCGTTGCCAAACTGCATCCACCGGAACAAAGTGGATTTCAACTGGAACCAACTATTGGTGTTTTGCCCGTTGGACCCCTCGAGGGCGATACCACAACTCCGGTTCCCGTGATCACCATCACATACACACCGAGAAGATACGGGGCACCGGATAAAGCGAGACTTATAGTTCAGGTGAGACGGACTACGCAGGTTCTTCTAAGTCCTTCTTATGGTTGTCCCTCGAAATGTGGAATCGATGCCATATTACTGGAAACTCATTTTGTTAGGATCTAGCCACATAATGAATTCACAGAGTCTTACGTGGACCCCAAAATTTCAGTTCAGTTCAAATATGCATTAGGCTAGCACTGGGTGCAACGGTTCTGATCGCTTTCGCACAGCAGAAACCACAACGGGAAATATAATAAACAGGATTATGAAATGCTAGCCCACGCATTAACAATAGACTACCCGACTCACTCATGGCGTTTTCCTTCACGTCATTATTACTCTGACTGATTAATGACATATTTATCAACATCTAATTTCAGCGTAAGATTTTCGTTCCATGCTCAAGTAGTAGTGTAGTGGAGTATTATATGCTACTCACGAGTGGATGTAAGAACGACAGGGATAACATTAGTGCAGTGGAGAGGATTTGACGATGACCCCAAAGGCCCAATGCACCGACAGAAAAATAGCAACCATGACCACGTGATATAACGTGTAGGACCGATCACTTAAGGCCCCATGAGTCATACGTGGTAGACACCCAGGTCGTGAGAGGCATACGGCTTACCATCATAACTAGCCACTGGTGGTAGAGCACGGGGGTTGAAATTTCAACCTCGGACTTAGTAGTTCATTAGTTATGCCATCAGACAGCGAGTGGCATATTCTACTGTCGCACGGGAACCTGTGGATAAAAATTGCTGATTTATATTTGCATTTGTGCGCCAGACTTATGTTGACGTTTCAGCTATGAAACGCAAAAATCAAACACGGAAAATAAGTAGATGTCACAAATAGCAAACTTCGGGAAAATACGGATAGATAAGTCTTCGTCGGAGTGCTCCAACAGGTAATTCAGTTTTTATCTTCTTCCGGCTGGTCAGAACCCGAACAACATAGGGTGCGGTGAGTTTTTGAATAAGGTTATTCCATAGGGAAGATGTCGAAATGCAGAAAGGGTGGATGAACGACAGCGACATTAAGGATAAGTCTGTGTGCAGCCAATGAGTGTCTTTCGGGCTAGGATTAAACAGTACTAGTGTTATAATCCAGAAGGCGTGCCTGGGTGAATAGGTTGTTTATTGGCATCAACCTGTTCGGACATTGACAAAACAACACAAACGTTATAAACATCCTCATTTGCCAAGTGGCTGTCCTGTTCACTTGAAAACAGTCATCGTCCAACGGAGGAGCGGTCAGGTGGTTTGCAGATCGTCGCTTACCTTATTGCGCCTGGATTGCTGAACTTAGCTGTGTTCGTTAATCCACAATTGTCCATAGTTCTGTCTTCAGCAATCAACTACTTAATGAGTAGTATATACACTCACAACACTCCTCCCCCCTGACAAAAAAAGGACGATCCAAATCCTGCAGACTGTCTTCAAGTCTTTCTCTATTCCGAGGTTCATACCTCCAACTCCGGTTCGTGGTGGTGTTGTCATCCGTCCCACAGTTCCTCCGGTGGTATGCTTTTTCCGGTCCGTGATACACACCGACACCAGCCTTGTTTCTAGATGGCAACAGTGAAGAGTGAATACTGAACACAACACTTGACTTTTATCGCACGTCACCACGACATCGTGCCTGACCACTTCAAAGTTACTGAGCACCATGCGTTGTGTCATTCCACTATCATCCTGGATATGACTTCCAGCAGTCTCCTTCCGGGATGCATAAGGTTGGACTTCATCGCCCGGCACTTGCTCAGGTAGGGGGTAAACGTCCTCTGTTTCCACTTTGCAAGGCGCCTTAGTTTCACATTGCGCATGACATGACCCGTCGTCTCTCAATGCAATGGCAACTGCAGCAAATGACATGTCTTCGATTCCACCATCATCCGGTTGACTTTCAGAGCAATCCCGGTTACAGTTTTCCACATTTTCAGGGATATGGTTCAGTAGCCCGACATCTTCCACCTCATCAGAAGTGATTGAAGTCTCCAGCATGAATGTATCCGGTATACTTCCTTCAATGTCCTTCGGGCTAAATTCATTTTGGTCTTGAATTTCGACTTCAGTCTGAGTTTCCTCATAGCTTGCAGCTTCAGTGACTGCGATATTAGACGACATGTCTTCGGTTTCCTCTTCACAATGTTCATGTTCAAGGCAACCTGGGTAGCGATCTTCCGCATTTTCACGGATTTGGTTCGATTTTCACAGCTCGCCAGCTCATCGGTAATGGTTGAATCCTCGAGCAGTGATACTTCTGGTGCAACTTTTTTTGATGTTCTGCTGATATTCAGGATATTCGTCCAAAACAGGTTCCACATTTCCACAGCAGAAATACCCGGCTTCTTCCAACTGCCTGACTTCCACTATTCTGTTCTCCGTGTTCAAAATTTCTGGACCGTACGCCTTCTCCACACGATCCCTGTTCCTCCATGAATCTCCGACATGGGCCGTATTGACCACAGGCACGCCAATCATGGCCAGTTCCCGAGCCACATCCGCGAGCTGGACCAAATTCAATGAACGGCCGACACGGGCGACGCGCACCATCCCACGCAGGGGCTCCGGCAGACTATCCACAAATCGGTCTGCCAACAGGTCTGCCCGTGACGCCTCATCCAGCGTCGGCAACGCACGTTCCAGGAGTGAGCGGAGCGCGACGGCGTGTCCCAGCGGGTCCGTACCAAACCCCAGCTGGGCAGCCTTGAACCGGCGCATAGCGCCTTGACGGTCGACCGGGGTGTCCAGTCCTACAATCAGCGCCTCCTTTGCGGCGGCCCACCTCAGCTCCTTCGGGCCGCATCCAGCACCGTCCGCGGCCTGCCCTTGAGAAGCGCTCGAAGGGCCGTCAACTTACCCCGGTCCGACTGGATCCCCGAGAGCTCCGCCAGATCCTTGAAATCCTCCAGGAAGATCCGTATGTCGCCATCCTCAAACAGCTCGGCCACGGTTAATCCATCCTGGTCACGGCACCAAATGTTATAATCCACAAGGCGTGCCTGGGTGAATAGGTTGTTTATTGGCATCAACCTGTTCGGACATTGACAAAACAACACAAACGTTATAAACATCCTCATTTGCCAAGTGGCTGTCCTGTTCACTTGAAAACAGTCATCGTCCAACGGAGGAGCGGTCAGGTGGTTTGCAGATCGTCGCTTACCTTATTGCGCCTGGATTGCTGAACTTAGCTTTGTTCGTTAATCCACAATTGTCCATAGTTCGGATCTAGGAGACCTAGGAATATGAATAAAAAATACCAAGTTGGCTGAATCAGGCCTGACTCACTTTCACAAGCTCATGCTGTCCGGAAAATCTTTCATTTGTCCACAAATTTGTAATGTGATTTTATTTCCACGCCGCCATATCTAAACTGTCTTTTTTACAGTAAGCATTCAAGTTAAGTCAGTGAGACTTTTATGACGTAATTAAATGATCCACGAGGGAAATCAGATGGGGTTGTTATACTCAAATTAATCCCGTGGCTAAGAATATCTTCAATAGTCAGCTTTGTTCTTCAGTGTCCTGCTCACAATAGCAACAGTTTTGCTTTACAATTGTTCACCCCTTGCACAGACTCCCAATTCAGAATGGCACTATCAACTGATCGGTGATGTACCGACTTATCAACATCCGGATAAACCAGCTGATCAAAGCACCACGACGGTGCATGAAGCGAATCAAAGGACCCGGTTACTGAAACGAAGAAAGATGAATTTTGTTCAACATAATCTTCGTAACGTGAGCATAAACACTAAAACTGCGACGAAGTTGCACAAATGACTCACGATGGACCTTCACAAATCCCATACCTTCTGATAGATTGTGGATAATTTTCTATCTAAATAAATAGGTTATTATTTCTTTTCTCTTTTACTTTTATCTACGTTGACAACAAAGTTAGCCACCTCAACTATCGTAGTAATATTCTATGGGTTACAGCGCTTAAAAGTACGATATTAAACTGCTGTCACAAAAATTCATTGTGTTCAACTGCGAACCGTCGCCAGTGATGACAACTACCGGGGCCCAAATCACCATCTATGCATGCATTTTCGGGCAGAGCTGCACGCCACCGGTCGCATCTCCAGCTCGCAGATATTGGGATGGCCGTCAATTTCGCGGTTAACCGTAAACAAGTTGGGCTTCGGCCCACCAGATAGACAGTCACGACGCTGCTTGAGCGTGATAGGTTTACTACTCGCCTATCGTTCCCCAATCCAAAATACCACAGATTCGCGAGCAACGTGACGCGGCAAATGCAGTCAGTCACTAAGTAAAACCATAGCCTCTCGATGCACTCCCGACAAGATTTCCCAGAAGAGGCAAATTAACCAAATAATCAGACACCAGCTCGCCCGAATTATCGCTATTGTTCTTCACGACACGCTCGACTGCGCAAGGGCTAGTGATGCATTCTCGAATAAAGAAGCCGGAAGAGATCCCGTTAGCATATCTATTATGCACCGGGCGGCAGCGTAGTACGAAGATCCATTACACACTTGACGGTGACAGAACTTAATACAACTGAGAGTATTGTCGTGTTCACTGGTGGTTTCCACACCAATGAAAATCACCTACACCGCACATATCTACTTGTTTGTACGTCCCTACGCGCTCTACTTTCGTTCAAAATTTCCTACACGCAATGGAACTTCAGTCGTGCGTAGTAGCAGCAGTGCTTCCGGAGGATATCCCACTCAAGGTCTCCCTCTTCTTTCATTGATTGACATCCCAATCTCATTCAAAATGCTACCACTGACTGAGGCTCTACCTTCGTCTTCGATGCCCGTGTAGTACAGCACACTGTGAATCACTTCGTGATTAAAGTCTCCAGAAACGGCATTCACCTTGCGCCTTACAAGTGCAAAGTACACTTGCATGATTTACAGGAGCCTGCATCTGAAATCAGTCTATAGTGATGAGCTCGTGGTAGTATATAGCTTCAGTTACCTCGGGAGCCTGATTACATATGCGGAAGAGACCGCATCACGAACTGCGAGAGCCAAAGTAGCTCGCTAACCTGTGGGGCCGAAATGACATCCGTCTTTACATCCTGGCGTTTTCCTTTCCGTTCGTGAGATCCAGCCACTCCACGTTCATGATACATTTTAATTACATGCTTCCGCATGACTGCAGTGGAGGTGGTAACCCGATCGCTTCAAAGGTCCATAGCGTCATTATGGACAACCGACAACCTGACCGTGAGACTCAGTGGATAACCACGTAAGCTTCCAATTGGTCAGGTGCGGTAGTTACACGGACGAGTCCATTACTGTCGGCGACTATTCGAGTTCGATCACCGATGTCTCTGATGTACCAATTACGTCTAGCGGGCACATCGAGTGGCCAACATAGAAGTTGAAATTCGAATTAATCACTTCACCATGTATTCCAAGACTGGGACGTGTTTCAAGTATGTATGCCCTTTGCCTACGTTTTCGCACTCTCCTCTCAAATGCTGGAAGACGCAATTTATTTCCGTCGAATTGCAGTTGCTACAACTGTCACTAGCCAAAATTCAAGTAACCGCCATGGGTTTGTGGGGGGAGGAGAATTCAAAAGAATGAACACGTGGTCAATGATACCATCATTTACTTCTGCTACCAACCACACTCAAATTAACAAGTGTGCCGAAATCCCCATGCCATCGTGGTTCACGAAGTTTGTGCATCCGTTTGAGTTCAAATCAATAGGTAAGCTACTACGTTGGACGAGTCAACTGACGCGTAGTATGGAAACTTAAGACCTTATGTGCATTCAACTGAGTTCCACTCTCGTCGATCTTCGTAACAGACTTTGGTCCCGACGTCCTCGTCCACTAGCCCTTCATTTTATTTATTTCCTCCCCAGTCCCTTGATTCCCATAATGAAACGTACGTCTGTCCAATCGTTTAGATAGCATTGTGAGGATGAATTATTTGGAATGAGAGCAATAAATTACGCCATTCCATTTACAACTGTACCACAGAAGTAAACTGGAAACATCCTATTGCCGTTTTATGTAGACCTGCAGACCTTATTTCTACTTTTGTGGTTTTTGATGTTAAAACAATCCTCATAGGTTATCCTTTGTAAGTGACGTCATACCCATCAGCCGACCGAGGTATTATACAATGAAGTGCCGGAACCTTGATGTTTACCTATGAGGAAATAACACACCGGCACGCCACCCGATGCCAGTCAAATAAAATGTTATGTATCCTATCTAGTTCACTCTAACCACGGATAGCTGACGAATTACGTTGGGTCCATAAGGTGCACATTTTTAGCTTCTGACTTCATTCCAAGGCGACTGTTACTACATAAGCTGTATTCCTTTGGTTGTTCACCTAGTTTGTTGATGACAGCAATAATTTTTCGGAACCAATCTAAAACCTGATGTAACACTGCCAGTTTTATTCCGTCTTCCGCGTTTTGCTACCGAACACTATTTCAGTAGCCAGGCTCTGACGGGAACACACGTCTTCCTCAACCTTGTCCGTCAATTTCCCTGGCTTTTGCTCCAACTGATCGACCACCCTGAATCTGGTCATTGTTACGCTTGGACCACCGAGAGACGGTGTTTTCTATTTGTTTTCGCTCCTGTAATCCACTTTACTTGTACGTGTCCTATGTATCACTGATGTAAATACTTTATTTTATTACAGTACCACACACTACTTACCGACAATGACTCCCTTCTGACATCGTATCGATCTCAGGTACGTCTATTTGGGTGACAAACTTAATTCCGATAGTCACCAAAGCATTAGCTTCGATTTTGCTGCGCCGTCTTACACCGGCTCACGAGAGGAATGTCCGCGAACAGCAGGCTGGATTCCGCCCAGGTCGAGGATGCATCGACCAGATTTTTACTCTTCGCCGACTACTTGAAACACGTCACACGCACCGCCGACCGACAATAATGATTTTCTTAGACCTGAAAGGCGCCTTCGATTCAGTTGATCGAACATCGCTTTTCAGTATTCTTCATCGAAAAGGTATGCCCCAGAAGTTCGTGAACTTAATGAGATCATTATATTCTCATACTTCTGGCCGCGTAAGGGTTTACGGTGAACTATCCGGTCGGTTCGAAACGACCAGTGGTGTTCGGCAGGGATGCCCTTTGTCTCCATTCCTTTTTAACTTCGTCATGGACGAAACAATGGAGAGTGCTTTGCAAAGTCTTCAGGATGTAGGCGTCAAACTAGGAGATAGTGAAAAGCTATGTGACCTAGATTACGCAGACGACGTTGTCTGCTTGTTCGAATCCACGGAACATGCTCAGCGTGCACTAGATAATCTCGCAAGAGCTGTAGCTCCATTCGGCATGTGCTTTGCACCTTCAAAGTGCAAGGTGATGTTACAAGACTGGACGTCAACGATTCCGAGCTCGATGCTCGATGGGGAGGTGCTGGCAGTTGTCGACCACTTCACCTACCTCGGTAGCTGCGTGACGACGGATGGGAGCACAGTAGTAGAGGTGAGTACGCGGATATCCAAAGCTCGAGCGGCGTACGCTGGACTGAAGCACTTGTGGCGCCGATCCGATATTTCACTGAAGTTGAAAGGCCGTGTATACTGTGCCACTGTGCGTTCAGTTTTGTTGTATGGTTGCGAAACTTGGAGTCTGCGTGCTGAAGATATTCGTCGTCTTGAGGTTTTCGACCATCGATGTTTACGTAGTATCGCTAGGATTGGGTGGAATAGCCGAGTAAGCAACGATGAAGTAAGAAAGCGAGTATTGGGTACTAATTCAGAGAACGTTTTGTCACAGCGTATCCAACTTAGTAGACTTCGTTGGTTGGGACACGTGTTACGTATGGCAAACACACGTCTACCGTACCGTGTCCTATTCTCCGCCCCTCCCAGGGAGTGGAAGAGACCACGTGGAGGTCAACAGATGACGTGGCAGCGAGGAATGAGAAAATGTACAGCAGACTTAGGAAAAGTAGGTGCTTCACGTCTTCGTGGTTGGGGTCCAAAAGATCCGTCTACCAGTTGGCTGGAGACACTGAAGGATATGGCTGCGAACCGCGAACAGTGGAGATCGTGTTGTCACTTTCTATCGAATCAGAATGTTTGATCGGTGTACGCTTGTACAGTTAGACTGTGTATTCCGTGTGTTGGCTACTAGGGCATTCTTTTCTTTTCCCACCCATGTAGGTCCACTCCCTGTCCATCTTGTATATTCATACTTTTTAATTCAACGTGCAACATGGTGAGAAAGGCAGTGGTCAGTGGGGCTTGCCCTACTGTTTAACGCTGTACGATGATGACGATGATAATGTGACAAACTAACGTAGATCGCTAACAAGTGATTTGCCGTCTACAAGGTTATACGAGTGTTCTTACAAACGTTATTCAAGGGATTATTTAGGGATATGATCGAGTGTAATGAAGACAAAAACCCTCCGCAATAATCAAAACACTCACGAACAGGATCGCTTATCTATGTCGACTTACTGGAATCCAACCAAAGTGAGACACAATTAGAACTCGCAAAACTGTGAATATCAGAACTTGAAAAACGTATCGAACTGGAAGGGCTACAATGCAAAGACGGTTCGGCGATTATAAACACGATGAAAACAGCAAGAATGCAAGCAATTGCGATAACCGTTTGCCAAGAGACGGTAAATGTTGCCTGAGTCTTCCAAGACCTAATATCTCCGAATCCGATGGCGATATCAAACTGTATTATACTTTCATGAAGGAATTCCACTCACTCATTCAAAAGAGAACAATGGACAGCACTACCTAGCTTATTTATTATATTTAATACCGCGGGGACAAGGCGCAAGACGCCATACAACTTCGCATTGTATAAGAAGCCGCAATACTCAAAACTGACTCGGAAAAAATGGAAAAAGACTGGGCCAGGATTACGTGGTAGCTGGGCGTTCATTGATTCTCTAACAGATAGACCGAGCCCCAAGAATGATGAGTCGCTCTAATCCAGCTGAGTCAAAAGAAGCAAACCCGCAACTCCACATCAGGACTACAGGAAAACACATTACACTTTGACTCCAGTATCACCCTGACGGTTGTTGTGACGCGGTACTCACCGCAACTGAAACTCAAATTGCCTGAAGATGCCACATTCAAACGTATGGCTAGGCAGAAGGCTGCCATCAGCCAAAGTCATCGATCTCACCGAGAGAGTGGAAAAAGAAAGTACCAGACATCGCCATAACCTATCAGTGTTCAACCAACAAACAGACAGCAATCCACAATTTCAAACATACTCAAATAAATTAAACCCAAACAACATCCACCCAAACCAAAACAACTCGAACATGCGCATCGGTACGTCATGCTCAAAACACATACACCAGCAATACGAACACCTTCAGCTATCGCAAATTCAAACTATTCGTCAACACCTTCAACAACTAACCCGAAACTCAATACTCCACCCACTCTTGATCAAATCCACCAATCACATAATCAGCAAACATCCACGCCACAAAAGCTCAGTCAGATAACTAAATAATACAATTACCGAAACCAGTGCAAACCAGATCATCCCTCAGACCAATGTCATTCATACAAACTCATTAACCTATCAATCAATCGATACAAGCTCAGGCTCAACCTCGAACCATATTTAACGTAAATAAACGTACCCACACCAAGTCATTCAAGGAGTGAACAATAATAAATCTCCAGATCAAACAGTATGCAACAAAAATACTCACTCATGTACTCATTTATTTACTCGCAAAGAAAAAAAAACTACTCACAAATTACACAAAAAACTCGCTCACAAATCCGTCAGAAAATATCAAGTCATGGTAGGTTTAACAAAAATTAGGTCACAACAATCAACGCCTCGGCTCGGCTCGGCTCGGTTCGGACAGCACACGGTAGGATAGGAAGGAAAACGGGAGAGTAAGGTTGTACCAAGAACACCGCAGCACTGACAGTCAAATTCAAAAACCACTAGTAACAATAAACTAACAATCACAATCAACAGCTCAGAATAAATCAAAGTCAATACAACTATCTCATCATCCATCACAAACGGATGCCAACACGAATCCGCAAACGTCTCCCGATCACCGAAATACGAAATCCTCCAGATAGCATCTCCGCACTCATGAAATCCCGCAATTTCAAAACACGTTCCATCCAGTCAACAAACGAAACACGATCACGCAGCACTTCTTCCAATACCCCGTCGATTCTCAATGACAACTGCACTCAAATCTGACAAAAAATAGAACAATCAAAAGAGAGAAACAATAATACATTAGACTCAATAAATTACATTCGCACAAATCCACAAACAAACTTCATTTATCAGATTTGTATCATAAATCAAAACACATCATAAGGTGTCAGATGATCATCACTTGTCCAACATGAAAATCACTCGCTCTCAAAACATAAACCCACAGCACTAACGACAACGACAACAACAACCATAACGCTAACGCAAACATAAACACAAAACTCACCTGTCCGTCTGCGATCAGCTACTGTGTGCTGCGGTGCGGTGCGCTGCACTGCACTGCGCTGCACTGTGCTGTACTGCGGTGAGCCGCGGTGCGAGCAAAACCAAAACAAATCCAAACAGTGGCCAATTACGTCAATCCTCCCACGGTTCCTCTGACGCACATACACCACAACAATCGCAGCGAACTAACAGCGCTAACCCAACCGAAACCGCGAACAGCACTAGCACGGTCCCAACCATTGAACGTATCCAGATATCTACAGCGCTCTGAAAGAAAAACAAAACGGCACAACAACTCAGTTCACAGCTTGAATCATTCCCACTCTTATTTACAACGGCACACACACACACGCAAACTACTAAACACAATCAAAAAGGCCGATTAACAAACAAAAAACAAGACAGAAAAAAATCAATAACATATACAACAATCGAATCACTGCAGTACTACTCACAAACACGACAAACCGGAAAACGAAAGAAAAAACTATACACAACACAATACTTCACTCTATCGTGTTCTCGCCCGCCCGCTCTTCCTCTCGCTCGAAATCCAACGACTACCTCTATCCATGATTATTTGTTGAAGTGTGAAAACAATACACAACACAACCCGTAACAGACATCAAACCACAAAGTCAAATTAAAATCCAATACATTCAGATACACCATTTGTATCACTCGATTCGTCAAATGACACGCAAAAGTATCATCACCAGCAACAAAACAACAAAATACCCCAACTCATCCTATACAAATTGCACGAAACGGTTCAATTAAGTCCAGTTATAGGTTCGGCCAACAAACGGGGAGAAAATCACAGCTTCAAATATACTCACACAAATGAATCAGTCACTAAACCTTGACCTCCAGCCTTCCGTAAGTCTGAAAATTAAACGAAAAAGAAAAAGAAGAGATGGGGAAAACCCCACCAAATTATTGTTCAAATACAACCACATCGCCCAACACTACGCATCACGCAAGATCAGATAAAAGCATAATCAACTGCACTCATAAGAGGTGTCAAAAAATGGTCATCATAATGCAGCCACAATATCACACAGTACATTTTTCAACTACTTAACCATTCAATCAACAACTCGGAAGAAAAACAATACTATACTCACCTTCAATACATCAAATCTTAGCTAGTACATCACCGAACAGTCCAACAAAGTCAGTCCAGTGACACCGAACATCCACGAACTTGAGGGAGAGATCCACCTCAAGACGCACCGAGTCGACCATCAAGTCCGCACGAACAATACCCAAAGAGAACAACCTCAGCCGATGCTAATACATAAGTACGGTGGATAGAAACCAAGGAACACAAAGCCACAGGAACCCATTGCATTATCTCAGAGAACCGGAAACCACAAGCTCCGAACATGCACTAAACAAACACACAAAATATCACTCATCCACAACCGAGAATCAGCGATGCCATCCCTGCATTCCATAGAAAGAAACTTCACCGACCGTCACCGGCCTCGAACAACGCAAATCACAATCCATCATATATCACTCACACTGTCCCACAAACACACATCACACTCCAGCCCAGCGTGAACACCCAAGACTGAACCATACGCAAATATCAAACAACACTACTCCTATCGCGTCTCCCCGATTGCCTACTTGCCCGCAGCACACACGGCCCCGTGTGAACTTCATTCGCACTATTTTCAACCAAGCCCAGACGAAATTGATTCAACCAAATCCCGATCCATCCTCTCAGCTTAAAATACGATCGAAAGTCCCACTAACCTCAAACAACCCCATCGACAGACAAAAACAATAAATAAACACCAACAACATCATATCCGTGCATCAAGTGGCACTGAACAACAATGACACATGACACACGTACCAATGTTCCTCAACTAACTTGCTCACGAATTACACGTGCGCAATGGGTAAGAGGGAAATCAAATAACCATTGAAAATCAACAAACAAGCCTCACGCACAAATCACGGCCACGTCCTCAGGCCACACTCCCGATACCCTTGCTCCATGTCCAGATATGACCATCTCTGGCTCATCTCTCAACCACTATCCACTCTAGCGAACATTACGCCACCAATATTCCTATCCGACGAACAACGTTTCATTGGTCCCAACCACGCTTGCGCAAAACCCCTCATATCTCAACAAAATCCCCACCCGAACCAAAACAACTCGAACATGCGCATCGGTACGTCATGCTCAAAACACATACACCAGCAATACGAACACCTTCAGCTATCGCAAATTCAAACTATTCGTCAACACCTTCAACAACTAACCCGAAACTCAATACTCCACCCACTCTTGATCAAATCCACCAATCACATAATCAGCAAACATCCACGCCACAAAAGCTCAGTCAGATAACTAAATAATACAATTACCGAAACCAGTGCAAACCAGATCATCCCTCAGACCAATGTCATTCATACAAACTCATTAACCTATCAATCAATCGATACAAGCTCAGGCTCAACCTCGAACCATATTTAACGTAAATAAACGTACCCACACCAAGTCATTCAAGGAGTGAACAATATTAAATCTCCAGATCAAACAGTATGCAACAAAAATACTCACTCATGTACTCATTTATTTACTCGCAAAGAAAAAAAAACTACTCACAAATTACACAAAAAACTCGCTCACAAATCCGTCAGAAAATATCAAGTCATGGTAGGTTTAACAAAAATTAGGTCACAACAATCAACGCCTCGGCTCGGCTCGGCTCGGTTCGGACAGCACACGGTAGGATAGGAAGGAAAACGGGAGAGTAAGGTTGTACCAAGAACACCGCAGCACTGACAGTCAAATTCAAAAACCACTAGTAACAATAAACTAACAATCACAATCAACAGCTCAGAATAAATCAAAGTCAATACAACTATCTCATCATCCATCACAAACGGATGCCAACACGAATCCGCAAACGTCTCCCGATCACCGAAATACGAAATCCTCCAGATAGCATCTCCGCACTCATGAAATCCCGCAATTTCAAAACACGTTCCATCCAGTCAACAAACGAAACACGATCACGCAGCACTTCTTCCAATACCCCGTCGATTCTCAATGACAACTGCACTCAAATCTGACAAAAAATAGAACAATCAAAAGAGAGAAACAATAATACATTAGACTCAATAAATTACATTCGCACAAATCCACAAACAAACTTCATTTATCAGATTTGTATCATAAATCAAAACACATCATAAGGTGTCAGATGATCATCACTTGTCCAACATGAAAATCACTCACTCTCAAAACATAAACCCACAGCACTAACGACAACGACAACAACAACCATAACGCTAACGCAAACATAAACACAAAACTCACCTGTCCGTCTGCGATCAGCTACTGTGTGCTGCGGTGCGGTGCGCTGCACTGCACTGCGCTGCACTGTGCTGTACTGCGGTGAGCCGCGGTGCGAGCAAAACCAAAACAAATCCAAACAGTGGCCAATTACGTCAATCCTCCCACGGTTCCTCTGACGCACATACACCACAACAATCGCAGCGAACTAACAGCGCTAACCCAACCGAAACCGCGAACAGCACTAGCACGGTCCCAACCATTGAACGTATCCAGATATCTACAGCGCTCTGAAAGAAAAACAAAACGGCACAACAACTCAGTTCACAGCTTGAATCATTCCCACTCTTATTTACAACGGCACACACACACACGCAAACTACTAAACACAATCAAAAAGGCCGATTAACAAACAAAAAACAAGACAGAAAAAAATCAATAACATATACAACAATCGAATCACTGCAGTACTACTCACAAACACGACAAACCGGAAAACGAAAGAAAAAACTATACACAACACAATACTTCACTCTATCGTGTTCTCGCCCGCCCGCTCTTCCTCTCGCTCGAAATCCAACGACTACCTCTATCCATGATTATTTGTTGAAGTGTGAAAACAATACACAACACAACCCGTAACAGACATCAAACCACAAAGTCAAATTAAAATCCAATACATTCAGATACACCAGTTGTATCACTCGATTCGTCAAATGACACGCAAAAGTATCATCACCAGCAACAAAACAACAAAATACCCCAACTCATCCTATACAAATTGCACGAAACGGTTCAATTAAGTCCAGTTATAGGTTCGGCCAACAAACGGGGAGAAAATCACAGCTTCAAATATACTCACACAAATGAATCAGTCACTAAACCTTGACCTCCAGCCTTCCGTAAGTCTGAAAATTAAACGAAAAAGAAAAAGAAGAGATGGGGAAAACCCCACCAAATTATTGTTCAAATACAACCACATCGCCCAACACTACGCATCACGCAAGATCAGATAAAAGCATAATCAACTGCACCCATAAGATGTGTCAAAAATGGTCATCATAATGCAGCCACAATATCACACAGTACATTTTTCAACTACTTAACCATTCAATCAACAACTCGGAAGAAAAACAATACCATACTCACCTTCAATACATCAAATCTTAGCTCGTACATCACCGAACAGTCCAACAAAGTCAGTCCAGTGACACCGAACATCCACGAACTTGAGGGAGAGATCCACCTCAAGACGCACCGAGTCGACCATCAAGTCCGCACGAACAATACCCAAAGAGAACAACCTCAGCCGATGCTAATACATAAGTACGGTGGATAGAAACCAAGGAACACAAAGCCACAGGAACCCATTGCATTATCTCAGAGAACCGGAAATCACAAGCTCCGAACATGCACTAAACAAACACACAAAATATCACTCATCCACAACCGAGAATCAGCGATGCCATCCCTGCATTCCATAGAAAGAAACTTCACCGACCGTCACCGGCCTCGAACAACGCAAATCACAATCCATCATATATCACTCACACTGTCCCACAAACACACATCACACTCCAGCCCAGCGTGAACACCCAAGACTGAACCATACGCAAATATCAAACAACACTACTCCTATCGCGTCTCCCCGATTGCCTACTTGCCCGCAGCACACACGGCCCCGTGTGAACTTCATTCGCACTATTTTCAACCAAGCCCAGACGAAATTGATTCAACCAAATCCCGATCCATCCTCTCAGCTTAAAATACGATCGAAAGTCCCACTAACCTCAAACAACCCCATCGACAGACAAAAACAATAAATAAACACCAACAACATCATATCCGTGCATCAAGTGGCACTGAACAACAATGACACATGACACACGTACCAATGTTCCTCAACTAACTTGCTCACGAATTACACGTGCGCAATGGGTAAGAGGGAAATCAAATAACCATTGAAAATCAACAAACAAGCCTCACGCACAAATCACGGCCACGTCCTCAGGCCACACTCCCGATACCCTTGCTCCATGTCCAGATATGACCATCTCTGGCTCATCTCTCAACCACTATCCACTCTAGCGAACATTACGCCACCAATATTCCTATCCGACGAACAACGTTTCATTGGTCCCAACCACGCTTGCGCAAAACCCCTCATATCTCAACAAAATCCCCACCCGAACCAAAACAACTCGAACATGCGCATCGGTACGTCATGCTCAAAACACATACACCAGCAATACGAACACCTTCAGCTATCGCAAATTCAAACTATTCGTCAACACCTTCAACAACTAACCCGAAACTCAATACTCCACCCACTCTTGATCAAATCCGCCAATCACATAATCAGCAAACATCCACGCCACAAAAGCTCAGTCAGATAACTAAATAATACAATTACCGAAACCAGTGCAAACCAGATCATCCCTCAGACCAATGTCATTCATACAAACTCATTAACCTATCAATCAATCGATACAAGCTCAGGCTCAACCTCGAACCATATTTAACGTAAATAAACGTACCCACACCAAGTCATTCAAGGAGTGAACAATATTAAATCTCCAGATCAAACAGTATGCAACAAAAATACTCACTCATGTACTCATTTATTTACTCGCAAAGAAAAAAAAACTACTCACAAATTACACAAAAAACTCGCTCACAAATCCGTCAGAAAATATCAAGTCATGGTAGGTTTAACAAAAATTAGGTCACAACAATCAACGCCTCGGCTCGGCTCGACTCGGATCATCTCGGCTCGGGTCGGGTCGGGTCGGACAGTACACGGTAGGATAGGAAGGAAAACGGGAGAGTAAGGTTGTACCAAGAACACCGCAGCACTGACAGTCAGATTCAAAAACCACTAGTAACAATAAACTAACAATCACAATCAACAGCTCAGAATAAATCAAAGTCAATACAACTATCTCATCATCCATCACAAACGGATGCCAACACGAATCCGCAAACGTCTCCCGATCACCGAAATACGAAATCCTCCAGATAGCATCTCCGCACTCATGAAATCCCGCAATTTCAAAACACGTTCCATCCAGTCAACAAACGAAACACGATCACGCAGCACTTCTTCCAATACCCCGTCGATTCTCAATGACAACTGCACTCAAATCTGACAAAAAATAGAACAATCAAAAGAGAGAAACAATAATACATTAGACTCAATAAATTACATTCGCACAAATCCACAAACAAACTTCATTTATCAGATTTGTATCATAAATCAAAACACATCATAAGGTGTCAGATGATCATCACTTGTCCAACATGAAAATCACTCGCTCTCAAAACATAAACCCACAGCACTAACGACAACGACAACAACAACCATAACGCTAACGCAAACATAAACACAAAACTCACCTGTCCGTCTGCGATCAGCTACTGTGTGCTGCGGTGCGGTGCGCTGCACTGCACTGCGCTGCACTGTGCTGTACTGCGGTGAGCCGCGGTGCGAGCAAAACCAAAACAAATCCAAACAGTGGCCAATTACGTCAATCCTCCCACGGTTCCTCTGACGCACATACACCACAACAATCGCAGCGAACTAACAGCGCTAACCCAACCGAAACCGCGAACAGCACTAGCACGGTCCCAACCATTGAACGTATCCAGATATCTACAGCGCTCTGAAAGAAAAACAAAACGGCACAACAACTCAGTTCACAGCTTGAATCATTCCCACTCTTATTTACAACGGCACACACACACACACACACACACACACACACACAAACCACTAGACACAATCAAAAAGGCCGATTAACAAACAAAAAACAAGACAGAAAACAATCAATAACATATACAACAATCGAATCACTGCAGTACTACTCACAAACACGACAAACCGGAAAACGAAAGAAAAAACTATACACAACACAATACTTCACTCTATCGTGTTCTCGCCCGCCCGCTCTTCCTCTCGCTCGAAATCCAACGACTACCTCTATCCATGATTATTTGTTGAAGTGTGAAAATAATACACAACACAACCCGTAACAGACATCAAACCACAAAGTCAAATTAAAATCCAATACATTCAGATACGCCATTTGTATCACTCGATTCGTCAAATGACACGCAAAAGTATCATCACCAGCAACAAAACAACAAAATACCCCAACTCATCTTATACAAATTGCACGAAACGGTTCAATTGAGTCCAGTTATAGGTTCGGCCAACAAACGGGGAGAAAATCACAGCTTCAAATATACTCACACAAATGAATCAGTCACTAAACCTTGACCTCCAGCCTTCCGTAAGTCTGAAAATTAAACGAAAAAGAAAGAGAAGAGATAGGGAAAATCCCACCAAATTATTGTTCAAATACAACCACATCGCCCAACACTACGCATCACGCAAGATCAGATAAAAGCATAATCAACTGCACTCATAAGAGGTGTCAAAAAATGGTCATCATAATGCAGCCACAATATCACACAGTACATTTTTCAACTACTTAACCATTCAATCAACAACTCGGAAGAAAAACAATACCATACTCACCTTCAATACATCAAATCTTAGCTCGTACATCACCGAACAGTCCAACAAAGTCAGTCCAGTGACACCGAACATCCACGAACTTGAGGGAGAGATCCACCTCAAGACGCACCGAGTCGACCATCAAGTCCGCACGAACAATACCCAAAGAGAACAACCTCAGCCGATGCTAATACATAAGTACGGTGGATAGAAACCAAGGAACACAAAGCCACAGGAACCCATTGCATTATCTCAGAGAACCGGAAACCACAAGCTCCGAACATGCACTAAACAAACACACAAAATATCACTCGTCCACAACCGAGAATCAGCGATGCCATCCCTACATCCCATAGAAAGAAACTTCACCGACCGTCACCGGCCTCGAACAACGCAAATCACAATCCATCATATATCACTCACACTGTCCCACAAACACACATCACACTCCAGCCCAGCGTGAACACCCAAGACTGAACCATACGCAAATATCAAACAACACTACTCCTATCGCGTCTCCCCGATTGCCTACTTGCACGCAGCACACACGGCCCCGTGTGAACTTCATTCGCACTATTTTCAACCAAGCCCAGACGAAATTGATTCAACCAAATCCCGATCCATCCTCTCAGCTTAAAATACGATCGAAAGTCCCACTAACCTCAAACAACCCCATCGACAGACAAAAACAATAAATAAACACCAACAACATCATATCCGTGCATCAAGTGGCACTGAACAACAATGACACATGACACACGTACCAATGTTCCTCAACTAACTTGCTCACGAATTACACGTGCGCAATGGGTAAGAGGGAAATCAAATAACCATTGAAAATCAACAAACAAGCCTCACGCACAAATCACGGCCACGTCCTCAGGCCACACTCCCGATACCCTTGCTCCATGTCCAGATATGACCATCTCTGGCTCATCTCTCAACCACTATCCACTCTAGCGAACATTACGCCACCAATATTCCTATCCGACGAACAACGTTTCATTGGTCCCAACCACGCTTGCGCAAAACCCCTCATATCTCAACAAAATTCCCACCCAAACCAAAACAACTCGAACATGCACATCGGTACGTCATGCTCAAAACACATACACCAGCAATACGAACACCTTCAGCTATCGCAAATTCAAACTATTCGTCAACACCTTCAACAACTAACCCGAAACTCAATACTCCACCCACTCTTGATCAAATCCGCCAATCACATAATCAGCAAACATCCACGCCACAAAAGCTCAGTCAGATAACTAAATAATACAATTACCGAAACCAGTGCAAACCAGATCATCCCTCAGACCAATGTCATTCATACGAACTCATTAACCTATCAATCAATCGATACAAGCTCAGGCTCAACCTCGAACCATATTTAACGTAAATAAACGTACCCACACCAAGTCATTCAAGGAGTGAACAATAATAAATCTCCAGATCAAACAGTATGCAACAAAAATATTCACTCATTTACTCATTTATTCATTCGCAAAGAAAAAAAAAACTACTCACAAATTACACAAAAAACTCGCTCACAAATCCGTCAGGAAATATCAAGTCATGGTAGGTTTAACAAAAATTAGGTCACAACAAACAACGCCTCGGCTCGGCTCGGCTCGGCTCGGCTCGGTTCGGACAGCACACAGTAGGATAGGAAGGAAAACGGGAGAGTAAGGTTGTACCAAGAACACCGCAGCACTGACAGTCAGATTCAAAAACCACTAGTAACAATAAACTAACAATCACAATCAACAGCTCAGAATAAATCAAAGTCAATACAACTATCTCATCATCCATCACAAACGGATGCCAACACGAATCCGCAAACGTCTCCCGATCACCGAAATACGAAATCCTCCAGATAGCATCTCCGCACTCATGAAATCCCGCAATTTCAAAACACGTTCCATCCAGTCAACAAACGAAACACGATCACGCAGCACTTCTTCCAATACCCCGTCGATTCTCAATGACAACTGCACTCAAATCTGACAAAAAATAGAACAATCAAAAGAGAGAAACAATAATACATTAGACTCAATAAATTACATTCGCACAAATCCACAAACAAACTTCATTTATCAGATTTGTATCATAAATCAAAACACATCATAAGGTGTCAGATGATCATCACTTGTCCAACATGAAAATCACTCACTCTCAAAACATAAACCCACAGCACTAACGACAACGACAACAACAACCATAACGCTAACGCAAACATAAACACAAAACTCACCTGTCCGTCTGCGATCAGCTACTGTGTGGTGCGGTGCGGTGCGCTGCGCTGCGCTGCACTGCACTGCGCTGCACTGTGCTGTACTGCGGTGAGCTTCGGTGCGAGCAAAACCAAAAAGAATCCAAACAGTGGCCGATTACGTCAATCCTCCCACGGTTCCTCTGACGCACATCCACCACAACAATCGCAGCGAACTAACAGCGCTAACCCAACCGAAACCGCGAACAGCACTAGCACGGTCCCAACCATTGAACGTATCCAGATATCTACAGCGCTCTGAAAGAAAAACAAAACGGCACAACAACTCAGTTCACAGCTTAAATCATTCCCACTCTTATTCACAACGGCACACACACACACACACACACACACACACACAAACCAGACACAATCAAAAAGGCCGATTAACAAACAAAAAACGAGACAGAAAACAATCAATAACATATACAACAATCGAATCACTGCAGTACTACTCACAAACACGACAAACCGGAAAACGAAAGAAAAAACTATACACAACACAATACTTCATTCTATCGTGTTCTCGCCCGCCCGCTCTTCCTCTCGCTCGAAATCCAACGACTACCTCTATCCATGATTATTTGTTGAAGTGTGAAAACAATACACAACACAACCCGTAACAGACATCAAACCACAAAGTCAAATTAAAATCCAATACATTCAGATACGCCATTTGTATCACTCGATTCGTCAAATGACACGCAAAAGTATCATCACCAGCAACAAAACAACAAAATACCCCAACTCATCTTATACAAATTGCACGAAACGGTTCAATTGAGTCCAGTTATAGGTTCGGCCAACAAACGGGGAGAAAATCACAGCTTCAAATATACTCACACAAATGAATCAGTCACTAAACCTTGACCTCCAGCCTTCCGTAAGTCTGAAAATTAAACGAAAAAGAAAGAGAAGAGATAGGGAAAATCCCACCAAATTATTGTTCAAATACAACCACATCGCCCAACACTACGCATCACGCAAGATCAGATAAAAGCATAATCAACTGCACTCATAAGAGGTGTCAAAAAATGGTCATCATAATGCAGCCACAATATCACACAGTACATTTTTCAACTACTTAACCATTCAATCAACAACTCGGAAGAAAAACAATACCATACTCACCTTCAATACATCAAATCTTAGCTCGTACATCACCGAACAGTCCAACAAAGTCAGTCCAGTGACACCGAACATCCACGAACTTGAGGGAGAGATCCACCTCAAGACGCACCGAGTCGACCATCAAGTCCGCACGAACAATACCCAAAGAGAACAACCTCAGCCGATGCTAATACATAAGTACGGTGGATAGAAACCAAGGAACACAAAGCCACAGGAACCCATTGCATTATCTCAGAGAACCGGAAACCACAAGCTCCGAACATGCACTAAACAAACACACAAAATATCACTCGTCCACAACCGAGAATCAGCGATGCCATCCCTACATCCCATAGAAAGAAACTTCACCGACCGTCACCGGCCTCGAACAACGCAAATCACAATCCATCATATATCACTCACACTGTCCCACAAACACACATCACACTCCAGCCCAGCGTGAACACCCAAGACTGAACCATACGCAAATATCAAACAACACTACTCCTATCGCGTCTCCCCGATTGCCTACTTGCACGCAGCACACACGGCCCCGTGTGAACTTCATTCGCACTATTTTCAACCAAGCCCAGACGAAATTGATTCAACCAAATCCCGATCCATCCTCTCAGCTTAAAATACGATCGAAAGTCCCACTAACCTCAAACAACCCCATCGACAGACAAAAACAATAAATAAACACCAACAACATCATATCCGTGCATCAAGTGGCACTGAACAACAATGACACATGACACACGTACCAATGTTCCTCAACTAACTTGCTCACGAATTACACGTGCGCAATGGGTAAGAGGGAAATCAAATAACCATTGAAAATCAACAAACAAGCCTCACGCACAAATCACGGCCACGTCCTCAGGCCTAACTCCCGATACCCTTGCTCCATGTCCAGATATGACCATCTCTGGCTCATCTCTCAACCACTATCCACTCTAGCGAACATTACGCCACCAATATTCCTATCCGACGAACAACGTTTCATTGGTCCCAACCACGCTTGCGCAAAACCCCTCATATCTCAACAAAATTCCCACCCAAACCAAAACAACTCGAACATGCACATCGGTACGTCATGCTCAAAACACATACACCAGCAATACGAACACCTTCAGCTATCGCAAATTCAAACTATTCGTCAACACCTTCAACAACTAACCCGAAACTCAATACTCCACCCACTCTTGATCAAATCCGCCAATCACATAATCAGCAAACATCCACGCCACAAAAGCTCAGTCAGATAACTAAATAATACAATTACCGAAACCAGTGCAAACCAGATCATCCCTCAGACCAATGTCATTCATACGAACTCATTAACCTATCAATCAATCGATACAAGCTCAGGCTCAACCTCGAACCATATTTAACGTAAATAAACGTACCCACACCAAGTCATTCAAGGAGTGAACAATAATAAATCTCCAGATCAAACAGTATGCAACAAAAATATTCACTCATTTACTCATTTATTCATTCGCAAAGAAAAAAAAACTACTCACAAATTACACAAAAAACTCGCTCACAAATCCGTCAGGAAATATCAAGTCATGGTAGGTTTAACAAAAATTAGGTCACAACAAACAACGCCTCGGCTCGGCTCGGCTCGGCTCGGCTCGGTTCGGACAGCACACGGTAGGATAGGAAGGAAAACGGGAGAGTAAGGTTGTACCAAGAACACCGCAGCACTGACAGTCAGATTCAAAAACCACTAGTAACAATAAACTAACAATCACAATCAACAGCTCAGAATAAATCAAAGTCAATACAACTATCTCATCATCCATCACAAACGGATGCCAACACGAATCCGCAAACGTCTCCCGATCACCGAAATACGAAATCCTCCAGATAGCATCTCCGCACTCATGAAATCCCGCAATTTCAAAACACGTTCCATCCAGTCAACAAACGAAACACGATCACGCAGCACTTCTTCCAATACCCCGTCGATTCTCAATGACAACTGCACTCAAATCTGACAAAAAATAGAACAATCAAAAGAGAGAAACAATAATACATTAGACTCAATAAATTACATTCGCACAAATCCACAAACAAACTTCATTTATCAGATTTGTATCATAAATCAAAACACATCATAAGGTGTCAGATGATCATCACTTGTCCAACATGAAAATCACTCACTCTCAAAACATAAACCCACAGCACTAACGACAACGACAACAACAACCATAACGCTAACGCAAACATAAACACAAAACTCACCTGTCCGTCTGCGATCAGCTACTGTGTGGTGCGGTGCGGTGCGCTGCGCTGCGCTGCACTGCACTGCGCTGCACTGCGCTGCACTGCGGTGAGCTTCGGTGCGAGCAAAACCAAAAAGAATCCAAACAGTGGCCGATTACGTCAATCCTCCCACGGTTCCTCTGACGCACATCCACCACAACAATCGCAGCGAACTAACAGCGCTAACCCAACCGAAACCGCGAACAGCACTAGCACGGTCCCAACCATTGAACGTATCCAGATATCTACAGCGCTCTGAAAGAAAAACAAAACGGCACAACAACTCAGTTCACAGTTTAAATCATTCCCACTCTTATTTACAACGGCACACACACACACACACACACACACACACACACACACACAAACCACTAGACACAATCAAAAAGGCCGATTAACAAACAAAAAACAAGACAGAAAACAATCAATAACATATACAACAATCGAATCACTGCAGTACTACTCACAAACACGACAAACCGGAAAACGAAAGAAAAAACTATACACAACACAATACTTCACTCTATCGTGTTCTCGCCCGCCCGCTCTTCCTCTCGCTCGAAATCCAACGACTACCTCTATCCATGATTATTTGTTGAAGTGTGAAAATAATACACAACACAACCCGTAACAGACATCAAACCACAAAGTCAAATTAAAATCCAATACATTCAGATACGCCATTTGTATCACTCGATTCGTCAAATGACACGCAAAAGTATCATCACCAGCAACAAAACAACAAAATACCCCAACTCATCTTATACAAATTGCACGAAACGGTTCAATTAAGTCCAGTTATAGGTTCGGCCAACAAACGGGGAGAAAATCACAGCTTCAAATATACTCACACAAATGAATCAGTCACTAAACCTTGACCTCCAGCCTTCCGTAAGTCTGAAAATTAAACGAAAAAGAAAGAGAAGAGATAGGGAAAATCCCACCAAATTATTGTTCAAATACAACCACATCGCCCAACACTACGCATCACGCAAGATCAGATAAAAGCATAATCAACTGCACTCATAAGAGGTGTCAAAAAATGGTCATCATAATGCAGCCACAATATCACACAGTACATTTTTCAACTACTTAACCATTCAATCAACAACTCGGAAGAAAAACAATACCATACTCACCTTCAATACATCAAATCTTAGCTCGTACATCACCGAACAGTCCAACAAAGTCAGTCCAGTGACACCGAACATCCACGAACTTGAGGGAGAGATCCACCTCAAGACGCACCGAGTCGACCATCAAGTCCGCACGAACAATACCCAAAGAGAACAACCTCAGCCGATGCTAATACATAAGTACGGTGGATAGAAACCAAGGAACACAAAGCCACAGGAACCCATTGCATTATCTCAGAGAACCGGAAACCACAAGCTCCGAACATGCACTAAACAAACACACAAAATATCACTCGTCCACAACCGAGAATCAGCGATGCCATCCCTACATCCCATAGAAAGAAACTTCACCGACCGTCACCGGCCTCGAACAACGCAAATCACAATCCATCATATATCACTCACACTGTCCCACAAACACACATCACACTCCAGCCCAGCGTGAACACCCAAGACTGAACCATACGCAAATATCAAACAACACTACTCCTATCGCGTCTCCCCGATTGCCTACTTGCACGCAGCACACACGGCCCCGTGTGAACTTCATTCGCACTATTTTCAACCAAGCCCAGACGAAATTGATTCAACCAAATCCCGATCCATCCTCTCAGCTTAAAATACGATCGAAAGTCCCACTAACCTCAAACAACCCCATCGACAGACAAAAACAATAAATAAACACCAACAACATCATATCCGTGCATCAAGTGGCACTGAACAACAATGACACATGACACACGTACCAATGTTCCTCAACTAACTTGCTCACGAATTACACGTGCGCAATGGGTAAGAGGGAAATCAAATAACCATTGAAAATCAACAAACAAGCCTCACGCACAAATCACGGCCACGTCCTCAGGCCTAACTCCCGATACCCTTGCTCCATGTCCAGATATGACCATTTCTGGCTCATCTCTCAACCACTATCCACTCTAGCGAACATTACGCCACCAATATTCCTATCCGACGAACAACGTTTCATTGGTCCCAACCACGCTTGCGCAAAACCCCTCATATCTCAACAAAATTCCCACCCAAACCAAAACAACTCGAACATGCACATCGGTACGTCATGCTCAAAACACATACACCAGCAATACGAACACCTTCAGCTATCGCAAATTCAAACTATTCGTCAACACCTTCAACAACTAACCCGAAACTCAATACTCCACCCACTCTTGATCAAATCCGCCAATCACATAATCAGCAAACATCCACGCCACAAAAGCTCAGTCAGATAACTAAATAATACAATTACCGAAACCAGTGCAAACCAGATCATCCCTCAGACCAATGTCATTCATACGAACTCATTAACCTATCAATCAATCGATACAAGCTCAGGCTCAACCTCGAACCATATTTAACGTAAATAAACGTACCCACACCAAGTCATTCAAGGAGTGAACAATAATAAATCTCCAGATCAAACAGTATGCAACAAAAATATTCACTCATTTACTCATTTATTCATTCGCAAAGAAAAAAAAACTACTCACAAATTACACAAAAAACTCGCTCACAAATCCGTCAGGAAATATCAAGTCATGGTAGGTTTAACAAAAATTAGGTCACAACAAACAACGCCTCGGCTCGGCTCGGCTCGGCTCGGCTCGGTTCGGACAGCACACGGTAGGATAGGAAGGAAAACGGGAGAGTAAGGTTGTACCAAGAACACCGCAGCACTGACAGTCAGATTCAAAAACCACTAGTAACAATAAACTAACAATCACAATCAACAGCTCAGAATAAATCAAAGTCAATACAACTATCTCATCATCCATCACAAACGGATGCCAACACGAATCCGCAAACGTCTCCCGATCACCGAAATACGAAATCCTCCAGATAGCATCTCCGCACTCATGAAATCCCGCAATTTCAAAACACGTTCCATCCAGTCAACAAACGAAACACGATCACGCAGCACTTCTTCCAATACCCCGTCGATTCTCAATGACAACTGCACTCAAATCTGACAAAAAATAGAACAATCAAAAGAGAGAAACAATAATACATTAGACTCAATAAATTACATTCGCACAAATCCACAAACAAACTTCATTTATCAGATTTGTATCATAAATCAAAACACATCATAAGGTGTCAGATGATCATCACTTGTCCAACATGAAAATCACTCACTCTCAAAACATAAACCCACAGCACTAACGACAACGACAACAACAACCATAACGCTAACGCAAACATAAACACAAAACTCACCTGTCCGTCTGCGATCAGCTACTGTGTGGTGCGGTGCGGTGCGCTGCGCTGCGCTGCACTGCACTGCGCTGCACTGCGCTGCACTGCGGTGAGCTTCGGTGCGAGCAAAACCAAAAAGAATCCAAACAGTGGCCGATTACGTCAATCCTCCCACGGTTCCTCTGACGCACATCCACCACAACAATCGCAGCGAACTAACAGCGCTAACCCAACCGAAACCGCGAACAGCACTAGCACGGTCCCAACCATTGAACGTATCCAGATATCTACAGCGCTCTGAAAGAAAAACAAAACGGCACAACAACTCAGTTCACAGTTTAAATCATTCCCACTCTTATTTACAACGGCACACACACACACACACACACACACACACACACACACACACACACACACAAACCACTAGACACAATCAAAAAGGCCGATTAACAAACAAAAAACAAGACAGAAAACAATCAATAACATATACAACAATCGAATCACTGCAGTACTACTCACAAACACGACAAACCGGAAAACGAAAGAAAAAACTATACACAACACAATACTTCACTCTATCGTGTTCTCGCCCGCCCGCTCTTCCTCTCGCTCGAAATCCAACGACTACCTCTATCCATGATTATTTGTTGAAGTGTGAAAATAATACACAACACAACCCGTAACAGACATCAAACCACAAAGTCAAATTAAAATCCAATACATTCAGATACGCCATTTGTATCACTCGATTCGTCAAATGACACGCAAAAGTATCATCACCAGCAACAAAACAACAAAATACCCCAACTCATCTTATACAAATTGCACGAAACGGTTCAATTAAGTCCAGTTATAGGTTCGGCCAACAAACGGGGAGAAAATCACAGCTTCAAATATACTCACACAAATGAATCAGTCACTAAACCTTGACCTCCAGCCTTCCGTAAGTCTGAAAATTAAACGAAAAAGAAAGAGAAGAGATAGGGAAAATCCCACCAAATTATTGTTCAAATACAACCACATCGCCCAACACTACGCATCACGCAAGATCAGATAAAAGCATAATCAACTGCACTCATAAGAGGTGTCAAAAAATGGTCATCATAATGCAGCCACAATATCACACAGTACATTTTTCAACTACTTAACCATTCAATCAACAACTCGGAAGAAAAACAATACCATACTCACCTTCAATACATCAAATCTTAGCTCGTACATCACCGAACAGTCCAACAAAGTCAGTCCAGTGACACCGAACATCCACGAACTTGAGGGAGAGATCCACCTCAAGACGCACCGAGTCGACCATCAAGTCCGCACGAACAATACCCAAAGAGAACAACCTCAGCCGATGCTAATACATAAGTACGGTGGATAGAAACCAAGGAACACAAAGCCACAGGAACCCATTGCATTATCTCAGAGAACCGGAAACCACAAGCTCCGAACATGCACTAAACAAACACACAAAATATCACTCGTCCACAACCGAGAATCAGCGATGCCATCCCTACATCCCATAGAAAGAAACTTCACCGACCGTCACCGGCCTCGAACAACGCAAATCACAATCCATCATATATCACTCACACTGTCCCACAAACACACATCACACTCCAGCCCAGCGTGAACACCCAAGACTGAACCATACGCAAATATCAAACAACACTACTCCTATCGCGTCTCCCCGATTGCCTACTTGCACGCAGCACACACGGCCCCGTGTGAACTTCATTCGCACTATTTTCAACCAAGCCCAGACGAAATTGATTCAACCAAATCCCGATCCATCCTCTCAGCTTAAAATACGATCGAAAGTCCCACTAACCTCAAACAACCCCATCGACAGACAAAAACAATAAATAAACACCAACAACATCATATCCGTGCATCAAGTGGCACTGAACAACAATGACACATGACACACGTACCAATGTTCCTCAACTAACTTGCTCACGAATTACACGTGCGCAATGGGTAAGAGGGAAATCAAATAACCATTGAAAATCAACAAACAAGCCTCACGCACAAATCACGGCCACGTCCTCAGGCCTAACTCCCGATACCCTTGCTCCATGTCCAGATATGACCATTTCTGGCTCATCTCTCAACCACTATCCACTCTAGCGAACATTACGCCACCAATATTCCTATCCGACGAACAACGTTTCATTGGTCCCAACCACGCTTGCGCAAAACCCCTCATATCTCAACAAAATTCCCACCCAAACCAAAACAACTCGAACATGCACATCGGTACGTCATGCTCAAAACACATACACCAGCAATACGAACACCTTCAGCTATCGCAAATTCAAACTATTCGTCAACACCTTCAACAACTAACCCGAAACTCAATACTCCACCCACTCTTGATCAAATCCGCCAATCACATAATCAGCAAACATCCACGCCACAAAAGCTCAGTCAGATAACTAAATAATACAATTACCGAAACCAGTGCAAACCAGATCATCCCTCAGACCAATGTCATTCATACGAACTCATTAACCTATCAATCAATCGATACAAGCTCAGGCTCAACCTCGAACCATATTTAACGTAAATAAACGTACCCACACCAAGTCATTCAAGGAGTGAACAATAATAAATCTCCAGATCAAACAGTATGCAACAAAAATATTCACTCATTTACTCATTTATTCATTCGCAAAGAAAAAAAAACTACTCACAAATTACACAAAAAACTCGCTCACAAATCCGTCAGGAAATATCAAGTCATGGTAGGTTTAACAAAAATTAGGTCACAACAAACAACGCCTCGGCTCGGCTCGGCTCGGCTCGGCTCGGTTCGGACAGCACACGGTAGGATAGGAAGGAAAACGGGAGAGTAAGGTTGTACCAAGAACACCGCAGCACTGACAGTCAGATTCAAAAACCACTAGTAACAATAAACTAACAATCACAATCAACAGCTCAGAATAAATCAAAGTCAATACAACTATCTCATCATCCATCACAAACGGATGCCAACACGAATCCGCAAACGTCTCCCGATCACCGAAATACGAAATCCTCCAGATAGCATCTCCGCACTCATGAAATCCCGCAATTTCAAAACACGTTCCATCCAGTCAACAAACGAAACACGATCACGCAGCACTTCTTCCAATACCCCGTCGATTCTCAATGACAACTGCACTCAAATCTGACAAAAAATAGAACAATCAAAAGAGAGAAACAATAATACATTAGACTCAATAAATTACATTCGCACAAATCCACAAACAAACTTCATTTATCAGATTTGTATCATAAATCAAAACACATCATAAGGTGTCAGATGATCATCACTTGTCCAACATGAAAATCACTCACTCTCAAAACATAAACCCACAGCACTAACGACAACGACAACAACAACCATAACGCTAACGCAAACATAAACACAAAACTCACCTGTCCGTCTGCGATCAGCTACTGTGTGGTGCGGTGCGGTGCGCTGCGCTGCGCTGCACTGCACTGCGCTGCACTGTGCTGTACTGCGGTGAGCTTCGGTGCGAGCAAAACCAAAAAGAATCCAAACAGTGGCCGATTACGTCAATCCTCCCACGGTTCCTCTGACGCACATCCACCACAACAATCGCAGCGAACTAACAGCGCTAACCCAACCGAAACCGCGAACAGCACTAGCACGGTCCCAACCATTGAACGTATCCAGATATCTACAGCGCTCTGAAAGAAAAACAAAACGGCACAACAACTCAGTTCACAGCTTAAATCATTCCCACTCTTATTCACAACGGCACACACACACACACACACACACACACACACACACACACACAAACCAGACACAATCAAAAAGGCCGATTAACAAACAAAAAACGAGACAGAAAACAATCAATAACATATACAACAATCGAATCACTGCAGTACTACTCACAAACACGACAAACCGGAAAACGAAAGAAAAAACTATACACAACACAATACTTCACTCTATCGTGTTCTCGCCCGCCCGCTCTTCCTCTCGCTCGAAATCCAACGACTACCTCTATCCATGATTATTTGTTGAAGTGTGAAAACAATACACAACACAACCCGTAACAGACATCAAACCACAAAGTCAAATTAAAATCCAATACATTCAGATACGCCATTTGTATCACTCGATTCGTCAAATGACACGCAAAAGTATCATCACCAGCAACAAAACAACAAAATACCCCAACTCATCTTATACAAATTGCACGAAACGGTTCAATTAAGTCCAGTTATAGGTTCGGCCAACAAACGGGGAGAAAATCACAGCTTCAAATATACTCACACAAATGAATCAGTCACTAAACCTTGACCTCCAGCCTTCCGTAAGTCTGAAAATTAAACGAAAAAGAAAGAGAAGAGATAGGGAAAATCCCACCAAATTATTGTTCAAATACAACCACATCGCCCAACACTACGCATCACGCAAGATCAGATAAAAGCATAATCAACTGCACTCATAAGAGGTGTCAAAAAATGGTCATCATAATGCAGCCACAATATCACACAGTACATTTTTCAACTACTTAACCATTCAATCAACAACTCGGAAGAAAAACAATACCATACTCACCTTCAATACATCAAATCTTAGCTCGTACATCACCGAACAGTCCAACAAAGTCAGTCCAGTGACACCGAACATCCACGAACTTGAGGGAGAGATCCACCTCAAGACGCACCGAGTCGACCATCAAGTCCGCACGAACAATACCCAAAGAGAACAACCTCAGCCGATGCTAATACATAAGTACGGTGGATAGAAACCAAGGAACACAAAGCCACAGGAACCCATTGCATTATCTCAGAGAACCGGAAACCACAAGCTCCGAACATGCACTAAACAAACACACAAAATATCACTCGTCCACAACCGAGAATCAGCGATGCCATCCCTACATCCCATAGAAAGAAACTTCACCGACCGTCACCGGCCTCGAACAACGCAAATCACAATCCATCATATATCACTCACACTGTCCCACAAACACACATCACACTCCAGCCCAGCGTGAACACCCAAGACTGAACCATACGCAAATATCAAACAACACTACTCCTATCGCGTCTCCCCGATTGCCTACTTGCACGCAGCACACACGGCCCCGTGTGAACTTCATTCGCACTATTTTCAACCAAGCCCAGACGAAATTGATTCAACCAAATCCCGATCCATCCTCTCAGCTTAAAATACGATCGAAAGTCCCACTAACCTCAAACAACCCCATCGACAGACAAAAACAATAAATAAACACCAACAACATCATATCCGTGCATCAAGTGGCACTGAACAACAATGACACATGACACACGTACCAATGTTCCTCAACTAACTTGCTCACGAATTACACGTGCGCAATGGGTAAGAGGGAAATCAAATAACCATTGAAAATCAACAAACAAGCCTCACGCACAAATCACGGCCACGTCCTCAGGCCTAACTCCCGATACCCTTGCTCCATGTCCAGATATGACCATCTCTGGCTCATCTCTCAACCACTATCCACTCTAGCGAACATTACGCCACCAATATTCCTATCCGACGAACAACGTTTCATTGGTCCCAACCACGCTTGCGCAAAACCCCTCATATCTCAACAAAATTCCCACCCAAACCAAAACAACTCGAACATGCACATCGGTACGTCATGCTCAAAACACATACACCAGCAATACGAACACCTTCAGCTATCGCAAATTCAAACTATTCGTCAACACCTTCAACAACTAACCCGAAACTCAATACTCCACCCACTCTTGATCAAATCCGCCAATCACATAATCAGCAAACATCCACGCCACAAAAGCTCAGTCAGATAACTAAATAATACAATTACCGAAACCAGTGCAAACCAGATCATCCCTCAGACCAATGTCATTCATACGAACTCATTAACCTATCAATCAATCGATACAAGCTCAGGCTCAACCTCGAACCATATTTAACGTAAATAAACGTACCCACACCAAGTCATTCAAGGAGTGAACAATAATAAATCTCCAGATCAAACAGTATGCAACAAAAATATTCACTCATTTACTCATTTATTCATTCGCAAAGAAAAAAAAACTACTCACAAATTACACAAAAAACTCGCTCACAAATCCGTCAGGAAATATCAAGTCATGGTAGGTTTAACAAAAATTAGGTCACAACAAACAACGCCTCGGCTCGGCTCGGCTCGGCTCGGCTCGGTTCGGACAGCACACGGTAGGATAGGAAGGAAAACGGGAGAGTAAGGTTGTACCAAGAACACCGCAGCACTGACAGTCAGATTCAAAAACCACTAGTAACAATAAACTAACAATCACAATCAACAGCTCAGAATAAATCAAAGTCAATACAACTATCTCATCATCCATCACAAACGGATGCCAACACGAATCCGCAAACGTCTCCCGATCACCGAAATACGAAATCCTCCAGATAGCATCTCCGCACTCATGAAATCCCGCAATTTCAAAACACGTTCCATCCAGTCAACAAACGAAACACGATCACGCAGCACTTCTTCCAATACCCCGTCGATTCTCAATGACAACTGCACTCAAATCTGACAAAAAATAGAACAATCAAAAGAGAGAAACAATAATACATTAGACTCAATAAATTACATTCGCACAAATCCACAAACAAACTTCATTTATCAGATTTGTATCATAAATCAAAACACATCATAAGGTGTCAGATGATCATCACTTGTCCAACATGAAAATCACTCACTCTCAAAACATAAACCCACAGCACTAACGACAACGACAACAACAACCATAACGCTAACGCAAACATAAACACAAAACTCACCTGTCCGTCTGCGATCAGCTACTGTGTGGTGCGGTGCGGTGCGCTGCGCTGCGCTGCACTGCACTGCGCTGCACTGTGCTGTACTGCGGTGAGCTTCGGTGCGAGCAAAACCAAAAAGAATCCAAACAGTGGCCGATTACGTCAATCCTCCCACGGTTCCTCTGACGCACATCCACCACAACAATCGCAGCGAACTAACAGCGCTAACCCAACCGAAACCGCGAACAGCACTAGCACGGTCCCAACCATTGAACGTATCCAGATATCTACAGCGCTCTGAAAGAAAAACAAAACGGCACAACAACTCAGTTCACAGCTTAAATCATTCCCACTCTTATTCACAACGGCACACACACACACACACACACACACAAACCACTAGACACAATCAAAAAGGCCGATTAACAAACAAAAAACGAGACAGAAAACAATCAATAACATATACAACAATCGAATCACTGCAGTACTACTCACAAACACGACAAACCGGAAAACGAAAGAAAAAACTATACACAACACAATACTTCACTCTATCGTGTTCTCGCCCGCCCGCTCTTCCTCTCGCTCGAAATCCAACGACTACCTCTATCCATGATTATTTGTTGAAGTGTGAAAACAATACACAACACAACCCGTAACAGACATCAAACCACAAAGTCAAATTAAAATCCAATACATTCAGATACGCCATTTGTATCACTCGATTCGTCAAATGACACGCAAAAGTATCATCACCAGCAACAAAACAACAAAATACCCCAACTCATCTTATACAAATTGCACGAAACGGTTCAATTAAGTCCAGTTATAGGTTCGGCCAACAAACGGGGAGAAAATCACAGCTTCAAATATACTCACACAAATGAATCAGTCACTAAACCTTGACCTCCAGCCTTCCGTAAGTCTGAAAATTAAACGAAAAAGAAAGAGAAGAGATAGGGAAAATCCCACCAAATTATTGTTCAAATACAACCACATCGCCCAACACTACGCATCACGCAAGATCAGATAAAAGCATAATCAACTGCACTCATAAGAGGTGTCAAAAAATGGTCATCATAATGCAGCCACAATATCACACAGTACATTTTTCAACTACTTAACCATTCAATCAACAACTCGGAAGAAAAACAATACCATACTCACCTTCAATACATCAAATCTTAGCTCGTACATCACCGAACAGTCCAACAAAGTCAGTCCAGTGACACCGAACATCCACGAACTTGAGGGAGAGATCCACCTCAAGACGCACCGAGTCGACCATCAAGTCCGCACGAACAATACCCAAAGAGAACAACCTCAGCCGATGCTAATACATAAGTACGGTGGATAGAAACCAAGGAACACAAAGCCACAGGAACCCATTGCATTATCTCAGAGAACCGGAAACCACAAGCTCCGAACATGCACTAAACAAACACACAAAATATCACTCGTCCACAACCGAGAATCAGCGATGCCATCCCTACATCCCATAGAAAGAAACTTCACCGACCGTCACCGGCCTCGAACAACGCAAATCACAATCCATCATATATCACTCACACTGTCCCACAAACACACATCACACTCCAGCCCAGCGTGAACACCCAAGACTGAACCATACGCAAATATCAAACAACACTACTCCTATCGCGTCTCCCCGATTGCCTACTTGCACGCAGCACACACGGCCCCGTGTGAACTTCATTCGCACTATTTTCAACCAAGCCCAGACGAAATTGATTCAACCAAATCCCGATCCATCCTCTCAGCTTAAAATACGATCGAAAGTCCCACTAACCTCAAACAACCCCATCGACAGACAAAAACAATAAATAAACACCAACAACATCATATCCGTGCATCAAGTGGCACTGAACAACAATGACACATGACACACGTACCAATGTTCCTCAACTAACTTGCTCACGAATTACACGTGCGCAATGGGTAAGAGGGAAATCAAATAACCATTGAAAATCAACAAACAAGCCTCACGCACAAATCACGGCCACGTCCTCAGGCCTAACTCCCGATACCCTTGCTCCATGTCCAGATATGACCATTTCTGGCTCATCTCTCAACCACTATCCACTCTAGCGAACATTACGCCACCAATATTCCTATCCGACGAACAACGTTTCATTGGTCCCAACCACGCTTGCGCAAAACCCCTCATATCTCAACAAAATTCCCACCCAAACCAAAACAACTCGAACATGCACATCGGTACGTCATGCTCAAAACACATACACCAGCAATACGAACACCTTCAGCTATCGCAAATTCAAACTATTCGTCAACACCTTCAACAACTAACCCGAAACTCAATACTCCACCCACTCTTGATCAAATCCGCCAATCACATAATCAGCAAACATCCACGCCACAAAAGCTCAGTCAGATAACTAAATAATACAATTACCGAAACCAGTGCAAACCAGATCATCCCTCAGACCAATGTCATTCATACGAACTCATTAACCTATCAATCAATCGATACAAGCTCAGGCTCAACCTCGAACCATATTTAACGTAAATAAACGTACCCACACCAAGTCATTCAAGGAGTGAACAATAATAAATCTCCAGATCAAACAGTATGCAACAAAAATATTCACTCATTTACTCATTTATTCATTCGCAAAGAAAAAAAAACTACTCACAAATTACACAAAAAACTCGCTCACAAATCCGTCAGGAAATATCAAGTCATGGTAGGTTTAACAAAAATTAGGTCACAACAAACAACGCCTCGGCTCGGCTCGGCTCGGCTCGGCTCGGTTCGGACAGCACACGGTAGGATAGGAAGGAAAACGGGAGAGTAAGGTTGTACCAAGAACACCGCAGCACTGACAGTCAGATTCAAAAACCACTAGTAACAATAAACTAACAATCACAATCAACAGCTCAGAATAAATCAAAGTCAATACAACTATCTCATCATCCATCACAAACGGATGCCAACACGAATCCGCAAACGTCTCCCGATCACCGAAATACGAAATCCTCCAGATAGCATCTCCGCACTCATGAAATCCCGCAATTTCAAAACACGTTCCATCCAGTCAACAAACGAAACACGATCACGCAGCACTTCTTCCAATACCCCGTCGATTCTCAATGACAACTGCACTCAAATCTGACAAAAAATAGAACAATCAAAAGAGAGAAACAATAATACATTAGACTCAATAAATTACATTCGCACAAATCCACAAACAAACTTCATTTATCAGATTTGTATCATAAATCAAAACACATCATAAGGTGTCAGATGATCATCACTTGTCCAACATGAAAATCACTCACTCTCAAAACATAAACCCACAGCACTAACGACAACGACAACAACAACCATAACGCTAACGCAAACATAAACACAAAACTCACCTGTCCGTCTGCGATCAGCTACTGTGTGGTGCGGTGCGGTGCGCTGCGCTGCGCTGCACTGCACTGCGCTGCACTGCGCTGCACTGCGGTGAGCTTCGGTGCGAGCAAAACCAAAAAGAATCCAAACAGTGGCCGATTACGTCAATCCTCCCACGGTTCCTCTGACGCACATCCACCACAACAATCGCAGCGAACTAACAGCGCTAACCCAACCGAAACCGCGAACAGCACTAGCACGGTCCCAACCATTGAACGTATCCAGATATCTACAGCGCTCTGAAAGAAAAACAAAACGGCACAACAACTCAGTTCACAGTTTAAATCATTCCCACTCTTATTTACAACGGCACACACACACACACACACACACACACACACACACAAACCACTAGACACAATCAAAAAGGCCGATTAACAAACAAAAAACAAGACAGAAAACAATCAATAACATATACAACAATCGAATCACTGCAGTACTACTCACAAACACGACAAACCGGAAAACGAAAGAAAAAACTATACACAACACAATACTTCACTCTATCGTGTTCTCGCCCGCCCGCTCTTCCTCTCGCTCGAAATCCAACGACTACCTCTATCCATGATTATTTGTTGAAGTGTGAAAATAATACACAACACAACCCGTAACAGACATCAAACCACAAAGTCAAATTAAAATCCAATACATTCAGATACGCCATTTGTATCACTCGATTCGTCAAATGACACGCAAAAGTATCATCACCAGCAACAAAACAACAAAATACCCCAACTCATCTTATACAAATTGCACGAAACGGTTCAATTAAGTCCAGTTATAGGTTCGGCCAACAAACGGGGAGAAAATCACAGCTTCAAATATACTCACACAAATGAATCAGTCACTAAACCTTGACCTCCAGCCTTCCGTAAGTCTGAAAATTAAACGAAAAAGAAAGAGAAGAGATAGGGAAAATCCCACCAAATTATTGTTCAAATACAACCACATCGCCCAACACTACGCATCACGCAAGATCAGATAAAAGCATAATCAACTGCACTCATAAGAGGTGTCAAAAAATGGTCATCATAATGCAGCCACAATATCACACAGTACATTTTTCAACTACTTAACCATTCAATCAACAACTCGGAAGAAAAACAATACCATACTCACCTTCAATACATCAAATCTTAGCTCGTACATCACCGAACAGTCCAACAAAGTCAGTCCAGTGACACCGAACATCCACGAACTTGAGGGAGAGATCCACCTCAAGACGCACCGAGTCGACCATCAAGTCCGCACGAACAATACCCAAAGAGAACAACCTCAGCCGATGCTAATACATAAGTACGGTGGATAGAAACCAAGGAACACAAAGCCACAGGAACCCATTGCATTATCTCAGAGAACCGGAAACCACAAGCTCCGAACATGCACTAAACAAACACACAAAATATCACTCGTCCACAACCGAGAATCAGCGATGCCATCCCTACATCCCATAGAAAGAAACTTCACCGACCGTCACCGGCCTCGAACAACGCAAATCACAATCCATCATATATCACTCACACTGTCCCACAAACACACATCACACTCCAGCCCAGCGTGAACACCCAAGACTGAACCATACGCAAATATCAAACAACACTACTCCTATCGCGTCTCCCCGATTGCCTACTTGCACGCAGCACACACGGCCCCGTGTGAACTTCATTCGCACTATTTTCAACCAAGCCCAGACGAAATTGATTCAACCAAATCCCGATCCATCCTCTCAGCTTAAAATACGATCGAAAGTCCCACTAACCTCAAACAACCCCATCGACAGACAAAAACAATAAATAAACACCAACAACATCATATCCGTGCATCAAGTGGCACTGAACAACAATGACACATGACACACGTACCAATGTTCCTCAACTAACTTGCTCACGAATTACACGTGCGCAATGGGTAAGAGGGAAATCAAATAACCATTGAAAATCAACAAACAAGCCTCACGCACAAATCACGGCCACGTCCTCAGGCCTAACTCCCGATACCCTTGCTCCATGTCCAGATATGACCATTTCTGGCTCATCTCTCAACCACTATCCACTCTAGCGAACATTACGCCACCAATATTCCTATCCGACGAACAACGTTTCATTGGTCCCAACCACGCTTGCGCAAAACCCCTCATATCTCAACAAAATTCCCACCCAAACCAAAACAACTCGAACATGCACATCGGTACGTCATGCTCAAAACACATACACCAGCAATACGAACACCTTCAGCTATCGCAAATTCAAACTATTCGTCAACACCTTCAACAACTAACCCGAAACTCAATACTCCACCCACTCTTGATCAAATCCGCCAATCACATAATCAGCAAACATCCACGCCACAAAAGCTCAGTCAGATAACTAAATAATACAATTACCGAAACCAGTGCAAACCAGATCATCCCTCAGACCAATGTCATTCATACGAACTCATTAACCTATCAATCAATCGATACAAGCTCAGGCTCAACCTCGAACCATATTTAACGTAAATAAACGTACCCACACCAAGTCATTCAAGGAGTGAACAATAATAAATCTCCAGATCAAACAGTATGCAACAAAAATATTCACTCATTTACTCATTTATTCATTCGCAAAGAAAAAAAAACTACTCACAAATTACACAAAAAACTCGCTCACAAATCCGTCAGGAAATATCAAGTCATGGTAGGTTTAACAAAAATTAGGTCACAACAAACAACGCCTCGGCTCGGCTCGGCTCGGCTCGGCTCGGTTCGGACAGCACACGGTAGGATAGGAAGGAAAACGGGAGAGTAAGGTTGTACCAAGAACACCGCAGCACTGACAGTCAGATTCAAAAACCACTAGTAACAATAAACTAACAATCACAATCAACAGCTCAGAATAAATCAAAGTCAATACAACTATCTCATCATCCATCACAAACGGATGCCAACACGAATCCGCAAACGTCTCCCGATCACCGAAATACGAAATCCTCCAGATAGCATCTCCGCACTCATGAAATCCCGCAATTTCAAAACACGTTCCATCCAGTCAACAAACGAAACACGATCACGCAGCACTTCTTCCAATACCCCGTCGATTCTCAATGACAACTGCACTCAAATCTGACAAAAAATAGAACAATCAAAAGAGAGAAACAATAATACATTAGACTCAATAAATTACATTCGCACAAATCCACAAACAAACTTCATTTATCAGATTTGTATCATAAATCAAAACACATCATAAGGTGTCAGATGATCATCACTTGTCCAACATGAAAATCACTCACTCTCAAAACATAAACCCACAGCACTAACGACAACGACAACAACAACCATAACGCTAACGCAAACATAAACACAAAACTCACCTGTCCGTCTGCGATCAGCTACTGTGTGGTGCGGTGCGGTGCGGTGCGCTGCGCTGCGCTGCACTGCACTGCGCTGCACTGCGGTGAGCTTCGGTGCGAGCAAAACCAAAAAGAATCCAAACAGTGGCCGATTACGTCAATCCTCCCACGGTTCCTCTGACGCACATCCACCACAACAATCGCAGCGAACTAACAGCGCTAACCCAACCGAAACCGCGAACAGCACTAGCACGGTCCCAACCATTGAACGTATCCAGATATCTACAGCGCTCTGAAAGAAAAACAAAACGGCACAACAACTCAGTTCACAGCTTAAATCATTCCCACTCTTATTCACAACGGCACACACACACACACACACACACACACACACACACACAAACCACTAGACACAATCAAAAAGGCCGATTAACAAACAAAAAACAAGACAGAAAACAATCAATAACATATACAACAATCGAATCACTGCAGTACTACTCACAAACACGACAAACCGGAAAACGAAAGAAAAAACTATACACAACACAATACTTCACTCTATCGTGTTCTCGCCCGCCCGCTCTTCCTCTCGCTCGAAATCCAACGACTACCTCTATCCATGATTATTTGTTGAAGTGTGAAAATAATACACAACACAACCCGTAACAGACATCAAACCACAAAGTCAAATTAAAATCCAATACATTCAGATACGCCATTTGTATCACTCGATTCGTCAAATGACACGCAAAAGTATCATCACCAGCAACAAAACAACAAAATACCCCAACTCATCTTATACAAATTGCACGAAACGGTTCAATTAAGTCCAGTTATAGGTTCGGCCAACAAACGGGGAGAAAATCACAGCTTCAAATATACTCACACAAATGAATCAGTCACTAAACCTTGACCTCCAGCCTTCCGTAAGTCTGAAAATTAAACGAAAAAGAAAGAGAAGAGATAGGGAAAATCCCACCAAATTATTGTTCAAATACAACCACATCGCCCAACACTACGCATCACGCAAGATCAGATAAAAGCATAATCAACTGCACTCATAAGAGGTGTCAAAAAATGGTCATCATAATGCAGCCACAATATCACACAGTACATTTTTCAACTACTTAACCATTCAATCAACAACTCGGAAGAAAAACAATACCATACTCACCTTCAATACATCAAATCTTAGCTCGTACATCACCGAACAGTCCAACAAAGTCAGTCCAGTGACACCGAACATCCACGAACTTGAGGGAGAGATCCACCTCAAGACGCACCGAGTCGACCATCAAGTCCGCACGAACAATACCCAAAGAGAACAACCTCAGCCGATGCTAATACATAAGTACGGTGGATAGAAACCAAGGAACACAAAGCCACAGGAACCCATTGCATTATCTCAGAGAACCGGAAACCACAAGCTCCGAACATGCACTAAACAAACACACAAAATATCACTCGTCCACAACCGAGAATCAGCGATGCCATCCCTACATCCCATAGAAAGAAACTTCACCGACCGTCACCGGCCTCGAACAACGCAAATCACAATCCATCATATATCACTCACACTGTCCCACAAACACACATCACACTCCAGCCCAGCGTGAACACCCAAGACTGAACCATACGCAAATATCAAACAACACTACTCCTATCGCGTCTCCCCGATTGCCTACTTGCCCGCAGCACACACGGCCCCGTGTGAACTTCATTCGCACTATTTTCAACCAAGCCCAGACGAAATTGATTCAACCAAATCCCGATCCATCCTCTCAGCTTAAAATACGATCGAAAGTCCCACTAACCTCAAACAACCCCATCGACAGACAAAAACAATAAATAAACACCAACAACATCATATCCGTGCATCAAGTGGCACTGAACAACAATGACACATGACACACGTACCAATGTTCCTCAACTAACTTGCTCACGAATTACACGTGCGCAATGGGTAAGAGGGAAATCAAATAACCATTGAAAATCAACAAACAAGCCTCACGCACAAATCACGGCCACGTCCTCAGGCCTAACTCCCGATACCCTTGCTCCATGTCCAGATATGACCATCTCTGGCTCATCTCTCAACCACTATCCACTCTAGCGAACATTACGCCACCTATATTCCTATCCGACGAACAACGTTTCATTGGTCCCAACCACGCTTGCGCAAAACCCCTCATATCTCAACAAAATTCCCACCCAAACCAAAACAACTCGAACATGCACATCGGTACGTCATGCTCAAAACACATACACCAGCAATACGAACACCTTCAGCTATCGCAAATTCAAACTATTCGTCAACACCTTCAACAACTAACCCGAAACTCAATACTCCACCCACTCTTGATCAAATCCGCCAATCACATAATCAGCAAACATCCACGCCACAAAAGCTCAGTCAGATAACTAAATAATACAATTACCGAAACCAGTGCAAACCAGATCATCCCTCAGACCAATGTCATTCATACGAACTCATTAACCTATCAATCAATCGATACAAGCTCAGGCTCAACCTCGAACCATATTTAACGTAAATAAACGTACCCACACCAAGTCATTCAAGGAGTGAACAATAATAAATCTCCAGATCAAACAGTATGCAACAAAAATATTCACTCATTTACTCATTTATTCATTCGCAAAGAAAAAAAAACTACTCACAAATTACACAAAAAACTCGCTCACAAATCCGTCAGGAAATATCAAGTCATGGTAGGTTTAACAAAAATTAGGTCACAACAAACAACGCCTCGGCTCGGCTCGGCTCGGCTCGGCTCGGTTCGGACAGCACACGGTAGGATAGGAAGGAAAACGGGAGAGTAAGGTTGTACCAAGAACACCGCAGCACTGACAGTCAGATTCAAAAACCACTAGTAACAATAAACTAACAATCACAATCAACAGCTCAGAATAAATCAAAGTCAATACAACTATCTCATCATCCATCACAAACGGATGCCAACACGAATCCGCAAACGTCTCCCGATCACCGAAATACGAAATCCTCCAGATAGCATCTCCGCACTCATGAAATCCCGCAATTTCAAAACACGTTCCATCCAGTCAACAAACGAAACACGATCACGCAGCACTTCTTCCAATACCCCGTCGATTCTCAATGACAACTGCACTCAAATCTGACAAAAAATAGAACAATCAAAAGAGAGAAACAATAATACATTAGACTCAATAAATTACATTCGCACAAATCCACAAACAAACTTCATTTATCAGATTTGTATCATAAATCAAAACACATCATAAGGTGTCAGATGATCATCACTTGTCCAACATGAAAATCACTCACTCTCAAAACATAAACCCACAGCACTAACGACAACGACAACAACAACCATAACGCTAACGCAAACATAAACACAAAACTCACCTGTCCGTCTGCGATCAGCTACTGTGTGGTGCGGTGCGGTGCGCTGCGCTGCGCTGCACTGCACTGCGCTGCACTGTGCTGTACTGCGGTGAGCTTCGGTGCAAGCAAAACCAAAAAGAATCCAAACAGTGGCCGATTACGTCAATCCTCCCACGGTTCCTCTGACGCACATCCACCACAACAATCGCAGCGAACTAACAGCGCTAACCCAACCGAAACCGCGAACAGCACTAGCACGGTCCCAACCATTGAACGTATCCAGATATCTACAGCGCTCTGAAAGAAAAACAAAACGGCACAACAACTCAGTTCACAGCTTAAATCATTCCCACTCTTATTTACAACGGCACACACACACACACACACACACACACACACACACAAACCAGACACAATCAAAAAGGCCGATTAACAAACCAAAAACGAGACAGAAAACAATCAATAACATATACAACAATCGAATCACTGCAGTACTACTCACAAACACGACAAACCGGAAAACGAAAGAAAAAACTACACACAACACAATACTTCACTCTATCGTGTTCTCGCCCGCCCGCTCTTCCTCTCGCTCGAAATCCAACGACTACCTCTATCCATGATTATTTGTTGAAGTGTGAAAATAATACACAACACAACCCGTAACAGACATCAAACCACAAAGTCAAATTAAAATCCAATACATTCAGATACGCCATTTGTATCACTCGATTCGTCAAATGACACGCAAAAGTATCATCACCAGCAACAAAACAACAAAATACCCCAACTCATCTTATACAAATTGCACGAAACGGTTCAATTAAGTCCAGTTATAGGTTCGGCCAACAAACGGGGAGAAAATCACAGCTTCAAATATACTCACACAAATGAATCAGTCACTAAACCTTGACCTCCAGCCTTCCGTAAGTCTGAAAATTAAACGAAAAAGAAAGAGAAGAGATAGGGAAAATCCCACCAAATTATTGTTCAAATACAACCACATCGCCCAACACTACGCATCACGCAAGATCAGATAAAAGCATAATCAACTGCACTCATAAGAGGTGTCAAAAAATGGTCATCATAATGCAGCCACAATATCACACAGTACATTTTTCAACTACTTAACCATTCAATCAACAACTCGGAAGAAAAACAATACCATACTCACCTTCAATACATCAAATCTTAGCTCGTACATCACCGAACAGTCCAACAAAGTCAGTCCAGTGACACCGAACATCCACGAACTTGAGGGAGAGATCCACCTCAAGACGCACCGAGTCGACCATCAAGTCCGCACGAACAATACCCAAAGAGAACAACCTCAGCCGATGCTAATACATAAGTACGGTGGATAGAAACCAAGGAACACAAAGCCACAGGAACCCATTGCATTATCTCAGAGAACCGGAAACCACAAGCTCCGAACATGCACTAAACAAACACACAAAATATCACTCGTCCACAACCGAGAATCAGCGATGCCATCCCTACATCCCATAGAAAGAAACTTCACCGACCGTCACCGGCCTCGAACAACGCAAATCACAATCCATCATATATCACTCACACTGTCCCACAAACACACATCACACTCCAGCCCAGCGTGAACACCCAAGACTGAACCATACGCAAATATCAAACAACACTACTCCTATCGCGTCTCCCCGATTGCCTACTTGCCCGCAGCACACACGGCCCCGTGTGAACTTCATTCGCACTATTTTCAACCAAGCCCAGACGAAATTGATTCAACCAAATCCCGATCCATCCTCTCAGCTTAAAATACGATCGAAAGTCCCACTAACCTCAAACAACCCCATCGACAGACAAAAACAATAAATAAACACCAACAACATCATATCCGTGCATCAAGTGGCACTGAACAACAATGACACATGACACACGTACCAATGTTCCTCAACTAACTTGCTCACGAATTACACGTGCGCAATGGGTAAGAGGGAAATCAAATAACCATTGAAAATCAACAAACAAGCCTCACGCACAAATCACGGCCACGTCCTCAGGCCACACTCCCGATACCCTTGCTCCATGTCCAGATATGACCATCTCTGGCTCATCTCTCAACCACTATCCACTCTAGCGAACATTACGCCACCAATATTCCTATCCGACGAACAACGTTTCATTGGTCCCAACCACGCTTGCGCAAAACCCCTCATATCTCAACAAAATTCCCACCCAAACCAAAACAACTCGAACATGCACATCGGTACGTCATGCTCAAAACACATACACCAGCAATACGAACACCTTCAGCTATCGCAAATTCAAACTATTCGTCAACACCTTCAACAACTAACCCGAAACTCAATACTCCACCCACTCTTGATCAAATCCGCCAATCACATAATCAGCAAACATCCACGCCACAAAAGCTCAGTCAGATAACTAAATAATACAATTACCGAAACCAGTGCAAACCAGATCATCCCTCAGACCAATGTCATTCATACGAACTCATTAACCTATCAATCAATCGATACAAGCTCAGGCTCAACCTCGAACCATATTTAACGTAAATAAACGTACCCACACCAAGTCATTCAAGGAGTGAACAATAATAAATCTCCAGATCAAACAGTATGCAACAAAAATATTCACTCATTTACTCATTTATTCATTCGCAAAGAAAAAAAAAACTACTCACAAATTACACAAAAAACTCGCTCACAAATCCGTCAGGAAATATCAAGTCATGGTAGGTTTAACAAAAATTAGGTCACAACAAACAACGCCTCGGCTCGGCTCGGCTCGGTTCGGACAGCACACGGTAGGATAGGAAGGAAAACGGGAGAGTAAGGTTGTACCAAGAACACCGCAGCACTGACAGTCAGATTCAAAAACCACTAGTAACAATAAACTAACAATCACAATCAACAGCTCAGAATAAATCAAAGTCAATACAACTATCTCATCATCCATCACAAACGGATGCCAACACGAATCCGCAAACGTCTCCCGATCACCGAAATACGAAATCCTCCAGATAGCATCTCCGCACTCATGAAATCCCGCAATTTCAAAACACGTTCCATCCAGTCAACAAACGAAACACGATCACGCAGCACTTCTTCCAATACCCCGTCGATTCTCAATGACAACTGCACTCAAATCTGACAAAAAATAGAACAATCAAAAGAGAGAAACAATAATACATTAGACTCAATAAATTACATTCGCACAAATCCACAAACAAACTTCATTTATCAGATTTGTATCATAAATCAAAACACATCATAAGGTGTCAGATGATCATCACTTGTCCAACATGAAAATCACTCACTCTCAAAACATAAACCCACAGCACTAACGACAACGACAACAACAACCATAACGCTAACGCAAACATAAACACAAAACTCACCTGTCCGTCTGCGATCAGCTACTGTGTGGTGCGGTGCGGTGCGCTGCGCTGCGCTGCACTGCACTGCGCTGCACTGCGCTGCACTGCGGTGAGCTTCGGTGCGAGCAAAACCAAAAAGAATCCAAACAGTGGCCGATTACGTCAATCCTCCCACGGTTCCTCTGACGCACATCCACCACAACAATCGCAGCGAACTAACAGCGCTAACCCAACCGAAACCGCGAACAGCACTAGCACGGTCCCAACCATTGAACGTATCCAGATATCTACAGCGCTCTGAAAGAAAAACAAAACGGCACAACAACTCAGTTCACAGTTTAAATCATTCCCACTCTTATTTACAACGGCACACACACACACACACACACACACACACACAAACCACTAGACACAATCAAAAAGGCCGATTAACAAACAAAAAACAAGACAGAAAACAATCAATAACATATACAACAATCGAATCACTGCAGTACTACTCACAAACACGACAAACCGGAAAACGAAAGAAAAAACTATACACAACACAATACTTCACTCTATCGTGTTCTCGCCCGCCCGCTCTTCCTCTCGCTCGAAATCCAACGACTACCTCTATCCATGATTATTTGTTGAAGTGTGAAAATAATACACAACACAACCCGTAACAGACATCAAACCACAAAGTCAAATTAAAATCCAATACATTCAGATACGCCATTTGTATCACTCGATTCGTCAAATGACACGCAAAAGTATCATCACCAGCAACAAAACAACAAAATACCCCAACTCATCTTATACAAATTGCACGAAACGGTTCAATTAAGTCCAGTTATAGGTTCGGCCAACAAACGGGGAGAAAATCACAGCTTCAAATATACTCACACAAATGAATCAGTCACTAAACCTTGACCTCCAGCCTTCCGTAAGTCTGAAAATTAAACGAAAAAGAAAGAGAAGAGATAGGGAAAATCCCACCAAATTATTGTTCAAATACAACCACATCGCCCAACACTACGCATCACGCAAGATCAGATAAAAGCATAATCAACTGCACTCATAAGAGGTGTCAAAAAATGGTCATCATAATGCAGCCACAATATCACACAGTACATTTTTCAACTACTTAACCATTCAATCAACAACTCGGAAGAAAAACAATACCATACTCACCTTCAATACATCAAATCTTAGCTCGTACATCACCGAACAGTCCAACAAAGTCAGTCCAGTGACACCGAACATCCACGAACTTGAGGGAGAGATCCACCTCAAGACGCACCGAGTCGACCATCAAGTCCGCACGAACAATACCCAAAGAGAACAACCTCAGCCGATGCTAATACATAAGTACGGTGGATAGAAACCAAGGAACACAAAGCCACAGGAACCCATTGCATTATCTCAGAGAACCGGAAACCACAAGCTCCGAACATGCACTAAACAAACACACAAAATATCACTCGTCCACAACCGAGAATCAGCGATGCCATCCCTACATCCCATAGAAAGAAACTTCACCGACCGTCACCGGCCTCGAACAACGCAAATCACAATCCATCATATATCACTCACACTGTCCCACAAACACACATCACACTCCAGCCCAGCGTGAACACCCAAGACTGAACCATACGCAAATATCAAACAACACTACTCCTATCGCGTCTCCCCGATTGCCTACTTGCCCGCAGCACACACGGCCCCGTGTGAACTTCATTCGCACTATTTTCAACCAAGCCCAGACGAAATTGATTCAACCAAATCCCGATCCATCCTCTCAGCTTAAAATACGATCGAAAGTCCCACTAACCTCAAACAACCCCATCGACAGACAAAAACAATAAATAAACACCAACAACATCATATCCGTGCATCAAGTGGCACTGAACAACAATGACACATGACACACGTACCAATGTTCCTCAACTAACTTGCTCACGAATTACACGTGCGCAATGGGTAAGAGGGAAATCAAATAACCATTGAAAATCAACAAACAAGCCTCACGCACAAATCACGGCCACGTCCTCAGGCCACACTCCCGATACCCTTGCTCCATGTCCAGATATGACCATTTCTGGCTCATCTCTCAACCACTATCCACTCTAGCGAACATTACGCCACCAATATTCCTATCCGACGAACAACGTTTCATTGGTCCCAACCACGCTTGCGCAAAACCCCTCATATCTCAACAAAATTCCCACCCAAACCAAAACAACTCGAACATGCACATCGGTACGTCATGCTCAAAACACATACACCAGCAATACGAACACCTTCAGCTATCGCAAATTCAAACTATTCGTCAACACCTTCAACAACTAACCCGAAACTCAATACTCCACCCACTCTTGATCAAATCCGCCAATCACATAATCAGCAAACATCCACGCCACAAAAGCTCAGTCAGATAACTAAATAATACAATTACCGAAACCAGTGCAAACCAGATCATCCCTCAGACCAATGTCATTCATACGAACTCATTAACCTATCAATCAATCGATACAAGCTCAGGCTCAACCTCGAACCATATTTAACGTAAATAAACGTACCCACACCAAGTCATTCAAGGAGTGAACAATAATAAATCTCCAGATCAAACAGTATGCAACAAAAATATTCACTCATTTACTCATTTATTCATTCGCAAAGAAAAAAAACTACTCACAAATTACACAAAAAACTCGCTCACAAATCCGTCAGGAAATATCAAGTCATGGTAGGTTTAACAAAAATTAGGTCACAACAAACAACGCCTCGGCTCGGCTCGGCTCGGCTCGGTTCGGACAGCACACGGTAGGATAGGAAGGAAAACGGGAGAGTAAGGTTGTACCAAGAACACCGCAGCACTGACAGTCAGATTCAAAAACCACTAGTAACAATAAACTAACAATCACAATCAACAGCTCAGAATAAATCAAAGTCAATACAACTATCTCATCATCCATCACAAACGAATGCCAACACGAATCCGCAAACGTCTCCCGATCACCGAAATACGAAATCCTCCAGATAGCATCTCCGCACTCATGAAATCCCGCAATTTCAAAACACGTTCCATCCAGTCAACAAACGAAACACGATCACGCAGCACTTCTTCCAATACCCCGTCGATTCTCAATGACAACTGCACTCAAATCTGACAAAAAATAGAACAATCAAAAGAGAGAAACAATAATACATTAGACTCAATAAATTACATTCGCACAAATCCACAAACAAACTTCATTTATCAGATTTGTATCATAAATCAAAACACATCATAAGGTGTCAGATGATCATCACTTGTCCAACATGAAAATCACTCACTCTCAAAACATAAACCCACAGCACTAACGACAACGACAACAACAACCATAACGCTAACGCAAACATAAACACAAAACTCACCTGTCCGTCTGCGATCAGCTACTGTGTGGTGCGGTGCGGTGCGCTGCGCTGCGCTGCACTGCACTGCGCTGCACTGTGCTGTACTGCGGTGAGCTTCGGTGCGAGCAAAACCAAAAAGAATCCAAACAGTGGCCGATTACGTCAATCCTCCCACGGTTCCTCTGACGCACATCCACCACAACAATCGCAGCGAACTAACAGCGCTAACCCAACCGAAACCGCGAACAGCACTAGCACGGTCCCAACCATTGAACGTATCCAGATATCTACAGCGCTCTGAAAGAAAAACAAAACGGCACAACAACTCAGTTCACAGCTTAAATCATTCCCACTCTTATTCACAACGGCACACACACACACACACACACACACACAAACCAGACACAATCAAAAAGGCCGATTAACAAACCAAAAACGAGACAGAAAACAATCAATAACATATACAACAATCGAATCACTGCAGTACTACTCACAAACACGACAAACCGGAAAACGAAAGAAAAAACTATACACAACACAATACTTCACTCTATCGTGTTCTCGCCCGCCCGCTCTTCCTCTCGCTCGAAATCCAACGACTACCTCTGTCCATGATTATTGGTTGAAGTGTGAAAACAATACACAACACAACCCGTAACAGACATCAAACCACAAAGTCAAATTAAAATCCAATACATTCAGATACGCCATTTGTATCACTCGATTCGTCAAATGACACGCAAAAGTATCATCACCAGCAACAAAACAACAAAATACCCCAACTCATCTTATACAAATTGCACGAAACGGTTCAATCAAGTCCAGTTATAGGTTCGGCCAACAAACGGGGAGAAAATCACAGCTTCAAATATACTCACACAAATGAATCAGTCACTAAACCTTGACCTCCAGCCTTCCGTAAGTCTGAAAATTAAACGAAAAAGAAAGAGAAGAGATAGGGAAAATCCCACCAAATTATTGTTCAAATACAACCACATCGCCCAACACTACGCATCACGCAAGATCAGATAAAAGCATAATCAACTGCACTCATAAGAGGTGTCAAAAAATGGTCATCATAATGCAGCCACAATATCACACAGTACATTTTTCAACTACTTAACCATTCAATCAACAACTCGGAAGAAAAACAATACCATACTCACCTTCAATACATCAAATCTTAGCTCGTACATCACCGAACAGTCCAACAAAGTCAGTCCAGTGACACCGAACATCCACGAACTTGAGGGAGAGATCCACCTCAAGACGCACCGAGTCGACCATCAAGTCCGCACGAACAATACCCAAAGAGAACAACCTCAGCCGATGCTAATACATAAGTACGGTGGATAGAAACCAAGGAACACAAAGCCACAGGAACCCATTGCATTATCTCAGAGAACCGGAAACCACAAGCTCCGAACATGCACTAAACAAACACACAAAATATCACTCGTCCACAACCGAGAATCAGCGATGCCATCCCTACATCCCATAGAAAGAAACTTCACCGACCGTCACCGGCCTCGAACAACGCAAATCACAATCCATCATATATCACTCACACTGTCCCACAAACACACATCACACTCCAGCCCAGCGTGAACACCCAAGACTGAACCATACGCAAATATCAAACAACACTACTCCTATCGCGTCTCCCCGATTGCCTACTTGCCCGCAGCACACACGGCCCCGTGTGAACTTCATTCGCACTATTTTCAACCAAGCCCAGACGAAATTGATTCAACCAAATCCCGATCCATCCTCTCAGCTTAAAATACGATCGAAAGTCCCACTAACCTCAAACAACCCCATCGACAGACAAAAACAATAAATAAACACCAACAACATCATATCCGTGCATCAAGTGGCACTGAACAACAATGACACATGACACACGTACCAATGTTCCTCAACTAACTTGCTCACGAATTACACGTGCGCAATGGGTAAGAGGGAAATCAAATAACCATTGAAAATCAACAAACAAGCCTCACGCACAAATCACGGCCACGTCCTCAGGCCACACTCCCGATACCCTTGTTCCATGCCCAGATAAGACGACTTTCGTTTGTCTAATTACTCTTCATCCACAATTGATCATCATCGTAAAGCGTCAAACAGAAGGGTAGTCCTCATGAACCACTGCCTTTCCCATCATGTTGCACGTCGATTCAGAAAGTATTGAAAGGAAAGATGTTCAGGGAAAGGAAGACAAGTTGGAAAAGGAGAGGGCGCTCTACTAGCGAACACACGGAATACGTAGTCTAACTGTACAAACGCTCATCGATCAATCATTCTGACGCGGCAGAAAGTGACAACACGACCGCCACTTTTCACAGTTCGCAGTCATTTCTGTTGGACCTTAACCACGAAGACCCGAAGCACCTACTTTTCCCAAGTTTGCTTTTTATTTCCTCATTGTTAGCTACCACGTCAGCTGTTGACCTCCGCGTGGTTTCTTTCACTCTCTAGGAGGAACGGAGAATAGGACACGGTATAGTAGACGTGTTTGCCATACATAACACGAGCGCCAAGCAACGAAGTCTCCTAAGCTGGATACGCTACGACAGAACGTTCTCTGAATGATTACCCAATGCTCGCTATCCACAGTCGATTGTAAGCGGCTGATTTCGATGCCCTAATGTGCACTGTTAAGATGGACGCGGCACATCGACGCCAAGTATGTCCGGGGATCGCACTTCACATTGGATATTTGCTTTCCGCGGTAAATGCAGCTTTCAGATAGCAGCAACCTCCTTTCAGGTATAGTTAACATTCAACCGGTGACGAAGCTGTATGAAACGTCACTTAGAGAGAGGAGAGCAAGTGGTAGGAATTTACAAGAGTGGACCCTGGCAAAAGGCCGAAAATTATCAGCCGGTTAGCTTGACTTCAGTACTGTGTAGGTGCCTGGAGCGAATAGTCACGTAACAGATATCTAGGCATTTGGTTCAATACAACCTCATACCAAATGCTCAGCATGGGTTTGTGGCAAGACGATCCTCTGACGAATCTCCTGCTGTTCCTCGATGAGGTAACCAAGCGTCTGGACAAGGGGAATCAATTGCGATCTGCTACCTGGACTTCAGCAAGGCGTTTGATTCTGTGAACCACGGATTTCTGGACGTCAAACTGAAGTCTATGGGAACTGTTGGGAAGGAAAGACAATGGATAAAGTTTCTTAACAGGGCGAAATTTTAGTGGTAAGGTGGGGAGTCATGTCTCAAAACCGGAAGGTGTAACAAGTGGGGTGCCACGGGGCTCGGCCCTTTGTTCTTCCTCATCCTCATCAATGGCTTAGCACATGGGCCCACAAACCCCACCTTTATGTTTGCCGATGACGTCAAGATAGCCGGAGTAGATATGAAACATGACGTGTTAGCAGTACAAAACCGGGCACGCAAATGGGACCTTCCACTAAACCTCACCAAGTGTCAATGCTTGACCACAAATACAGAGGCTAGTGGGAATGGTGTGGGTTCGTTGCAAGCGGCCTCGCAGGTCAAAGACTTGGGCGTTATAACGGACAACAGCTTCAAGCCGTCCAAGCAGTGCACCGCAGCAGCCAATATGGACAGGAAAGAACTCTTTCGAGTTAGATCCATTATGTCGTGTAGAGAGCCGGAGATTTTCGGTCCGATATATCAGGCCATAGTTAGGCCGCTTATGGAGTACTGCGTGCAAGCCTGGGCACCGTACTACCAGAAAGATATAGACTATCTGGAGAACGTGCAAGGGATAGCCACTAGAATGGTGGCTAAGCAAGGGGGGTAGCTACACAGAGCGTCTCCGTGCCCTAGACCTGTTCTCGATGGAAAGACGGCGCATTCGCGGGGGTTTGATAGAAACCTTCAAGGTAATGAAGGGACTGTCAGGAATAAGCCGAGAAGACCTCTTCCCTCTGATCCCCGAGAGAGGCACAAGGGGGCATAGGCTTAGATCATGAATGTCACAACAGTGAAGGTTTTGAAGAAAGCAGTAGGCCTATGTTGGGTGGCAGTATACCGCGAGTTACGTTAAACAGCTTTCAGGGTCAGAAGCAATTTACTCATTTTTTCCATCTTACTCTGCCAGGGCTGACACTGCACAAAATTTCTGCCTTTCAGAAAAAGAAAGTCATGCAGTGTTGGGAGCTACGGAAACGCGCCGACAACACAACTATCTGGACATACGATTGGCCCTAGCCACACCGAGTCCTGTGCAAACTGAACCAGATTAAACCTACGAAAACCTGTCACAATAGATTGCGCTCTCAAGATGCAAAACGCACGCCGGATAAGGTTGCGCAGTCTCGTGGTACAAGGCAGCTTGCAACTTACTTGGAACTGGAAGTATTACTCAGACGCGAGTATCTTATCTGCGATGTGGTCGATACTTATCCTGTGACTTCTTTCCTACCACGTCTAATCAGTACAATCACCGCTTTACAACAATTCCACGAAATTTACTTTATATCAATCAGTTACGTCAATTTCAATGATACTGCTGGTCCACCGTGTTCAAGAAAGGTCAGTTTTCAAAGTTAATCAAGCAGCCCTGTTGTTTGAGATGGCGTTCAGCATTCATGCGATAAGAATAATCTGGCACACCGGCGTCATCCTGGAAACTAAACTGAACGCCTCTTCATGACGCACCGACGTCACACCAGCTCGACCACGGATCAAACGAAAATCTAAGGTTACGGATTACATCGCAATGTACTTTGCCTCTATGACCAATTAGTCAACCCATCACGTAACGATGTCAACATAATACTAGTTGCCAGCTACAAAACAGAAAATTCAAAATTCCTGGTCTGCTCGATCTCAATCACCAAAAACTCATGGCCACTCGAGACTAAAGCACCGTAGGGACCAAATGGATTGAAAACAGGTTGATTTCCCACGTGGAATTTATTTACACATTCATTTGATTTCCTTCACAGTAAGATCTATGAGAGAAATGGTAGATGAAGAAAAGCGTCAGAAAAGACATACTTGGAGGCAAGGAGCTCTTGATCTTTCCCACTTTTTCCTTCTCAGTGACAACTAATGTGTACAAAAATCGACTGCAACGAATCTTGAATTTGACATTATCTTTATTCTCCTTTATCTTGACGGCTGTATAATCAGAGTAATCATAAATTTGTGTAACTTACACTTTGCATCTGCTCGTTGTGTCTTGCGCAAAAAATCCTTGATACTGTCGACTTGTCGGGGCATTTTCACCTGCAAGCGTAGGACATTCGGATATCAATGAACTGTGTCCAATATCAGCACCGAGAGGAACATCGGCCCATCCCAAATCTGAATGAGACCATACATTTTCAGACTGTTCTCTAGACTCCAGTGAAGTTTCACTGATGCGAACCGAAACGAGCCCTAAATATAAGTCTAACAAATAAATCAATCTATCTTTGACTTCCGCTGAATGGTCAGGAATGTTGCCGATCAATTCCACACACAAATCTCGCGTCTGCAAGCAGCAATTATCGTACAACACATGTTTAACAGCTCGTCTCCAATCAAACATTGCACATATCTCATCATCGAGATACTTGGAGAGATCACAACTTTTCCCAAGACGACGTTGCGATATTGCCCGTGTCCAACAGAGACTCCATTCAATCCAGTTTGCAAACTCATTGGGACCTGACTCGGAAGTACCACTTAAAAGAAAGCATAACACGAAGTGATGCAGCACATGTTTACGACGCATCAAGTCGAGGAGCACAGCAGCTGACGAACAAACGTCCAGAATTCGCGAACGTTTGCGTTTTGCATGAAGCGTCAGTGACAGAAACAGGCGAACAGCACGCTGAATGAGCGGTATACTTAGAGGCTGGTTAGCGAGTGCTGCTTCTACGTCCTTCAACGGACAGCCGTCGGAACCTTTCAGGATAGCCCCCAGAGAAACTACTGCCGCATTGAATAAGTCATTGTGGGCGGTCACGATTCCTGACATGTGTGATGCATTGGCCAACCAAAACTCAGTGAGACATTTAGAAGCCCAATGGAAACCAGAAGCGAGCAGAGCAGGTGACGGCAAGGAACCGTGAGCGACATCGTTCCGCAAATCCACGAGCCAAGACGGAAGACCGGCCTGTCGCGCCAACGAGAGTAACGGAGCAGCCAGGTAAGGCCGGTCACGATCCTGATCCTCACTAGATAACAAGGACACGAACCGCATCAATGCTAGGGCTAAACTCTGGTCAGAGTTTTCGAGGTACGCTACCAGAAGGTGGTAAGTACACAAAATGGATCGGGGAATTTTCGATGGTGGCAACCTAGTTAACCACGCACCAATAACTTCACTAGCATATTTCAAAGAAGCATCATCCCCTTTGGCAAGCGCTTCTGCTACAACCCTGAAGTTATCAGTATTAGCCCAAGCAACGTGACGAAAATTAACATCCATGAGGGACAAACCACGAGACTCACGCAGCCAGTGACCCGCCAGAAAAGTGCAACTCCCGTAAAACAAGCAAGGCAGTGCTCTTCAGTTCAGTTCAGTTCAGTTTGTTCAGAAAGTCCTAATATTCGGAACTTGGCGTGAAACGTCGAAAATTTTGCAGTCTTCCTTACCAATGAGAAGCTTTGATTTCCCGTCGCTTCTACCATTTTTGAGTTCCCTCTAACATTCGTCTCAGGTTCTGTCCAGTTCGGCTTGCACAAGACTTAGTGTGGCTAGAGCCAATCGTGTGTCCAGATAGTTGTGTTGTCGGCGCGTTTCCGTAGCTCCCAACACTGCATGACTTTCTTTTTCTGAAAGGCAGAAATTTTGTGCAGTGTCAGCCCTGGCAGAGTGAGGTGGAAAAAATGAGTGAGTGCCGCGCCATTTGAATTCGTAGTGCTCTCGTCTTTGAATTGAGTTTTTGAATAGTTTTGTGAATTAACCAATTTGAATTCACAATATTAAGCGTATCATAATTGCATTTAAGGTGCGCTTTATCCGGAGAATAATCTTTATTCTCCTTGTAGTATTGCCAAGTAGTGTTCGGTGTCTTTTTGAGGCGATCTTTCCTCGCTTCTAGTCTTTCTTTTTGCTTTTGTTTTTTGTGTTAGCGGGATTTACCTGCTAGTGTCAGAGTGCGTATTTTGTGTTTGGGTAAAGAGCACCTGAGTTGTTTTCGCCCTCATTTTTTCGGTATGACATGCGTTTCCGAGGCGTGTCTAGCACCCAAGTGCGGAAAACATGTGGTAAATGGTATAGAGTGTGAGATATGCAAGAGATGGGCTCACCCAAGGTGTTCATGGATAGAAAAGGACATCTATGTTCTTTATAAACAGAACCCATGGGCTGAATGGGTCTGTGCCCCTTGCAAGGAGGCGGCCAGTCTGGCCTTTAAACTGCAGGCCTAAGCGCAGGACCAACGCCCACCAACTAGTACCTCAGTTGTTAGCCCCAAACCACAGCAAGCAGGTTGTAGTAAGTCGTTTGCGGAAGTAGTATCAACACCCGAGAGGACAATCGTCAGAGCGAATGGGCCAGTTCCGAGAACTTGCCAGGCGGTCGTTGCCTCAACTCCTTTGAAGCAGACCGACGAGGGCCAGTGGACGGAGCAGAATCCGAGAAGGGCAAAGCAGGTCAAAAAGAAGGGCGACTGTAATAGAGCGAAAGATGGGTTGGCTAGGGTGGATGACCCTGCTCTTCTGGTATTAGAAAACAAGGTGAAGGACCTGCAGAGGCAGATCTTGTCGATGGGCAGGGTCTCAAGCCACAGGCTTCTGATCCTAAACCAGGAAGAACTCTTTATAAGGGAATCGAAAACCAGGAGGGACATAGACAGGAGGAGGGTCTGCGACATACTGCGAATCGCAGGTGTTCCGTACCCTCCTACTCTAAGAAGGGTGCACAGAGTGGGGACATGGAAGTCACCACTGGGGAACAAAGGCGGACTTCGTGCGAGACCAATCCTGGTGGAGTTCGCTGATGAGGCTACCCGGGATAGACTACTGGCCAGGGCAGCAATAGGGGCTTAGATTACCAAGGGCAAATACCAGATTGTGCCGGACGAGCATAGGGTAAGGCCTGGTGGCCTAGCCCCGGGAAGTGTCCTTGCTCGACCAGCCAGGGCGCTGGTGAGAAACCTAAAAGTTCAGCGGAATGCCGTACTCGGCTCTCAGGCCCCGACCCCGACAATAGTAAAGAAGCCACATGCGGGGTCGCAAATAGTTGTAATTGAAGATGCGCTGGAAGACGAGAATTGGCAGTACTGTCCGAAGATAGATGACGGCGCGACCCCTGCCAGTCTGGATGTAGTGGCAACTCCTATAGAAATGGATTGGGAATCGTCGAAAATTCTGGACCATCAGCCGGCTTCATCCACCTCAGTGGGGACATCCGAAACAAAAAAACGTGTCATCATCCCAGGCGTTGCACCTGAGAAACAGCCAGGAGTGAATAGCAAGAGACACCTGGGCGACGGAGCAGACGCGGTGGTGTTATATACTAACGCGTGTAGTATTAGAAACAAATGGGCGGAACTTGCCAAAACCGCTGACGAACAGAAAGCGTCAATAGTTGCCGCCACGGAAACGTGGCTTTCTGAAGAAGACCATGTGCCAGGCCTAATAAGTAACGGTTTTGCAGTCTACAGGCAGGATCGGAAACAGAATCGCCTTGGTGGTGGAGTAGCCATCCTCGTTAGGTCAGGTGCAAACCACCTTGAGTCCCAGACCAAGATGTGCACTCGTAATATCCAGCTATGCGCCGTTACGATCATCCTTCCAGGCAGAAGGGTTAACGTCGTCTGTGTCTACAAGGCACCAAGCACTAACCACGAAGAGGACGTTTGTTTTCTGCGGACTTTGACTGAACTAGTTAAGGACGCACAAAAGACCCTCATAGTGGGTGACTTCACTTTCCCGCACATCGACTGGGTGGCTGAGGTCTGCGTGCCGGGATCGGAGGAGAAAACCTACTTAGAATGGCTGCATGATAATGCGTTGCATCAGCATATTAGGGAGAATACCAGATATAGGACTGGATGCTTTCCATCCTTGCTGGATCTAGCTATAACGAACTTCCCCGACGATGTGGCTGGACTGCATTATTGTGCACCGCTGAGAAAGAGTGACCACGTGTGTGTCAAAATAGTCCTATGCATGCGGCAACCGAAGGTACCCTCAAGGCTGATGGGGAATTTCGGTAGTATGGACATAGATAGGTTTCGTAATAGGGGGATGGGTTTGACCTGGGACACGCCAGGGAAGGCTACTGTGGAGGAGCGCTGGCAGGCCATAAAGGGATCCCTGACTGCCCTACAGGAAGAGTTCGCAACCCTTAAAACAAAGGAGTGCGGAGGGCAAACCCATGTGGCGGAAAGCTGCAATAGCCAAGGCCATCAGACGTAGAAACCGCTCTTGGAACCAGTACAAAGCTTCCGGCAGTCAGCTAACCTGAAACCGCTATACGAAGCTGAGAAACGAGACTGTAAGCCTTTTGAGAACTTCCAAGCGGGAATTTGAGCTCAAGTTGGCCCAGTCTGTAAGACAACAGCCGAAGAAGCTCTACAGCTATGTACAGTCTAAAGGCTCAACAAGAAATGCCGTAGGTCCGCTATCCACTAGAGACTATGGTATTGTCACTGATGACCAGGGCAAAGCAGACGCCCTGGGGGAATACTTTGGTAGTGTACATATGATAGATAGTGGGATACTAGTTGTAAAGTCCAGCCACCGGAACGTTCGAGCGACGCGTAGCAACCAATTTCGACACAATTCAAAACAAAGTCGATTCCAAATAGCTACGGTACTATATACAACAAATTAATTAATTTTACAATAATCAAACCTCAATAGTGTTCCTTCTGGGCTCTTTCGCTCCAAATTGGAAAACAAATCAACAACTGCAGCTGGGTTACAGCCAAAGGTTAGATACAGAAGATAAGATTACCAAATACAGTCACAACGAAGTTCAAACTGAGCGACTCTCGCTCGAGGCAACGGTAGGAGTCCGGTTTGTAACAAAGGCTTAGAGAAATAAAACCAACAATCGGAATTCCAGCAAATATAGTTCATACGAATGATTAATGTCGTTTGTAACATGGATGCTAATGCATGGAATGGGGTTTCCTGAACTCCTTTACACTAGTAGATCTAGCTTTGGGGCATCCTCCCCAGTTAAACGAGCTAGATCTCTCAGAGGAAAGGGTGCGTAAGTACCTACAGGAGCTAAACAACCACAAGTCAGCGGGCCCAGATGGCATTCATCCAGCTATCATCAAGCCGTTGGCGGATATCATAGCTCCATCGGTGTGCAGGCTGTACTGGTCCACGTCGGACCAGGCTAAGCTGCCTCAGGACTGGAAAGTCGCGACAGTCGTGGTAATACATAAGAGTGGGCCTAAGTCGGATGCGCAGAACTACAGGCCGGTAAGCCTAACTAGCATTCTATGTAAAGTCCTGGAGAAGATCATCCATGCCCATATCTGCCAGCACTTACTGCAGCACTCCATGCTAAGTCCGGCGCAGCATGGATTCCTGAAAAATAGATCTTGCCTGACCAATCTCCTGTGCTTCTTAGATGAAGTAACTCGACGACTGGACGAAGGTAGGCAGGTTGAGGTATGCTACCTCGACTTTAGCAAGGCGTTCGACTCCGTTAATCATCGTCTTCTGATACGCAAGATGGAGACTTTCGGTATAAGTGGGCCAGTATACAGGTGGCTGGAGGACTTCCTCTCCCGCAGGACGTTTTACGTCAAAGTGGGGGACAGGTGCCCCAGTTTGGCGAACGTCACCAGTGGTGTGCCTCAGGGATCCGTCCTAGGCCCGGTCTTATTCTTGTTATTTATTAATGACCTAGCATCTACTCTTCAATCGCCCAGCTTTATTTTTGCGGATGATGTGAAGATTGTTGGATCTAAGGGTAGGGCGGACTTGGGCAGGGAAATAGGTACCGTCCTGAACTGGGCATACAAATGAGACTTACTTCTGAACGCTCAAAAAGCCATTTGTTGTCAAGGGCAACAGAGAGCCTAACTGTCGCTCATGATCAAGGGCTGTTCACCGTAGAGGCAGCCAGTAGGGTTAAAGACCTTGGGGTCATCATGAACAGTGACTTCAAATGGTCGGAGCAATGCAGCGCTGCTGCGCATAAGGCTCGGTGGGAGCTCTTTAGACTGTGATCAGCTTTGTCTTGCCGGAAGCCGGAGGTATTCATACCTATTTACATGGCTATAGTACGGCCTCACTTAGAAGGTGGCGTGCAGGCTTGGTCACCCTTCTACAAAATGGACGCCGCCTGCCTCGAGAAAATCCAACGTCTCGCCACGCGAATGGTTGAAGGGCAGAGGGGTCAGACTTACGAGCAGAGATTCTGTGACCTGAATCTTTTCTCGTTGGAAAGGAGGAGAAGTCGAGGGGATCTCATAGAAACGTTCAAGGTAATGAAGGGCTTTTCTGGCCTTAGACCAGATAGTCTATTCCAAGTTGCCGTAGACACCAGAACAAGAGGACATGAAAAGAAGTTGATAAAAGCCCGATCTAGGTTGATGGCTAGATAGCACTTCTTCAGCAACAGGGTTGTTAACAGTTGGAATGGTCTGCCTAGATCGCAAGTGGTACGAGATCTTTCCTTGTAGTGAGCCTTGAGTATATCAACTAGATGGATGACGGGTAGCACTGTGGTACTTCTGGAGTATGTTTCAACAGACTTTTTTCCTCATTGCATACTGTCTCAGTGAAAGCTCGCGAAGCATAATGTCTCTCGCAGTTGATGTGCGATGAGGTTTTCCGTTTCTCTCTCATTTTTGGCGGGGACTTGACGAAATACACTCGGCAGTGGTGGGTGCGTAACTGGTGTGCATACCATCGAAGGAATTCTGGACGCTCGATTGGCCGTGGCCACTACCTGTCCTGTGAAAACTGAACTGAACTGAATTGAACTGACCCTGAGAGCTGCTTAACGTAACTCGCGGTATACTGCCACCCAACATAGGTCTACTGCTTTTTTCGAAACCTTCACTGTTGTGGCATTTGTGACCTCCTCCGGGAGCTTCTTCCAATAGGGCGCCACTCTATTCGAGAAGTACTTCGCCCTAACTTGGAGCCTCGAATGCTCCCTTTGTGATCTAAGGCTATGCCCCCTTGTGCCTCTCTCGTCGATCAGAGAAAAGAGGTCTTCTCGGCTTATTCCTGACAGTACCCTCATTACCTTAAAGGTTTCCATCAACTCCCTGTTAAAGCGCCGCCTTTCCATCGAGAATAATAATAATAATGGTATATTTCTGGACCGTGGTCGACAGGCATGCATGTAAGCATGATCAGAGTTTGCAATACCACTGAATGAGATGTGAGATTCACAAATTTCAAAGAGGGATTCGCACATTGCAGCAACAATGGACTAAGACTGAGGAGAGTTTAAATGGAACAAAGCGATAAGAGAATACACGACGAGTACGGATTGACTTCGAGTGAACTGCGGCAATAGTAATGAATCGGCTGGGTGTAGGAATGTTCAGACGGACGTTGGCTTCGGACGCAGGAAATACAATATTGACAGGAATGATGCAATAAAAGGGTCAGTAGTGCTTAATCATGTTCACTTAAAAAGGTAATTGGCGTTGAGACAAAGGAGGCGGGGAAGAATTTCATGAAGGTTCGCAGAGGAATACTAATTCTCATAGATTTGTGGATATAAAAAGGAATAGTACCCCCTGAAAAGGTGAGACAATTTCCATGAGAAGTGGTGTGTGTCATCTGGTATCGGCAGTTCGCAGCTGGTGGAAGATGGATGAAGTTCCAGGAAGGAATAATCGGCATTCGGAATGCCAAGTCCACGAGGAACGAAATAAGGCAAGACAGGGGTGAAAACCATTGCAATATGCCAGGCTATGCTGGTAAATTAGTGAATACATCATTCTGTTGAGTTTCTTGTGGCTTTTCTGTGTCCGTGTTGGGCTTTTCGGACAAGGGTTGGCTGCGGCTTTTATTCTTTGTTTCATCATAGAAGGGAGGAGGGCATCGCCGAATCTGGACCGATCACCATTTACTTAGGAGTCCTCGCACGGTGACTTCGACACCGGGGAGTCTTGTAGTGCGAATTCTTCAGTCAACCTCATAGGAGCTTATGCGGCAATACCGGGACTTATTGTGGGCGAAACCCGGTGGCTAGATCGTATTTGCGGAAGTCGGCCTTTGGTGTGGTTTTAGACAGGCAGAGAAAAAGATAAGCTGTCCGCACGATGTATTACAGCCAGGCAACGTGATGGTTGGTGGTTCTGAAATTGAAAAAAGGAGGATCGCAGTCTGGTTAATGCTCCAGCTGAGGGTTAGCATGAGCAAAATGACAGACCAGAGTGCGGAGGTTGGAAATGAGGCACAATGGTCTTAGTGGAATGAGGAGTCGTTGGTATTGTGATTCGGTGTTCGTGGGGGATAACTGGGCTTGCACTGCTAGGCAAGGTTATTGATTACGGATCCGACCGTTCACCGATAATTCTTACCTTTCGGGATTAATAAAGCCATTGAGGTGCATTTGGACTACACGGTATGAGGGCTACGGGAGAAAGCAGCTGGGCAACACGAAGAACCTGAATATCAAGTTTATGTAAAAGGTAGTAATAATAATAATAATAATAATTGTATATTTCGGATAATAATAATAATAATGGTTTATTTCGGGGACACCCGAAGCATGCTCGATTGCATGATCATATGATACAAGTGAGGTCACAAAGGGGTTCCTTGGATATTCATTTGGGTAAATGCAGCCTAAAAGTGTACAGGTTTTAGTGGTCGCTCGAACGATTGCCCGGCAAATTTGAGTTTGAAGGTCGGGTGGACGTACACTTGCGAATTGAGTGAAAAAGGCTCCGCCGTCGAGATACGTGATGAAGTAAAAATGCGCAGTATTTTGGATAGCGTCGATGTAAAGTCGCAAGGGTGAGTAAACTGACAAAAAAAAGCATGCTAGAATGTATGATCAGATGATAATAATAATAATAATAATAATAATAATAATTGTATATTTCGGATGCGCCCGAAGCATGCTAGAATGCATGATCAGATGATTATAGTGATGCCGGAATGACAATTCACAAAAGGGTACAACAAGTGCATGCAGAGTATCAGAGTGAGTGTTACAGTGAACTAAAACTGTAGTAATGCCCGGCAAATTTGAAGGTCAGGGTCGAATGATGTCAGTTGGTCTGGAGTACATGCATAAGTGGTATATGAAATAATTACCACTAGTGGAAATTCAAACATATTGAAAGGAAATGTTTTTGGTGCGCTGCAGAATATGAGAGGCATATGGATAGAAATCTCGTCGAAGCGTTCGGTGAATTATTCACTTTACGACAGGTATGTCAAGAAGTATTAACATGGAAATATTTCAGTCTGCAAAGATGGTAGTATATAAAGTGGTGGCTGTATACTGGAGGAATCATATATGTTGCAAACAATTGCGAATTTCTTGGGAGGGATACTACCAGAGTGATGGTGGCAGGGAACGGCCGGAGTAAAACAGGTGAGCGTGCGGCAAGTTGTTAACTTTATGTAGGGTTGGTATGAAATGTCAAAGCGGAAGTGGAAGACTAATCAATATTGACCGTGTGGTTACATCCATTATACAGGTGTTCAGTTCTGCGAGAGGAAAGGTAAAGTAATCCACAGATAAGTGTACGTCAATAGTTGAATGCTGTGTGGCATGTACCATGCAAAAATGACAGATCAATAAAACTGCACAGGTATATCGCGGGAAGCGGCCGTGGATCAACGAATATAGAAATAAAATGTATCAGCCGGTGCAGATAGTGGTGTGATTTAGAGGCTGCATACGGGGTCAGTTTCGGTAATATAACACGAATGCAACATCTGGAAAATCAAAGGTCTCGATAACGGTGATGGTATAGTAAGTAGACGGTGAGTGTCACATTTCTAATGACCAGTTTGACAAGTGTAACAAATGATGGGAACGGAGCGGCGATGCAGCATGGGAAGTGTATCGAAGAGGTTCAATCGTGGAGGGAACGCAGTGATCTACAGAGCCCGAACACTCGATGAAACAGCATTGCGGATGCGATCGGATGGACCGATGAAGAGTGCAGGTAGTTACTAATTACTTCGCTGCCCACTGGAGGACTACTGAAAGATATGTCAGCGCCGGACGTTTTTATTTTGGTGACCGATGAAGCAATGAACAGTGACAATAAAGGTGCCAGTGTTTGAACAGTATTAGCGGGTTCTAACACGGAACGGGCATAATGACATATGGGATTAAAATGAGTTGTATGAATGCAGTGAGATCGAGTAGTCCAGGTTCAAGAAGTCTGATGGCGGGAATCTTGGGGAAAGCGATCGTGAGACGGGCGAAAATGAAGTTGTGTGTAAATCTCGTTTGTCCTGTCCAGCAAGAGAGGGTCCAAGTTATTCCTGGGAAGTGGAAGGCGACAATCGTCCTTAGGGTGCAGGTTCTGAAAACAAAACGGAGAGGGCTGCAGTCTGGCAATTCTACCAGCTGTGGGTTAGGGGAGAAAGACAGAACACCAATATCATGCCAGTAACAGAAATGGGTGGTCGCGACGTTGAGGTCTTGTTTTTTGGATTAAACAACTTACGGAAAGCGGAGAAGACCGGTACTAGCGACTAATTCTTGTGAGGCTTAGTGAGAGTTACCAAAAAAGCAAGGAAGCGAGAATAGGCGACACTGGGAGCAAATACTTATGTGTAGTTCGACGAATGGTTTATGGAAGACCACATCGATTGTGGCGATTCGTTCATCAGAACGAGGCCTGGAATCTTGTGTGTTGAAATAGGGTCTCAATGAGTAAGTAGTTGAAGCGTGGATGAGACTTGTACCTTGAGGACCATATTATATATGCTGCTATGTATTTTCTAGCATTATAAATGCTCTTATACCTGGCGGCAGCTGATAAAAAAAGAACCTAACCGACTATGGTAAAATCTGACAGCATGAAAAAAGAATCACCGGAGTATCGGTGGTCGGTAGGGGGTCGTGGTCAGAGGCGTTGAAAATAGGAAGCGGCTAGACAAACACGTGGAGTGTGCTGTTGACATTCATGGAGTATAGGCTGGACTGCTTTTATTTGCTAACTATAATACAGAATGCTCCTTACCACCCGTCGGTAATAACTGTCTACTGAACAAGGTTGTTAAGCTTTTGGTTAGTATCCCAGGCCCAGTTCGTAGGCTCTGGTAATAGACATGTAGGGATCACGCATTCGGATGAGTTTTTGGACGGTTAGATGTTTATTTATTTCTTTTTTGAATATTAAAAAGGCCGAAGACATTGATCTAAGTTGAGGTGGGAGTTTGTTCTAGAGGAAAGAATATTTAACAATAAAGAAGTTTGACCGCATCGCAGTCCTGAATACTGGAATCAAGACCATAGAGTCCCTATGTCGTAAAGAATAGTTGGAGGGAGTTTTGACCTGGGGGTCTGAAATACAAGATTTATGTTTTACAATATTGCAAAAGAAAGACAGATTCATTCGTAGACGGCGCAGCCATAGAGGCTCTAGGTGCAATATTTCACACCTTTCCATATAATTTAAAGGCAAGGAATATCCTGGTAGTTGTTTGGTAAATCTACGTTGTACATTCTCAATTGCAAATCTGTCAATCTGCCGCACGTTAGAAAAGACGACAGTGCAATATTCCAGAAGTGGTCTGACATGAGTTTTAGAAGTGTATAGCTTGCTCTCTGGAAGACCGAAGTTTCTACTAATCAGACCAATTAGCCGTCTAACTTTAGCAACCTGCACGGCCGAATGTTCGGAGAAATTAAATATACAAGAATATTGTAATCCCAAGTCCCTTACCTCCGGACTGTTGGGGATGAACTGATCATTAATTTTAAACATTCCTGCGGGAACCTGACACTTATACATAAGGATACAACTTTTGACAGCGGAGAATTTCATCAACCATTGGTTGCTCCATGAGTCTAGCGATAGTAAATCGCTCGTTATGCTAGCAATGGTAGAAGCTAAGGCGTCAGGTTTAAAGGAGTACATAATTTTTATGTCGTCTGCAAAAAGGAACGCAGCCCCGTGTGTGATGGCGTTAAAAATGTCATTAACATATATAAGAAAAAGCAAGGGACCTAGTACACTACCCTGAATAACTCCACTAGTAACTGGTCGAGGTGATGATAAACTGCCATCAACGTCCACCACCTGCTTTCGGGATGTTAGATATGATGAAAACCAACTCAGGATGGGGTCAACGATTCCGTAGGTTTTCATCTTCGCCATTAGCCTATTGTGGGATACTCGATCGAACGCTTTAGTCATGTCGAGGAGGATTACGATCACTAATTTACCACTGTTAGTGGCCGTATTTATTAGGTTAAGGAAGTCACTCATACAGGTGGCACACGATCTTTTTTGAAGAAAACCGTGCTGTCCAGTGTTAATGAGGTTATTGTTCAGTAAATGAGTTGTTAGCTTATTTTTTATCAGTCTTTCCATAATTCGGGAAACTATAGGGGTGTGGTTCACTGGTCGATAGTTTGTTAGGTCCTGGCGTGAACCTTTCTTAGGAATTGGGATAATAACTGATGTTTTCCAATGGGAGGGGAAAACGCTACTGCTTATAGATAAATTAAAAACCTTTGACAGCAAGAATGGGATATCAGTGCCACCTAGACTAAAAGTAGCCGGCGTTACGGCATCTGGCCCGGGGTGGTATGACCGCCTAATTTTAGTTAGCTGTACTGTTAAGTCGTTTGGGTGAAATGTAACCGCTGAGAACTGTGCAGATGTCAGCGGCTCGACGTGATATAGGCATGGGGAGTCATCGGTCGTTAGAGACGAAGCAAAATAGGCACTGAATGCCTCGGAGATCTCTTGGGAGTTCGTTATATAATTGTTGTTATATATAATGGATGAGATAGGAGAATTGCACTGGCTGTTTCTCAACTTCATCAGCTTAGATAAAGCTTCGGACCTCTTGGGGTGACTCAGCGCCCTTAATTGCTGTTTTTTACTGAGGGACATTTCAATCAATTTCATTGAATGAGATAAACGGTTCATTTGCAAGAACAACGAAAAGTCTCTCGACCTAAGGAATTTGCGTTGTATCATAGGAAGCTTCTGCTTCAATCGACAAAAACTGTTTGGTTTATCTCGTCCAGGTAGACCTTGGGTTGGGGTAATTACGTCAAGACATGCATTTAGTGTGGAGTAAAGATGATCCACCACGGTATGCAAGTCATCAGATAAAAAGAAGGTATCCAAGTTCTGCGAGCGATTGAGTGAGGGTAATTGATTCCAGCTAGCTTGATGGAACGGTCTTTTAACGGTTGGTTTGTGGACGGTTCGTGTTGGCACTGAAAACTCACGTCTTACCGGCAAGTGGTCACAACCTGGGATGCTGTTCACGATAGATGTGTGTACGCGAGATAATCCCACCGTAAAAATGAGATCAAGAATGCTACTGCTTCTAGTTGTCACATCACATGTTGAGTCTATCCTCCTAAACGAATGCTGGTCAAGAAGTGTAGTAAGTGATGTGGGGCTTTCAAAGTGGACCAACGTATGCGTGCCGGCCACCAGTTTTGGGAAGGGCATGTCCGGAACAACGTTCAACGCCTCTATGATAGGCAGGAAGTCGTTTTGACTGGTATTCGGGGGGCGGTAGATGCAACTAACAATGAAGTCAGAACATCCTGTAGTGACCTGTAGCCAAACTAAATCCGGCAAGTTATCGAGTATGGGGTGCTGAAATATTTTCGCTCGCTTGTTTTGTCTTACATATATAAGACAGCCTCCCTCGCTGAGTGAGTCTATTTTTCCTGAAAGCTTGGTATCCGGTGATAGCGATATCCTCGTTTGGAGTGTTGTCTGTCAACCAGGTTTCGGTAATTAAAATAAGGTCGTAATCAGACGTGAGCAGTAATATACGCAGCATTCGCATCTTATTCACTATTGAGCGTGCATTCAGCATAAACAATGAGAACCGTTTAGTGGAGTCAAGGTTAACGTTAAGATCTTTATAGGATTCCGAAATTGCATTTGCTGAACGCGGATCGGATGACGCAATCAGTATTCCTTGAGATGGAGTAGTCGGTGTTACGAACGTTTGAGCAATGCGTGGCCAAATTCGCAACGGATCCCGAAATCAGAAGGCGATTATCCGTGATAATTCTACGATACTAGATTATTAAAATAAACAATGACATAAACAATATACAAACCTCAATAATACGATCACAAAGACTCAACAACGAGAAACCGAATAGCAGCGTGTGAGCAGACAGCACGTGCGTCACGCAGGTCCTGAGCAAGGATGTGCCAAAATAGCGCTCTGGGCGCGAACAAACAACAATTGGTCCAGAAAAACAACCAGTTCGTAAAGACAAGTCAATAGTGTATGGAAATGAGTGATGTTGGGAAAAAACACTGAATCGCGAGGGAAAAAGGGGGATTTTCCACGACCGGCTGTTACACCGCCCACCAAAATCCTCCTGGATCCTTAGCAAAGTCAAAGGTTCGGTATAAAGGTACTGATTCTTCCTACCTGCCTAGGCCCTGCTGTCAGTGCGCGCGTCTAATGCTCGTCGTCGACGTTCTACTACTGGTCGCACCTAACCCATTGGCTACATAGACGTGAGGCTAGTCTACATCTTCCACAGGACCAAATGACCGATGGCGGGCGTGAATGGTCACATAGACGTTGTCCTCGTAAGGAGCCGTCCGGTCCTGGATGTACGCGCTTGAGTGCGTGTGTGTGTGTGTGTGTGTGTGTGCGTGCGTGTGTGTGCCGGGGTTACAATGAAATCACAGGGATGACTACACATCAAAGGAGGACTTTCTGCAATGTCAACAAAAGACCAGGTGGCAAGAAAACGAGTAAATGTAGCATGTATGTGTGACCTGAGCTCCGCTACTTCCACATATGCAAGGGGCATTCGGTAGCGTCAACAAAAGGCAAACAAAGAACACTGTCACATGTATGATGGGTTTACGGGATGTAGAGTGCGTCGTGCCTGCGTGTATGTATCGGGATGTATAATGGAATCGCACTCATCACCACATATCGGAAAGAACCTTCTGTAATGTCAACGAAAGGACCGCGAGCACCTTAACGTGTTTGACGGAGATTGTGTGGTATATATGATGTTTCTTTATCCACCTCGATTACTGGTGTGAAAAAGGTTTACTAGGCCTCAGGGTTATCAGCTTCTCCGTCTTCGCTCTCGAGTAGGTTAATACTGCGTATGTCACGAATGAGCACTCCGTTAGCTGTCTTCACCTTCACCGTTCTTATCATTCCGTCAGTGCTTTTGATGGTTTCCGTAACTACTCCCAAAGACCAAGCGCTGAAATGTGCGCGTTCGTCGGCGATCATAACCACGTCCCCAACTTTGAATGGTCTTGTTTTGGCCAGCCACTGTCGAGTCTGCAAAGCCGGTAGGTACTCCCGTAGCCAGCGCCTCCAGAAGACCTTGGCCAGATAGTTCGCTTGCTTCCACCCGTGGAGGTAGCTCCCACGAAGGTTTACCGGCCCTTGGAAACCCTCGTTCGACCTTAACGTCAATAAGTCGTTCGGGGTGAGCGCCAGGTGGGTGGGGTCGCCGTTCAATACTGGAACCAGGGGGCGGTTGTTCAGGATTCGCTCCACCTCAGTCATGACGGTGTTCAGCGTCTCGTCGTCGGGCGGCTGCTGCTCCATGATTGACAGCAATATCCGTCTGGCGGACCGGATCATGCGTTCCCATATGCCGCCTCGGTGACTGGCCTGTGGAGGGTTGAAATCCCATCGTATGCCGTAGGCCACGGTTCGATTCTGCAGTTCGTCCCTGTTTATGTTCTTATGCCAACGATGCAATTCCCGTTGAGCGCCCACAAAGTTCGATCCATTATCTGAGTATATATCGGCCGGTACGCCTCTTTGGTTGATAAATCTTTGCAAGGCCCGTAGAAACGAATCGGTCGTCATCGAATGTGCGACTTCTAGGTGTACCGCACGTGATTCCATGCACGTCATGATACATCCGTATCGCTTTTCTAATCTTTTCCCGCACTTGATCCACAAGGGCCCGAAATAGTCCAACCCGGTGTCACTGAACGGCCACCAGCCCGTAGTCACCCTGCATTCTGGTAGTGGGGCCATGAGTTGTTTGCCTGCTGTGGCATTGCGTCTCCTGCATTGCACACACCGTCGGATTACGCGTTTTACAGTCTCTCGTCCTCTCAACAACCAAAGACGCTTTCGGATGACGCTCGTCACGTGACTTTCCCCGGCATGTCCCTCCATGGCGTGGACGTGTTGAATCATTAGCTCTACTACAGGTTGTCTCGCAGGCAGCAGTATAGGATACTTTGTGTCGAAGTTCAGGTGGGCGTTGGTCAGCCTACCATCCACCCGCAGCAGTCCGTTGATGAGTTTGGGGTTTAAACGCTTCAGCTCGCCTCTTGGAGATGGCATGTCTTCATTGGTCGGCCCCACTTCTTCCGCCCTCTTGAGTTCTTGGGCGAAAGCCTCGCGTTGTATCATTCTGAAAATATCGTACTCTGCCGCTTGTAGCTCATCGGGACCTATCGGGCCGACCGGTATCCGACCTGAGGGCCGTAGCCCTTTCATGACTAGTAAATTCCTCTTGAACCTGGTTAACCAAACTAGCGAACGAAGCGTCTTCATCCAGGAAGAAAACCTGACCAGTTTCGATAGAATGGACGACGCTTCGACGACGTTGGTTGCTATCACTACGCCTTTGATCTCCAGTTCCAATTCCGTAGGGGGTTTTAATTCGAACACGGGCCAGTCCTGTTTGGGCAATTGCAGGAAGTTTGGCCCTCTCGTCCACGTGTCCAGTTGCCTGAAGTTGTTCACACCTCGGGAGCACAGGTCGGCCGGATTATCGCCAGACCTGACATGACTCCACTGGTGCGTGGCTGATTCATCGTGGATAATCGTGAGCCGGTTAGCAACGAAAGTACTAAACCGGCTCCGTACGTTGTTAATGTAGTAAAGTACTATCGTTGAATCCGTCCAGAAGCTCACCGACCAAATGTAGAGATCGAAACATCTCTTCACAGCTTGCACCATCCTGACTGCCAACACGGCTGCGCTGAGTTCAAGGCTTGGGATTGAGACGGACTTCAGTGGGGCAACGCGGGCTTTGGCGAACAGGATCCTCGTGGTATATTGTCCATCTCCTGCGCACCATCGTCCGTACACCACAGCTCCATAACCGACTTCGGATGCATCGGAAAAGGCATGTAGTTCTCCAGTCCGTATCGTATGGCCATGGGTCAAACATCGTGGGATTATTATGTCCCCTAATTTCTTCAAGGTGTTCTGAAATTCTTCCCAGTCCAGCCGGTCCCCTCGGTCCAGTGCCTGGTCCCAATCAACTTTCTTACGGCACAGCCGCTGCAGCAAGATCTTTCCGGGTAGCAGCCACGGTGAGACGAAACCGAGCGGGTCGAACAAACTTGAGACGGCAGATAGTATGCCACGACGGGTTATTGGCAGCTCGGGAACGTTCATTTCGAAAACAAAATCGTCCGTTTCCGCGTCCCATTGTATCCCTAAAGTGCGCTCGATAGGAAGTGGAGAGCCGTCCAAATCTCTTACCCTTTCGGCCTTTTCGTGATACGGGATGACCTTCAGCACTTCTGAAGCGTTCGACATCCATTTAGTTAGATGGAAGCCGCCCTCTTCCAGCAATCTCGTCGGACCCCTGAACTGCTCTAGAGCTGATTCCACATCATCGAATGACCCAAGGTAGTCGTCGAAGTAGAAGTTCCTGGTGACGCTATCTACTACCGTCCGATGTACTAGATCGCCATGTTTGTTCACTGATTCTCGGAGGGCGTAGTTTGCACAAAATGGTGACGATATGGCTCCGAAGGGGTGGACGGTCATCCTATAATTCACCACTGCGTTGTCCCGGTCGCTCCCTTCCCACCACAGGAAGCGCAAAGCATCTGGTTCTCCTACCGGAATCTTCACCTGATGGAACATTTCCCTAATGTCAGCAGACAAAGCCACTTTACCCACTCTGAAACGGCACAGAACATCGATCAGTGGTGTGGTCCAGTCAGGCCCCTGTAGTAGGCGATCGTTTAACGACTTGCCCTGGAACTTGGCCGCACAGTCGAAAACCACCCGCAGTTTATTGGGTTTCTTGGGGTTGATAACCGGATGGTGAGGCAGATACCAGATACCCCTTCTGCTGTCGGTGTTAAAAGGCACCTTTTCAACGTAACCGAGGACCTCATTTCGCTTCATTAAATCCGCGTATCGTTCCCACAGATTCTGGTCTCGAATGAAGCGTTCTTTTAGTCGTAGTAATCGTTGGAGAACATAATTTCTGTTGTCAGTCCACGGGTCGACCGGTGTGCGCCATGGGAGGGGAACCTCGAACTGTTTTTTGAGGCCTCTAGTGCCTTGCCGCACCGTTTGTAGAGCGAAGTGATCCTCTTGAGACAACGTCGGTCTTTCGTCTCCAATGTCATGAAACTCCTTTTCATACAGCCGTTGCAGATGATACTCTATGCGGTCCGTTTCGGCGGATAAGTAATTCACGGAACCGCGTACCCCTACTGGACCGTATAACATCCATCCCAGAGCCGTGCGTACGGCATAAGGTGCCTGGCGGTCGCCCACTCTTTGGTCAAGCACCCAATGCGCCTCTGGCACGTCGCATCCGATGAGGAGATCCACCTCATCATCTTCCCAGCCTACGACGGTTACATCCTGCAGGTGGGGCCACCGAGTCAAGATTGCGTTCACCGACCTTGGTGCTCGCATGGGGAGATCCGCTAACGTGAATGCCTCCGTTGGTTCAATTTCCTCGTTAGTGTCTAGAGAGATGAGTTGCAGCCTTAATCTTCCGGCAGTCATTACCTGTGTTCCGCCCACCGTGCTCACTGCTAACGACGTCGCACCTTTAGCCAGTTGGTGTTTGTCGGCAAACCGCTCTTTCACTAAAGTGGTGTCGGATCCACTATCAACAAAAGCCAACGCCTTGACTATCCCAGTCGGAGTCACTACTCCCACGACCACTACGCCTAAACGTACCGGTTTACTGGCAGATTGTGAAGTTGAACAAATCATGCTGGGCTTGGCACTCGCCTCGGATATGGTTATTCTCGCCTGATGCAGCAGCCGATGGTGTCTGCCCGTGCAGCCCTCGTAACCACATCGATTCCTTGTTCTACAGGCTGCTGCCCGGTGCGTGGTGTTGAGACAGATGAAACATGCTCCTGCCATCCTCGCCATTCCCCACCGTTCGTCTATTGTGGCGTTGCCGAACTTGGGGCATTCTGGTAGGCCATGGCTAGTACCACAGGATCTGCAATTTGGTTGCGCCGTAGCATCTCGTGAAATGACGTGTGTGTTGGTCCAAGGCTGGTACTTTGGATATTCCCGTACAGGGGTTTGGGCTTGGGTAGTACCGGGCTTGTTTGCTCTGTTGCTGTCCCGGATGAGTCGGCCGAATCTGCTGTCAGCTATCTTCGTTTGCCTGTCTAAGTATTCAGTCAGGTCTTCGAAGTTGGCTTCTCTGTCGCTTCGGCTTATCCGTTCTGCTTCTTCCGCCCACCGACCCTGTAGTTCGGGAGAGAGGTGACGGACTATGCCTTCCAAAGTGTGCATGGCGTCTAGGTCAGCCCTGTAACCTAAATGGTCGAGGGCTATTGAGCAGTTCTGCATCTTGATCACCAGGTCGGCCATGGTGTAGACGTCGCCCTTGGTTCTCTTTGCCTCTGCCACCACGCCCTCTATTAGGTTACGGGCTACTTTGAAAAGTTGGCCAAACAAGTCCCTCAGAATCTTTCTTGCCCTTGTGTAGCCTTGTTCTGGATCGAGCATGGTGCACCCGTCGATAGCTTCTCGCGCTCGGCCTCGGCAGTAGTGAGTAAGGTAAAGAAGCCTTTGCCCAGGGTCGGTCACCTTGTTTTCAACGAACATCTCGAACTGTTTGACAAACTTGCAGTATTGCTCAGCTCGCCCGTCGAAAACCGTTAACTCCACTCTAGGCAGATCGATCGATGGTGGTGGTTTGTATTCGGCGACCGGCGTGGGGTTCCCTACCTTATTGCACTCTAACCTATCGGAAGTGTCGAAGTCACTGGTCTCATGCTCTCGCTGTTTCTGTGTACACTTCTCTGCTTCATGCGCCTGTAGTCTAGCCGAACGTAACTGTTGCTCTAGTTCTAGTATTCTCAGCTTATATAAATCGACATCCTTACGATCAATATTGCTTTCAATAACACATGAGCTAGCACTGACAGGACTAGGCGATCTAGCATTAACTAAAGAATCATATGTACCCAAAACCTCCCCAGAGACTTGCCGTATTACTTCCTGTCCGGATTCGATTGCTTTTGATCCTTTTCTTGGCATTTTGCGTGATTTTTCCTCGTTCCAAATAGATCTATTGAGTATTGTTACGAACGTTTGAGCAATGCGTAGCCAAATTCGCAACGGATCCCGAAATCAGAAGGCGATTATCCGTGATAATTCTACGATACTAGATTATTAAAATAAACAATGACATAAACAATATACAAACCTCAATAATACGATCACAAAGACTCAACAACGAGAAACCGAATAGCAGCGTGTGAGCAGACAACACGTGCGTCACGCAGGTCCTGAGCAAGGATGTGCCAAAATAGCGCTCTGGGCGCGAACAAACAACAATTGGTCCAGAAAAACAACCAGTTCGTAAAGACAAGTCAATAGTGTATGGAAATGAGTGATGTTGGGAAAAAACACTGAATCGCGAGGGAAAAAGGGGGATTTTCTACGACCAGCTGTTACAGTCGGTAATATGGATGGCGAAATAAGCTGAGCAGAAACACCTGGCGTGGCAGTCAGCATGGATGTTAAGCTAAGCTGCGTATGGCTAGTACTGAGGAGCATCGATTTGCAGACTGAAATATTTCCATGTTAATACTTCTTGACATACCTGTCGTAAAGTGAATAATTCACCGAACGCTCCGACGAGATTTCTATCCATATGCCTCTCATATTCTGTAGCGCACCAAAAGCATATCCTTTGAATATGTTCGAATTTCCACCAGTGGTAATTATTTCATATACCACTTGTGCATGTACTCCAGACAAACTGACATCATTCGACCCTGACCTTCAAATTTGCCGGGCATTACTACAGTTTTAGTTCAGTGTAACACTCTCTTTGATACTCTGCATGCACGCGTTGTACCCTTTTATGAATTGACATTCCAGCATCACTGTAATCATCTGATCATACATTCTAGCATGCTTCGGGCGCATCCGAAATATACAATTATTATTATTATTATTACTACCTTTTACATAAACTTGATATTCAGGTTCTTCGTGTTGCCCAGCTGCTTTCTCACGTAGCCCTCATACCGTGTAGTCCAAATGCACCTCAATGGCTTTATTAATCCCGAAAGATAAGAATTATCGGTGAACGGTCGGATCCGTAATCAATAACTTTGCCTAGCAGTGCAAGCCCAGTTATCCCCCACGAACACCGAATCACAATACCAACGACTCCTCATTCCACTAAGACCATTGTGCCTCATTTCCAACCTCCGCACTCTGGTCTGTCATTTTGCTCATGCTAACCCTCAGCTGGAGCATTAACCAGACTGCGATCCTCCTTTTTTCAATTTCAGAACCACCAATCATCACATTGTCTGGCTGTAATACATCGTGCGGACAGCTTATCTTTTTCTCTGCCTGTCTAAAACCACACCAAAGGCCGACTTCCGCAAATACGATCTAGCCACCGGGTTTCGCCCACAATAAGTCCCGGTATTGCCGCATAAGCTCCTATGAGGTTGACTGAAGAATTCGCACTACAAGACTCCCCGGTGTCGAAGTCACCGTGCGAGGACTCACCAAAATAGCTGACGACCTGAACGCCCTTGATATATGGTGCAACACTTGGAAAATGAGTTTCTCCGCTGCTAAGAGTGCCATTCTCACATATGAAAGTCAAATTCCCCCCGAGTCCTTCGCCTTAAACGGCACGTTCATTCCTACTACTCCGCTAGTACGAGATCTCGGTCTACAATATTCTTGCACGTTCACCTTTCAAGAACAAGCCACCTACCGGGTGGCTAAGACTAAGAGAACGATAGCTCTCATCTGCGGAACCTTTAGAATGCGCGACAGCCAGCTTCTGATCTTTAAATCCCACGCCAGACCACAGCTTGAGTACTGCCCTCTGGTATACACTCACATGCGCAAATCTGACAGACTTGCGATCGAAAGAGTTCAGCGATCCTTCACCAAGCACTTACTCGGCTCATCATCCCCCTTGAATTATAAAGAGAGATGTGAGCTACCAAGGCTTGAACCCCTATGGCTACGACGTGTGAAACTCAATCTTTATCGTCTATTCAACCTCCTACATTCTAGAGCGCATACGTCCATCACTGATCTATGTTTCGCTCAAGACGCTCCCTACCCTCTTCGTAACCGAAATCATACTACTAAAGTCCCATACACCAGGACACAACTAAGAGAAAGGTTCTTCATCACCGTTTATTCCCGCATTTGGAACAGACTGCCCGAAGACATTAGGGCCTGCCAGACACTAGACCGTTTCAAAATTGTCCTTACAAAATACTTAGATGTCGCCAAGGTACTACAATTAACCCATATGTGCACCACGTTGGAACAAGCTTATGAGGGTAACCTAGATTTTTGAATAGAGAAAGAAAGCACGACCCGGTTAACATCCTTTGCAACATCGACATCACCTACCCCATATGCCTTCTCCATCGCCAAAACATTAGTACCCCTTAGAATGACTTACATCACTGACACTGCTCTTGTTAGATTCTCCCCAATTCACGCGCTCCAACGTCTCCTACCTATTATCTTTATCATACTTAATTCGCTTTACTCGGTCCGAACTGACCCCATTCCCCTCCTTTATTTTGCCTTAGCGTCCCAACACTTAATCCAGTTCCAGTGACCACCACTTACCTTCTAAATCATCATTCTTATTCCTAGTTTTGGTCATTATTTTTGTATTTCCATTCACTCCCAATGGCTCACAGTCCTCATTCTTCCCAAAGTAGTCTGTGTCTACATTACTAGATTTCTCTTTTCACCATTGACCGTTGATCCTCAGCTGGGAGCACCCCAGACTGCGTCTCTCTACTCTTATGCTTCCAGATACCAACCGGCGCGCATCTCCCATCTGATGTCTTGGAATGATCCGGAGATAACACCAGCGAAATATCTGGCCCAAACGTCAGGCTTTAAATCTGGATCCCCCACAATCTCCTAGACTACGCCATATCTACGTCTGTATGATCTCGGCCAAAATCACCTGTGCAAATCCCGCCGGTGCGGGGCGCGGACAGATCCCCCGCTTTGGCCGGTGCACATCGGGCGTGCAGGACGTCTGCAACGATGTTTTCAGGTTGGGTGTCCAGCGCATGGTCAGCCCCACCCACTAGAACCGGTCGCGGATTGAAAAAAAAACAAGAAAATAGAACAAAAGGAATACCGTTCATATACTCAAAATGTTGCTGTCTCCTCCAGTCAACATTGACTCTCCATCGTGCTCGCTTCAAATTTGCCTGCATAACCCAACGCTTTTTTCGTCCGACAATAGTTGCTTTTTGGTGCACAATTATCGTATACTTAAAAGCCCATCAACACTTCTGGCTCATCATTCCCAGTCCACTTCCCGCGGTTTCATGCCAAACTACTCACCAGTCTCATTTGCAAACTTAACCACTCTCTAAGATAAAGCCCACCCCTTTTTGCTACTTTTACCGATATACTCCAGAAATAACGCATTTATTGCTGTCACTAACTTCTGTGCCACAATCTCCAGACAGTATATGACACTGCGAAATTTATCTTTTGAGATTCCCAATAATCGGCGACTCTGTGTTTGCTTGCTTTCTCTGCCAGCTCCGCTGTTTGCCCACTTAAGGCTGTTGCATTGTAATGTCCTCATCTTGCAAGGTATCGTGTCCCACTTTTGTACATTTGATAAGCTCTTGTGCCGCAGAGTTCTGTTCTGTCGCCACAAAGTGGTCCACCTTCTGTATCAAACATAAACTGATAGTCTTCTGCCCATCACTTCATCGTTTTTTCCAGCTGTGTCCATCCTATTGTTGTAGTTGAGCACCACGCAACGATTTTCTCGATAATTCCTAGTTCATGCTGATGCACTACATTCCTTTTTTCTGACAGCAAAACAATCCACTCAAAGTACATATGTTTTATCCGGTCACTTCCTTCACCATCACTCTGGCAGCCACGGTCCAGATGTGTAGTCCATTTGGTTTATCACACACGCTCCGCCCACGTCCGGCTGCCGAACTTTGCAAACCTATTCATCGGTTGTTCTGTGTATTTCCTTTCTCATGCTCCATTCCGATAGATCGTCTCAGACACTTCCGATAATTGATACATTTTTTTTCACCACGTGAAGTCTTTGCTGAGAATTATCAGTATGTAAATACTTACCTGTCATTCAACAATCCACTCAAAGTCTATATGCTCTATCCGGTCACTTCTTTCACCATCAATTTCACACCAACAGTCCAGTGTGTTGTCCGTTTCGTTTTACAGCTGGCTCAACCGATATACAGTCACTGTACCCCAAAATTGCTATCCTCGACCGATTTTCTTGGTCTTTATGTATTATGCCACAATTTTTTATCGTCTAATTTTTCACCACAACTCCTCTCATACATTGTAAAGCTCCATTGCTTGAATACGTCCCCTTCAGGAATGTTTCTTCTTCACGATATCCGCGTATTCGTCAATCTAGTTTAGTTCTCCGACAGGACAGTCTTTCTTCTGTAAGATTTGTGTGATTTTGTACCATTCTCCACCCACCCCACGTTTTGGCAGAATAACTACGCCTACCTCCAGCCGGATCGTTCACCTGACCTTGAGTTTAAATTCACCGGGCGGTATCGCAGAAATTGACTTGAATGCCTTCTCTTATATTCAATCGCGTTCGCTTAATAGTACAGTCCCACTGTAACTTTCATTTAGCTTTCAACTGTACCGTTTGATCTCGCATTGCAGCATGCTTCGGGGTTATCCGAAATAAACTATTATTATTATAAAGTGAATAATTCACCGAACGCTCCGACGAGATTTCTATCCATATGCCTCTCATATTCTGTAGCGCACCAAAAGCATATCCTTTGAATATGTTCGAATTTCCACCAGTGGTAATTATTTCATATACCACTTGTGCATGTACTCCAGACAAACTGACATCATTCGACCCTGACCTTCAAATTTGCCGGGCATTACTACAGTTTTAGTTCAGTGTAACACTCTCTTTGATACTCTGCATGCACGCGTTGTACCCTTTTATGAATTGTCATTCCAGCATCACTGTAATCATCTGATCATACATTCTAGCATGCTTCGGGCGCATCCGAAATATACAATTATTATTATTATTATTACTACCTTTTACATAAACTTGATATTCAGGTTCTTCGTGTTGCCCAGCTGCTTTCTCACGTAGCCCTCATACCGTGTAGTCCAAATGCACCTCAATGGCTTTATTAATCCCGAAAGATAAGAATTCTCGGTGAACGGTCGGATCCGTAATCAATAACTTTGCCTAGCAGTGCAAGCCCAGTTATCCCCCACGAACACCGAATCACAATACCAACGACTCCTCATTCCACTAAGACCATTGTGCCTCATTTCCAACCTCCGCACTCTGGTCTGTCATTTTGCTCATGCTAACCCTCAGCTGGAGCATTAACCAGACTGCGATCCTCCTTTTTTCAATTTCAGAACCACCAATCATCACATTGTCTGGCTGTAATACATCGTGCGGACAGCTTATCTTTTTCTCTGCCTGTCTAAAACCACACCAAAGGCCGACTTCCGCAAATACGATCTAGCCACCGGGTTTCGCCCACAATAAGTCCCGGTATTGCCGCATAAGCTCCTATGAGGTTGACTGAAGAATTCGCACTACAAGACTCCCCGGTGTCGAAGTCACCGTGCGAGGACTCACCAAAATAGCTGACGACCTGAACGCCCTTGATATATGGTGCAACACTTGGAAAATGAGTTTCTCCGCTGCTAAGAGTGCCATTCTCACATATGAAAGTCAAATTCCCCCCGAGTCCTTCGCCTTAAACGGCACGTTCATTCCTACTACTCCGCTAGTACGAGATCTCGGTCTACAATATTCTTGCACGTTCACCTTTCAAGAACAAGCCACCTACCGGGTGGCTAAGACTAAGAGAACGATAGCTCTCATCTGCGGAACCTTTAGAATGCGCGACAGCCAGCTTCTGATCTTTAAATCCCACGCCAGACCACAGCTTGAGTACTGCCCTCTGGTATACACTCACATGCGCAAATCTGACAGACTTGCGATCGAAAGAGTTCAGCGATCCTTCACCAAGCACTTACTCGGCTCATCATCCCCCTTGAATTATAAAGAGAGATGTGAGCTACCAAGGCTTGAACCCCTATGGCTACGACGTGTGAAACTCAATCTTTATCGTCTATTCAACCTCCTACATTCTAGAGCGCATACGTCCATCACTGATCTATGTTTCGCTCAAGACGCTCCCTACCCTCTTCGTAACCGAAATCATACTACTAAAGTCCCATACACCAGGACACAACTAAGAGAAAGGTTCTTCATCACCGTTTATTCCCGCATTTGGAACAGACTGCCCGAAGACATTAGGGCCTGCCAGACACTAGACCGTTTCAAAATTGTCCTTACAAAATACTTAGATGTCGCCAAGGTACTACAATTAACCCATATGTGCACCACGTTGGAACAAGCTTATGAGGGTAACCTAGATTTTTGAATAGAGAAAGAAAGCACGACCCGGTTAACATCCTTTGCAACATCGACATCACCTACCCCATATGCCTTCTCCATCGCCAAAACATTAGTACCCCTTAGAATGACTTACATCACTGACACTGCTCTTGTTAGATTCTCCCCAATTCACGCGCTCCAACGTCTCCTACCTATTATCTTTATCATACTTAATTCGCTTTACTCGGTCCGAACTGACCCCATTCCCCTCCTTTATTTTGCCTTAGCGTCCCAACACTTAATCCAGTTCCAGTGACCACCACTTACCTTCTAAATCATCATTCTTATTCCTAGTTTTGGTCATTATTTTTGTATTTCCATTCACTCCCAATGGCTCACAGTCCTCATTCTTCCCAAAGTAGTCTGTGTCTACATTACTAGATTTCTCTTTTCACCATTGACCGTTGATCCTCAGCTGGGAGCACCCCAGACTGCGTCTCTCTACTCTTATGCTTCCAGATACCAACCGGCGCGCATCTCCCATCTGATGTCTTGGAATGATCCGGAGATAACACCAGCGAAATATCTGGCCCAAACGTCAGGCTTTAAATCTGGATCCCCCACAATCTCCTAGACTACGCCATATCTACGTCTGTATGATCTCGGCCAAAATCACCTGTGCAAATCCCGCCGGTGCGGGGCGCGGACAGATCCCCCGCTTTGGCCGGTGCACATCGGGCGTGCAGGACGTCTGCAACGATGTTTTCAGGTTGGGTGTCCAGCGCATGGTCAGCCCCACCCACTAGAACCGGTCGCGGATTGAAAAAAAAACAAGAAAATAGAACAAAAGGAATACCGTTCATATACTCAAAATGTTGCTGTCTCCTCCAGTCAACATTGACTCTCCATCGTGCTCGCTTCAAATTTGCCTGCATAACCCAACGCTTTTTTCGTCCGACAATAGTTGCTTTTTGGTGCACAATTATCGTATACTTAAAAGCCCATCAACACTTCTGGCTCATCATTCCCAGTCCACTTCCCGCGGTTTCATGCCAAACTACTCACCAGTCTCATTTGCAAACTTAACCACTCTCTAAGATAAAGCCCACCCCTTTTTGCTACTTTTACCGATATACTCCAGAAATAACGCATTTATTGCTGTCACTAACTTCTGTGCCACAATCTCCAGACAGTATATGACACTGCGAAATTTATCTTTTGAGATTCCCAATAATCGGCGACTCTGTGTTTGCTTGCTTTCTCTGCCAGCTCCGCTGTTTGCCCACTTAAGGCTGTTGCATTGTAATGTCCTCATCTTGCAAGGTATCGTGTCCCACTTTTGTACATTTGATAAGCTCTTGTGCCGCAGAGTTCTGTTCTGTCGCCACAAAGTGGTCCACCTTCTGTATCAAACATAAACTGATAGTCTTCTGCCCATCACTTCATCGTTTTTTCCAGCTGTGTCCATCCTATTGTTGTAGTTGAGCACCACGCAACGATTTTCTCGATAATTCCTAGTTCATGCTGATGCACTACATTCCTTTTTTCTGACAGCAAAACAATCCACTCAAAGTACATATGTTTTATCCGGTCACTTCCTTCACCATCACTCTGGCAGCCACGGTCCAGATGTGTAGTCCATTTGGTTTATCACACACGCTCCGCCCACGTCCGGCTGCCGAACTTTGCAAACCTATTCATCGGTTGTTCTGTGTATTTCCTTTCTCATGCTCCATTCCGATAGATCGTCTCAGACACTTCCGATAATTGATACATTTTTTTTCACCACGTGAAGTCTTTGCTGAGAATTATCAGTATGTAAATACTTACCTGTCATTCAACAATCCACTCAAAGTCTATATGCTCTATCCGGTCACTTCTTTCACCATCAATTTCACACCAACAGTCCAGTGTGTTGTCCGTTTCGTTTTACAGCTGGCTCAACCGATATACAGTCACTGTACCCCAAAATTGCTATCCTCGACCGATTTTCTTGGTCTTTATGTATTATGCCACAATTTTTTATCGTCTAATTTTTCACCACAACTCCTCTCATACATTGTAAAGCTCCATTGCTTGAATACGTCCCCTTCAGGAATGTTTCTTCTTCACGATATCCGCGTATTCGTCAATCTAGTTTAGTTCTCCGACAGGACAGTCTTTCTTCTGTAAGATTTGTGTGATTTTGTACCATTCTCCACCCACCCCACGTTTTGGCAGAATAACTACGCCTACCTCCAGCCGGATCGTTCACCTGACCTTGAGTTTAAATTCACCGGGCGGTATCGCAGAAATTGACTTGAATGCCTTCTCTTATATTCAATCGCGTTCGCTTAATAGTACAGTCCCACTGTAACTTTCATTTAGCTTTCAACTGTACCGTTTGATCTTGCATTGCAGCATGCTTCGGGGTTATCCGAAATAAACTATTATTATTATAAAGTGAATAATTCACCGAACGCTCCGACGAGATTTCTATCCATATGCCTCTCATATTCTGTAGCGCACCAAAAGCATATCCTTTGAATATGTTCGAATTTCCACCAGTGGTAATTATTTCATATACCACTTGTGCATGTACTCCAGACAAACTGACATCATTCGACCCTGACCTTCAAATTTGCCGGGCATTACTACAGTTTTAGTTCAGTGTAACACTCTCTTTGATACTCTGCATGCACGCGTTGTACCCTTTTATGAATTGTCATTCCAGCATCACTGTAATCATCTGATCACACATTCTAGCATGCTTCGGGCGCATCCGAAATATACAATTATTATTATTATTATTACTACCTATTACATAAACTTGATATTCAGGTTCTTCGTGTTGCCCAGCTGCTTTCTCACGTAGCCCTCATACCGTGTAGTCCAAATGCACCTCAATGGCTTTATTAATCCCGAAAGATAAGAATTCTCGGTGAACGGTCGGATCCGTAATCAATAACCTTGCCTAGCAGTGCAAGCCCAGTTATCCCCCACGAACACCGAATCACAATACCAACGACTCCTCATTCCACTAAGACCATTGTGCCTCATTTCCAACCTCCGCACTCTGATCTGTTATTTTGCTCATGCTAACCCTCAGCTGGAGCATTAACCAGACTGCGATCCTCCTTTTTTCAATTTCAGAACCACCAACCATCACGTTGCCTGGCTGTAATACATCGTGCGGACAGCTTATCTTTTTCTCTGCCTGTCTAAAACCACACCAAAGGCCGACTTCCGCAAATACGATCTAGCCACCGGGTTTCGCCCACAATAAGTCCCGGTATTGCCGCATAAGCTCCTATGAGGTTGACTGAAGAATTCGCACTACAAGACTCCCCGGTGTCGAAGTCACCGTGCGAAGACTCCTAAGTAAATGGTGATCGGTCCAAATTCGGCGATGCCCTGCTCTCTCCTATGATGAAACAAAGAACAAAAGCCGCAGCCAACCCTTGTCCGAAAAGCCCAACACGGACACAGAAAAGCCACAAGAAACTCAACAGAATGATGTATTCACTAATTTACCAGCATAGCCTGGCATATTGCAATGGTTTTCACCCCTGTCTTGCCTTATTTCGTTCCTCGTGGACTTGGCATTCCGAATGCCGATTATTCCTTCCTGGAACTTCATCCATCTTCCACCAGCTGCGAACTGCCGATACCAGATGACACACACCACTTCTCATGGAAATTGTCTCACCTTTTCAGGGGGTACTATTCCTTTTTATATCCACAAATCTATGAGAATTAGTATTCCTCTGCGAACCTTCATGAAATTCTTCCCCGCCTCCTTTGTCTCAACGCCAATTACCTTTTTAAGTGAACATGATTAAGCACTACTGACCCTTTTATTGCATCATTCCTGTCAATATTGTATTTCCTGCGTCCGAAGCCAACGTCCGTCTGAACATTCCTACACCCAGCCGATTCATTACTATTGCCGCAGTTCACTCGAAGTCAATCCGTACTCGTCGTGTATTCTCTTATCGCTTTGTTCCATTTAAACTCTCCTCAGTCTTAGTCCATTGTTGCTGCAATGTGCGAATCCCTCTTTGAAATTTGTGAATCTCACATCTCATTCAGTGGTATTGCAAACTCTGATCATGCTTACATGCATGCCTGTCGACCACGGTCCAGAAATATACCATTATTATTATTATTCTCGATGGAAAGGCGGCGCTTTATCAGGGAGTTGATGGAAACCTTTAAGGTAATGAAGGTACTGTCAGGAATAAGCCGAGAAGACCTCTTTTCTCTGATCGACGAGAGAGGCACAAGGGGGCATAGCCTTAGATCACAAAGGGAGCATTCGAGGCTCCAAGTTAGGGCGAAGTACTTCTCGAATAGAGTGGCGCCCTATTGGAAGAAGCTCCCGGAGGAGGTCACAAATGCCACAACAGTGAAGGTTTCGAAGAAAGCAGTAGACCTATGTTGGGTGGCAGTATACCGCGAGTTACGTTAAGCAGCTCTCAGGGTCAGTTCAATTCAGTTCAGTTCAGTTTTCACAGGACAGGTAGTGGCCACGGCCAATCGAGCGTCCAGAATTCCTTCGATGGTATGCACACCAGTTACGCACCCACCACTGCCGAGTGTATTTCGTCAAGTCCCCGCCAAAAATGAGAGAGAAACGGAAAACCTCATCGCACATCAACTGCGAGAGACATTATGCTTCGCGAGCTTTCACTGAGACAGTATGCAATGAGGAAAAAAGTCTGTTGAAACATACTCCAGAAGTACCACAGTGCTACCCGTCATCCATCTAGTTGATATACTCAAGGCTCACTACAAGGAAAGATCTCGTACCACTTGCGATCTAGGCAGACCATTCCAACTGTTAACAACCCTGTTGCTGAAGAAGTGCGATCTAGCCATCAACCTAGATCGGGCTTTTATCAACTTCTTTTCATGTACCCAAACCAGAACACGATTGATTCGTAGTTTCTACGGTACTGGATTATCAAGTTATACGCATATCAATATATACAAACCTCAACTGTACGGCCACAACGTCTAACAACGAGGACCAGAGCTCAACAAATGCCAATGTCAGGTACCACCATCACGGCAGTCCAAGTTCGAGTCAAAATTTTGCCACTTCTCGTAAGCAAAATATAAACAAATGTTGGAGTGAAGTGATTGATGCATGTTGTATTTGTGCCAGGGTCAATAAAATAAAGAGGATAGTCTCAACAATACAAGTATATGACAATGGCTAGGGAGGATTTCCATGCATGTACGTTACAACGATCCGCCCTCTGGTGAGCTCTCATTCCGGGCATGGGCAAGGTCTTATCATTTCCGGTTACATCAGACATCCTACCAGAGAAAGTGGGCAGACTAAGGGATAAAAGGGTGGGGCAAACCATACAGTATATCGCACAAAAGAGAATACGATTGGGGCGCAGTCAGGTAAGATATGAAGCGGTCCTAGTGTGTATAGTAACGCACGTCCTAAGGCTTACTATAACTACGTCCAGTCCAAGGCTACAGCCGTGGGGTGCGCAGTCAGCGAAAAGGAGTGCAGTCAACGAGCTCTTACGAGAAAGCGCGGACTCAGGGGAACTTCTTTGAACGTGCGCATTGACAAGACACCGGGAGACAGCACGGGACCAACATAACCCAGCAGACGATCGTCAAGGATGAAGTCCTCATTAGTAATGGTGTAGTTGAACTGGCGCAGAGCAGTCTGAGTGGCAATAAGGCTGCGGGACCGGGTGGCGTCTCTCCGGCCGTCCTAAAAGCCCTAGTCATTGTGCTGGCTGAACCGCTGACCCAGCTGTTCAGCGTATCCCCGGACACCAGGGAGCTACCGGACGACTGGGGGGTAGCGCAAGCTGTCCCCGTTCAGAAGAGAGGCAAACGTAGAATGGGGTCTAACCACCACCCGGCAAGCCTACTACCAATGGCCCTCAAAGTGGTGGGAGGACGGGTCAGAGAGCGACCAACAGAGCATCCACGACTCTCCAGCTGATTGCTAGTCAGCAACATGGGGAGTTGTTAAGGGGAGGTCCTGCCTCGCTAGCCTGTTTTCGTTTTTGTATGAGTGAACTGGTAGATTAGAACAAGGGGAACGAGTATAGGTATGCTACTTAGACTCTAAAAACACCGATTCGGCACTCCACCGCCTCTTGCTGGACGAGCTTATGGCACTTGCAGTGGCCCCACCGATTATGAAGCGGACCGAGGGTCACCCAAGTAACAGAGCCTTCTCCGTACAGATCGAGGACACCGGGTCTACACTGGCCCAGGCATGCAGTGGTGTGCCACAAAGTTCCGTGCTTGGACCATTGTTGTTCCTGGTATACGTGAATGATCTGGTAGCCGCACTAGACTGCGATGAGTACCTGTCAGCAGATGATGCCGAAATAACAGCTGAACGAGCCTCAGGGCAACTGCAAACCGACTTCAACAGGATTAGTGAGCGGGCTGAAAAGCGGGGGTCGCCATTGAATGCAGCCAAACGCAAACACTTGCCGGCAGCCGGGGGAGGCAACGACCACAGGTATGTAGGGCTGTCCGCCCCAGTCAGGAATGAGTCCGCTGCTGTGGTAAGAGAGCTTATGCACGAGAGCTTCAAATCGGCCCGGAGGTGCATGTAAGCAGCGGTCAGGTCAAACAGGGTGTGAGACACGTTTGAGCAACCAGTAGCCAAATTCTCAACGGATCCCGGAATCAAAAGGCGATTATCCGTGAAATTCAATGATACTAGATCGTCAAAAGAACGATGACACGAAACAGATACAAACCTCAGTTATGCAATCACAAGGACTCAAAAAAGAGAACCGAATTGCGGCGTGCAAAAAAGAAGCACGTGCGTCAAGCAGGTCCAGAACAACCGTATGACAGAGCAGAGCCCCGGGAGCGAACAAAAAAGCATTGGTCCATAAAAACAAACAGTACATAAAACAAGTCAATAGTGTAAATTAGTGAGTGATGTTGGGGAGACATGGAAACTGCAGTGGATTTTGGGGGATTTTCCACGACCGGTCGTTACATAGGGCGATTCATCAATGACCTAGCACATGGGCTCACAAACCCCACCTTTATGTTTGCCGATGACGTCAAGATAGCCGGAGTAGATATGAAACATGACGTGTTAGCAGTACAAAACCGGGCACGCAAATGGGACCTTCCACTAAACCTCACCAAGTGTCAATGCTTGACCACAAATACAGGGGCTAGTGGGAATAGTGTGGGTTCGTTGCAAGCGGTCTCGCAGGTCAAAGACTTGGGCGTTATAACGGACAACAGCTTCAAGCCGTCCAAGCAGTGCACCGCAGCAGCCAATATGGACAGGAAAGAACTCTTTCGAGTTAGATCCATTATGTCGTGTAGAGAGCCGGAGATTTTCGGTCCGATATATCAGGCCATAGTTAGGCCGCTTATGGAGTACTGCGTGCAAGCCTGGGCACCGTACTACCAGAAAGATATAGGCTATCTGGAGAAAGTGCAAAGGCTAGCCACCAGAACGATGATTCAGCGAGGAGGGCTTTGCTACACAGAGCGTCTCCGCGCCCTAAATCTATTTTCAACCATCTCGTACCCTCCCATGCAAGCCTGGCATGTTTGTTGATGTCAGCTATAAAACCACCATGGCTCTGGACAACAAGTCGATACATCAGACGGCAGACACGTCTCATCAAAGCGCTAATTATATCCATGAAGATATTGATGTACATATAAACATACATGTAAGAAAGTAGAGAAAGGCGCCCGTATTTTTAGCCCACTTATCTATTTTTCCTCCTTTCCGTAAGAAAGCGGAGTTTCTCTATTCCTAGAATCCAACCCACTCACCAGTTTACAGCCTTACCTAACAAAAACCTGAATCATTAGACCTGTAGATAACCCACTATAGAATTTGCCATAAAAACTTGACTTTTGGGTTCTTAGTGTGTCCCAGCTACTTACTTGTGACCTGTAAAACACTACTGTGGGATTTGTCATATAGCGTTCCCCTTGTTCTAATCTACCAGTTCACTCATACAAAAACGAAAACAGGCTAGCGAGGCAGGACCTCCCCTTAACAACTCCCCATGTTGCTGACTAGCAATCAGCTGGAGAGTCGTGGATGCTCTGTTGGTCGCTCTCTGACCCGTCCTCCCACCACTTTGAGGGCCATTGGTAGTAGGCTTGCCGGGTGGTGGTTAGACCCCATTCTACGTTTGCCTCTCTTCTGAACGGGGACAGCTTGCGCTACCCCCCAGTCGTCCGGTAGCTCCCTGGTGTCCGGGGATACGCTGAACAGCTGGGTCAGCGGTTCAGCCAGCACAATGACTAGGGCTTTTAGGACGGCCGGAGAGACGCCACCCGGTCCCGCAGCCTTATTGCCACTCAGACTGCTCTGCGCCAGTTCAACTACACCATTACTAATGAGGACTTCATCCTTGACGATCGTCTGCTGGGTTATGTTGGTCCCGTGCTGTCTCCCGGTGTCTTGTCAATGCGCACGTTCAAAGAAGTTCCCCTGAGTCCGCGCTTTCTCGTAAGAGCTCGTTGACTGCACTCCTTTTCGCTGACTGCGCACCCCACGGCTGTAGCCTTGGACTGGACGTAGTTATAGTAAGCCTTAGGACGTGCGTTACTATACACACTAGGACCGCTTCATATCTTACCTGACTGCGCCCCAATCGTATTCTCTTTTGTGCGATATACTGTATGGTTTGCCCCACCCTTTTATCCCTTAGTCTGCCCACTTTCTCTGGTAGGATGTCTGATGTAACCGGAAATGATAAGACCTTGCCCATGCCCGGAATGAGAGCTCACCAGAGGGCGGATCGTTGTAACGTACATGCATGGAAATCCTCCCTAGCCATTGTCATATACTTGTATTGTTGAGACTATCCTCTTTATTTTATTGACCCTGGCACAAATACAACATGCATCAATCACTTCACTCCAACATTTGTTTATATTTTGCTTACGAGAAGTGGCAAAATTTTGACTCGAACTTGGACTGCCGTGATGGTGGTACCTGACATTGGCATTTGTTGAACTCTGGTCCTCGTTGTTAGACGTTGTGGCCGTACAGTTGAGGTTTGTACATATTGATATGCGTATAACTTGATAATCCAGTACCGTAGAAACTACGAATCAATCTTGTTCTGGTTTTGGGATTCGTGTTGAATTGGCTACGCGTTGCTCACAGTCGGAATAACCGTTACATTACTCAAATCGGAATCACCGGGAGGAAATCAGTGATGAATGCCTAGAAGAGGACACAGAAAAACCGAAGCTGGACAGGAAGTAACCCGGCAAGTCCCTGGGGTATTTTTGGGTGATACTGATTCCTTAGACATGGCTAGGTCTGTTAATCCCTTCAGTGCTATTTGATGTTCCCCAGATAGTGGTATATAATATAAAGGTTATGATGTCTATCGATTGAGAATAGCTGAATTAGAAACCCAGCTTAGGCGAGCTAGGGAAGAGGCGGAATCTGCCAGGAAAGATCAACTCTAGAGACGGGAGCGAGAGGCGACTTTGGAGACCACAGAGCATACAGCCAGTCAGCCCCGCAGTTCCGTGGAACGATCAAAGTCGACTTGTACCAGTGTGAACCACGGTACTGACTTACCAGGAGTGGAATAATCCCCATTCGACGGGAGCGCAGAACAGTACTGTGAGTTCGGTAAACAGTACGAGAACTTTATGGAAAGGAGAGTATCCGATTCAGGACAGAGATTCTTGTATTTACTACATTACCATCGTGGAAGGGCCAGGGAAGCAATCGACGGGTGCTCGATGCTGGATCCCAAAGAAGGTTACACTCGGGCACGTGAAATTCTGAAAAACCTATTTGGGCAACAATTTAAAGTCGCCCGGAATTTGACCGATAGTGTACTATCAGAGGCAAAACGTTCCAAAGACGATTCGGGTTCTCTAGCCGGCCTGATGATAAAAATGCAGGACTGCAGCATCGCGTTGAATCACCTAGATTACCGATCAGACCTGAACGCACTGCACACACTGGAGACCATGGTGCGCAGTTTACCCACAGCACTACAGGGTAGATGGGCCGAGGAAGCCGACGGGATCAGTAGGTTTGGGCGAGAATCCACCTTCGAAGACCTAATGCAGTTTATAGACCGTCATGCTCGAATAGCAAATAGTCGTTTCGGCCAACTTGTGCGCGAGACGAGCAAATTATCTAGGATTACGACGCAAAGCTGGACCAGGGAACCAAGTATAAGCCAACCATGGGCGAACACACACGCATTATCTCGTGAAGGTAAATCCTGCCGGTGTGTAAAATTTGTGTGGCGCCTCGTCGCCTAGCAGAATGTCCTCGTTTTCGCAAAGTAGACGTCGACGAACGATAAGAAATAGCCAAGAGACTGGGAGCTTGCTTCGTCTGTCTCAACGATTCACATCAAGCAGTGGTGCGCCGAACGAAACCCAGTTGTAGTCAGGATGGATGCCATGGGAATCACCAGTACCTACTTCACAAAGGCCAGAATTTGAATGCCAAAGAAAAACCAAAGCCAAATGTGGTCTGCCCAGTGTCTCGCTCCACTAACAAGCCCATTCGCCTGGGAGTAATAGCAGTTGGCGTAGAAACCCCAGTTGGGGTTATAAGAGCGTTGGCCTTCGTAGATAGGGGCTCGGATGTCACGCTAGTAAGGAAGGAGTCTGCAGAGAGATATGGTATTAGAGGGGATCAATCTCCATTAGCAGTGAGCACGGTGAGTGGCACTCAGGTCATCCAGTCCACTAAACTGCACACACGACTCGTTTTCTTGGTCAAAAAAGATAGAGCAGAAACTCTAGAAGCATTCACCGTAAAGGACCTGCCGATGAGAGCACCTCAATCAGTGCAATCGATTTTGACTCAGTGACCGCATCTCGATGGGGTTACGATTGAGAAGTGGCAGAATAACGAAATTGATCTGCTGATCGGCTGTGATGTACCGGAAGCGCACTGGGCCCTGGATCAAAGAATAGGAAGCCGCAAAGCACCCTTTGCAGTGCGCACTATATTCGGCTGGGCTTTATATGGTAGTACAGACTGAAGATGCCTCAAACAAATCCAAATCAACTGCACTTCGGTGGAAAAGGCGAACATTGAACAGGCATTCCAACAACTGCATAACACCGAATTCGCCGACCTGGCCATTGATAGAGATGCCCCATCCCGAGAAGATAGGGAGGCTTTGAAAATGGTAGTCGAGGACGTCAAGTATGTAATAGGTCGTTCCGATGTTCCTGTCCTGTGGAGACCCAACATGAACCTGTGCCAAACAGCCGAGAAATGGCTCCGAAGAGATTACGCTTCCTCAACACCAGGCTAATTAGAGAACCACAATTAAGGATAGGATACACGCGAGCCATGCAACATAACATAGACTTGGGTTATATAGAAAGAGTGGATACAGTGGTTATCAGCGCAAATTTTAGTTGGTACCTACCTCATCACCCGGTCGTGAACCCAAAGAAACCGGGGAAGATCAGAGTAGTTTTCCACTGTGCCGCGAAATGTCAGGGTGTTTCACTCAACGACCATATACTACAGGGCCCAGACTGGACAACACCACTAGTCGAGGTCTTATGTCGTTTTTGGCTAGGAAAAGTAGCCGTCTCTGTGGACATACGTGAAATGTTTCTACACATGAAGATGCCCGCTAAAGATAGGGACGCTTTTCGTCTTCTCTGGTGGCCTGAAAACGACGCAACTCGTGCACCTGACGAGTACAGGCTGACCGTTCATCCCTTTGGGACGGTATCATCCCCCTTCTTGCCAATTTTGCCCTCCGGGAAACCCTCAAGCGTTTTGGCGGCACCAGAAATTTGCTAGGAAGAGCAATGGACCACTTCCAGGTGGACGATTTCCTGCGCTCCTTTGACGACCCAAATACTGCTATTCCTTATATGACCGAACTGCTCGCCACTCTTAAGGCCGGGGGATTCAACCTCACTAAATGGACTGCAAACAGCCAAGAGGTGCTCAATGTCATCCCGAAGTCCGACAAAATGGAGTGTACGAGGAAGCTTTTGGGATCCTCTTCACAAATGGGGCGCACGCTTGGTCTTCAATGGAAACCCAGAGGTGGCGAGTTCATTTTCATTCTGGACCTACCCAAACGACCGGCCACACGGGGAGGAATCCTATCATTAGTCTCAAGCCTCCATGACCCCCTAGGTTTCGTTTCGCCATGGTTGTTACCGGGAAAGTGCTTGCTGCGATCGCTGTGCCAGAGAGGGACGGGTTGGGACGAACCTCTCCAGGATGACGACGATAAGCGATGGCGCGACTGGCTGCACAGCCTGGATCATCTTGGTGAGATCAAAATACAGAGTCGCTTGACAGGAATCAAGTGCACAAACGATGCCCAACTCCACTTATTTTTCGATGCATCAGAAGTAGGCTACGGGATAGTTGCTTACGGCTGCTGGGTGGACGCAAATGGTGGGCGGCACAGTCGGATATTACTCGCAAAGGCGAAAGTGGCTCCACTGAAAACGGTGTCCATTCCAAGGCTGGAACTGACGGCAGCAGTGCTGGCCGTGAAAGCCGCGACGCTGATTAGGAGATGCTTTGGTCGAATAGACTGGGAGCCAAACGTTTGGACGGAACTTCATCACATAAACAACATTACCACTCGCCTTAACACTTTCGTGGCCAACAGACTCACCATAATCCACGAGTCGACTAAAACCGATCAGTGACACTATGTACAATCCGCCAGTAACCCGGCCGGCTTCTGCTCAAGGGGCCTGAAAACACTAGAGAGGTTGCGGATGGGGACAATGGGACCGGACTTTCTAACTGCAGCTAAAGAGATGTGGCCAACGCTATTAATACTTAAGGCTGATGACGGTGATATCGAGACTAAAAGACTGATACTGGCTACAAACTTCACGGGAAGCGTAAGCCTAATAAAAAAACTGTGCCAATTTCCCAACTGGACAAGAACGTTAAGAGCCGTGGTCTGGTGGACTCCATACAAGGTACTCTTATTGATTATGAAAGGCGCAAGACCACAAAACACATTGAATGTGGGGACGATACTACGGGGCGAGCTGAATCAATCCAAACTCGACGTTCTAGGCCTACTGCAACTAAACGCTTTCCCGTTCGAGGCCCGCGAGCTAGCCAGGATAGATGATAACACCAAAGGAAGCAGGCTGTTGCACAGCAGTATCCGAAGATTAAACCCCATACGAACCAACGGACTACTGAGAGTTGGAGGGCGGCTTACAAATTCAAATCTTGAGTACAAAACAAAATACTCCATAATAATCATCGGTGACCACCACATAACGAGATGCCTGATAGACCATGTACATCGGTAAGAGGGACAAGCAGGTTTGAATCACTTATTGAACAATATACGTCGACGATTTTAGGTGACAAAGGGACCAGCGGCGGTCAAACGAGTCATGGGCAACTGCATCACTTGTCGTCGCCGGAGAGCGGTAGCAGGCCAACAAATGATGGCCCCACTTCCAGCCGTAAGAGTTCAACCGGGATGGTGCTCATTCGTGGAAGTTGGCGTCGACTGCTTTGGCCCGTTACTTGTACGACAGCAAAGGAGCACCCAAAAGAGTTATGGCCGCCTGACATGTTTACAATCCAGAGCATTCCATCTTGAAGTAGTGCATAATATGACCGCTGATTCATTTGTAATGGCCTTTCAAAGGTTCATCGCGAGGCGGGGCGTCCCCAAGAATGTAAACTCAGACAATGGCTCGAACTTCGTTGGGGCTCATAAGGAATTAGGGAAATGGTGGAACCGCCTGGATCACGCCAAAATACAAAACAAGACCGTAGCAAAGGGGATAGAATGGCTCTTCAGCCCAACTTATGCCAGTCATCGTGGTGGCGTTTGGGAAAGGCTGATACGATCGACTAGGAAAATACTCACGGCCTTGACCTCACAACGAACCCTTGATGACGAGACGCTGACTACTTTACTAACATAAATAGAACACATAATTAAGAACAGACCCCTGGTGCCGATCGTCCCAGACCCGGAAGGCGAACCGGCACTCACCCCCAACGACCTGTTAATACTTCGGTCAAACGTAGGATCAACCACACCGAAAACACTGTGTGGAACGTATATCGTTGGATGGAAACAAGTGAACCACCTGGCACAGGCTTTCTGGAAACGATGGACGAGGGAGTACTTACCTAAACCGCTGCTTCGGAAAAGTGGATCTCCAAACAGAGGTCGTTCAGACGTGGCGATGTGGTCATCCTGGTGGAGAGCCACCTACATAAAGACGATTGGCCGGTTGGGGTGATCAAGGACTGCAGTACAGAAATCGATGGCCTCGCGTGTACGGTGGTGGTGAGAACGAACAAAGGAGACGTACAGCGAGACATTCGTAAGATATTTCTGCTCGAAGGTGACAGTGGCGAAGGCGAGGTCGACGCTACAGACCAAGCTAAATCCATGTCTGCTGATACCAAATGAAGCTGAGTTCATTTATTTATTCCTTATGGATTCTCCCGTAGGACACAACTCTCCACACCGCCTTCGAAGAATATTTGTGTTTAATTTCATGCGGTGTTCACGATTTACTATGGAGTTAGTTGTCCAAACCTAAGTTTATCACACGACACGACATTTTTTGTGAAGTAGCGAAGACTCTTGAACAAGCACTTACTGACTTTTTGTAAAATTATCTCTCCCGTGACTTATTTGTACTATTATTCAACCTGCGTGCAAGTGTATATAAGTTGTGAGTCGAAAATACTTCTTATTTGATAACAACACTTTGACCCCTGATGTTCGAGTAACCTGTAGCCTTCTCTTTTTTATCACAAATCCTCAGTCTTCATCCAGCCACGTACTTTACTCTTGTTCAGACAGCCTTTCCATCCACATTCCGTAATCTTTCTACGCATTCCAATCACATCGAAGCCCCCTTTTGTATACGGATAATGTCATGCCATTCTCAGAAGAAACCCTGAGACGTCGAGAGATGGCGCATAACCTCAAGAAGTCTGCAAGCGTGCCTGCGACTGGCCGACGATAGAGGAAATCCATAGCAACCTGTGTATGCACTGACTTAGGGCATAGGTAGGTTAGGGCGAATCAGTACCCCTATTTACTCCTTGGATGTTGACCGTTTTATGGGAGGATTTGGTGGGCGGTGTAAGGTTCATGCGTGGAAATCCTCCCTAGCCATTGTCATATACTTGTATTGTTGAGACTATCCTCTTTATTTTATTGACCCTGGCACAAATACAACATGCATCAATCACTTCACTCCAACATTTGTTTATATTTTGCTTACGAGAAGTGGCAAAATTTTGACTCGAACTTGGACTGCCGTGATGGTGGTACCTGACATTGGCATTTGTTGAACTCTGGTCCTCGTTGTTAGACGTTGTGGCCGTACAGTTGAGGTTTGTACATATTGATATGCGTATAACTTGATAATCCAGTACCGTAGAAACTACGAATCAATCTTGTTCTGGTTTTGGGATTCGTGTTGAATTGGCTACGCGTTGCTCACAGTCGGAACAATCGTTACAATCGTGCCATAGACCCTCCCTGAGGGACTCTTCGGAGGCCTTGCATAAAGAGGAGCTTAGGAGTAGAACAACAGCCCTTGATGCGGAGGTAGTCAGCCTTAAAACCTTCAAAATATCTTTCCTCATATCAGCTGCTAACCAGGCTATGGAGGCATCAGAACAACTAGTCTCAGACACCGCGAAGAAATTGCGAGCCTTGGCATCCAGCTCCAAACAAGTAATTATAAGGGGCAGGGCTCCCAGAGGCGCAAATCCAAAGCACATGGCCCTAGAGGTAATTAGAATGCTCGAAGAGTCACCCTGTTCAAACCCTCTCGGATACTCCTGGCTGATCTCAAAAACGCACAAACAGACATTGGTTTTAATCCCGGGATTCTGTTCGGAGGAACGGGCAACCAGCCTGACCGCGCGAAAATCGGCAGTTAAAAGGTCATATACTTGGGCGCATGGAGCAGCACATGGCCGCCAACTGCACCCTCATTGGGAAGGAAAGCCGCGGATTGCCCCGACCGTAACGGCAGACATCAAGTTGCACGTGTCCATAGTGGTCTGTCTGAGTAAGCTTGAAGTCAAAGGACAACCGAACACTGAGAATCTTGGTGAACCAGATTCTGCTGCGGGCGCTACGGCCTGCAAAGTTGTTCCAAATCCCGTCACAACCCCAGTGATCTCCAGCCCACCCAATGAAATAACCTCAGAGACAGTAAGGATGCTCCCGATTCAACTATCCAAGTCGGTCTAAGTTTCAAGAGCCGGAGGATTTGTCCGGAGAAAGCCTCAAAAGAAGCCACAGTTTCATCCGTAGGTTAGAGCCGACCAGTAGGAAGGTACTCTTGGCTCTCCTCAGTCCCCTTCCTCCGGAGCATGTTAAAAAAGCGTTCAACGTATGGCGGATATGGAGCGGAGACCATTCAGTGAAAACTACCCCGTTCCACTTGGCTCAGGGAGTAATCGATTCCCACAATATTGCAATTTTTGCACAGGAGAATCTCACCCTCGACCACCAGGGGGCAATTTCCCCTCTTGCTTACTGACTTGGGTACCTCAGGCACCCTCGCTAATGCCCTTACCACATTTTATGTCGGCGCCGCCCTTTATGAAGACACCCCCGTAAATGAGTTCAGTACACACTAATCCATTCATCGATATATATATATATATGCATATATTACAAACGACATTATTCCATTTGGTACGAACTATCTTCACAAAAATTCCGATTTTTTGTTTTATCGCCTTAAATCTTTGTCACAAATCGGACCCCTTACGTTAACTCGAGCGTGAGTCGCTGAGCTTGAACTTCATTGTGACTGTATTCGGTAATCCCATCTTCTGTTTCTAACCTTTTGCTGCAATCTAGCTGCAGTTGTTGATTTGTGGTTCAATTTGAGGCGTAAGAGCCCAGAAGGAACTCTGCTGAGGTTTGGTTATTGTCCTGTACCTCGACATGTCTAAGGCTTTTGACCGTGTTCCTCATATTCATCTGCTGGCCAAAATCCGATCTCCCGGTTCTGTTGAACCTCTCCTCTCCTGGCTATCCTCTTATCTCTCTCAAAGATCACAAGCTGTGCTCGTCGACGGCCACCTATCTTCCTCCAAACCAATTACTAGCGGCGTCATCCAAGGCAGTATCCTAGGCCTATTACTATTCCTTATTTATATCAATGACATTTTCTCTTCTATTCGATACGGCACTCCTTTCCTCTTTGCCGACGATATAAAAAATAGTGTACTCCTTCCTCCCTAGTGAGCTATCCGTGACTCTTTGCAACATATCGCATGACTTACTTGTTCTCCAAACTTGGTGCGTCTCGTGGTTCATGAAATTCTCTGCGGAGAAAAGCTTTCTTCTACCATACAAGTGCACTGCACCACCCGGCCAAATTTGTCTGGATGGCCTGCCCTTCCTCATACACCCCTTGGTTACCGATCTTAGGGTACGCTACTCTTGTTCCTTTAACTTCTTAGAACAGGCATCGTTCCGAATCGCCTAAGCTAAGCGAAACCTAGGCCTGATGAATCGGTGTTTCCTAATACCGGCCAGTCGCCTCTCCATGTATCTCTCATACATGAGACCGCTCCTAGAATATTGTCCCATTACCTCCAGCCTCTGGCCACGTTCCTCTATTGTATCTCTCGAGAACGTTCAGCGTACTTTCCACAAAACGCTGTTGGGCGTATCCATGGCCCTATCATACCGCCAGCGCTGTGAGCTCCTACAAATTGAGCCTCTATGGATTCGTCGCATGAGGCTCAACCTGATTTTCCTCTTTAGGCTAATCCATAACCTGGCCTACACCTCTTATCCCATCTCATTCGCTGCGCCCTGCTCCTACCCGATCCGACACCGTGCTTTCTCTCTCACTGTCCCTCATTCTAATCTCTGTCTGAAGTTCCGATTCTTTCTGTCAGCCTATTCCAAAATCTGGAATAAGCTGCCCCTTAGCTTACGCAGTGCCTCCTCAATGTTCGCTTTTAGGCTCGCACTTTTGTCATACTTAGCAGTCCCCAATGATATATTGCTCACTAATGAGCTCGTCCCCGCCGACCTGGCCTTTGAAGGAGACCTCACACTGTAACTCTACTACCTCTGCGCCACAGGCCACTAGGTACACCCCATGCCCAACACCTCCCCACTCTCTAGTGCCGCGAACTAAGGCCATTGCTTTCACTAATCCATAGCGAACCTACCTCCTGCCTTCATAAGATAACCCTGTTGCTCACCTACGTTCATCTCTTATCCATCATATTCACTTTTTTCTCCTCAGTATCCGTAGGTTCTCAGCTGGGGCACACCCAGACTGCGCTTCTCTATCCCTCTTCCCTTTCCAGTGATCCTCAGTGACGGTCAACCACTTCGAGCACTGTACTTACCATCCCCCTGACAGGTGCACCTGGATAATATTGCTACACGGTCGTCTACCACTCGCTGTTTCTGTTGGCTCTCTTGTCTATGGTCTCACGTCTTGGTCAATTGTTCCTGGATCAGGCACCCCTATCGCGGTTGTTTAGTCCCCTGTATAATTATCAATGACCACTCGCGCCGCTTCCAACAGTGCCGGGCGCGGTCAGATCCACCGCTATGGCCGGCGCACATCGGGCGTGCAGGCCGTCTGCAACGATGTGCGAGCGCAACTAGACTGGTGGATCACACCTCCTGTGTTCACTTCACGAAGTGTTTTTCAGGTTGGGTGCCCAGCGCACGGCCAGTCACACCCACTGGCACCGGTTGTGGATGGCACGCTCTAACTTTTCTCGGACTACCAAATCCAGTGCTGTCGGTTGAAAATTGCATGCTGCTCATCCTTTTTCCGCCACAGATTGTTCACCTATAGCTCTTATCATCTGTTACCACTCCCCATTTTTGTCGCCCTACCACGGTATGCACACCTACCCGTTTTGTCCTTCCTCCTATCGCCTCTCTTTACATCAACTTTCACTGCATTGAGTCACTTTCGTCCTAACCACTCTTCTCTGTCGACGCTCGCCAATAACTCTTTTCCCACCTGCCGTCATTGCTGGCTTCTATCATCTATGTGCTTGGTGTTACCCTCTGCTCAGAAAGCCCATTGATAGCTTCCTTAAACCTGTCGTTCTGTTAAATCCCTCCTCATGCCCAGTGACATTATGCGCCAATCACACCCGCACCCATAACCAATCCGCGTATTAGAAATTGCCGCTCCAAACTTCGCATCTTTTACAGTCGCATTTATTATCTAATCACCATCACCATATCTTCCTCACTTGGCTCCGCGATTCCTCTGTGGTTCGTTCCTGATTAGTATCCACCTGTGCAATTGTCTGCCGGCACACAGCTCTCCAGCTCCATTGCCCCAACTCCGTTGCGCATTCATTTTTTGTGGCCTTTTTGTTCTGTTACTGGCCCACTTATCTCGGGGCGTCCCGCTTCCATGTCCGCCTCCTCCGTGTTTCATCTGCAGTAAAATGATTAGATTGGTGATTTCTTACCTGTGTCTCCTCAGTCATTGCTTTCATCCCTTGATCCGTTTATTGCTCGCTACAGGCATTTTTCTGTACCTTTCAGTGTGGTCAGCTTTTCCATGTTCCACCATTGTAATGACGACGTTACGTCACGGTGTTCTATTACAGTTCCAAATCGTTTAACCCGTAACTACCCGATTCCTCTGGTTCGTTACTACATCTCGTACCTGCGTTAATCAAATGATTAGACCCATTCTTACCTGTTCTCCTCGATCCTCTCTTTCATCTTCACTCTTCCATGAACTGCTCCTCACAGTTTTCATCACTTCTGTGCTTCCGCATTCTACTCTTCTCTCCGTTGGGCTGCCATGTGCACTTGTCATGAAGTTAGTCCACCACGATATTCCAAAGGTATTTATACAAACATTTGATCTAACCTTACCTACTCCTCCTATTGACTGATAATTTCTTTCTAGGACCCCATTGTTATTGCTCCTGCTTCTCTTATACCTATACATATATATGTATAATATATCTACCTATATATATATCAACTTACGCATATATATCTATGTGCACGCGCTCTGCATCTTGCAGTTCCTCACCTGCCATTTCTCTTGCTATCATCCCAACGACCGTCATCATAGGCATCCATCAACTCTACATCTGTGCCTCACATCTACCGTATCCAATCCTTCTAAATCGTTTTTGTCATCTGATCATCCCTCTACGTCTTGCATTGCTCGCCGCCTGTTTTACGGTGAGTTTTGTGTCCTGTCCTCCGACAATCCACTGCAAAGTACCAATGCTTCATTGTCATCTAATCCACTGCAATGCACCTCACCTTTTTCTCCATCGTTCCTCGCTACTGCAGTACCTTATACCGATTTCCAGCCTTTCTCATGTTTAACAGTCGGCCTCCATATGTAATTACCCGGACCAGCCATTCAGTCCATCTGACCGTGACTTTCAAACTCACCGGGCGTCCATTCAAATCCGCTCTTGAGCTCATTTAAACTCTACACAATCTCTACGTTTATCCTATTTTCGTCCTACTTTATTCCCCTTTCTGAGCCATTTACCCAATATTTTCATGAGAGTATCCACATTTCCATGAATTATATCTGTCCATTCCATCACCTGTATCAACGAGATCATGCACATGGCGTGCTCCGGACGTTTCCAAAAACAACCAATATTATTATTATTATTAATTGATTAATTTATTTTATATAGTACCGTAGCTATTTGGAATCGACTTTAGTTTGAATTGTGTCGAACTAGGCTGCTGCGCCGCTCTCGAACGTTCCACTTGCTGGAATCTAAACCCTCTAAAGAAGGGAAACCCAATTCTATTAGAATTTCTTCTGTTTCTAGCAAGCAGGCAATAGAAAGCCTGGGTTAAATGTTGTCTCAGCCTTTCAAACAACAAGCCTGAACCGGGGTAATTAGTCACAGACACGAAACCCACATCATTGCTACCGCGAAGAAGTGGCTCACAGCAGACTGCCAAGACGGTGAAGTAATAATACCAGATCACCCCCTTCCCCGTCATAGCTAAGGAAGAGGAGTTGTTGGTGGGGTAGCCTCTACATTAGCGACTCTATACCACAGGGAGCCTCTCCTCACTATACCTCGTTATCTATGACAAACTCCTTGTGGGTAGTCTTTCTCTTCCACCCCTCCACCACTTTACTTCCGAGTGTGATTTACCTCTCCCTTCTACATCACAGACAAATTCATCCATGGTGGTAGAGCTTCTGAAAACCCCCAAAATGTTTCACCCTTTTATTTATCTTCCTATGGGGGACTTCATGTACCCCGGATTGGACTGGGAAAGTCTCATCACTGACAGCCAGTATGACAAGGCATTAGTAGATCTACTGGCCGCGGAAAGGTGTACGCAACACGTGGGCTGTCCTGCCTCATCGAAGCTTATCACTTCTAGATCTGATGTTAACCGTTTCCAAGCACAGCTTGGAAGTCCTCAATCTTCTACCACCTCTAGGTAAGAGTGACCACACAGCTCCCTCATTCGGCTACATGTTGAAGTGCCCAGATATATCCTTCCCATACAGGCTAGCCCGTTTGTTCAAGTGAACAGATTTCCTGATGATGAGGCTCTTCATCAGAAGCGAACCAATCGGTGCAACGTACAAAACAGACGCAGATGGGCGCAACAGGTTGCTAGAGCAATGTGTGCGGAAGACAGATATTATGTATGCCCATAGTATCCGACAGGTTCCAAAGTGTAAGGCAAAACTGCCACCATCAGTTAGATGCCCTTATGGGAGAAGTTGGAGGGCGACTAGCGAACGTGCCTGCCACTCGGCCTGGCAGCGAAATACTAAGGTTGTCCCCTCTATCGGAGGAACAGAGAAGACGCAAGTCGGTTTACGGATGTAAGTTGTATTCCATATATCGTGGCTCCGAAACAGTACCGGCACGAGAGATACACCGACTGGAAAGCGAACGCAATGGCTGGGCAGAAAGCAAACCACGAGCGCGTACAATCGGCGAACGACCGAAAGTGAAAGTGCTTCAAAACGAGGTCGGCGGAAACCCGGGAAAAGTCAGTCCAGCAAAACGTACGCAACCGAACAACACGATAAGGTCAATGTCGAACGTCAGAAAAGATCGTAGGAAAAGTAGATGCAAAATAGTTTCCAGGAAACGGTTATGTTCTCAGAACGGTCGAGGTCGCCACAGCAGCCCCTCTAGAAAGTGCGGAAAGGTTTCGAAAAACGTCCAGGAGGAGAAAGCATACAAACGATATTCGTGCGCGTGAATGCGTGCAAAGTACGTGAATGTAGCTGTGCTATAGGATGCTGATGGGCAGAATCAGTGGTGTGCAAAAACCATAGGGTGATGGTTGAGCCTAAACCAGATTCGGTGCCAGTGACATCGGTTGCGTGAATCGTCATCTGGGTATGCCACGCCAATGACGTCCAGCGCCGGGTAACCGTTAACCAATATGATGTCCGGAAGCCAAATCAGTAGGTTCGTCAATGGCAGGGAACGACAAGGATGGGGCCGATCCAGAATGCAAATGCTGGTGCTAAAAGTCTCCAGATTTCATGGGATCGGCGAAGCGTACCATATGGCGAGGTTCCATGAAACGAAAAGAAACGGGAAAGTGGTGTAGCAGCCGCAATGGATTTGACTAGAATACAGTAATAACTGATGGGGTATGTTAAATCGTATGGAAACGATAGGCACGAAATTTATCATTACATTGTGCGATGATTAAGATCGTGTTTGAACTAGTCGCGAAAACGTGCTGGGCAAACGATCTTCCTACCAGTATGTAAGACGGGAGCCTCATTTGCGGACGGGTCCATAGGCGCGCTCTGCTAAATTGAAGGTGAGACTATGGCCTCATTCGAAGCCGTAGAAGGCAACGCTAACGGCAGACCTTGGCTTGACATGGAAGTGTCGTCAACAGGCAGTGCAGGGTTAACATCGAACCTCATGTCGGCGGGCGACAAGCTATTATCGATGTAGGCGGCTGTGAGACGATCGATGCTAACTGTATCGACGCGACCGTGTCGATCAACCTTAAGGGTCTTATCGTGACGAGAAATCCCACAAAATGGACCTTTTGTAAGGCTGTTGTAATAGTTTCCTTACCGAATCAACACGAATTAATACCTGCGAACAAGTTTCGGGTTCGGTCGGAACAAAAACCTGTCGTCGCTGCATTCGGGTCTGCGCCGGAGCGAGCTTATGCGTGTACGTAGGCAAGCGGGGGCCTAATTCTGTACGGCAAGTGAATCTGTACTCCGTGGCGTAAAGAATTCCCCAGGCATTCGTAATGTCGTGCCGTAGACAAATTCTGCGGCGGAACATTGGATATCTGCCTTTATGCAAGTCCTGATACCAGGCAGAACTAGCGGTAACGTTTCGTACCAGTCGGGGCTCTCGTGTGCTCTAAGAGCCGCTTTGAGTTGGCGATGAAAACGTTCGACTAAACCATTGGATGCCGGATGGTACGCGGTCGTGCAAATGCGTTCTGTACCTAGCACGTGAGTTAATGAAGAGAGTAGATTGGACTCAAATGGTTGCTCTCGATCGGTAGTGATTGTGAAAGGACAACCACATAAAGCCATCCATTGTTCTATCCGATGTCGAGCCGCTGATTCGGCTGTGACGACAGAGATGGGAATAGCCTCGGGCCACCCCGTAAATCTATCGATACACGTTAGTAAATAGGTATACTCGTGTGATGGGGTCAATGGACCCAGAATGTGTACGTGGATATGATCGAAGCGAGCATCATGCGTAGCAAAAGTACCGATAGGCGAAGCTACGTGCCTATGCACTTTAGATCGTTCACACTGTAGACACTGTTTTGCCCACATACGAACATCTTTTTTCATAGACGGCCGGGTGTATCTTGCAGCTACTAATCGGAGACTGGCTGCGATGCCTGGATGTGAGTCCATGTACGGAATCGAACACGATACGTCGATATGTAGAGGGTACTACTGGTCGCGGTAGGCCAGTAGACATGACGTAGAGTATAGTCCCAGCACTGGTGGCCCAGAGGTACGGACTGACACTGTAGCGACGATGACTGAGCGGCTTCCATGCATGAGGTATCCTATGCCTGTTCTGCAGCCATAGCAAGGAAGTCTGAAAGCGGAGATTTAATAGCATTGGGTGGAATACGCATAAAGCATCTACAAAGCAGTTCGACTCACCTTCAACATGTCGTAGGTCAATCGTGAACTGATAAATGTATTCAAAATGTCTGACTTCTCGTGGGGAGTAACGGTCAGACTTAGTATGCAAAGCATATGTCAAAGGCCTACGGTCTGTACAAAGGATGAAATATAGACCCTCGACTGCATAGCGGAAGTGTTTGACGCTACTAAAAGCACTGTATTTCGTTTCCGTGGGACTGAGGTGTCGAGAGAAAAACTCTGATGGCTGACAAGTCCAAGAAACAGACTGTTACAAGACCTCTCCGATTGTAAAGTCAGGTGCATCCATCGCTATGCTTGGCGTGGCGAACGGAACTGGGTGTATTAGGAGCGTGGTCTGAGCTAATGTCGCTTTAACCTCCAAGAAAGCTAATCGTGCGGCATCCGTAAGCGACAACTTACGTGGATTTACACGAAATGGGTCAGTTAATGGAGGCAAACGTTCAGCAGCATGGGACGTAAAAAGATGATAAACGTCAACTAACTCTGAAAATGCCCTAAGCTCCTTGATTGAGGACAGTACAGGGTAATCGAGAATAGCGCGCACTTTATCCTCACAGGGCTTAATACCCTCTCGAGTGATAATGTGACCGAGGAACACAAGTTCCTTTTTGCCAAATTCACATTTATCAGGATTGACTACTATTCGATGTTCGGACAAACGTTGAAATAGTAGCGTCAAATGTTGGAAATGTTCATCTACGCTCGACGATGCGATTATAAAGCCACCGATGTGGACGTGAACAAATTCTAGGTCTCGCGTAATGCTGCCGATAAACCTCTGGAATACCTGAGCAGCATTTCGTGAACCAAAAGGCACACATAGTAACTGAAACAAACCAAAAGGAGTCGTGACAGTGGTTTTCTCGACGTCTTCAGCGGCGACTGGGATCTGGTGATAGGCTCGTATCAAATCGATCTTAGAAAATACGGTCATGCCGTGAAGCGATGTGGTGATGTCATGTGTGTGGGATATCGGATAGCTATTGTGACGGGTAACCGAATTTAGTGCGCGATAGTCACCACATGGTCGCCAGCTAATGCTATCTTCCTTAAGAAACACGTGCAGAGGTGAGGCCCATGGGCTGTGGGAAGGACGAACAATACCTTTAGAAAGTAAAGTGTTGAACTCACGTTTGGCGAAAGCCAATTTGTTCGGTGCCAGTCGGCGAGGTCGTGCCGTGACTGGTGGTCCGTTAGTGACAATGTGGTGTACCACACGATCGGTCACTGTATCCATCTCTTCAAATTGCTTAGTCAATGTGGGGAATCTAATGAATAAAGACTGAAAGTCGCGACGAATATTAGAAAACCAACCTTTGATTCGGTGTGCATCTGTTCAAGCTTCGAGACCCGTAAATTATGGTGTCCGACGAACGATCGATGCGCTGCAGCCTGCGTAAATCAGCTAGTAATATATAAAGCTGCAGGAAATCGATTAACAGTATGCCTGTGGGAACGTCCGCAAGGGTGAACGTACACATATACCGTCGTCGTGGTCCCAGGTTGACCGCAATCCGTCTCGTGTTGTAGGTAGGAGTGGAAGAACCATTCGCAGCTGATAGCCGAAGCAAAGAAGCTCGTAGCTTGTCTTCACCAACCGGCAAGACAGAAACTTGGGCCCCAGTATCAACTAGGAACCCAGCGGTATTGCATGAGTCATGCGTGTAAAATAAACGGCCAAACCGAGACTGATTGCCGGCGAGTGCGGCCGCTTTTACTCGCCGGCAGGGTCGTTTTCCGCCGCGTATGAACACGGCTGTCTGCACCTACGGGCGGATGGTCCGAAAACGCGATGGAACCAACAAATCCGCTAGTAAGGTGGTCTGGTTTGGACTGGGCAGGTAAGGCGGATTCATGGCGGACGCTTGGCGCTCGTCTGTGCCGTTGCTTATGTGGGCTACTGCGAGAGGTAGCCATCTTAATCCTGTCTTTGGAGGAGAGTCGGCGCTGGATGGATCGATAGTGCCGAGGCCTCTCCGGCCATTCATACAGATCAACACATCGAGGATTGCTCTATGTCGTGGCAGTGAGAGGATTAGCCCCGCTGCCAACACGTGCGGCAATCTTGTCAGCCACGGCGGTTGCTAGTTCCAAGGACGAGTTCTCAAGGAGAGCAGTTACGGTGGTCTGAACACGGAAGGGTAAAGAGTCCGACCACAGTTTTTCAACTGTCTCCGAATCCTTATCGGCGGCCCTGCCAGGGATCGGAGGTGAGCTAGGCGGCGGCTGGGTTCTGTGTCCTTTATTGGGTGCCGGGCAAGTAGCTGACGTAAGCTTTCCTCCCGAGAAGGAGGAAAATGTGGCTGTATAGCCTCCTTAATCCAGTCGTACGGCTGCTCCTAAGGAGAATTTAATACCAAATCCCCCACTGAGGCAACGACAGTGCCCGGAACCGCCTCTAAGGTGTAGGAAAATCTTTGGAGCCAGCCAATAACCCTATGTGCTTCAAGTTTCAGCCCTAAGGCTGCGAACCAAACCCCAGGATGATGTGGGATGAACGCCACAGGCTTGAAAGCAACCGCAGACAAAGTGAGGTCTGTGTCCAGCTGGATTTTATCCTTCGACATGACTACGTTGCGATAAGGTACCGTAAAAAATATATATCGTGCAAAAAAGAGGAAGTGAAACAGCAAAATATCACGGACTCACCAAGCGAGCGAAAAAACCGGGAAGGTTCTGGAAGTTTTGGGCTCACCAATATAGAAGAAGTTGGAGGGTGACTAGTAGTAGTATATTTATTGACCGTGGTCAATACACATGCACAAGGCAAGATCAGAGTATACAGCAGTACGTGTCAATGTGAGATATTCACAAATTCCTAATTTATAAATCACACAGCAACCGAAATACACCAGTAAAGTCATGTAGTGTTTGAGTGAACAAAAGTGGTAATGGTTGTAGCGGGAATTCCGAATCGGTTTCGAAATCGCTGTGGGCGGTGTGGATAGCTGGGCCATCGTGAGATTGCTGATATAAGCGACAATTGGACGGTCACCAACGAGTAACTGAGCGGAAGAGATGCCAAAGAACACTGTTAAAAGTAAAGCAAGCATGGGGCTTTCAACGTGCAGTCAGAGATATCAGCTGAATATTGGACACTGATCCAGCATTAGGTAACTGATTGTGAAGGAAGCATGTGAAATGAAGGCAAGTGAGTCAAAGGTGATAATAAAACGGACCTTTTGTGCAGGTGATTTCAGTGTCATATGGAAATTCACATGAAGGCGGAAAGCTTCGCAGGGATTTCAGTGAACTTTTGAAGAGCATGAATGGTGTGTGGACGTATAAAGGACTTTTAAAGAAAAGCCGTCAATGAAACGGATTAGTGGAGACTAACGTCTATGGTTCGGCTAGGCAGAAGTTGGAAGGGTGTAAATTTTTTTTTATGTGATAGAAAATTGTTGACCAAATCGTGGTTAGCTGCAGATGGCTGGTATTCTGTTCCATAAAGACCTTGGTTGCAGGTGGTGGCAGGCAGAATGTTGAGGGTAGCAGGTAAAAAAGGACTGGTTTGACGAAGTGGACACCGGCGAGGGCTGGGTTTCGGTCATTGGTTTCGTACTGCAACGCGGAAAGAAGTGAACAGTTGGGTTGGGCTGAGGTTTTGTTAATCCGTGTACGGTGCCCCAAGTAACGTCAGCAGGCGAGAGTATAGGTTTAAACCAGTGATCAAATCGTCCAGTCCTTTCGGTAATCCGGGATAAACGTCGATTTGGCCGATGGCTACACAAGTAACCAATGCAATCTGGAAGAGATCAGGAGTGCGGCACTCTAGAGAGTGTTCCAGCTGTGGGTTATGGTTATCGTTTTTATGGAAGCAAGAAAATGAACATTTTGTTATACGAACAATTAGTTATCGTTTGGCTAGTGGACCGGTCTATTAGGGATCCCTAGACGGAGGCTGGTAGCTTTCCAGGGTAGTTGGGTGATAGTAGAGATTTAGGGCGATATCAGGCAGGTGGTGGATGAGGAGAGGATGTCCGTTTTGGAACCAGGAATAAAACAATAGTAGAGGGTATGGTCTGGAAGAAGAATGAGAAAATAAGAAGATAGCAGTCTGGTCGGTTCACCAGCTTTGGTCGAGGACGGCAGACGGTAAAAAGGGAGAAAAACACTGTGTGTTAAAGTGAAGATTTTTCATGTGCGAGCAAACTTGCTGGTATTTCGCAGGGTCAAGAGAAATCAGAGGTATACGGATTCCGGTTGGAATGGGGTCTTAACTTACCATGAGGATATGCGCAGAGCAGTGAGGCCTAGTTACTAAGGCATGTTTTGTGCCCTATCCCTACAAGAGAACTCTACGTCCTTTTCTGAACCTGTCACTCGAGCCAAATTTCTCATTTGAGGTACCAGTTCAGTGAACTTCGTGTACACCAAACTGTTCAAGGCCAGAGCAATTTCCTTCCCTAATTCCTCACTTATGGACAACTTTTTACTGGGACTAATTCTGGCCGATTTTTCTACCGCCGTGGCTTTCACTGGTACAGGCAACATACGAGAGAATGTGCTGCCCGTCTTCGTTGCCCAACGACCAACAGGTAGCCTGCGTAGGTCGTACTTAATGACAATGGCAAGGGCAACAGTGTGGCTGCATGGTAGCAACCACTGCTTAGAAAAGGGACATGTGCAGACTGGAGTAACCCCCACGGTTACCATAGCCGCACAGGCCCGCACACACTTAACACTCCAACGGCCAGAATGGTGACTAACATTGTGAACAGCATGCCTATTTATGTGCTTCTGAACGGCTTCACGGGAAAAGCCGGTAAGCCGTCCAAGGTAATTGGAATACACATGGAACCCCGCCGCTGGCTTAAAAAAACCCACAGACTCCTTCCCAATCCGTGTACGACGGCTTTCCTCCAAATCCTCGGATCGCTTCAGGATCCGGGCTAAGATATCCACCAGGGAGGACCTGGTGGATAACCCTGCCTCCAAATACCTATTCTCAACTTCCGCCCTGTTCATCGTGAAGGTCCCAAACGAGGTTGCCCACTTAACGCTATAAGCAGCCCACATGTCTTCATAGGACAACCAAGTACGACTTAGATATGCAAACGCCATTGGGCTGCGACTGGCGATTGCAGCCTTAAACCTATCGAAAAGCACCTTCGTAGACGCGTAAACCATGTTTCGCATCCACTGATGGATGCTTCATTTGTTGTTCATACTCACATGACCAAGCTGAAAGCAGTGCTTCTTCATATCACGAAGCACATGGAACTGACAAAACAGTATCCGAGATTTGGGGTATGAATCCCGAAAGGCGGAATACTGTGCAAGGCTTCGGTCTACAATGACGCTTTTCGGCTTGACAGACACAGGTAGTTGCTCCTTCATTTCTTTAATAGCACGACTATAACTTACTCCACTCTCATTTGGAAGAATGGCGTAGAAAAAAGACCTACTTAAGCCGCTCTCGTCTATGAACATCGCTTGCCATAAGACGTACCCACCCCGGTTTGACTGGTGCGTTGCATCAGCCAGTACTACCTCACAATACCTAGCCACTGGCCCTTTAACCGAATGAGGCACGTAGAAAACGTACCTCGCAACCCCGTCCTCCGACACTATACGCAACTCTCCCTTATCTTCTACCATCTCCTTTATCTTCAGTGCATCCGAACGAGCATCGAAATGCACTTGCCTAGCCATTAAAGCGTGCACATCTTTCACCGTAAACAACTTGTTGAAGTTGTTTCGGGCGTAAATACATATTTCACTAGCATTGTGAAAAGTTGCCATCATTCTGGCAACCTCAATCTCCTGACCAGCAGTCAGTCTCCTATTATTAGCATACATCTTGCCATTGAACAGATGAAAGTCGTGATTGTGCAGCAGACACCTGTGCACCAACTTGTACTGAGATCCGACAGCACGGACAATGACAAATGCAGGACAGTGAGCATTTCGGTATCTGTAGGAATTGTTACATACACGCACCACTATACTCACCTTGTGGCAGCCATTTGAGGCCTGCGGTTGTTAAGGAAACAGTATTTTACACGATAATAAGGAAACGATTTTGGAAAGGTACCGGAATGCGTGCGCAGCCACTTTGAACCACTTTCACTATCATATATATATAAAGAAGTTAAAGTTTCCCTCTGAAAAACATGAAAATCATTATCAAACTCTGAAAGAGTTGTGTACACATCACGAACCAAACGAGCGAAAGTTCCAGAATCATCGACCGTAGCCTGGCCGGCAGCACCGGACGCCATTACGGCCAACTGCAGTGACAACCTCGATCACAACGCTTACATACTCTCAGACCACGCACTCAAACAAATATCGCACTATAATATTTCACGTCAACCCCATTTTCCACGGGCAAAAACTCATCCGTTCAAACCGTTTCACGTATAAAAATCCCACAAATTCAGTCGGGCCATATTTAAGCCCGTATGTTTAGACACTATCGTCAAGTGGGGGATTCGGGTGGTCGGCATAGGGACATCTGAAGGCTGACTGATATACATGAGAAGGGCTAGAAATCAGTGTAAGAAACTGTAATAGTGGGAGACGATGAAGAAAAAGTGAGATTCACTGCAGGGATTAGGTAGCGACGGAGCACTGGTACTCTGCAATAGATGGTCGGCGAACAGGGCGCAAAACTCATTGTAAAACAGGGAGCGAGCAAAGTAAGATGTGAAAAGTGAATCAGGTAAAAACATGGTTCATAGGAATTCGACACAATAGATGTGGGTTATAGATGTAGAAGGAATGGATGCATATCATGGCGGTCTGCCTGATGATAGCAAGATAGATGGACTGTGAAGAACTACAGGATACAGAGCGAATGCATATATACATATGTGCGGTTATTTATATATATATATAAATATAAGAGAAGCAGGATCAATAACAATGGAGTCCTAGAAAGAAATTATCAGTTATTAGGAGGGGCAGGTTAGGTTAGGTCGAATGTTTGTAGAATTAACTTTGAAATATAGTGAAGAATTATATTCCTGACAGGTGAACTTGGCGGATCAACTGAGAGAGTGGAAAATGCGAAAGCACAGAAAAAACAACGACTGAGAAGCAGTTCAAAAAAGGGAGATGAAGGAAAGTACCGAAGAGAAAAGGTAAGAATGGATCAAATAACCTGATTTATGCAGGTGAGACATGTGGTGTCGGTCAAGAATGGGAGAAGCATTAATGAATAGGATTACATTATTCAGCAGGAAGATGGTGGCGATGGAGATGGCTAAGCAGCGCAGAGCGATTGTGCATACAAAGTGGAGAAAGTTACCTGGGAGGTGAAACTGCCCGTAGTGCAAGATGCAGCAGCTGTGACGGCAAACAGCGTGGGAGAGGAATGAGCAAAAGGGGTACCAGAGGGTAGTGGCAGATCAAACGGACCGAAGCCGTGAATGAGAACCATGGCGAAACAGTGAGTTTACATTAGGTGGCAAGTGAAAAAGCAGAACGGTCCAAAAGGCACACATAATATGCCTGTGGCAAAGAGTTGACGAATCAGGAGATGGGAGCACGGGCCGAAAAGGACAGGTGAGACATAACCAGTAAGATCATCTCATTGCAGGTGGAACACGAAAAAAGCGGAAAGGAAAGAAGCACCGGGACAGGTAAACCGGTGGACGAACACAGCGCATGAACAATGGATGTGCGTCGGAGTCGGGGACATAGAAATCGGAAGCTGCTTGCATGCCGGCAATTGTACAAGTGGATGTAAATGGACGATACTAATCGGAGCACTGCCAAGTGGAAGGATCCACAGAGGAATTGCGGAGTCAGGCAAGGAAAATGGAGTGTTATTGGCTGGATAATAAATGTGGCTGTGAGAGATGCAGAGTTTGGAACGGCAGTTCTAATATGAGAATAGGTCATGGGTGCGGGTGGGGTCGGTGTGTAATGGCAATAAGCGTGAGAAGGGAGAACGAGGGAGGGTTTGACAGAACGGTAGGCAGTGAGGTGTAAGTATGCGATCAATGAGCTTTATAGGCCTAGGGTGATACCAAATGAATAGGTACTACAAGCCGGCAACACCAACATTGGTGAAGAAATAAAATATTGGCGGTCGCGGCAGAGTAAAGTGGTTAGGACGATAGTGACGTGCAATGAGAGGTAACACAGTGAGAGTCGATAAGAGCAAGGACAGAATGGGTAGGTGGGCATACCATAGGAGAACGAAATAATGCATGTGATAGGAGCGATAGGTGGGCAAACAGTGGCGAACAAGGATGGTTGGAGCATGTGGTCCGCAGCTGACAGCATTAGAGCTTGCGATCCGCAACCGTTGCTAGTGGGTGGGACGGCCGTGCGCTGAACACCCAACCTGAAAACACTTCAAGGTGAACACAGGGGTTGTGATCCACCAACCTAATTGCGCTCGCACATCGTTGCAGACGACCTGCACGCCCGATGTACGCCGGCCAAAGCGGTGGATCTGACCGCGCCCAGCACCGTTGGTAATGGCACCAATGTTTATTGGTGGCTGTGCATGTGGGACTTAGGTAAACTATGAAAGTATAAGGTATAAGATCCGCGATTAGATGGCCACGTTGCGAGGGGATTTCAGAGGGCTGAGCCAGCGGTCAGCAAATGATCAAGCAGTGGTGTTCTCCAGGCGCGGTTACCAAAGTTGAGGATGAAATGCACGTAAGGAAAGAACCGGAAAAGTAAAGCAGATAAAAAAGAGCGGTCAGAGTGTGCCCCTGCTGTAGATCAACGGTTAATGGAGGCATATAACAACCAGCAAAGGACGAGGCATAAGAGTGACAGGGAGTACGGGTGAAGGTGGAAGCAAAGTGGATGAAAATAATGGCATTTCAATTAGGTTTATTCATTACGGGAATGGCCATAGCTAGTCAAACGTTGAGGACTCAGTCAGATAGATGAAACTGTCTATCGTTGATTGTGTTCTTAATTGAAGTGAGCAGGGTCGGCGAAGGAGTTGGTCTTAGAAGTCGAGGCCCCTCTCGTAAGCTATATCTTCTGCCATGTTCATATTAGATAACTGGAGTGCACGTGTGACGCTGAGAAATGGGATGAGTGCCAACAGTAATTGGGATTTGGTTTGTGAGGCTCGAAGGGTGATGGGCAATTTGTTCCAGACTTTGGAGTAGACAAGAAGGAAAAAACGTGACCGTATGGCCGACTTAGCTATACTGGAAGGGGCAGTAATAGGCCTGTGCCAAAGTGAGCAGGGGGTTTCACGGGAGAAGCTTTTTGGTTTAAAGGGAAAAGGACTGGCTGTGGAACAGGTTATACAAAAAGACTAAGTTTGGTCTTAAGCGGTGGAGCCAGAGTCGGTCAAGATTTAGGTTTTGACATCGTTCTCTATAGTTTGAAGACGTGGACAAACCGAGTAGTTGTTTGGCAAAACTGTTTGTGTGCCTTCAATCGCAACTCTGTCGATTTTTATCATGTTAGGAAATATTATTGGACAGTATTCAAGCAAAGGCCTGATGTGGGATTTGTAGATGCTGATGATACTGTCCCGGAGACGAAAGGAGTGGAAGAGAAGGGCCACACTTCTTCTTGCCTTGGCCGCTTGGATGGCGGGGTGCTCAGAAACGTTGAGGGAGCAGGAATAGTTGAGGCCTAAATCGCGGATGGTAGGTCGACTGGCTATTGAGGACCCACCAAGAGGTAAGGATCCAGGGGGCAATCGGAACTTGTAGGTTATGACCTCGCACTTATCAGTGGAAAAGCTCATCCTCCAGGTGTGGCACCAGCGGTCAAGTGCAGCGAGGTCAGCGGAAATGCTGCAAAGAATGGGGGTAGCATCACAAGAATTCAAAGGATAGACTATTTTTATATCAATTGCGAACGAGAATGGTTTGCAACGGTGTATTGGATCCAATGCGTCATTATGTGCATTAGAAACGGGAAAGAACCCAGTGGACAGCCGTGTATAAGGCCACTTGTAACAGGTTTCGGTTTAGAAGTATGTCCATTGATTAGGGCCACCTGCGAACAATGAGCGAGATAAGATTTCAGCCGAGAAAGCAGCGGGTCAGCAATGCCGAATGAACGCAATTTGGAGATAAGATGCAAGTGTGGAACACGGTCGAAATCCTTCGACAGATCTAGGTAGACAAATACCAATGCCTACTCGCTATCAACAGCCTTAGTGACCAGGTTGAGGAAGTCAAACTGACATGTGATGCATGATCGCGATTTGAGAAACCCGTGATGCCTGTCGCTAAGAAGGTTTGAAGCAAGAATATGAGTGGTAATTCCATCTTTGATTATCGTTTCCATTATTCTGGAAATGATGGGGGTATGGTTGATGGGACGGTAATTAGCGAGTTCGTGGACAGGTCCTATTTTGTGTCGTGGAATGATGACTGAACGCTTCCGGTTCGACGGTACCAAACTAAGTTTGAGTGACAAGGTGAGTAGGTTCAGTAATAGTAGTGGTAGGTCCGATCCACCGTAAATGATTGCAGCTGGGGGCAACCCGTCTGGTCCAGGATGGGTAGATGCTTTATAGCGTGAAATGAGCATGGAAACAACGTTCACTTCAAATGTTAGGGTAGAAAGGGAGGAGCTGGTAATAGCCAAAGGATTTGAGGGCGCTGTATCTAACGCGGGGGCCATGGAATTGGCGAAATAATGGTTGAAGGCCTCAGCGATATCAGAAGGGGAAGTGGCCGAAGTTTTATTCGGTAACACAACGTACATGATAGTAGTATCTGTTGCCGAATTCCCAGATTAATGTAGGAGTGAGGGTTTCAGTGCTTTCTTGGGATGTTCGGGGCTTTGGCTTCTTCGTAGCGGAGTTGTTTTTCCTTTAGGTCCCGGATAATATCAGTAAGATGCGTTAGTCTCATGAGAATAGAGAATTCGTGGTTTTGGAGGTAAAGTCCTTGCATCTTAAGATACTTTTGTTGGAGGGAGGCAAGTTTGGACTTCCTAAGGGAGGAGTTTTGGGCTATTGGGCTAAGTTTCAAAGGGCAGTTTCCCATGTTAAGATAAAAGTGGTCAGCCCCTGTTGGGGGTCAGCCGTTATAAAAATCTGCTCCAATCTTGTTTACGGCTGAGATTGGGCAGAGGGTTCAAATTTGAACGGAGGGAATTTTTGACTGGGATCAGATAGTCTGATGAATGAGGAAGGAATGAAAAATTACCAGCCACCATCTTATGGTCTCTGCCCGGAAATTTATTCAGAACGGAAACCGAAAAGTGGGAAACGCTGTGGGTGAATATAAGATCTAGGATGTTGGTCTTCCTAGTAGGGGTTTTAACGTGTCGCACCCGGCCCCCAATGTGAATATGGGACACAAAGTCTATTAGGTTGGGAGGCTCTGTGAGGTTTCTCCGGGATATTTTAGGCCAGTTAAAATCACCGGCTATGGTTTTCGCTGCCGAAGGTAGTAGTGAATGGTAATCGAAGGCTTCAATTAAGGGAGTTAATTCTGCATTAGTAGATGAGGGCGGGCGATAGACACAACCAATGTGCATGACTACAGTTGAGATCTGAATTGTGAGCCATAGAGAATCCGGAATTGAGTCGAGTGTGGCATGTCTGATGGGGACTACTAAAAGGGCATGCTGTACATACACTAGGCATCCACCTCCGCGTCTGTCGATCCCATTTACCCTAAAACCTTGTACCCTTCAAGCATAATTTCGCTTGTGCTGGTGTGTTCGGTGAGCCAGGGTTCAGTAATAAAGACCATGTCAGGACTGGACGTTATGACATAGTGTTTTAAGTGATGAAGCTTATTTAAGATGGACCGCGAGTTAAATAAGATGAATGATAACCCACTCATGTGAAAGTGAGTGTCAGGGTCGGGTAACGTATGGAGGAAGTGCACGGTGAAGGGCGTGAGTTGTAGCTATTACCGAAGAGGAGGAAAAGCGAGCGTTGGGTGCCTCCCCGATGGTTTCTGAATAATCAGCCGCGGAAGAACCGGAAATAATCAATTTTGGGTTATTACGAGGTGAAAAAGGAGACCTTAGACGAAGTAGTGCTGCTACTTGTCCTGATTCGTTGGGATCGTTCGATGCTTCAGTGCAGTGACAGAATACGGGGTTATGGAAGGTACTGGCTTTCCCACGTGACAACCTTAGTATTGGTTGGTGTTTTGTGGAAGTAGTAGGCCTCAGAGGGTAAGGACTAAAGGAGTTTCGGGTGGCTTCGCCGCCCATCGATGCGGCTTGCCCGGGTGCAGAAAGATAGGGATCGACTGTTGGTAGGGGGGTTATATGGAGGACATTTTCGAAGGAGGTATTGGTAATACGCAGTGTTGCGTAGTTGGCCTTCGGAGTTCGATGTGCTACCAAAGGTGCGAATGACTGGTAAGGTGCCGGTATTGAAAAGTGGTTCACCAGGGCTAGAAGAGACGAAAGATTGTGGGATTGTATGCCACAGTGTGGGGAACATTTACTCGGAGGGAGTTTGTGGATGTATCCTGCGCGTAAAACGCCTGTGGTGGGGCAAAACGAAAATTTTGATACGGTAAAGAGACTAGCGGGATAAACGATGGCGGCACGGAAAAGTTGGGAGATGCAGAGCTAGGTAGATGCAGCTTTGAATAATAGCTGTGAGGTGGTTTGCAATCATCGTCCGTATAAATGCTCGTAGAGCGGGGATTTCGCTGGGGGGAATTGCGGTTTGAGAAACTGTCTATTTTGGGAACGGAAACTGTAGGTCCCGGCGTTAGTGACATCTCACAAGGGTGTCTGCTCGCTTCTAATCTTTGCATGACATTAGGGGTGCAGCCTGGTGATATAAGGCGGTCGTTGCCCAATGAACTAAATGTTGAGGCCTTCAGTAGGGATGGAGTGTGGGTTGCCGAATTCTGGATTTGCGGCCATATGATACAGTTGGTATCGACACTCTGCATTGGGGGCTGAGTGTATATCGTTACCAACTTTCGGCCCATTGGTGATAAGTTAGATTGCAACAGTGAGATTGTGTCCTTAGGTACGCTACTCCTTGACAGCTTGTTTACGGGAGTATGCCCTGAAGGCCGACGGGTTAGATTCGAGCGAGAATGACCTGGCAATGGTATGGTGCGGTCCGGCGAATGGGTTTTAGTCGTGGCTATGTGGTGTGGACAAGAGCGGCCATACTTTGATTTATGTGTCGCCTTGGGAGAGTGATGCGTAGTTGTTCGGTCAGGAAGGCTACGCGACTTAGGTAACTGCTTCTGATGCACAGAGCTAAGCTGTCTGGCAGGACTCGGTAGATTCAAGTCCCAGGCATCTGCGACACTATTGACGAGCCTAGGGAGCTTGGAGATCGGTGGATTTGGAGAAGGCTCGGGTGTTGCTTCAAGGTCTACATCAGACAGTTGTTGGCTGATAGACGTTGGTTGCATAGAGTAGGTTAGGAGAATGACGGGGTTAGGTGTCTTTTGGGCGGATTCCTGCCTTGGATGTTTGGGAGAGTTCAACTTTCTCAGCACTTCTCTTTATAGTGGCGTTTCGTCGGGTGCTATTCGAGTGTTTTTGGATGGCGAATTAATAGCAATAACTCTTTGTCTATGAATAAACTCACTGGCTGTCAGTGAGTCCGGAAATTGGAAAAGTAGGGAGCATTGGTGTCGTTGTGTTTGTTTGCGTAGTCTGCTGCTACGGCATATCACACGTTCCATGTTAGTGGCCTTCAGCAAGGTACTGCTGACCATGTTGAGTAGGGCCCTATCGGGAGTGTTGAATACGATGGCGTGGTTTGAGTTTAGTATTCGTTTTGAAACCTCTGCAGATAAGCTGTCAATAAAATTACACGTGGCAACTAAGCTACAGTCCGTAGTTACTAAAGAGGGCTCGAGAAGTTGAACCAGTGGTGTAAGAATTCTGGTAGCTCTGTCAAGAGCTTCAATCCGCGATTCGAGTGAGCTAACGTGTTGTAAGAGGCTGTCAATCTTGCTATTTGCGTCATCATGGATGTCCGTTAATGAGACGGAGCATGGCGTAGTGATTGGGAGACGTACAGCTGCGCGTGGCAAAATCTTACTGGCCGGTCCGCTTCTTTTGGAATTGCGCATTGCGACTGTAGGCTTCGGATAACCAACTAGTTAACTGAAAATTTACAGACTGCAAAAAGCCTAGATACGGAACGGAGCTGAAATTCTATAGGAAATCACCTAGGATGTTTGCAAATAGGGTTGACCAGGTGGTTTCACTATTTGGACGAACGAACCCTCGAGGGTTAGGGTTTTAGCCAAGCAGGAACCGATAACTGAAAGGGTTTATTTAGCAAACAATCGCGAAGTATTTTATAGATGGCCTCACAGGGGGTGATTTGTGTTAGTATAGATCTAGATTTCCTAGTAAAGGGTTGTGTTGATTTATCGCGGTAATAAGTTATGGATCCACAGTAGTGTGTCGCACTTATTGCCACGGACAATTTGACGCTTCATAGTAGATAGCTATTACTACTAGGTGCTAAGTAAAAACAGGCGTACACGATGGAAGAGGGAAAAAACGAGACAACCTGAAATATACTTGAGTTGCCCTTGACGCATCGCTGGCATGCTGACCGTTATGGATAACCTGACACAGGCCCGTTATGATGACAAGATATCCCTTGCCACATTCACTGATTTTGCCAGAGCCTTCGATAGTGCTCAGCATATACTGCTTCTGCACAAGCTCAAGATGTACGACTCATCCGGCCGCCTACTACCCGAAATGAACTTAGAAATCACACCAACTGGCACAGAAATGTATTGTCTGACAAGCACGCAAATTTAGGCATTTTGATAGGCAATACAAATACGGCGAAACGTATAAGCATGAAACTTTCGGGCCGCAAGTGCACGAGTAGTCATCATAAGTTAATTAAATGCTGTGATGGGACAGAGTTTGATCGAACGTGTGGACTTTTAAATTGGTTGGTTTATTCTGTTTTCACAGTCTCAAGTGGAATGAACTGTGTTCGCTCAATGTTGGTTGTTTGATAATCAACTTTGTGTTATCGGACAATGGTAGAACTAAATGAGCTTTGTCGTGGGCTAAAATTCAAAAACCGAAAAGATCACAGAATGGCCACACTTCTCCCAATTTATTATGGGCTCTTGACATTGTGGGCTTGAATATTTTGCTGTAGGTTGAGACGAGGTGACCTGTGCAACGCAACTGGTATGTCAAATCGCAGGTTTTCTCCCGCTTTATCTTGTTGTCAGGCGCTGCACGAGACTGATACATATATACAGGCATGTGCATTACAAGGCTCGTTTTCTCCCTCCACGTGTTTGCCTAGCCCCACATAGTATTATTCCAGCCCGCGCGAGCAAAACCCCTGATGTCAACCGCACCCACACCATAGATAAGTCCGGAAGTAGGGAAAACAGACCACCCCCAGAAGTTGCGAAAAATGATAAATAGACGGAAAATTAGGGAGGGATGGGGGTGGAGCTGTGGAAGGTTTGCTAATGGGCTCAACTAACCCTCTGTTGGGAAACGGAAGAGCAAAAAAAGAAGTGGAAAGAAGAAGACTTAGGGGGACTGATTCGATCTCCAAACATCACTGATACCGGGCTGTGAAGGAAATGGGCAACCTTCAGTCATGGGTATGTCTCCCACCAGCTCGGACCTTACCTCGCGAAAGGTAAGCCCTACAAGGCTCTTGTCCACTTTACTTGCTTTTGGCACTTGCTCACGAGGCTGACTGGGTTGACAGCGAACTGGACTCTCCATGTAAACTTATCCACCTCCCGCGCTAAGTTTCAGCCACCCCGTACCCTCCCACGCACGCCGGGTATGTACGTTGTCGTCAGTTGCAAAACGACCTTGGCTCTGGCTCCTACCCCTTTGTTCTGGACAAGTAGTCGATAACTCAGACAGCAAAAAAACTCATCACATCATTACAACTAACATAAATATTTAAAACCATTAGGTACCAGGCGCATAAGTCCAAATATGAATGTGTATATAAAGTGATTTATAAGAATTTAGGGAAAACCGCTCGTATTTTCCGTTCATAATTATCTATCTTTCCTCCTTTTCGTAAGAAAGCGGCTTTTCCTATGTCCTAGCATCCAACCCAATCTCCACTTTAGAGCCTAACCCAACAGCAACCTCCCACATATCAAGACCTAGCGCCAACCTACAGCAATAGACCTGCGAAAACCACACGAAAGGATGTGCCAAATATTCTCTTGACTTAATATAGAAACTAGCCATCTAGGATCTTAGTGTTTCCCAGCTGCTTCCTCGGGACCCGTAAATATCCCAATGTAGGACTAGCTGTAAGGACCGGTTGTGGAAAATCCACTGAGAAACACTGCTATTAAATGCTTCCTTGACACCTCTCGCTCATTTAATAATAATAATAATACTGGTTTATTTCGGGGACACCCGAAGCATGCTCGATTGCATGATCATATGATACAGGTGAGGTCACAAAAAGGTTCCTTGGATATTCATTTGGGTAAATGCAGCCTAAAACTGTACAGGTTTTAGTGGTCGCACGAACGATTGCCCGGCAAATTTGAGTTTGAGGGTCGGGTGGACGTACATTTGCGAATTGAGTGAAATAGGCTCCGCCGTCGAGATACGTGATGAAATAAAGCGGTGATGAAGTAAAAACGCGCAGTATTTTGGATAGCGTCGATGTAAAGTCGCAAGGGTGAGTAAACTGACAAAGAAAACTTTCGAAAAAGCACCAACGAAAAATTGGAGAATTTTGGGTGATGAAGGACATGCACTTGAACCAGTAGTCCAGATGACCCGGAAAATAGCAGAAATATAATACCTAAGGATTTATGGTGTCTCTCGAGGAGGGGGAATGCGTAAATGAAACAGTCCGTGCAACCACGGAACTGGTATTTGCTATTCATCAAGAGGTTGTGGAGAACGCCCTCATAAAGAGGTGGATGTAGCTGCCCGAGCCTGGAAATTTCACTGGAGCAGAGTGACGAAAGTTGACAGGTGAGTGAAACACGATTCGAATAAAGGGTTCGTTTCAGGTTAATTGGTGAACACAATTTGACAACAGCAGTTGATATACGATGATCTTATGAAGTCGCAAGGGGGTGGTGCATAAACGATACTGTCAAAACATGTAAAGAATCGCTTAACGTGATGCGCTGGTAAGAGTCTGACATGGGGCATTTGGGAAACAACTGGAAGGTCAGTAAATTGGCATACGTATAGTTCATTGCCAGCAAAGGTTTGGAGAAATCACTTTCGCAGTGTCGAACTATTTTTATCCTGGATTGTGAATACTTCAATGCCAATGCAACTGTCATGAAATGCAAATGGCTGAATGAGAAAAGGTGCAACGGAAGGATACACTGGACATAGAGGTGACGTCACGCCGATGAAGCGCTGGAAGGAGGACCATTTCGTTTTGTGTGGAATTGTTGGCAGGTGAGAGACGAATCTTTAAATGATGGTTTTGTTTAGATAAATGCAGTTGTGACATACAAATTACCAATTGGATGAATGGTCTCTTCAAGAGTATACCAGGAATTGTCATATTCATAATAAAGATCTGAACAGTGAAACCGTTTCATGTTTTGGGGTACAGAATCCGGTAACTGGATATAATAGAATGAGGGTAAACATGGCATCAGCTCAGACAAATAAAAGGTAAGTCGATGGATATAAATGCCGGTATAGTAAACCTTGTTCAGGAACGTTGGACGAGGCAATGGGTGGCAGCGGTAATATGCAGGGGATGTTTTTCAATCCGCGGTTGGCACTAGTGGGTGAAGCTGGCCGTGCGCTGGACACCCAACCTGAAAACCAATTCTGGTGACAGGAGGTGCGATCCGCCGGCCTAGTTGCGCCCGCGTATCATTGCAGTTGGCCTGCACGCCCGATGTGCGCCGGCCAAAGCGGTGGATCTGACCGCGCCTCGCACCGTTGTGATTGACATGAGTTTTCTTGGTGGGGCCGAACGGACGTAGGTATCAGGAAGTCCGCGATCAGGCACCAGGGGATCCCGGAACGTCACCAAGGAAGCATCATTCGGGTAGCGTATGAATAGCCAACGGTCAGGTAGATGCGTAGGCCGGGTTAGTGACCAGTGTGGTCTCCAGAGTATAAAGAGTCATCGAGAGAAAGGTACGCACGGATGAAGGTCTGGAAATAGAGAAAAAGTATAGGAGCGCAGTCTGGGATGCTCCCAGCTGAGGATAAATGAGAATCGATACAAAGAGGCAACAATAATAGACAGTGACTCTCTGGGACTAGCTTTTCGATTGCAGAAGGCGGAAAAACTAAGAATGGTTATTTAATTTCATCTGTCATAGACCGCCGGTGTTTGCGCGATTCAAAAGTCTAGACCCTTCTCATAGGCTTGGTCATCGGACATGTCTACATTTAGGAGCTGTAAAGTCTGGGTAGCCGTGAGGAATTTATCCAACGCACTTCTAAGCCGATGGCTGGAAGTAGAACTGCGTATGTCTGACGGTAATTTATTCCATAAGTTAGAGTACACTATGATGAAGAAATGTAAACGTAAGTTGGTGTTGGTAATAGGGGTTGAAAGGGTAAGAATTCTAAAACGTAGTGGATAGCTAGAAACGGGCGCAAAGTGCAGTGGATTAGAAGTATATGTCCGGCTGTGAAGGATGTTATACAAAAAGATAAGGTTCAGTTTCATACGGCGAAGCCATAAAGGGTCTAGTTTAAAAAATAAGCAGCGTTCTTTATAAGTGAGGGCTGAGCTCCATCCAATCAGTCGCTTGGTAAAACTACGTTGAACTGACTCGATACCAATTCTGTCTGATTTCCGCATACTAGAAAAGATCAGTGGGCAGTATTCTAATAAAGGCCTGGCATGAGATTTATAAAGGAAAAGAATGCAGTCTCGAAGTTGGAAGGAGTGAAATATTAGCCCTAGACACTTTCTGGCCTTAGTGACTTGGAGGGCCGAATATTCCGAGAAATTAAATGTGCAGGAATAGTTCAAGCCAAGGTCCCGAACTATTTGCTTGTTAGCAATGGTTGAACCACAAACGGTTAAGGATCCTGGAGGTAGCCTGCATTTATATGTAAGAACCTCACATTTGTCAGCGGAAAAATTCATCTGCCAAGTTGAACACCATCTATGGAGTGCAGATATGTCTCTAGAGATGTTTAAGATAGCCGAGGCAATGCATTCAGGCTTGAATGAGTACACAATTTTAATGTTATCAGCAAAAAGAAATGGGGTGCCATGGCTCACCGAGAGGAATATGTCGTTTATATACATGAGGAACAACAGAGGGCCAAGGACGCTACCCTGTATAACACCGCCTGTAACTGGTTTAGGCTTGGAACAGTGTCCGTTTATCGAGACAACCTGAGAGCGATTAGACAGGTAAGAATTGATCCAAGATAATAAAGGGTCAGTAATGCCAAATGATCGGATTTTGGACAGAAGATGTGGGTGTGGCACGCCGTCAAAAGCCTTTGACATATCCAAGTAAAGTACCATAAGGGCCATTCCACTGGCTGCCATTTCAGTGATGAGATTTAAAAAATCGAGCTGGCAGGTTGCGCAAGATCTTGATTGAAGGAAGCCGTGTTGTCGAGGATTAATAACGTCCAATTGAAAGAGGTGCTTGACGATGTGTTCTTTTACGATTTTTTCCATTAGCCGAGAGAGGACAGGTGTATGGTTAATGGGACGGTAGTTTGTTACCTCATGCAGTGGATCTTTCTTGTGATGCGGGATTATGACTGAGCATTTCCAGTTTGCGGGCACCAGACTGGAGTTCATTGATAGGGTAAATATATTCAGTAGTGGGTAAGGTAAGTCAGGTCCGCATTTAACTATTGCAGTGGGCAGTAAGCCGTCAGGTCCTGGGTAAGATGATGGCTTGAAAGTGGTTATTAATTGGGAGATAATTGAGGCCTCAAATTCCACTGTGGACAGAGTTGAAGCGGTACCTAGGGGGAGAGGCGGAGGGCCAACATTTATAATAGGGGCCATAGTTGGGGCGAAGAATGAGTTGAAGGCCTCTGCAATAGAAAGGGGAGTAGAGGCGGATACACTGTCCATTGAAACAGTGTGCGGGATATTTGCATGATTATGAGAGGTTCTGGTCCTGTACAATAATGACAGTCGAAGAGATCTATTTTGGTGTCGCAGAGCTTTTGTTCCCTGGTTACGTAGTGTCTTCAAGCTTTTGGATAGTAGAAGTGAGGCGAAAAAGTTGAATAAGAATTGCAAAGTCGTGTTTAGTTTCATGAATATTTTGGAGCTTGGCATACTTTGTTTGCAGCGAAGTGATATGGGATTTCCTATTATTCCTTTGCTGGGGGAGGTAGGTAATCCTATTAAGACATCTGAAGAACTGTGCATAGAAAATATCAGTGGCGTTTTGTGGGTCACGAGAGAGAAAAAACTCACTCCAATCAGCTTGTCGAATGGTAGCAGGGAGAACCTTCCAGTCAGGGAGAGGAGAGGGTTTGATGCAGTGTGATTTCAGGTTAGGCTGTGGGTGAGTGAGAATGCGGCAGTTAACCAGATTGTGATCGCTACCGAGCAAACTTTGGGAGATCGAGACAAATATATGAGGGACGCCATGGGTGAAAATGAGATCTAAAATGCTGTTTTTTCTCGTAGGAGAGCGGATATGCTGTACCCACCCTTCTACAGTAATACTTGTTACAAATGGTAAAAGGTTGGCGGGTGCAGATAAAGATGGCCAAGCTATCTTGGGCAGGTTAAAGTCACCAGCAATAACTTTTATACTTGAGGGCAGTAAGGATAGGTATTCAAACGCATCAATTAGATATGAGAGTCCGGAGAAATTTTCGCTTGGTGGACGGTAAACACATCCAACATGAAGTTGAGAGCCAGGAATGTGGACAGTTAGCCAAAGTGAATCGGGAATAGAGTCGAGTAGAGGATGATGAAGTGCCGTTGTATTAAAGGTTTGCTTGACAAATGCCAAACAACCTCCACCGCGTCGAGTTTCCCTATTTACTCTGAAGATATTGTAGCCTACAAGAGAAATCTGGTCTGTTGGAGTGTAATTGGTTAACCAAGTTTCAGTGATCAAGATTATATCGTAATTAGAACTAGTGGCCAGATATCGTAAGTGCCCAATTTTGTTTATGATGGATCGGCTATTAAAAAGAACCAAAGAGATACTGTTATTGGTATTTAGTTTTGGGGAATTCGGTTAGTCAAGTAGATTGTGTGGTGCGGAACAGTCTAGATTCTTGGTCTGACTAGCATGTCCATATGCAGGTGGCAAATCAGCGCCGTGAATTGGGAGGTTTGGTCTATGAGCTGTTGCGTAGTATGGCGCGATGTTGGAAAACGGAGGGCTGGTTACGCTATGGTGTCGGGCGGTGCTAGGATCCGATGTAGACAAACCCTTTAAGAAGTGCGGGATGTCTGAAGTGTCTGATATAACGACATTTCCATTTGTCCGAGGAGGGTTGAAGATGCGAGACTGCATAACTGTGTAGTCCGTTTACAGCTCCGGTTTGGGATACAGATTTTCACACGGAGGTAGGGTTAACGAATGGGCAGCCGGCAACTTTGACACATGACATTGTCAAAGGTAGGGCACAGACGGTGGTGGAATGTGCCTAAGGAAACAATGGCCATTATTTGGTGCGATATTATCATAGGGATTTAGAGGATTTGTCCATTGGAGAGAGGATCTAAGGAATGATGGGAGCATGCCATACATTATCTGAGGACGGTTTGGCGTTAGTGGATTCGATAGGGCCCGTTTTTATGCACTGTATGTTTTCATGAACCAGCTTTCGTTTGTTTGCTTCTAGTACTCCACTCTGTCATATACTATTCTGGACCTGCGTGACAGACGTGCTCCTTTCTTACACGTCAAAAGTGGGTTCTCGTTTTCTGAGTCCCTGTGATCGCGTAATTGAAGCTCGTGTCGGTTTTATGTCATTGTTCATTTGATGCTTGTGCATTGACAGCGGTCAAGAAATATACAACCAACAATTATCAATAATCCAGTATGGTAGAATTTCACGGAAAATGACTTTCTGATTTCGGGATTCGTTTGAGATTTGGTTACATATTACTCAAAGGCGTCTTTCACTGGCCACATATCGTCTAGACCTGCTACACAAACTTAAACTTTGGGTTCTTAGTGTTTCATGACTTCCTTCTCACGTAGCCCCAGGCACAATAGCCCGAACGCACTTCCACCGCCTTATTAACCCCGAACGATAGGATTTACCGGCCGCAGCTTCTTCTTATGTTGCATGGATCTAGAAATGCTGATGTTAGGACCGGCTTTCAACGCCTGACTCCGGATAATAACTCTTATATCACCTCCCCACCCTGCATAGCCGAAGCCTTCGATGCACTCTTTGCTTCAGTCATGGCTCTAGCCACTGCCGTTGCCCCTCCCCTCACCTTATTAATTATTGACTATGTCCCTTCTACGATACCCTTCGATGCCAGGAGTACTTCCGAGTCACGATCCAGTAGCAAAACGCTCCCATCGATTGAGCCCGATGGCCTACCATCAGTTGCTCTTGTCAATGGCGGGCCGGATCTCGCCTTCTGCCGCTTAACCTCTTCAAGCTTTCACCAAATGCTAGAACCGTAACTGCTAACTGTAGGCGCTCGGTAACCGTTCCCATCTATAAAAAGGCCTCCACACAAGGTATCCAATTATCGAGCTTTAAACCATACCCTCATTTTATCCAGTGTAATGGTGAAAACAGTTAAAGATCACATAATTCACCACCTACCAAGCCTCAACCTTATTGTTAACAACCAACATGGATTCCTCTGTTTACGGTCCTGCATGACTTGTTAGTATGATTTTCTGAGTCTTGTCACTGACTCTGCTGAAGAAGGAAAATCTCCTGTTGTCCGTTACCTTGAATTACCCAAGGCGTTTGATAGTGTACTTCACCTCCTCCCTTTAACAGGACTATGATCGTTTGACACTAACGATCCACTGCTTCCTTGGTTTCCATCCTACTCATCTCGTCGTTCAAAGGTTGTCTTGACTGACGGGCATGCCTCCAACCCTAGGCCTGTTACTAGCTGTGCTGTTTAGGGCATTGTTTTAGGCCCCTTCTTTTCCCCCTATATATAAGTGATATTTTTCCGACAATGCTTAATGCCACGCCATTCTTGTTCGCTGAAGACTTTAAGATAGCTCACACTTTTTGCCTGACAACCCCAGTACTACCTTCGCTAAAATCTCCGCTGACTTAGCAGCTCTTGATGGATGGTGCTCAACCTGGGCGATGAAATTCTCCGCCGGTAAGTGTCTTGTTTCTAGCATGCAAAAATCCGACAGGATATGTGTTCAGAGAAGATCCACAGTGCAGCTTATCTATAAGCCGTCAGGCTTAAACCCCAGGGAAAGATGCTAATCTCTCAGAATCGAACCATTATGGCTTCGCCGCATCAAGATGGACCTGGAGTTTCCGTATAGACTATTGACTAAGCAATCCTATTCCTCCAAACAGTTATGCTTCTCCCCGGGTACTGGATATTCACTCTGTAACGAACAGTATACTAATACAACACCCTCTGCGAGGACTTTTCTACGCTCTAAGTTCTTTCTCTTCAAGTGCCTGCCCATCCCCATACACCCCATGGTTACCGATCTTGGCGTGCGCTACTCTTGTTCCTTTAACTTCTCAGAACAGGCATCATTCCAAATCGCTAAGGCTAAGAGAACCCTAGGCCTGATCGATCGGTGTTTCCTAATACCGGCCAGTCGCCTCTCCATGTATCTCTCATACATGAGACCGCTCCTAGAATATTGTCCCATTACCTCCAGCCTCTGGCCACGTTTCTCCATTGTATCTCTTGAGAACGTTCAGCGTACCTTCACCAAAAAGCTGTTGGGCGTATCCCTAGCTCTAACATACCGCCAGCGCTGTGAGCTCCTACAAATTGAGCCTCTATGGATTTGTCGCATGAGGCTCAACCTGATTTTCCTCTTTAAGCTAATCCATAACCTGGCCTACACCTCTTATCCCATCTCATTCGCTGCGCCCTGCTCCTACCCCATCCGGCACCGTGCCTTCTCTCTCACTGTCCCTCATTCTAATCTCTGTCTGAAGTTCCGATTCTTTCTGTCAGCCTATTCCAAAATCTGGAATAAGCTGCCCCTTAGCTTACGCAGTGCCTCCTCAATGTTCGCTTTTAGGCTCGCACTTTTGTCATACTTAACAGTCCCCAATGATATATTGCTCACTAATGAGCTCGTCCCCGCCGACCTGGCCTTTGAAACAGGTCTCACGCTGTAACTCTACTACCTCTGCGTCACAAGCCACTAGGTACACCCCGCAAACTAAGGCCATTGCCTTCACTGATCCACAGCGAACCTACCGCCTGTCATCATAAGGTAACCTAATTGCTCACCTACGTTCATCTCTTATCCATCATATTCACTTTTTTTCTCCTCAGTATCCGTTGATTCTCAGCTGAGGCACACCCAGACTGCGCTTCTCTATCCCTTTTCTCTCTCCAGTGATCCCCGCTGACGGCCAACCACTTCGGGCACTGTACTTACCATCTCCCTGGCAGGTGCACCTGGATAATATTGCTACACGGTCGTCTACCACTTGCTGTTTCCGTTGGCTCTCCTGTCCATGGTCTCACGGCTTTTTCAATTGTTCCTGGTTCACGCACCCCCATCGCGGTCGTTTTGTCCCCTGTACAATTATCCATGATCACTCGTGCCACTCCCAACAGTGCGGGGCGCGGTCAGATCCACCGCTATGGCCGGCGCACATCGGGTGTGCAGGCCGTCTGCAACGATGTGCGAGCGCAACTAGACTGGTGGATCACACCTCCTGCGTGCACTTCACGAAGTGTTTTTCAGGTTGGGTGCCCAGCGCACGGCCAGTCCCACCCACTAGCACCGGTTGCGGATGGCACGCCCTAACTTTTCTTGAACTACCGAATCCAATGCTGTCGGTTGAAAATTGCATGCTCCTCATCGTTTTTCCGCCACAGCTTGTTCACCTAGAGCTATTATCATCTGTTTCCACATCCCGTTTTTGTCGCCCTACCACGGTATGCACACCTTCCCGTTTTGTCCTCCCTCCTATCGCCTCTCTCTACATCAACTTTCACTACTTTGAGTCACTATCGCCCTAACCACTTTTCTGTGCCGACGCTCGCCAATAACTCTTTTCCCACCTGCCGTCATTGCTGGCTTCTATCATCTATGCGCTTGGTGTTACCCTCTGCTCAGAACGCCCATTGATAGCTTCCTTAAAACCTGTCGCCCTGTTAATCCCTTCTCGTGCCCCATGCCATGAAGCAACAATTGCACCCGCACCCATGCCCAATCCGCATATTAGAAATTGCCGCTCCAAACTTCGCATTCTTTACAGTCGTATTTATTATCTAATCACCACCACCATATCTTCCTCACTTGGCTCCGCGATTCCTCTGCGGTTCTTTCCAGTGTCCTGATTAGTATCCACCTGTTCATTTGTCTGCCGGCACACAGCTCTCCAGCTCCATTGCCCCAACTCCTTTGCACGTTCGTTTTTCTGTGGCCTTCTTGCTCTATTACTGGTCCACTTATCTCGGGGCTTCCCGCTTCCATGCCCGCCTCCTTCGTGTTTCATCTGCAGCAAAATGATCTGATTGGTGATTTCTTACCTGTGTCTCCTCAGTCATTGCTTTCATCCCTTGATCCGTTTATTGCTCGCTACAGGCATTTTTCTGTACCTTTCAGTGTGGTCAGCTTTTCCATGTTCCACCATTGTAATGACGACGTTACGTCACGGTGTTCTATTACAGTTCCAAATCGTTTAACCCGTAACTACCCGATTCCTCTGGTTCGTTACTACATCTCGTACCTGCGTTAATCAAATGATTAGACCCATTCTTACCTGTTCTCCTCGATCCTCTCTTTCATCTTCACTCTTCCATGAACTGCTCCTCACAGTTTTCATCACTTCTGTGCTTCCGCATTCTACTCTTCTCTCCGTTGGGCTGCCATGTGCACTTGTCATGAAGTTAGTCCACCACGATATTCCAAAGGTATTTATACAAACATTTGATCTAACTTTACCTACTCCTCCTATTGACTGATAATTTCTTTCTAGGACCCCATTGTTATTGCTCCTGCTTCTCTTATACCTATACATATATATGTATAATATATCTACCTATATATATATCAACTTACGCATATATATCTATGTGCACGCGCTCTGCATCTTGCAGTTCCTCACCTGCCATTTCTCTTGCTATCATCCCAACGACCGTCATCATAGGCATCCATCAACTCTACATCTGTGCCTCACATCTACCGTATCCAATCCTTCTAAATCGTTTTTGTCATCTGATCATCCCTCTACGTCTTGCATTGCTCGCCGCCTGTTTCACGGTGAGTTTTGTGTCCTGTCCTCCGACAATCCACTGCAAAGTACCAATGCTTCATTGTCATCTAATCCACTGCAATGCACCTCACCTTTTTCTCCATCGTTCCTCGCTACTGCAGTTCCTGATACCGATTTCCAGCCTTTCTCATGCTTACCAGTCTGCCTCCATATGTAATTGCCCGGGACCAGCCATTCAGTCCATCTGACCTTGAATTTCAAACTCACCGGGATGTCCATTCAAATCCGCTCTTGAGCTCATTTAAACTCCACACAATCTCTATGGTGTGCATACGTTTATACTATTTTCATCCTACCTTATTCACCCTTCTGAGCCTTTTTACCCAATATTTCCATGAGAGTCTCCATATTTCCATGAATTATATCTGTCCATTCCATCACCTGTATCCACATGATCATGCACATGGCATGCTTCGGGCGCTTCCGAAATAAACCATTATTATTATTATTATTATTATTATTATTAATATAGAGCAGACTTCCTTTGCACGTCAGATTTTCTCAGCCGAAGTATTCATTCGTGCACGCCATAGATAAATTCCCTTCGGTCCCAACTGTTTTGCGCTTATTCAACGCTCACACAAATGAAAGTCAAGCTCACGAGAAAGGCTTCAACCTTAAAGCCACTGCTCCGATTTCCCTCACTACCTTGCCTTCCAAGATAATCCCACCTCTTTTGAATTGTGAATGCTCTGTTTGACCGTTTTTCCTTAGACCTCGCCATCGACATACCTAAAACATTTCTGCTTCCACTGATTGTTTTCCACTCCGACCTACTGAATCCTGCCAATTTCACATTGAAATAAGCCCTTCCAGATGCGTTCGCATTTTTAGAGAGCCTACCGTAATACACCCCAGAGACAGCCAGTAAGCCTCATCTGCTCTGCGACTTATTGCCGCTATTTAGCTATATCAACTCTGCAGACCTGTAAAAAACCTCAATAAAGCCAAAGGAACCGCATCAACAACTACACCTTGGTCCGCTGCATATAAACAAATATATATAAGCACGTGTACATATATAAACTTATATATTTTACTGTCCCGTAGTTATTAGCACAAGCATGGTAAGTAACCCAACTCTCCTCGATGTCTTTTTGCTTAGTATGCCGCTTTTCCACATCAGGTCCCATCACATATTCTTCCATCCATATCTCAGCGATTTTGAACTGGAAATTACAGTCTCCTCTCTCTCACCTGATGTGGTTCAATAACTCGACTCAGCATCCAGTTATGACGTCACCGATTCTCCTCACACCCTATCCCCCAGCTCAGTTTCTGCCACAGTTTCATGCGGACTTATTTTTCTCTTCTACCGAGTGACTACTCCAGTTCAAACCTCTTTGCTGAATTTTATGGCTCTTGATTACCTAAATTTTACCGTTTCCTTTTTCAGTCTCATAGACCTAGCTTTGCCTTTGTCTGCTTTTCACCAATTGACCACTTTTGAGGTCTGTCTATCCCGCCATTTTCTAAAGTACCCTTTTTCGTTATTCTGGTTTTTTTGTACGAATCTTTATCCAATTACCGATCCGTGCTTGCCTTTTTCCTTCAATATTTCACCTTTTCTGCCTCCCACCGTATAGCAACAGAAAGGGCATTAGCTCTACCTTCCTTGATATCATTTTGCTTACGTTGCCTCTTTTTCACATCAGGTCCTACCATACGTAATTCCATCACCACCTCCGCGACTTGGAACTACAAATTCCAGTCTCATTCCCCTCACTTGGAATGGCTCAATAAATGGACTCATCACCCAGTCATGATGTCACCGATTCTGCCCCTACCCCAGCCCCCAGCTCAGTTTCTTCTATGATTTCACGCAGCACTTATTTTTTTCTTCTACCAAATGAATACTCTAAGTCAAGTTTGCACATTTTGGTGATAGTACCATAGACCTAGACAGTGTTTAAATTAACTAAAGTGGGAACGAGTAGCCCGGAAAGGGCGAAAAGGTTACGGTTTCGGAGGCGGGAAGCAGTGGATAGTTTGCCAAACGCGGAGCTGCCGGTTAAACTGTTAATAAAGTGTGGGGAATATGTAGTATACATGAAAATGGTTTAAACAATGGTTCGTAGAGAGACCAGATAAAAATTGGGAAGTATAGGAATAAATACATGAATGCGCAGGCTGGTTGTCTGAAGGATCGACGTCGAAATATCGGGGGCAATTTACACCAAGGAATATCCAGGCAAAGTTTGGAGTAAAATCAACGTCAAGTTATAAATCAGCAATGTCAGCATAGCATTGAGTGGTTTGCTCACACTGATGCCATTTGGACAGATCCCTGGGCTAATGGACTTTGGTTTGGAAACCTCAAGAGGGAGGGAGTCTGTGGAGTCGGATAAGTGTATTTTGGTTGTTTTTTTTCTAGGTAATCTCACTGCTATAAGGGGAGAACAGCTTTACATTTGAAAGTCAGCATGGAGCAAAACTCTTCACAAGGAATGTTATGTTCCGTGAAGGCGGCCTGAATGATAGTTGAACAAGTAGCTGTGGATTTGAAAAGAGTTAACGGAAAGGGCTGTCAGCTGGAACGAGAAGATAGAGCAGATGCCTTGGAGGAAAGATGAAGAGGTGAAATGCGGGTTCGCAAGTCCTACGGCAGTGGTTCTCGGTAGAAAAGACCCGAGGCGACGACAGATGTTATTGGATGTAAGTATACACGCTTCTGTATATACAACAAAATAATATAGAGACAGGTTTCGTTCAACAGCGAGTGACCGGCATTTTATTTCGAGGGGTTCATATTTACCATTGTCGGCACTTCATGAACTAAGGCCTAAACATGGGCGGGCTCCACAGAGGCTGCTGGCTGTTCATGAAGAAAATGACTGGGTGGCCGGCAAAAAAGAAATGAGGTTGCTTTGGTTGGCGAGGTGGGAAAAGTAGGGTGAAAAAGCAACGGCGGTATTAGGATTTCGGTTATGATTTGGGAGACACAAGGATCGACTGGAGAGTATACTGGAAGTTATTGCTCGGTCAGTGCCTGATGGCGCTTGATGTCGGGAATCCACACTTGCCGCCCGGTGAAACTGTTTTTGTGGCTCGTCCTCGAGTAACACTGTAAAAATTGCTGTAGAGTGCGAATAAAGATGCTCCATGCAGCATCGAGCGTCGTGAGTTTAAGTTTGAACCATGGCGTTCCAGCGTGGGAAGTAGTCCGGTCTGATCAGTTTGCCTCATTTTGTCCGTGTGGCAACCCGAGGTTAAAGCATACTGGACCGACGGCAACCCAAGTAACCGGAAGGATGTGAAAGAAGACCGGTGATGTGACAGTCTGTGGGATGTTTCAGCTATGGATTATGGCTAACTTGTCAATAGGAATCCAACGAATAGAATTTTAGGGCGGTAATCAGGGACTAGAATAGGTGAGGAGATGGGCAGTCTGGAAGTATTTCCAGCGGTGGGCTACGATAGCAAATGGGAGCAATATTTGATGAAGTAGGTGTATTAAGAACCGAGTTCAGCAACAATCGTTTCTATCAACAGACCTTCAACCAGGCGGACGGAAAGCAAAGTAAAGGGACTCAAGCAAAGGCAACTTGGGTGGCTAATAATAATAATAATAATGATTATAATAATAATAATAGTGGCCTATTTCGGAGGCACCCGAGGCATGCCAGGTGCATGATCAACTTTTTACAATTGATGGAATGGACAGAAAAAATTTCTGAAAATATAGAAATTTGCACGACAGAGGTAGGATACAAGAGGCTCAGAAGAGGGAGCAAAGTGAGATGAAAGTATGACCAGTGTACGCACACCAGAGAAAATGTAGCGAGTTCAAATGAACTCATAGGCGGATTCAAATGGGGGCCCGGTGAATTTGAAATTCAAGGTCAGGTAGAGGGTTCGGTTGGTCGGGGTGAGAACATTTAAAAGCTGACTGATATACATGAGAAAGGCTAGAAATTGGCGTAAGATACTGCAGTAGCGAGAGACGGTGGAGAGAAAAGTGAGATGCACTGCAAAGGTTTAGATAGCGATGGAGCATTGGTACTCTGCAATAGATGATCGGGGATCAGGTCACCAAACTCATTTTAAAACAGGGGGCGAGCAGTAAAAGACGTAAAGGATGGGTCAGGTGACAAGAATGGTTCATAAGGATTGGACACAGTAGATATGAGGCACAGATGTAGGAGGAATGGGCGCACATCATGATGGTCTGCGGGATGATAACAAGAGAAATGGCCAGTGGGAAACCGCAGGATACAAAGCGAATGCACATATACATATATATGCGCACGTCTATATATACATATATGTACATATATATATATATATATATATATATATATAGAAGAGGCAGGAGAAATAGCAATGGGGTCCTAGAAAGAAATTATCAGTTATTAGGAGGGGCAGGTAATGATAATGATGATAATGGTATATTTCTCGGCCATGGTCGAGACGCACGCGCTAGCGCATGATCATGGTGTGACACAGTACTCGATAAGGTGGAATATTCACAAATTCAAAGTATGAAAGTCGAGAGTATCAGCGATAGATAGACACAGCCAGCAACAGTTTGAACGGATCACTTTACTAATGGTTTGCGCGGCAGTTTCAAACCGGTTTCGATTCCGGGCTGGGCGGTGGAGATATCGAAAAACCGTTGGCGCAGTTTCAAGGACGCATTATGAATGAGAACGATGCAAGCTGGGAAACGGAGGCCTGCTAAGGTTCTACAGATGGAGTAAATTTTGAACAAGAAGAAAAAAAATTGTAAAGTAGTGTTCTCGGGAAAATCGGTGCATGCGGAGAGGATAGCGATCCATGAAGATGATGCAGACCCTGAATGTCGGATTTACCGGAGTTCAATAAATGGAATGAGTTTCGAAAGGGTGCCGAGACCAGTTTCGTGAAAGTGAACACTGGTGGATGTGGGAGAAACAGCAGTCCATAAAAAGGTGAGTTTAGATTCAGGATCAGTAACATGTAACATTCAGAAATGAGAAAACGCAACTGGAAGATCCTCGAGGAGTGGAGAGTCAATTTCCAACCGGCTACGGTTCAGCGGAAAGGTGGACTGTGGTAACAGATAATAAAGTGTGAAATCTCCGCATGGACTTGAGCGTTAATATGCTGTTTCACCAACAAATATACATATACATGTGTTGACGCATTTGCCTTCAGTGATATTCAGCGTCGTTTCTGGTAACGTACAACATCATATGGATATGTTTCGTCTAGCAGGGCAAAATATGTGTCGGTCAATCGGCTGAGTGTGGTGGTAAATTAGCAAGATGCACATGCACTGGAATGTGTTGGTTGCTTTAGAAAAAGCTGAATGATCTGATAAGCAATTGGGAGTATTTCCTGTCGGGTCGCTTGATTTCGGTCCCAGTTGCTATGGTAGGTTCTATTGAGTCTCTGTCCGTTCGAGTCAAAGTGGCGTCCTTGGTTATTCGGTTTGGTGACTGCGATAGTGGGAGACAACATACCTGAAATAAAGGGGGGTTGCAGTCTTGACGTGGTTCCAGCTGTGGGTTATGATGATATACGAAGACAACAGATAATGGACTGGTTACGTCTGTGTGAGTGAAGCATGGATGAAGTTTCATTTGAGCAGTCAATGACACCTACTCCACATTCTAAGTAAAAATAGGCTCGCGGTGGATTTGTGCTATACTGCTGCAGGCTAACGGAGTTGCGTACACTAGTTTGGTAACGGTGTATGCATCCCAAATGATTTATGATTTTTCACGTTGGCATGGCATCGCTCGGATGCCAATGAAAGACCTAGGGTCTCACGGTTTAGAGCAGTTAGAAATGATAACCCTCAGTACCGTTTGCTTACGCAGAAAGCAGTTTGGCAACAATGCGATAAGATAGGTTTGAAATAACAGACTGTGAGCGAATGTGACTGGCACACTGGTTGGGTTTATATGAACGGTCAGTGGCACATTTCATATTTTGGTCTGGGCTTAAATTCGAGAATTTAAATAGCGTAGGGTTGATAAGCACTACCTCGGGCTTGCAATATAGCGTAAACCGGGTGGGCTGCTGCGTCTGCATTTCAAAGGATTAATTGTTTGCACGCAATTAGAAGTTCTGAAGAGCAATTGAGGAAGAATGCAGAAAGAATCGCTAGGGCATCAATGGTGATGCACTATAGAAAATTGTTATCATGCACAGGAACGTGGACGTATGTTGCACTGGCGTTTGTCATCGGGCGAGAAATGAAAGTTCTGGTGCAATAATCCTGATAGTCAAACCCGTTTTCGTAGGCCACCTCTTCGGTGACGGTCTGGCCGGTAAGAAGGATCACATTGGGAACAGTCAAGAAGTGATTCAGCGAGCCTCTGAACTGGGAAATTGAGAGACTCTCGCGGATGTTTAGCGGGAGTTTATTCCATAACTTTGAGTATTTTATAAGGAAGAAGTTAGATCTTAACGCTAATTTTGATCTAGGAATAGAGAACTGCAATGACCGATGGCGTAGAACATAATTCGTGGAGGGAGTGAGACGAATAGGTTCAGTACACGAAAAGGCCGTACGGTGGTACAGCTTAAACAGAAAGCATAAATTGAGCTTCATGCGACGCAGCTATAGAGGGTCAAGACTGAGTAGGATGCATCGATCCTTGTAACACAAACTGGAGGAAAATCCCACTAATTGTTTGGTGAACTGACGTTGCACGGACTTCAGAGAAATGCAATCGGATTTCGTCATGTTGGTGAAGATAATAGGACAGTATTCAAGGAGAGGCCTGGCGTGAGACTTGTAAGTGAGCAGTTTGCAATCATTTAGCCGAAAGGTTCTGGAGATGTGACCAGTGGTTCTTCTCGTCTTTGCAATCTGGAGTGGAACATACTCAGAAAACCTAAAACTGCAAGAATAATGAAGACCAAGGTCTCGAACTAAAGGGCTGTACGAGATGGGTAGGTCGTGGATAAGCAGGGTTCCGGAGGCCACTTGACATCTGAATGTTGTGTAGCAGCTCTTCGGGGCTGAGAAGTCCATACCTAATGAATTGCACCAATCCCCGAGTCGCTTTAGGTCACTAGAAATTTCATCTAGCATAATGTTGAGGTTCTGACGAGGAAACTCATAGACAATGTTAACGTCATCAGCGAAGAAGAATGGGGTGCCATGGTGCAAGATGGGAAATATATCATTTATGTAGATGAGAAAAAGTAAAGGACCGAGTACACTGCCTGTATAACTCCACTAGTGACTGGAGCAGGCTGTGAGAAACACCCATCAATGGAAACCACTTGTGAGCGATTCGATAGGTATGATGTTAACCACGTTAAAAGCGAACCGGAAAAGCCGTGAGCTTTGAGTTTGGTTAGTAATAAAGCGTGAGGGACGCGGTCGAACGCTTTTGTCATATCAAGGTATATAATGATGATGGATTGACCTTTGTCGGCGGCCGCCGTTATGAGGTTAAAAAAGTCGTATTGGCAAGTGATGCATTAACGTGACTTTATGAAGCCATGCTGCCCACTATGGATGATGTTATGGGACAATAGGAAGTCGTACATCCGCTGTTTAACGAGGCGTTCCATCAACCTAGAAGCAATTAGAGTGTGGTTGATAGGGCGGTAATTGGAGGGGTCATGTATTGGTCCTTTCTTATGGATTGGGATGATGACCGCAGTCTTCGATTGTGAAGGAAATATGCCATACTTGATGGATAGATTGTAGACCTTCAATAGTAGGGCTGCGATATCAGTTCCTTCAAGGCGTAGAAGTGTCGGTGTAACACCATCATGGCCAAGGTGTGAGGACTTCCGGACACGAACAAGCTGGTTGGTCACCTCTTTTAGAGCAAATTCTAAATCAGACAGTAAGTGCTCGGTGACAGGGTCTATGCATGGGGTAAAGTAAGGGGGTCCGTAGTCATGGATGCAGCAAAGTAGGAATTAAGAGCCTGGGCTATCGCTACAGGTGACGTAATGTGATCGTTATTTTCCAAAATGAGAGAAGGGATACCTGCCGGTTTGCTCTGATTTCTGTTCTTCATTAGGCGTGCCAACTTTTAGGAAATATCATGGCATTGCAAGGCCGATACTTCTTGTTTTTTTAGCATATCGTCAGACTTAATTCTGATTGCTAACGAGAGACGTTGGAGCTGCAAGAATGAAGATAAGTCACTACTGTTGTGATACACCTTCTGGAGCTTCAGATATTTGTTTTGCATTCGGCTCAGGACTGGACTACGGACTCGGTTTGATATGATACGAGTTGTAGTGATTTTGGACAGCAAGTTTGATAGGTTAGAATATAGTAGATCAGCAGCCAGCTGGGGGTCGCTTTGCAAGAAGAAGTCGTCCCAGTCTAACGAACGAAGCGTGCAGAGAAGATTGTCCCAGTTGACTGCTCAAGAGAAACGATTGGGTGGGTGGGATTTATCGAAAGCTTGCGGAACCGCGAAGACGCAGGACACCATTCTGTGGTCACTTCCTGGAAAGAGGTCGAGTGTACTAGCTGAAACATCAGATATACCAATCGTGAACAACAAATCAAGGATGTTGTTACCTCTAGTTGGGACTGTTACATGTTGAATCCAGCGCCCTACGCGGATGCATGACATGAAATCTAATAAGTTGTTTGGGGCAGATAGAGTATTCCAAAGGTAGTTGAACGCGTCAATAATCTTGTTAAGGTCCATAGCGTTGGAACCAGGTGGCCGATAGATGCAACCAGTATGAAGATAGGGGTTAGGTAAGGGAATCGTTAACCACAGAGAATCCTGAACGGCGTCGGGAGTTGTGTGTGAGAGTGGAATGGCCTGAAGAGTGTTTTTGACATAAATTAGACAGCCTCCTCCACGACGAGGCCTATTCCTTCGGAACATCTGGTAGCCCACTAGAAAGACTCGATCTGACCGGACGGAATCCGTTAGCCAAGTTTCAGTTACAATGATAATGTCAAAGTTGGAGGGCTGAGCGATGCTGCGTATGGCTTCAGTTTTGTTCAGTAATGAACGGGCATTTGCGAGTATGACGGAAAGAGACGATGCAAGCCTCGATGGTGGTGGATATGGTGGGGGGTTCGGTAGTGGTGATGAAGGTGGTAATTCCAGTGGAGAATAGGGCAAGGATAGGGGGAGGACCTCAGTTGTTCCACGGATTTGATGAGTTATAACCTGGTGGGGGATAGTGTAAGGAAAGAGGGATGGGGAGGTGCGGTTTAGGAGAGTAGTTTGAATGCGGGGAATATCCTCGGAGGGGGCCGGCAGGAAAAAAAGCAGCCACGGATGGATGGCAGAGCTAGGCCAAGAGACGTGGATGGGTCCTGTGGGAGTGAGAAGCTAGGTGAGGCACGGATATGGTTCCCGGGGAGTGACTAGGTGGCAGTAGAGGTATAGAGCAGTTGGTGTGGTGGATAGTAATGTAATGGAGCGGTGATTGGGGGGGATAAGGTGGGTAAAAGTAGGGTGGAAATGATAAGGCAGTTAGCCGAGATGGAAGAGTAGGATTCACAGCCACACAAGAGGCTGGTAAAATGTCACTCGACTGAGCTTGTTTCTCATGGTTTGCATGTGCATTATGTTGATGGGTCTTGTTCTTTTGGCGACGAAGTGTTAACTTCTGAGGGTCAGTCTGCACTGACGAGCTAACGAGCGGTGGTGGCTTAGGTGATAACCAGATACATTCTGGTGGCGAATGGGTGAGTGCAGCGGGTGGGATTAGGGGCCTGGTTGGGTTATCAAAAATGCCAGAGGTAACGGGATGCATGGGTGTAGAAGGAGGTGGGTTGATGGTGCGGTGATGTTTAGGTACGGTTGCATAACACGACATGGAGCTAGTAGAAGGAATGGGGTCATCTAGACTTGTAGAGAGCATGAGATCGCGGGTGAATGAGTCGGAAGAACCTTCATCAGTTTTGTGAATGCTGGGGCGCTTGTTCCAGTCTATAGATTTGCTTGGGCTATTCTGATCATCGGGGCGTTTGCCAGGTGGCTCATTGGGTGAGAAAATTGGCGTAATGTCTAAATCTACGGTTGCATTGTGATCTTCAATAGATGGCAACATCGGGTGATGGCCAGTGATAGGTGCACTAGAGTTTCGGGGTGGATTGTTAGTTTCACCAACACCGGGGTTACTGTTCTGCGCGTGACTCTTGTGCACCTCCCTTTGGAGTGGGGTCTTGTCCGGAAGTATCTTGGCGCACTTGAAGCCGGTTTTGGCTACGACTAACGATTGCCGGCTGATAAAGGTCTTGGCGACAACTTCGTTTGTAAACTGGAAAAGCAGTGGACAGGTGGTGCGCATGGAAGTTTTGCGGAGTCTAACACAGTGGCACGGTTTTGAGCCAAGGTTGCAAGCGCTTAAGATCATATTTTTAGCAGCTGAGAGAGGTATTCGGTCTGGAATGTTAAACACAATCGCATTGTTTGCATTTTTCATCCTTCTGAAGATCTCCGAGGCAATTGTGTCCACAAATTTCGTGGCCAGTAGTAGATTGGTTGGGGTATGGTGTGCGGCTGGATCAAGCAAGAACGCTATAGGCATCAGTTGACCGATAATCAGATCAGCAAAGTCAAGTCGGGAGGAAAGACTGCTCAGAGTTTTGGTCATTTCCTTAGTTTGTCTATTGACATTTCCAAGTATATCTACCAGAGAGACTGAGCAGTTGTCCGGTGAGTTTTGGAATTTAGTGGTCTTGCGACGGCGAGTGCTGACCGTGATTTTGGGTCGGCTGGGAGGAGATGTAGGCATACCTATGGTGGTAAAGAGGTGGATGGCCAGTCGGACAAGATGTGGCAATAAGCAGGGGTTAGAGAGCTATACGGAAGCAAGGGATTAAGTGCAGAGTATTGCCAAAGTATTTAAGCCTTAGGGGAGAGTGCTCGCCACAGGAGGTCAATATCGGCGGAACTAATTCTGGATCAGTTGTTCAGCTAAAAACTGCAAGCAGTTTCTGCGGATGTTGCTGTTTGAAAGTTTCCGGATGTATTACGCAAGTCAAGACTGCTATAGTCTCTTTACGAAGGTGATTCTCTGAGTGGTATCTTGGAGTCTGCTAGTGTTGTCTGACTGAGACTGATATTTCGCTTAGCTCCTACCCTATGATCACTTTTGTATGTATATTATACCACCGGGTGGTCCCAGGGAATAGTGTTAAGAAAACATTGCTTGATTTTTTCTGGGTCGGACAACAGGCCTTAGAGCTATAGTTTTAGATATTATCCTAGATAGCTTAATAAAAACTACACCGATAACAGCGATAAAGCTACGCGGTGTAACGCAACCTTCGGGTAGGGTTAGATCGAATGATTATAGAATTACCTTAGAAATATCGTGGTGAATTATCTTCATGATAGGTGAACTTGGCGGATCAATAGAGAGAGAGAGAAGAATGTCTAAGCACAGAAAAGATGACGACTGAGGAGCGATTCATGAAAAGAAGGGCGATGAAGGAAAGTGTCGGAGAGAACAGGTAAGAATGGATCTAGTAACCTGATTTGTGCAGGTGAGACATGTGGCGAGGTCCAGGAATGGGAGAAGCATTATTGAATAGGATTACATTATTCAGCAGGAAGATGGTAGCGATGGAGATGGCTAAGCAGCGCAGAGCGATTGTGCACACAAAGTGGAGAAAGTTACCTGAGAGGCGAAGCTGTCCGTGGTGCAAGATGCAGCAGCTGTGACGGCGAACAGCGTGGGAGAGGAATGAGCAAAAGAGGTACCAGAGGGGCCGGGTAATGGCAGATCAAAAGGACTGAAACTGTAAGTGAGAACCATAGCAAAACAAAGATTTTACTTTAGGTGGCAAGTGGAAAAGCAGAACAGCCTGAAGGGCAAGCGGAAAATGTTTGTGGCAGTCAACAGACGAAACGGGAGACGGGAGCACTGGCCGAAAAGGACAGGTGAGACATCACCATTGGGATCGTCTGACTGCGGGTGAAACAAGAAGAAGGCCGGGAGGAAAAACGCGCCAGGACAGATAAAACCGTGGACAAGCATGACAGATGAACAATGGATGCGCTTCGGAGTTGGGTACGTGGAACGTGGAGCTGCGTGGCTACAGACAATCGTACAAGTGGATGTAAACGGACGATACTAATTGGAGAACTGCCAAATGGAAGGATTCACAGAGGAATCACGGAGTCAAGCAAGGAAAATAGAGCAGTGTTGACGGGATAGCAAATGTGGCTGTAAGAGATGCAGAGTTTGGAACGGTGAGTTTAAATATGAGAATAGGTCATGGGTGCGGGTGGGACTGGTGTGTGATGGTATTTGGCATAAGAAGGGTGGACGAGGGAGGGTTGGACAGAACGGTAGGCAGTGAGGTGTAAGTATGCGATCAATGAGCTTTATAGGCCTAGGGTGATACCAAATAAATAGATATTGCTCGCCGGCAACACCGACATGAAGGAAGAAACAAAATATTGGCGGTCGTCAGCGGAGTTAAGTGGGTGGGACGATAGTGACGTGCAGTGAGAGATGACACGGTGAGAGTCGATAAGAGCAGGGACAGAATGGGTAGGTGTGCGTACCATGGAAGAGTAAAAAATAGAAGCGATAAGAGCGATGAAAATGTTGATAGGTGGGAGTACAGTGGTGAACAAGGATGTTTGAGGCAAGCCGTCTGCAGCTGACAGCACTGATAATTAATTTTTAATTGATAATTGTATATTTCTTGACCGTGGTCAAGGCATGTGCTCAAGGCAAGATTAGAGAGAGAGTGCGATCCGCAACCGTTGCTAGTAGGTGGGACGGCCGTGCGCTGAACACCCAACCTGAAAATCACTTCGAGGTGAACACAGGGGGTGTGATCCACCAACCTAATTGCGCTCGCACATCGGTGCAGACGACCTGCACGCCCGATGTACGCCGGCCAAAGCGGTGGATCTGACCGCGCCCAGCACCGTTGGTAATGGCACCAATGTTTATTGGTGGCTGTGCATGTGGGACTTAGGTAAACTATGAAAGTATAAGGTATAAGATCCGCGATTAGATGGCCACGTTGCGAGGGGATTTCAAAGGGCTGAGCCAGCGGTCAGCAAATGATCAAGCAGTGGTGTTCTCCAGGCGCGGTTACCAAAGTTGAGGATGAAATGCACGTAAGGAAAGAACCGGAAAAGTAAAGCAGATAAAAAAGAGCGGTCAGAGTGTGCCCCTGCTGTAGATCAACGGTTAATGGAGGCATATAACAACCAGCAAAGGACGAGGCATAAGAGTGACAGGGAGTACGGGTGAAGGTGGAAGCAAAGTGGATGAAAATAATGGCATTTCAATTAGGTTTATTCATTACGGGAATGGCCATAGCTAGTCAAACGTTGAGGACTCAGTCAGATAGATGAAACTGTCTATCGTTGATTGTGTTCTTAATTGAAGTGAGCAGGGTCGGCGAAGGAGTTGGTCTTAGAAGTCGAGGCCCCTCTCGTAAGCTATATCTTCTGCCATGTTCATATTAGATAACTGGAGTGCACGTGTGACGCTGAGATATGGGATGAGTGCCAACAGTAATTGGGATTTGGTTTGTGAGGCTCGAAGGGTGATGGGCAATTTGTTCCAGACTTTGGAGTAGACAAGAAGGAAAAAACGTGACCGTATGGCCGACTTAGCTATACTGGAAGGGGCAGTAATAGGTCTGTGCCAAAGTGAGCAGGGGGTTTCACGGGAGAAGCTTTTTGGTTTAAAGGGAAAAGGACTGGCTGTGGAACAGGTTATACAAAAAGACTAAGTTTGGTCTTAAGCGGTGGAGCCAGAGTCGGCCAAGATTTAGGTTTTGACATCGTTCTCTATAGTTTGAAGACGTGGACAAACCGAGTAGTTGTTTGGCAAAACTGTTTGTGTGCCTTCAATCGCAACTCTGTCGATTTTTATCATGTTAGGAAATATTATTGGACAGTATTCAAGCAAAGGCCTGATGTGGGATTTGTAGATGCTGATGATACTGTCCCGGAGACGAAAGGAGTGGAAGAGAAGGGCCACACTTCTTCTTGCCTTGGCCGCTTGGATGGCGGGGTGCTCAGAAACGTTGAGGGAGCAGGAATAGTTGAGGCCTAAATCGCGGATGGTAGGTCGACTGGCTATTGAGGACCCACCAAGAGGTAAGGATCCAGGGGGCAATCGGAACTTGTAGGTTATGACCTCGCACTTATCAGTGGAAAAGCTCATCCTCCAGGTGTGGCACCAGCGGTCAAGTGCAGCGAGGTCAGCGGAAATGCTGCAAAGAATGGGGGTAGCATCACAAGAATTCAAAGGATAGACTATTTTTATATCAATTGCGAACGAGAATGGTTTGCAACGGTGTATTGGATCCAATGCGTCATTATGTGCATTAGAAACGGGAAAGAACCCAGTGGACAGCCGTGTATAAGGCCACTTGTAACAGGTTTCGGTTTAGAAGTATGTCCATTGATTAGGGCCACCTGCGAACAATGAGCGAGATAAGATTTCAGCCGAGAAAGCAGCGGGTCAGCAATGCCGAATGAACGCAATTTGGAGATAAGATGCAAGTGTGGAACACGGTCGAAATCCTTCGACAGATCTAGGTAGACAATTACCAATGCCTACTCGCTATCAACAGCCTTAGTGACCAGGTTGAGGAAGTCAAACTGACATGTGATGCATGATCGCGATTTGAGAAACCCGTGATGCCTGTCGCTAAGAAGGTTTGAAGCAAGAATATGAGTGGTAATTCCATCTTTGATTATCGTTTCCATTATTCTGGAAATGATGGGGGTATGGTTGATGGGACGGTAATTAGCGAGTTCGTGGACAGGTCCTATTTTGTGTCGTGGAATGATGACTGAACGCTTCCGGTTCGACGGTACCAAACTAAGTTTGAGTGACAAGGTGAGTAGGTTCAGTAATAGTAGTGGTAGGTCCGATCCACCGTAAATGATTGCAGCTGGGGGCAACCCGTCTGGTCTAGGATGGGTAGATGCTTTATAGCGTGAAATGAGCATGGAAACAACGTTCACTTCAAATGTTAGGGTAGAAAGGGAGGAGCTGGTAATAGCCAAAGGATTTAAGGGCGCTGTATCTAACGCGGGGGCCATGGAATTGGCGAAATAATGGTTGAAGGCCTCAGCGATATCAGAAGGGGAAGTGGCCGAAGTTTTATTCGGTAACACAACGTACATGATAGTAGTATCTGTTGCCGAATTCCCAGATTAATGTAGGAGTGAGGGTTTCAGTGCTTTCTTGGGATGCTTGGGGCTTTGGCTTCTTCGTAGCGGAGTTGTTTTTCCTTTAGGTCCCGGATAATATCAGTAAGATGCGTTAGTCTCATGAGAATAGAGAATTCGTGGTTTTGGAGGTAAAGTCCTTGCATCTTAAGATACTTTTGTTGGAGGGAGGCAAGTTTGGACTTCCTAAGGGAGGAGTTTTGGGCTATTGGGCTAAGTTTCAAAGGGCAGTTTCCCATGTTAAGATAAAAGTGGTCAGCCCCTGTTGGGGGTCAGCCGTTATAAAAATCTGCTCCAATCTTGTTTACGGCTGAGATTGGGCAGAGGGTTCAAATTTGAACGGAGGGAATTTTTGACTGGGATCAGATAGTCTGATGAGTGAGGAAGGAATGAAAAATTACCAGCCACCATCTTATGGTCTCTACCCGGAAATTTATTCAGAACGGAAACCGAAAAGTGGGAAACGCTGTGGGTGAATATAAGATCTAGGATGTTGGTCTTCCTAGTAGGGGTTTTAACGTGTCGCACCCGGCCCCCAATGTGAATATGGGACACAAAGTCTATTAGGTTGGGAGGCTCTGTGAGGTTTCTCCGGGATATTTTAGGCCAGTTAAAATCACCGGCTATGGTTTTCGCTGCCGAAGGTAGTAGTGAATGGTAATCGAAGGCTTCAATTAAGGGAGTTAATTCTGCAATAGTAGATGAGGGCGGGCGATAGACACAACCAATGTGCATGACTACAGTTGAGATCTGAATTGTGAGCCATAGAGAATCCAAAATTGAGTCGAGTGTGGCATGTCTTGTGGGGATTTTTGGAAGGGCGTGCTGCACATACACTAGGCACCCACAAAAGCGTTTGTCAATCCTATTTGCTCTAAAAGTCTTGTATCCATTAAGAATAATTTCGCTTGTGGGAGTGTGCTTGGTAAACCAGGTTTCAGTAACAAAGATGATGTCAGGACAAGGTGTTATGACACGGTGTTTTAAGTGATGAAGCTTACTTTATATGAACCGGGAGATAGATAGGATGAAAGATAACCCGTTCATGTGGAATTCAGCTTCTGAGTTAGGTAACTTGGGGTAGTTATTTTACGGAGAAAGTATATGGGGAGGAGCATGAGTTGGAGCTATTACTGAAGAGGAAAAATGTGAGCGTTGGGTGCCTCCCCGATGAATTCTGAATAATCAGCCGCGAAAGAACCGGAAATAATCAATTTTGGGTTATTACAAGATGAAGGAGGAGGCCTTCGACTAAGTAGCCTTGCTACTCCTCCTGATTCGTCGATAGGGTCATAAAAAACAATTGGAAAGAACTGAAGTGCTTTACAGCAGCGACTGAATTTCTTCCACTGAAATAACAGCGGTTCCACCGACGTATCACGGTGGAAAACCCCGAGAGTTCCTCATCTGCTTGACATCCGGAGCACCATTCAAGAAAGGCAGACAATCCCGGGGATGTCATCCATTTCTTCAAGAACCAGACACGACTAACGGTAGAGGAGCTGACCAAGGAGACCCAGAGGAATGGTAGGAATAAAGCAGTAAATATAGCTCCCACTGGATATAAATCTTGTTGTGATTTGCCAGTGGCCGGAAACTCGCGGTTGCTGACCTCCAGTGAAGCCAAAGTTTAGCTATCTCTCAGTCATTTTGATATCTTAACAGCCAAACGTTCGGATTCTAAGCATCCATGCCGGTTACCCGCTAGGTCACAAGTCTTATTACCTCAAAAAGAGGTTGCCTTTTTTGGTGGTAACCCTTCGAAACATTGACTTTTTATATGAAGTTTCCAGGGCGGCGTAGCCAAAACGGCCGTTGATGATAAAATCCCTTTACCTTGCCTGATCCATTATCTTCGAGATGAAGCAAGGAATGCTATTGAATGCTGCGCCATCCTGGAAGCTAGTAGAGGGTATGATGAAGAAACGAGGACTCTTAGACGGCGGCCCGGACAGCTCCATGTAATCGCTAGAGCTCACATAATTAACTCTGTGGATGGACCTGCTGTTAAGTTCATGAACTCCATCCCATAAATGAAACCCTGACATGGAATGAAGAACTGTAAAACAACTTCGCGGCAGTTGGACTATCCATCAAGCAACCGTGAGACAACTACCTTAACCACTGCAGTTCAAGTGGTCCGAATGCTCCCTGTCTATCCTTCGGCTTGATAGGGAGCCGATCTTTTATGACCTGATGTGCTTGTGGCACACCGGTCCTACTCTTGCAACCTAGTCCATACTCTGAATCACTTTCGCGGTGATCGTGAAAGTTCTAGAATCTTATTGCACCACCTTCAAGCTGCAGCTATTCCTCGGGAATCTAGACAATTTCGATCATTTTGGCAGTACCCCTGGTGCAGAGAGAATCTGTACATTGATCAGTGTGGAATATTAGTGGCACTGAATTCAATAAGAAAGCTGGAAGTCATCTGACGTGGACTGTGCAGTTTGTGCCTACAGCCAAACATGAGGCGAAAGTTCGCTGAGCCTGTAGAACATGTGGTGTCTTGAGATGTTCCTTGCACCACCACCCTCCGCTTCACTCTTGCAGTTTGGCTAAGTAGTCCTAGGCTAAATCAACTGCCGAGGCCGTTATCTGTTTTGCTGCGTCCATCGAAGAGCATATAATTTGGCTATGGGTGCTTCCCTCTTAAGTGTCTGAGCAGATGGGATTTGTTACCACTTACGGTTTTCTCGAAGGTGGTTCGGACTCCACACTAATCAACGAATGTCTGGTCAAACGTTCAGGTCTGATAGGTCATATACAGGCTTTATCAACTTTTGCTGTGATTCAGGTAAAGGAGATCAGGTGTGGGGAGGTTAAGCTTAAGTTCGTTGCACTGGAAGGACGAGGAAACCGCAAAGTAAACAGACAAAAGTTTGCTTACACTTTTGGGGTCCCGCACTTGTCTAACCGGCGGACACTTGGAAGCCCCGTTACCATGGAAGGAAGAAAGTTCATCTCCACCAGACGACAGGAGGTTTGCCTGTGAAGGGTGCAAGCCCTAAAAGCTCGGTTTGGCAGAAGTACTGAATTTAAAGAGATATACCAATTTTTTCGGAGTACCTAGTCAACGGGTACGTAGAAGCCTTCACCTCGGCGGCAACAGCGGCCCAAGGATGGTTGTGATATTGCCTCAACACTCGGTTTAAAACCCCATGAAACCGGGAAAACAAGAAGTCTTATGTGGTTTTACCAGTCTGTATTCAGGTACCTTACTAAATCCTAAAATCCTGCAGAGACCTGGTTTAGCTAACGGCCTTACCGCTATTTTTCTGCTGTTCCGAGAGCTCCCACTAGTAGTCCTGGGGGACAATGAGGCCGCCTTTCATCAGGTTGGAGAGCCACAACTACAACAGTTCAGCCTACGGTTCCTGTGGTGGGTTGTTGGCAACCTAAACCATAGTCCACGTATATATCAAGGGACCCTACGCCCATTTGAGGCTACAGATTCTTCGCAATGTGTTATCTACTCACTGAGCCGGTCGATCGAGTGAGCAAAGACATATCTAGCCTGCGGCCTCGAGTATCCACGGAGGTGCTTTCACGTTGACTACTGTCCACCTAGCCGAGGTCCTGAACGAGCCCTCAGAGACGTGGAGCCTTATTTGTAGTCAACTCCGTATAGACCCAGGTTTCGTGAGGTCAAGTGGTGCAGCAACTCAGTCGAGGCCTTCGCCATTGCTTCTTCAACTGAGAAGTAGACGTGTATGTTGATCTAGAACACCGGATGTTTAAGGAAATTGGGTGTGGAATAGAATAATATGACGAGCACCCTCGGTTTTATGACCAAAAGACTTGCACACATCGTCACCAGGAGAGTAGTCCGGTCCCTAAGCTCATCCCTCTACGACCCGTTTTGTTTTTGTCTCTACAGTACTACTGCCAGCTAAACTGATAATGCAAGAAGACCGTAGATGGTAGAATTGGTCGGAACGATTACGGGGTCTTGATATTGTCGGAAGCACTTTAAAGCCCAAGCGGCCTTGGCCCAAGCGGTGAGTTCTCTGAGTCTTGGATGCATGATAATCGATCAGTTTTATTTGATTAGAGGGTATGTGCTCAGTAAGCTAAGATACGGCAACAAGGATTATGCCAATTTGCGGACCAAACTTACTCTTCTTATAGCAACACTTGACTACCGTAAGCAACGCCATGCTACACCGCCGCGTAGCTTTCTTGGTGAGCATCGGACACTTTTATAGGTTTTCATGGATTTAATGGCCATTCTGCTGGAAACCTTCCTGGAAAGTAATAGACGATCCGACGATTTGTTAATAATACTATTTTAATGCCTGTCGTCACAAGCGTCAGCCTAAGATTGGAGTTAGGGATTCACTTGCACAACTGTAACAATGTTCCGTACCACCGGTGTACACCGAGGGGGATACTAGGTGCTATGATCGTTTTTGTGAAGACGTAAGAGACGTCACAACAACACTCAGGGTCCTGGATGACAATATCGCCAAGCAAGCTCCAGCAGTGTGCCTGATAGAATCCACGGCAAAGTATTCGCAACAGCAACTTACGTATGCTATTGACCTTCTTGAATCTTGGAATATGCCCAGCAATTCATGAAAAAAACGTAACGCGAAGAAATTTCTTTTCGAAATATCATTTCAGACATTGACATATATAGTACTGGGTATAGGAGAGTATACGTGCAGCTATCGACAGCACGGAGTAAGTAAATGTGCAACAAATCCGGCAACTCGGCAACATGTTTCAACTCGATGAACCTTGTTCGGTGTGTGAACGACAATGAGTGTGAAATGTGCAACCAAATGGCGTAAAAAGACAGGCGTGAAAAAGTAAGATGTGATAAAAGAGGTGTGGGGATGGGGAGAAGTACATGTTGACCATAAGAAAATCACGTGTTACGGCCGCAGCACGATAAAGAAGAAACGTAGTGAGCTCTCTGACCTACAGAGCAATAAAAATCTGTAGTCCTGACACGATTGCCCAAGAACTCGCACACATACGTGACAAACTACTATAAAAACGGCCATCCAGATTTGTTTATTCGTCAACATTTGGGAAAGAGGAGACAAAAAGTAGAAGTGCAAGTGGCCAGGAGAAAGGATATTTTTCTAACTGTCCCGTTCAAGGGTGACAAGATCTCAGAAATACTAGAGCTACTCATATCTAAGACCCTCTAGAGGTCCTTCCCCACTGCGCATGTCCGAATCTTAACAGGCACGAAGCCTTTCATTGTTCAGTATTCCAGAGAAAGGATGCCTCATCTATCTCAATCTTTTGTTCTTTATCAGTTTAGGTGCTCTCGTAGTGCACGGTATATTGGACATACGACAAGAGGCCTGTCGAAGAGGATATCAGAACACGTCCCAGTTTTTTAAGCAAAGGAACAGTTGGGACTATCAACAGCACAATCCTACAACATCTGGTGGATAGCGGACATCAAGTCGACACAGTGACAGCTTTCAAAACAGTCCTGGCATCTCCCAGAGTTCATTCTGAAGGATTACTCAGACCGTTGCTGATGACGTCAGAAGCCATAACAATTCGACTGTGAAAGTCGGAATTGTGTGACCAACGAAATCTCGTGCAACATTCATTGTTGCCGTGGCCATAACACAAGATTTTCTTATGGTCACCATGTACTTCTCCCCATCCCCACACCTCTTTTATCACATCTTACTTTTTCACGCCTGTCTTTTCACGCCATTTGGTTACACATTTCACACTCATTGTCGTTCACACACCGAACAAGATTCATCGAGTTGAAACATGTTGCCGAGTTGCCGGATTTGTTGCACATTTACTTACTCCGTGCTGTCGATAGCTGCACGTATACTCTCCTATACCCAGTACTATATATGTCAATGTCTGAAATGATATTTCGAAAAGAAATTTCTTCGCGTTACATGTTTCTTCTCGAATCGGTTTCCACCGGGGTCTTCAGTATCCTCTCGCGCCAAAAGCTCTGTAGTTTCTGAACCCCTGGATAGGGATCCGTTTTTACAGCTGAAGTCCACCCTGCTCAGGGCCGCTGGCAAGGAGCACCTTCAATGCACGGGCACAAGGATACTCAAGCTTTCATCGTGCAACGCATGTCCTACCGTCTTCCGATCCCCCTTTCGATGATTAACAGGGGATTTTATCAAAAAGCAACCTTTGCTCTCCCTTAACCCAGCATGTGAGTCAGTCAGAATTTGGGCCGATGAGACTCCCCTTCAAAGGGACCCAAGCACAGCTATACCCAATGCCGTTCGGCTGACTTTGGGCTAGAGTGGCTCCGGGCAATTGCCTCAAAAGCTTGCACAGAAGTTCATGAAATTTTATAAGGGACAAAACAATAAGAATACCACTATTACTATATCTGAGTTATGAAAATAGCACATTTTGTTTTACTGAATGCCACGCAGTGCCTTACTGGTTTACTTCCTTCTCTGCCGTTGGCATGTGATGCTCAGTTTTTATACGGAAAAAGTGATTCATCACTCACAGAGATAGCTCATGCCCATTTTTACAGTTTATGTTATTCCTGGTATATTGTTATTTCTACCCATGTAAAATTCCACCAGTATATATGCGTATACGTCTACAAACGCGTTTCCTTGGGCATAGAAGTAGTCGTTTTGTAGCGATGTTTTTTGGAAAATTCATGCTGTGTTAGGTACTAATTGCTGTGTGAAGTCGGTCATCCATATTTACAGTCTGAGAATCGGAATTCGTTGTTATGGGTAAAATGGCGAGGTGGGAGAGTCACTGGAAACACAAGAAGACGTTCAATGGCGAGACGATGTTACTACAGCGCCGGCTTTTGTGGCTTGAATAACAGTCAACAGGTAGGCTAAGAAAAACCGAATGTTCCCAAGCATTCCTTCAATCTAACCCATAGTAGATGCAGTTACTCTTGGTGCCCGTGCTGTGGAATTAGGGCCTAGAAAGTTTGACCAGCAGCAGATTTGAGGTCCACGGAGCAGTCCAGCGGCAGTTTGTTCACTACCAACTCATCGATGTCGATCATCTATGAGGGTTAGTATTTTCGCATGACGTTTATTTTTCACCTGATTAATAAATACACATTGGAGGAACCGTGCGCTCAGCTGGCTTAGAAGTGCGCAACGAAAAGCCGTTCAAAAACGGGCTCATTGTTGCTGTCATGGGTAAGTAAGTGAGTTTTCCTGCCTTTGGCTAAACTGAAGAAGCTGATCGCTCCATCCCAAGGCTAGTTGAAAGAACCGGTGTCTGGCTTTATAAGACTTAGAGGGTTTGTTTATTAATGCTGAAAATCAAGACTGTGCAAGAAGAGAATGCTGATACGTAAATTATCGCTTGCTTCAAAATGAAAATCGAGCCACTTTTTCTAATTGAATTGTCTTATTCATTTGACTTAATCAACAGCTCTTCAGGCATGCTGAAGCCTAGTACCAGTTTATCATAAATCACAACATTGAATTTTTCCCTGACTTGGTTCATAGTTCACTTGAAATTTTCCCATTTAATTTACCGTGGTTGTTTGAATGCATAAATTATCAGATGTTAATCTTTTTTGTTGAAAACAGTTTTCAGCCGAAATATTTTTAAAACCCTCACACAAAAATGTTCTGTTGTCAAGCTCTTCTCTGGATGCCGCTGCCACACCCCTCGACGTGTTGCTATCTCAAGTGCGGCGACTACTTGACACGGGAATGATGAGCTTTTTTCAAACATTAGGAATGAAGCAGTCCCCGAATTGCGAGCTCGTGTAAGCTTTCGTTACGTCATTCTTGTAATAAACTTGGTGATTTTCACAAACTGGTTTCTGTCCAGTGACTGCCATGTGGTTACTGTCGAAATGATGAATTCCGGCAAATAAACTGAAAAGCTGATAGTAAGAATGGATTAAGAAAGACAGAAGTACCCAAATCCAGCAAATCGTTTGGACTTTAAGCGTAGCCAAAATGATGCAGCCTAAAGTTAGCTCAAATTGTTTCAAAGCTCGCCCGATTTGGAACCCGTTGAGCTTGCTGCTTGTAGAAGTTTCAAGGGCAACCATCCTTTAAGTACCCTTCGAAAGTACCCCAAAACCGGTTCCCGGCAGTGGACTGCTGCAGCCTTGCGATCATTACCGCCGAAACCTGCATAGACCGCACCAATTCTTGCCCCCGTTGACCTCAACAGCTCATCCCCGTCGGACCCCCAGACAATATGCCGAGGACGGCAGGTACCTCTAGTTGCGGCTTCCGCCACCGCCCGCTCGGAGTCCACCATCTGTCTCCTACAATATCACCGCAAATCTGGTGTAGGGAACCCCCGTCACCGACCGTACCTTCACCAAGTAAGTGGACTTGTAGAACTCCCGCTACCTCCACTCCATCTGCCTCATCCAAAGGGGTCCATCAGCCCATCCTCCCTACCACTAACGGATCTCCCAAAGCTTCCTCTAACACTACCAAGCCAACGAACCTCACAAACGCGAGGCTCACTCAGATTCGTCATAGCATGCAAACAGATAGTGTCGAGCCTCGCTCCCGGGAGCCTCCTTCCTGTTATCCGCAGTCAAACCGGAAAGCAGTGTGTCGGCATCTGCGAGTTCTCGGCAACAACCACACCGATTCAACTACAAGCCTGCATCCGCTCCTCCGGGCTCTCTAGGCCCATAGAAGCTACCAGCTTAAGTTCATGCTCTCGACTCACTTACACGTGAATCACCAACACACCCACAATAGTGCCCAACCCATACCCTATTTTTCTCAGCCTCAGGCCTCCCCTGGCGCCCAGCGGCCGGCTTTTGAACCTTGTTCGGCACTATCACATATGCTCCCACGGATATTACAGGTTCCCTTGATACCAAAAGCGGTGCTTGTCGGACCTCCCTTTCCGCCTGAACCAGCATACCTCCATGCCTGTACTCCGTAACTCCCCAAATGGGGTATTCAGTATAAACCCTCGTGTAGCCCTCCACGACCCATTTCGCCACCTGGGTAAACCTATTCCGTCCAATATTTATGGTCTCCCACTTCTTCCCTCAGTGGGCTACGTAATTGCATTCCGCAAACTTTGCCTGGGCCTCGGCTGGTACCCCGCTCTCCGACAGCTCCCGTTTTTCGTCCCTACCCCTTACCCAACCACCATCTCCGCATTGCAGCAAGCTCTTGAAAAATGCACTTACCGTCCCTGAGTCCTTACCACCGTTGTTCCTTTCTTGGTCAATCAGCTTTTCACCTATTCCCTCCAGGATTCAGCCACTTCAAGTAGAACCCCCTAAATGTTAGTCAGGGTAAACCTATCTTAAAAGCTCAGCAGCGCAACTGACCTCAGGCACAAATTCTTCGACAAAGCCGCCAGTAACATGGACGGAGTTTCAGCCGCCCATCTCAAACCACCCTTCGTTCGACCATCGTCCATCACCTAATCACGATAAAACCACGGCCCGATCCACTGAGAACCTGACCAAGATCACCATCTCACCCTTACTACTTGACGTCTGCTCTATCCCCCTGAACCGGCCTTACTTCGCGTACTAAGATGGGACCTACACCGGGATATCTTACTAGGGACCGAGAGGTGGCTGACTGCTCACACACCATCAGACCACGTTTCCATATCAGGTTACCAAGCCACCACCAAAAGTATATCCGACCAGCTCGGAGGAGGCCGCATCACTTATACTAGACGTATGTTCACCGTGACTCGGTCCTATCATCCTTTTATTCACATACTTCAGGACTCGGTTTGGCTCACTGTCGAAAAAATTTCAACAGCTACTTCTTGCGGGATGTACTTACCGTCCACAGAACCAGGATATGCACCAACCGACGGCAATGATAGAGGTACTCAACCATGTCTCTGAGCTCCCTAAAACGGCTAAGATCCTAGTTGGTGATTCCAAATGTGCCTGAAATCTGCTGGCTATCTCTGACTTCTTTCGTGTGTCCATGTTGGTAACTGGGACCAAAAGGTTTTAACCTACACCCCAGGGAAAATGCATTAGTTTCAATCTTCACTGTGGCAACCAAGAACGTAGACTCTCATATCCTAAGTAGCTCCACTGGTAATGACCACATGATAGTGTTCTGTGCGTTCTCGGTACCTTGGATACACAGCGATAAGCCAGCAGAAGCTTATCTTCCGACAACCAATAGGCAATACCACGAAGGTTACTAGAGTAGTCTTCCCTGCTTTGACCTTCCCAAAACCGGGACGAATTCTTTCCATCCAACGGCCTAGAGGTGGCGGTGGCTCATTTTATTCTGACCTAATTGCTGCCTAGCCAAAATCAAGCCAGCCTCGGGACCCACAATACGCAAATCCCGAAGTCCCCAGACTGCCCAAACGGTGGCCTAGCAAGACTCAAACAAAGTTTGACTAAAACGTGGACTTTTCATTGTCTTTGAATGACGCTTTTATCCCATAGGCTGAAATAGCTTTTGGATGCTTTCAAGAAAAAGCAGGATCTAGATGCTTTAAGCCACCCAAACGGAGTAAAACACTGGCCAGGCTGACCGAGGTCCGAAACAACCAGTTGGGCCAAAACATCTCGTATCTAAACGATAACAATACTTACTTGAATGGCCTTCTATTGATTTCGGAGGCTTTCAGTATATACTTCGCCTCTTCTATTACAACGGATGGCATCACATCCCCCACTTTTATAAATCGGGCGACCTCGGTAACCTTCCAAGCGGCAGTGTTTCTCCACGACAAGGTTTCAGTTCTGGTGGCAAAAACAAGATCGTTCTACGGACCAGGTCCGGAAGCATTATCGCCGGTCATTTTCAGCCGAGGTGGCATAGAAATTTCAAACTTCTTAACGAACACCTAATGTTTCGCGTAGTGAGTGTTTCATGTAGTGCCTTATCTTTGAGCGAACTGGAGTTTCTGTGGGCACCATCCTATAGAATAATTCCAGGCTTCCGTTGATTTAACATGCTTCTGCTTTATGTGTCCAATGTAAACCGCCTTAGTGTTCTGGACTTCGTGGATATTATGAGATTACAGCGACACATTTGTGAACACCCCTGGATGTAACTGTCTCCTCGAACTGAAATGACCACCAATGAGATGACGTCAACATCAAAAAGTGAGAGATTAGCATAAAAAGGGAGAAGAAACACCCTCTTTTTTGTCTCACAGGCAAACCATCCTGTCACATTGGCTCATGTCTTGGGCTGCAGCTTTGGCACGGAATGACTAGTGTGGATGATCTATTCTCAGCTCGGCTTGTCACTAACGGTCTATGTATCGGCCTCAGCCTGGGAGCTGTGGTTGCCTACCAAAACAGGCTCCCTCCTCTCTGGCAGCCAGATATCTGACTGTGAAAACTAATAAAGCAATGAAAAGGTCTAAAAAGTGTAGGTTGCTCTCGGGGCGCCATTTGCTGGATGCTAATAGATGTGTTTCGTAAGACCTCCTCATCTAAAACAGGCCCCAATGTCGCTTACAGCGAGCGCTGAATGTAAACTTTTAGAGTCTGCATACCTGAAGGAAATCCAGCCTTATCCTGTTCCCACCTCCCGCTGTTTTCGAACCAGTCTCCACACCGGTGTTGTCTTGCCTTGTAGTATGCTAACGACGGCGAAGAAATCGCACTAACCATGGAATCACCACTTAATTAAATCATCTTGCTCACATTCAGGCACAGCCTGATTATGTCGGCACCATCTAGTCGGAGCACAGCCGAACCCATATCTACGTCTCACTGTGCTGGACTAATTTTCGCCAAAGCTTCACCACCGATACCCTTATTAGTTCTTTTCCGCAATCTTACTCTAATGCTCGTTAGACTTCATCCGGTATAGGAAGACCACAAACCAGAAAAGAAAATGACAAATATGGTTCTCTGCTAGCAGAGTGCCAGTCCCATTCTAGCGCAAACCTAGCCCCTCCTACACCCTCGGTACTGGCCTTCATTTTGCATGAGCAAACGGCATTGGGGTTACCATGTCCAAGTCCTCATAACTGTGAGGCCTTGGGATTTTGGCATCCGAGCACTGCCAAGCCAACGTACAAATCACTAATCATTTCGGATGCATAGACTACTGCCTACCCGGTGTGCGGGACTTTGCTACCCTGTAGCAGTACTAACCAGTCCACTCCAGGCCCACCTTTTTTGAACTTTTGAATGAAAAACCAGATCAGAATATGGAACAGGTGCAACAAACCATCTTAATGAAACTCTATCCCTGCCCGGCTTATGTAAACCTAACCAGTTAATTACAAAGTGCCGTCACTTATAACCACAACCCACAGCTAAAACCGCGTACAGACTGCAAATCCCAATTCACTTCGGGTACTTAATACCAAGTCATCACCTACTAATAACAATAATAATAATAATATTGGTTTATTTCAGAGACGTCCGAAGCATTCCGTGTGCATGATCTTGTTGATACAGTTGATGGAATGGACAGATATAATTCGTGAAAATGTGGAAACTTGCATGAAAATGTAGGAATAAAAGGCTCAGAAGGGGAATAAATTGGGATGAAAATAGGATAAGTATATGCACACCATAGAGGTTGTGGGGAGTTTAAATGAACTCAAGGGCGGGTTTGAATAGACCCCGGGTGAAATTGAAAGTCAGGGTCAGATGGGGAATGTGACTGGTCCGGGTGGAGACATCTGAAGGCCGATTGATAAACATGAGAAAGGCTAGAAATCGGTATAAGGAACTGCAGTAGCGAGGGACGATGGAGAAAAAAGTGAGGTGCACTGCGGTGGGTTAGATATCAATACAGCATTGATACTCTGCAGTGGATTGTCGGCGGACAGGGCACAAAACTCATAGTAAAACAGGGAGCGAGCAACACAAGACGTAGAGGGTTGATCAGATGAAAAAACGATTTAGAAGGATTGTATACGGTAGGTGTTAGGCACAGATGTAGAATTGACGGATGCATATGACGACGGTCGTTGGGATGATGGCAAGAGAAATGGCCGGTGAGGAACTACAAGATGCAGAGCGCGTGCACATATATATATATGCGCAAGTTTATATATATATATTATATATACATTATATATATATATATATATATATATACAGATGTAAGAGGATCAGGGGTAATAACAACGGGGTTCTAGAAAGAAATTATCAGTCATTGGGAGGGGTAGGTAAGATCAGATCAAATGGTGGAAGAATTGCCTTATCTCTCCCCACACCGTCACACAGTCTATCAATTGCTGCAATTTCTCTAATCTAGTAGCCTACTTAAGGGGTCTTAAATTAAGCATATATATATCGTGGCCATCAAAAAGGATAATTTCGCAACAGCACTTTTCAGTGATGGTCTCCTTGTAGGCATATTCACACTTGTTAGCTCCCTCGCACTAAAATTCCACCCGAATGAGGTCCTCATGGCCAAAAATTGGCTAAACGATAGAACCTCTCTCCAAAACATTTCCATACCAGGTTATAATGTATTCGCAACGAACAGATGAAAGAGACACCGTGGCGGATGTCCCGCCCATAGTGAGAACAGTTTTGGAAGGCGCTTATCTCAACTCCCTGTCCTTGGTAAGATCCAGGACTCTGTTTGGATCTCTACACCGCTGCTTCAGGGGCAGCTTGTCATTGGTTGTCTACTGTCCGACGGACAGTAATACAGGTGATATAAAAGCAATCGCCGATGCTTCCTGTATCATAGCTGAAATCCAGCACGCTGCTAAAATCATAGCGGGGGAATTCAACCTCGCTGGCATTCGTTGGACAAACCTAAAGTCCCCTCCATGATTGGACAACCTTACCTCATATATCCGTTCAGGGTGGTGGAAGCAAAACATAACATCACCAACTTGAGGCAACAATATTCTTGACCTTATCTTCAACTTAGACCCCCGGGGTATAATGAAAAATGTCCCCAGCCACTCTCCTGGCAGTAAGCCTATGGTCGTTACGTGTGAATTCTCCGTACATTTTTTCACCGCGAATGTTCTCAAAATCAAAAACTATTCCAAAATGCAAGTTGGGTCACTCAACCCGCCATCTTGCATGATAATGGTATATTTCTCGGCTATGGTCGAGACGGACGCTCAAGCGCATGATCTTGGTGTAACACGTTACTCAATGAGATGAATCATTCACATATTTTAGGAACAAAAGTAAAAAGTGGCAGCGATAGAAAAACATGGCCATCACTTGTTTGAATGGATCACGCTAGTACTGGTTTGTGCTGAAACTTCGAACCAGCCCCTAGTTCGAGATAGGTGGTGGTTCACCTTAAGGATACCGAGAAGGTCGTTAACACGTTGTTCTAAGGAGGAATTATGAACGAAAATGATGCAAACCATGGAAAACAGAGGCTTACCTGGGTTCCGCGAAAAAACCAAATTCTAGGCCATAAGAAAAAGAAAAAATAGTATAGAATTGTACTTGGGAAAATCGAAGCATGCCAAGAGAATGGCAATCCACTAAGATGCTGTAAACCCTGAATGACGGATTTAAAGGAGTTCAATAAAAGAGAGGAGTTTAGAAAACAGGGAGACATGAGACTAATTTCGTGAAAGAGCGCTTGGGAACATTGGTGGATGTGGGAGGAACAGCAGTCCATAGAAAGATGAGCTTAACTTCAGGGCCAGCGACTTGTGCCATTCAGAAATGAGAAAGCGCAACCGAGGGTCCTGTTGAAGTGGAGAACCAATTTCCAGCCGGCTACGGTTCGAGGAAAAAATAAACTGTTGCAATGAGTACTGAAGTGGAAAATCTCCGCATGGACCTGAGCGATATTATGCTGTTTCACTTACAATTATATGCATATATATATATGCGCATTTGGCCTCAGTGTTACTCAGCTTCATAACTGGTAATGCACAACATCCTATGGATGTGGCTCATCTAGCAGAGTAAATTATGTGTTGCTCAATCAGCCGGGTGTAGCGAGATAATACGGATTAGACTGATGACTGGCGTTGACCGGTATAATAACAGGATGCGCGTGAATGGTTAGTTGTGTTGGTTGAACTAGTGATATGGGCAGGAAAGACTTTGCGTTAGAAAAAACTAAAAGGTCTGATAAGCAGTGTTTGATTTTACAACTGCTTTTACAACGGTGGTCAGTTAAATCAGATAGAGAATGGCAATATGCGGGCCAGCAAATTCTGGGGAATCACCCACATATGATTGGTTCACTGCCCTTACCAGCAAATTGCTTGTGTCGCCTAAATTTTGAGAGTTTCCCGGACATCAAAACCAGAGCAGAGAGGCAATTATACTTTCCCCTAATGGAGGGACAGCCAGTCTATACAGGTCGGGCTTCTGGTCTTTGTTGTCTTTGGACCACCAGAGAAACAGGAAGGCATCCCCGTCTTTAGCGAGCATCTCAACAAGTAGAAACCTTCCACGCATATCCACAGAGACGGCTTATTCTCTCATTCAAAATAGGCGTACAATTTCGACTAGAGGGGTCGCCCAGTCTAGGCCTTATAGTACGTGGTTGTTTAGTGATGAGTCGTATTATTTCGCAGCAAAATTGAAGACCACCCAGACGTTTTTTGGTCTATTCGGATTAATCACCGGATGACGGGGCAAGCACCACGACAAATTTGAATCAATTAATGCAGAGCCAGCTCATTCTATACAATCAGGGTCTATGTTTCACCGCATTGCTCGCATATATTCTACTCCTTATTGCGGCTCCCGAATTACCCTAATTTTTAGGTGGTACATTCCTTTCAGGGCAATTTTTCGGTTGTTCTGTGTTGGTTTTCGGTTGGGTCCCCACGGCACAAGAACCCCAAAAAGATCGAATTAACACTTCGAAATCTCGGCGATTTTTCTCAAAGCTCACCTATCTTCTCGCGGCGGTGCACCTCTATCAGTGACCACATCAGCAAATTCGGTAAAGTGCAGGTGTTGCAGTGTTTGTTCAAAGTCCACCTTTTCAACCGAAGATCTACTGGATTTATGTTCCGGCTGATCGTCCGCCAACAAATAATTTCTGACCAAACATCGAGCTTGCAGCGTACGTTGCTTGGAAGATTCCTAGTCTTTGATCAAGGATGAGGTAGACTTCCGGTAGATCTCATCCGATCAACGGATCCACCTCCTTATTCCACCACCCTTCGGTTTTGACCCCGTCTAGAAGCATCCACTTAATCGAAGTCGATTGCATTCTCTCAGGTGCTCTAATCAGCAGGTCATTGGTGGCAAATGTTTCTGGACTTTTTTATCTTTACCAACCAAGGACACGAGTTGCAGGTACAGCTTGGTTGAGTGAGTGATTACAATTGATAACGACAATTGTATACTTCTCCACCGTGGTCATGATACATGCACAAGGCAAGATCATAGAATACAGCGGTGCATAACAATGTGAAGTATTCACAATTTTGAAAATTAGGAATCATTTAGTAACCGAAATAAAGCAGTTAATCTGTGTAATGTTTGAGTAACCTAAAGTAGAGATGGATAACGCGGGAACTATAAACCAGTTCCGAATTTGGGGAGGGCGTTGTGAATAGATGGACAAAAGTAAGGATGCTGATATAAGCTATAATAGAGAATGTTAAAAGGTTCGGTAATCGCAAGGACCAGTAAAGCAATAGGCGTCGGATATCACAGCACGGAGAGCGAGTTGGGGCAAAAGTAATACACTATGCGCCTTATGAGTGCCGAAAACTGGCTGCGATGGGTTACGGCACCCAGGAAAGGATGCAAAGATGTACCAACTGAATATTTAGACGATCACTAACCAGTAACCTTGTGGGAGAGTTACCAGAAGATAGGGGTAAACGTAAATTCCGCATGAGGATATCAAAGTGCAATCAGAGATGCCAGTGGAACATAGAAGGTTGATCGAACGTTGGGTAGCTGATTGTAGGGGAGTCTGTGAAATAAGTGCAAGTGATTCAGATATGATAATGTGACAGGTCTTTTTGTATGGGTGATTCCAGTGTCATATGGAAATTCACATAAAGGCAAAAATTTTTACGAGGAATGCAGTGAACTTCTGAAGAACATGAATAGTGTGTGGACGCAGAACAGACTTTCAAAGAGGAGCCATCGAAGAAACAGACCAATAGAGGCAATTGCTACTGATGCGGCCAAGAGGAAGTCGGAAGGGTGTAAAGATAAAATTTTCTGCATACGTGACAAAGGAATGAATAACCAAATTCTGGTCAGCTACGAATGGCTGGTATGTTGATTCACAAAGGCCTTGGTTGCAGGTGGTGCCAGGTAGAATGGTGAGGGTAGCAGGCAAAAAGGGGCCGGGATGACGAACTGGGCAGAGTAGGCTGGGAAGGCAGCGGCGAGGGCAAGATTCCGGTCATTGGTTTTGCAACGCAACGCAGAACAAAGTGAACTGATTGTATGTAGTAAAGGTAATAGGTATTGAGTCGGTTGATGTGATGGTCGGTGTCAGGAATCGACTCTGCGATCAAGTGAAACTTTCATGGGGGATTGTTACTCCGGTTATAAGATTACGGTCACTGATCAGCCGTGTATGGTGCCCTGTATAACGTCAGCAGACGTGAGTACAGGTTTGAACCATTGTCAAGATGATTGGTCAAATCGTTTAGCCCGTACGGTAATTCGGGTACAGCGTCGAGTTGGCCAATGGCTTCTCAAGTAACCAGTGCGGTCTGAAAGAGATCAGGATTGCAGCAATCTCGAGAGCATCCTGTCTGTGGGTTATGGTTATTGTTTTAATAGAATCGAGGTGATGAATATTCTGTTATCTAAGGGCCAGTGGGCCGATCCATGGGGGATCAACGGATTGCGGCTGGTAATTTTCTAGGGTAGTTTGGTGATAGTAGAGATATAGGGAAATAGCAAGAGCAGGCTTAGCCGGAGTGCACAATTATTTAGCTGGTGAGTGGTGGATGAAGAGACGGGGCCCATTTGAGAACCAGGAATAGAATGATACAACAGGATGGTATCAGGAATAGGAATGAGAAAAAAAGATACTCGTATGGTCGTTGCACCAGCTATGGTCGGGGATGGCATACAATGAAAAGGAAACAAGATACTCGGAGTTTAGTTGAGGCTTTTTCTTGTGAAAGCAAACGTGCTGGTATTTCGTGAATTCATGAGGAATCAGAAGTATACGGATTCCGGTTGGAATGGGGCCTTAACCAGCCATGAGCACATGCACAGATCAGCAAGCCTTTGCTACCAAATAATAGTATACTGAGTAGCGAGACTCCAGTATACGAGAAAAGTGCAAGAAAAGCACGATGAGGCCTCTGAGTCCTAGTCTGAGACGGGAGAATCAGGTTAAGTTTAGCACCTACCACTTTAGGACAAAACAGTTTTTTTAATGAAGTTTACGTCGGTAGACGTTTTGTCTGGGCGATTGGGTCAAAAAAGTAGCAGGCAAATCATCACTGGCTTTGGACTCCACTATTAGTGCGTGGGCTCGAAGAGAACATGAAAAATGGAGCTGCGGATGGTAAATTATAGAAATTTGATGATTACTTTCCTCATTCCGTCAACCAATACAGGCGAGGTTCAGCCAATAGCTGTGAACCGTAGGCATATAGTTACCCGAGGTATTGTCAGAACAGAGGCCGCATAGTACTACTATTCCAACCGTGTGCTGACTACTGCATTAGACATCAGCAAGCTGGGTAAATACCTAACAGGGTACTCAAAATGCTTGGAACTGAGAAAGGCGGGGTCGGCAAGCATACGTGGAGAGCTCGGGCTGCATGCTATCATCCAGCACTAGTTCAGACGAAAAGAACTGATTTTGGCACCACCCGATGTGCCCGCTGCTAATGGAGAACCATCCCTCCTTATTTCATATCGCCCTACAAATTTATTTCCTGAACAAAGTGGTATCCACGCCACCATCTGCAAAGGTTAGCTTTCTTATCACTCCAAAAGTGGTTTTATACGCTGACTGCTATTGCTAACAGTGAGGTGGGCCTATAAATAGCGCTATGCATTGAAAACGTCACTCTTGGTTCCAAGATCTCCCCGACGTTCGATTTCCTGTCTTTCTGCGGTGAGCAATGGAGTACTCCATGGCATCCTTCTTAACTGCAGCCTATTTTCACTCGATCCACAGCTGATCCGTGGGTATCTTAGGGCAGATGAAGCATTCGCCGAAGCTCTAAGCCATTTTCCAGCCTTCATCATCGTCTACTTTCCGGAAATGAGATCACTCTGCTAGGTGTTTTAGGTTGCTAAACACTCAACATACCGGTGAGTTTCTGCCCCCGCGTGATAAAGCGCCTATTTTTGCTTGCTTTCAACTTCCACTGGAACCCCTAGTCCAGATTTATGAGGGTGTCTTAACCTTAGATAGAGTGCCGTTTTTAAGCCCAAGTCGATCGGAAGCGCTACTTGCTATTCTGGCATGACGGCGAGTAAACTGTCAGGTTCTCGAACGTAGCTTTTTCCCAGGACCGTCGATTCTTTCTACTTCCTCGGCCCGTCTGCCCTGAAGTTCCATGGATAAGCTGCGAACTATTTTCCCCAGTGTGTATCGCATTTGGGTCCGATAGGTAGACCAAGTGTTTCTTGGCGGTGCAGCAGTTTTGCTTTTTATCTCCAGACTGTTAGGGAACTTGTCTCGCCGTTGGAAAGCCTTGCTTCTCATAGTACTCTACAGATCGGATTCCTAGTGACCTAAAATGGTTGGCAAGACAGACCCATCAGAATAGCAGGCGCTCGGGTGTAGCCCTTTTCCAGACTAAGCACGGGGCACCCATCGATCGCTCCCCTAGCTCTCCGCGGCGGTAACGCAACAGATAAAATAATCTTCGTCTTAGATCAGATACCCTCCTTTCTACAAAGCTCTCTCCTAATGCCGCATAATTTCGCATTACTTTTTCATACTGCCATTGAATGAGGACTGCTTTGCTTTGGCAAGACAATTTCACGTGTCCCGCCAACGCAAATCAGTTTCCACAGTCCCGTAACACAGCTGGGCTGAATGGTCTCATTATCTGACGTTTTTAGGATCGCCTTCCTTTCTCGTTTTCGAAGTTACTCTTTGATAGCTAATTCAGCTTCTTCCTCATCTATCTTAAGCTGGTATTCTAGTTACACTGTTCTCAATCTAAAACCATCACCAAATTGAAATTCTGTTATTGACTGAACTAATTGAAGTTGCAATGACGTAAAGAGTAAACTCAGCAATAATAAACGAATTCGTATCACCCAGAAATGCTCCAGAGGCTTGCCCGAGTTACTTCCTGTCCAGCTTCTCTCCGCCCCCGTCCCCTTGTCATTTTCGACTGGTTTTCTCGTGGTAATTCCAAGCTGAGTACTGCACCGTTATTTCGATTTTCAGTAACTTATGGTCAAATTACCCAATCTCAAAGTCAGGACAAGATTGGTTCGCAGATTCTAAGTACTAGGTTGACAAATAATCCGCGGGCTAGTTATACACGGAACTCAACTGCATGGCCACAAAGTTAGAGAATGATGAGCAGGATCTAGCAAAGGTCACCGTCAGATGCGGCTTTCACGGCAGTCAGTGGTCAAATCAAAGGGATGCCATGGAACTTGTGGGAAATACAAACAATTGTTCAAAGGTGGTGGTCGATTCGTGCTGTTTGTTCGAGGGCCTCTAAGAATAATTCGCACAGTGCTCACAGTAAAAGTATAAGACAATGGTTAAGGAGGATCTCTGCGAAATAAAGTAACAGTTGCCACCTTTCAAATCGTATAAATAACCCATTTCCACCACAGGATTTACCGTATCCCCACCTTCTCTTCATCCACGACAAGAGGCTTACCCACAGAAATTCGCTGTAGCTCACACCTGCAACTATGACCTCTGCCAGTCATGACGGCAGAACGACCTGTCCTACCAAATTTGCCTCTCAGTGTGTTTCCCCAGTCCAATTCACCTTAGTATTCCAGCATCCACAATCCGTATAGTCACCTCTCTAATTTCTTACGAAATCTTTCACTCCTCTACTAGCATCCATCACCCCAAGCAACCTTCCACCGATTTTATCACGGTTTACCCTCGAGATCTTGTCCAGGGCCAGCCTACCCTTCGCCGGGTCATTCATCTTACGCTGCTTATCTACCTCAGCAATCAGTATAAGTCGCCATTGGACTTCAAGTGTGGGTTACCCACATGGATCCACAACAAACGCACTGCCCACGTCGCAACAGAAACAACACTCGAATTCCAGTTTTCATATAATGGTGACCCGTTCAGTAATCACCATTCTCTCACCCGCATTTTATCCACTGAACTCACGGTAGACAAAACCTCCTATAGAAATGTTGCTCTTCGTGTCATTAACAAGCCTTCTTTCCCTCTGGAACAAATCCCTTGACACGGAAAGGCTAACTGTAGTCCACAATTTTGGCATCGCCCTGGTCATCGAAACTCGGCTCAAAAAGCCCCCCCCCTGTCCAAACACGTGATTGTTTGTCAGACTTTTAGGGTTCAGCGAATTCACAGCCAGGGTAGAGGCTGCTAAGGGATACGTCATGTGCACTCTTTCAGCGGCTTTCGTGGAAAATTCTATCTTGACAAATATTGAAGACTACTTACTGTTTACAATCACTCTGTCCCGGAGGGCCATTAATCTAGGTTGTGATAACCCTCATCCAAGCAATGATACTTCGTACTTTAACCCCATTATTATAGGATTTCAGCCCATCATTATTTGTTGCTGAGGCTAAAGGTCACCGTGAAGTCGTACGGCGCGGAAACCAGTAAACATGGCTGGTTATCTTCTTGGTATACGACGATTGACATTTTTACTCAAATATCCCATCAGTTTTTCTCGTCCCTATTTCAGGAACGATTTTAATTATGGGGGAGAAAAAGTCGCTCTACCTCCCTGAAAGCTCGGTTTACTGGTAAGTACTTCCCTGTTACCACACCTAACGTGTTACATATTAGGTTCTACATAATACAGATAGTATTGCTGTCGAAAAAGAATGCTAGTTGGATACTATAACTGGTGACCCTAGTATAGAACCACTGACAAAATTCACGTAACTTTAACGTCGTGTGGTCCTCGGAGCAAGAAAATACCAGTCCGCCCACGGGACCTCTCTGGAGGAAGCCGAAAAACAGTCGTAAAGACCTTGTGCCAATATTGTTTTGTGTGCTGAGTTAGCCCACTGATATCTTCCAGTCCATTAGTATCAATTCCCAGTGAGATTGTCATTGCCAAGCACACATCTCCATACCCGACATATTTGCCTTGAGCAGTAACTACCTCCGATGAAAAGGACAGGTTCGTCGATGCTTCGGAAAATCTCCGGCAGTTAATCGGGCAGATCCGTTGCTTAGTTTGTTAGAAGACCACGCGTATGACATTACTGTTGAAACTGGAATGAACTTCACCACAAATTTAGATAGTACCCTCGGGAACATCAGGGTTTCATTGGCCCGGGGGCTAGTAATGGCCTGCTAGCACGAGTTTCACGACGAAGCCGATGGACCTGGACAGCCGATCCTAGAAATCACCAAAGGTCTAAGCCTCCGGTAAGCGGAAGCTTTCCCGAAAATCTCAGTTGATAAATAAGAGAAGGTTGAGCACCATAGACTAATGGAACTCTCCAAAGTACCCAGGATTCAAGGATAATTTGTCCTAAGGCAACCACCGACCCTTCGGTGGGGCTACAGATAGCAAAAGCCACAAGTTCCCCCCCAGTCTTGACAAGTAGGAAGCTACATGAGCAGGCTTCACCGGGGTGGGCAGCAGCAACGGCGGCTTCAACCTCCACATCGACGAAAATTCCCTTGATATCAACAAGCTGCGGCTGGCAGCAGCTTCCAACACAGAAGCACCATCAGCGTCATGGTGAGAAACAATGAAGGGATAGTTCACTGCGGCCAGCACTGGTACGGGCACAAGAAGAGAAAACCCTAACGTCTATTACTGTCTTTTGCTCAGTCCTTTCCGCTGAGTCCAATTGGGTTGGAGGAAAAGCACTTAAAAGATTTGGTCGACACTGAGGCCACCCGCGGCCTCGAGAACCAGCAGTGACTAAGGCTCCGAGATACGACCGCTCTTCAGCAAAATGAGGTTATCAGGACTCCGTGCGGAGTTGGTGGTAAACCTCCGGTAATGGTTTACGAGGTGAATCCCAAGGCTCGAATAGGAGGGGTAAGCCGCATTTACGGTTTTGTCACTGTTCGTCTCATGGGATGGGATATCATTGTCGGGATTGGTTTATTACCATGTTTGACTGCAATATCAACGTGAGCTTTCAGCTTCTACACAACCTCAAGTGAACCAATACATCTTACCACGGACAACCCGGTTAACGATTTTCTGTCGCCGGTATCAAGTGAAGACTACCACAGTAACGACAAAAGCGGCCTGGTACAGACGGTGTACGCACCGCCATATATGGTAAACGAATAGAAACCTGAATAATAGCTATACCGAAGTTCTTTCCCGGGATGGCATAAAACTATGTCGGACGGACGAAGTGCTACACGTCCTTAACAGGCTAAATCCAATAAAATGCACTCCAGAAAGATATTGTAAGGTTGGTTAGAACTTACCGGCTGTTTCCTTATTACGTACGTTCGCTAGTCCTTCCCAACACGCTTGGACCACCTGCTCTTTACAGTGGTACTCTGCAATATACCATCAAGATCACCATAACATTGTTTCCCACAACCCATGAGAAGGAGAACACTATAGGCAGGGAGAGGGTGGTTAGTGTATATAGGAGAAGCGTGCGTGTAGCGCGCACGGGTAACGTTCAAGTGGCCACCGCGCTTGGTGGCGCGGGATCACATAAACACTAGTGTGTGTTATACAAATAATCAGGGTTGAATGCCACTACAATATCACTTGTTTCGAGTTACTCTTAGGGAATTTGACTGAGCAAAGCCTGGATAGCTCTATGAACCAACAATCCAAGTCCCCTTGGGCAGCACCGACGATCTTGGGTTTCGATTATCGAAAACTCCACCAGGTGACCCGGGAAGATTCCCTTCCTCTACCAAGGATGGATTTTCCACTCGAATCACTGGGAGGGTCGGGGTGGTTCACCGCACTGGTTTTGGCCTCTGGGTATTGGCAAGTGGAGGTTGTGGGACGAGATCACGAAAAGACAACTTTCGCACTCCCAGATGGTCGGTACGAGTTCCAGACAAAGTCGCTTGGTTTGATGAGAGTGCCAACCACTTTCCAGCTCCCAAATATAAGGTTTTGGTTAGCTTGATTCCATAGTGCTGCTTGGTGTACGTGAATGAAATAATCGTAACAAGGAAGCAGCCTGAGAAACATCTGCACAACTCGACCCTTGTACCCGACAGGACTGGTAGTGTGGACCGTAAACTAAAGCCATCCAAAAGCCACGTGTTGCAAGGACAGAAGTCGTATTTAGAGCGTGTTTTTTTGGCACAGACGTTTGAAAGGACCCCGCAAAAACAGCACTGATCGAAAACCGGCTGTCCCCTGAGACGGCTGAAAAAGTTTGAAGGTTTTTGGGGCCAGCACCATATCATGGGAAGTTAATGCATTATTTCATTGCCGTACTTGCTCCAGTAAATCCATTACTGTCAACTATTAAAGAATTTAAATGGGGCGACGATCGAAAAATGCATTTAAATAGGTTCGCACAAGGCTGTCAGGCCTCGGTACTGACATTAAAAGACATCTCAGAATTCATAATGGACTAATGAGCTTGCCGGGACATGGATAGGAGGAGAGTCTATGACACTGCGACTAGAAGGGGTTCAGTACCCGAAGGCTGTAATGAGGAAGCTGAGGTTTGGGACAAGGATTTCACCACTCGCGAATCGAGGCTTGCTTCAAGCGAGGCCGGAGCCAGCCGAGTTCACTGACGATTCTCCCCGAGAAATATGGCTGGCTAGAATAGCACTGGTGGCCCACACCAGCGGGGGTAAAAGTCACATCAATCCAGTCCAATACAGAGCGCGGCCTGATGGCCTAGAACCAGGAAGAAACCCGGCTAAACCTCCCGGAAGGCTGATGAAAATCTCCCAAGAAAAACTGAATATCGTAATTGGCTCTCGAGCTGCCTGGCTCACGGCAGTAAAGAAGTCACGTACGTGGCAGGGAATAATTGAAATTAGGGCAGTGCTACCAGACCACTACAATTTGGGCGCGATAGCAACTGCTACAGGGCTGGATCGAAAGTCCTCGGAGGTACTGGATCACGTGCCTTCTTCAAGCAGACCAGCGGGGACGATCGGTGCAAACCTTGCTATTGCCCCTGGAGTTGCTTTTGAGAACCGGGAAGGGCTAAACAACAACAGACACCCAGGCGACGGAGCAAACGTGATGGTGTTATATACTGGTGCGTGTGGTATTAGAAACAAACGGATGGAGCTCTCTGAAGCCTCTTGGGAACATAGGGTGCCAACAATTGCCGTTAAAGAAACATGGCCCTCCACAGGAGACCATGAGCCAGGATTATTAAGTAAGGACTTTGAAATCTATAGGCGGGACAGAGCACACGGCTGCTTAAGAGAAGGGGCAGTCATCCACATTAGGTCAGGCACAAACTATCTTGAGTCTCAGACTCAGATACGCCCTCGGAATGTCCGGCTTTGCTCCTTGGCCGTCGTCCCTCCAGGCCGAAAGGCTAACATTGTCTGTGTCAACAGGGCACCGGGTACAAAACGCGACGCCGAGGTTTGCCTACTATTGACCCTAACCGAACTCGTGGAGCAAGCGAGTAAATCCTATTTTAGTGCGGGATTGGACCTTCCGCACATCGACTGGACAGTTGAAGTCTGCAAGCTGGGATCGCATGAGGGGAGCTACCTGGAGCGGCTGCGGGCAAATGCGCCGCACCAAATTAGTAGAGAAGGTGAGAGATTTGGTCTGGAGGCTCGCTATCCTTGATCGGTCTAGCAATAACAGACCGCCTCAACGAGGCCCTTGAACTGCAATGTAGTGTGTCTCTGGCAGAAGTGACAACGCGTCTGTCAAAATCACGTTGTGCAAGCGGCTACGCAAGGTAGACCCAAGAGTGGTTAGGATAACGGTAATGCTGACAGATAAGCTTTGCAATAGGAAGATGGGGCTTAGGCAGGACACCGTAGAGAAGAAGTCTGCCGGAGAACGATGGCAATTCATGAAGAAGAAGTGGAGAGGGAAAACCGGTGTGGTGAAATTGATACAACTGCCACGGCCACCAGGCGTAGAGGCGGCAGCTGGAACCATCACAAAGCTTCCGGCAGTCGGCTACCCTGGACCCCTTTTACAAAGCTTAGAAACGATACAGTGAGCCTTCTGAGAGAGCCTAAGCGACGGCTTGAGGTCCGATTTGCCAAATATATACAAGAGCAGCGGAGGGAATTCCAAAGCCGTGTGCAGTCAAAAGGCTGAAAAACGGATGTGATATGTCCTGTACCCACTATGGACGAAGGCTCCGCCTATGATGACCGGAGCAAAAGGGACGCCCTGAGCGAACACCTCAGTGGTCTATATAAGGTAGATGGTAGGGTACGAGTCGACTTGGCCCCGGCGCTTACTCTCTGCAGTAGGATGAGCTTGATCTCTCGGTAGGACTCGCGCGTAAATACATACGGTAACTGAATGGCCACCAGTCAGCGCCTCCAGATGCATCCACCCAGTTACCGTACGGCCGGCGGGGAAATCACAGTTCCATCGGTATGCAAGTTTCACAGGTCCACTTTGGACCAGAGTAAGCTGCCTGAGGACCAGGAAAGCGCGGCGGTTGTGGCAATGCGTAAGAGTGGACCTACATGGGCTTCTGGTAACTTTAGGCCGGTAAGCCTAACTAGCGTCCTATGTAAAGTTCTTGAGGTGATCATTGGCGCCCACATCTGTAAGCATTTACTTGAGTACGCCAAGCTAAGCCCAGCCCATCATGGGTTCCTAAAATTTAGTTGTCGGACCAATCCCTTGTGCTTCTCAGATGAGGTGGCTCGACGATTAGATGTAGGCAAGCAAGTTGAAGTATGTTACCTCGACTTCAGCAAGGCTCTCGACTCCTTTAGTCACCGTCTTATGCTGTGCAAGATAGAGATGTCTGATGTAGGCGGGCCGGTACATAGGTGGCTGGCGGACTTCGTCTCCTACAGGAGGCTGTGTGTCGAAGTAAAGAACAGGTGCTCCAGTTTGATGAACGTCACCAGTGGTATACCTCAGGGACCCGTCCTAGGCCCGATTCTTTTCCTTGTGCCTATTAGAGGTCCGGCATTTGCTCTTCAATCGTCTAGTCTTATATCGCTGATGGCGTGAAAACTGAAAGGTCTGGGGGTGGGGGCGATCTGGGCAGAGAGACAGGAACCGTTCCCCACTGAGCATACAAGTGAAGCTTGCCGCCAGATGCTTGAAAAGGCCGTTTGTTGCCAAGGGCGTCAGCAACCCTAACCCTCGCTCGTGACCATGAGCTGCTCGCTATAGAAGCAGTTGGTGACGTGAAAGATCTCAAGGTCATCACGAGCAGTGAATTTTAGTGGTCAGACCAGTGCAACTTTGCGGCCAAAAAGGCTCTTATTGTGACCTTTGGATTGTTGCCAACCTTGTCTTGCTGGCAGCTGAATATGCTCGTACCTATTCACGTGGCCATCGTGAGAACTCACTTGGAGGCCAGCTAATAGGCTTGGGCATCTTTTTACAAATTGGACGCTGCCTGTCAGGAGGACTTCCGGAGCGTCAGGAAGCAAATGAAGGAAATGCAGACGGGTAAGACGCAAACACAGAGACTGTGATCTCAACGTTTTCCGGGTAACATTATTAATTATAATAATGGAATATTTATGGACCGTGGTCAACAGGCACGCATGTAAGCATGATCAGAGTTTGCAATACCACTGAATGAGATGTGAGATTCACAAATTTCAAAGAGGGATTCGCACATTGCAGCAACAATGGACTAAGACTGGGGAGAGTTTAAATGGAACAGAGCGATAAGAGAATACACGACGAGTACGAATTGATTTCGAGTGAACTGCGGCAATAGTAATGAATCGGCTGGGTGTAGGAATGTTCAGACGGACGTTGGCTTCGGACGCAGGAAATACAATATTGACAGGAATGATGCAATAAAATGGTCAGTAGTGCTTATTCATGTTCACTTAAAAAGGTAATTGGCGTTGAGACAAAGGAGGCGGGGGAGAATTTCATGAAGGTTCGCAGAGGAATACTAATTCTCATAGATTTGTGGATTTAAAAAGGAATAGTACCCCCTGAAAAGGTGAGACAATTTCCATGAGAAGTGGTGTGTGTCATCTGGTATCGGCAGTTCGCAGCTGGTGGAAGATGGATGAAGTTCCAGGAAGGAATAATCGGCGTTCGAAATGCCATGTCCACGAGGAACGAAATAAGGCAAGACAGGGGTGAAAACCATTGCAATATGCCAGGCTATGCTGGTAAATTAGTGAATACATCATTCTGTTGAGTTTCTTGTGGCTTTTCTGTGTCCGTGTTGGGCTTTTCGGACAAGGGTTGGCTGCGGCTTTTGTTCTTTGTTTCATCATAGGAGGGAGGAGGGCATCGCCGAATCTGGACCGATCACCATTTACTTAGGAGTCCTCGCACGGTGACTTCGACACCGGGGAGTCTTGCAGTGCGAATTCTTCAGTCAGCCTCAGAGGAGCTTATGCGGCAATACCGGGACTTATTGTGGGTGAAACCCGGCGGCTGGATCGTATTTGCGGAAGTCGGCCTTTGGTGTGGTTTTAGACAGGCAGAGAAAAAGATAAGCTGTCCGCACGACGTATTACGGCCAGGCAACGTGATGGTTGGTGGTTCTGAAAGTGAAAAAAGGAGGATCGCAGTCTGGGTAATGCTCCAGCTGAGGGTTAGCATGAGCAAAATAACAGACCAGAGTGCGGAGGTTGGAAATGAGGCACAATGATCTTAGTGGAATGAGGAGTCGTTGGTATTGTGATTCGGTGTTCGTGGGGGATAACTGGGCTTGCACTGCTAGGCAAAGTTATTGATTACGGATCCGACCGTTCACCGAGAATTCTTATCTTCCGGGATTAATCAAGCCATTGAGGTGCATTTGGACTACACGGTCTGAGGACTACGTGAGAAAGCAGCTGGGCAACACGAAGAACCTGAATAACAAGTTTATATAATAGGTCTAAGCGATATATGACAAATTCCCCAGTAGTGTTTTACAGGTCGCAAGGAAGCAGCTGGGATACACTAAGAACCCAAGTGGCAAGTTTTTATGATAGATCCACAGGATGAATGACAAATCCTATCGTGGGTTATCCACAGGCCAAATGCTGCGGTTTGCCGTTAGGTATGGCGGTAAACTGGAGAGTGGGCTAGATTCTAGGGCAAGAGAAAAGCCGCTTCCTTACAGAAAAGAGGGAAAATAGATAAGTGAGCGAAAAATACAGGCGCTTTTTCTACGCTTTTACATGTATGCTTATATGTACAATACATGTATGTTGTTTAATCCAAAAAACCAGACCTCAACGTCACGACCATCCATTTCTGGTGCTGGCATGATTTTGGTGTTCTGCCTTTCTCCCCTAATCCACAGCTGGTAGAATTGCCAGACTGCAGCCCTCTCCGTTTTGTTTTCAGAACCTGCACCCCAAGGACGATTGTCGCCTTCTCCAACCCAGGAATAACTTGGAACCTCTCTCGCTGGACAGAACAAACGAGATTCACACACGACTCCATTTTCGCCCGTCTCACGATCGCTTGCCCCAAGATTCCCACCATCAGACTTCTTGAACCTGGACTACTCGATCTCACTGCATTCACACAACTTATTTTAATCCCATATGTTATTATGCCCGTTCCGTGTTAGAACCCGCTAATACTGTTCAAACACTGACACATTTATTGTCACTGTTCATTGCTTCATCGGTCACCAAAAACAAAACGTCCGGCGCTGACATATCTTTCAGTAGTCCTCCAGTGGGCAGCGAAGTAATTAGTAACTACCTGCACTCTTCATCGGTCCATCCGATCGCATCCGCAATGCTGTTGCATTGAGTGTTCGGGCTCTGCAGATCACTGCGTTCCCTCCACGATTGGACGTCTCCGATACACTTCCCATGCTGCATCGCCGCTCCGTTCCCATCATTTGTTACACCTGTCAAACTGGTCATTAGAAATGCGACACTCACCGTCTACTTAGTATATCTTCACCGTTATCGACACCTTTGATCTTCCAGATGTTGCATTCGTGTTATATTACCGGAACTGACCCCGTATCCAGCCTCTAAATCACACCACTATCTGCACCGGCTGATACATTTTATTTCTATATTCGTTGATCCACTGCCGCTTTCAGCGATATACCTGGGCAGTCTTATTGATCTCTCATGTTTGCATGGTTCACTCCACACAGCCTTCATATGTTGACGCACACTTACCTGTGAATTACTTTACCTTCCCTCCCGCAGGACTGAACACCTGCATAATGGATGTAACCACACGGTCAATATTTATTAGTTTTCCACTTCGCTTTGACATTTCATACCAACCCCACATAAAGTTAACAACTTGCCGCACGCTCACCTGTTTTCCTCCGGCCGTTCCCTGCCACCATCACTCTGGTAGTATCCCTCCCAAGAAATACGCAATTGTTTGCCACATAGATGATTCCTCCAGTATACAGCCACCACTTTATATACTACCATCTTTGCAGACTGATATATTTCCATGGTAATACTTCTTGACATACCTGTCGTAAAGTGAATAATTCACCGAACGCTTCGACGAGATTTCTATCCATATGCCTCTCATATTCTGTAGCGCACCAAAAACATATCCTTCGAATATGTTCGAATTTCCACCAGTGGTAATTATTTCATATACTACTTATGCATATACTCCGGACCTTCAACCGACATCATTCGACCATGACCTTCGAATTTGCCGGGCATTACTGCAGTTTTAGTTCACTGTAACACTCTGATACACTACATGCACGTGTTGTACCCTTTTGTGAATAGTCATTCCAGCATCACTATAATCATCATCATCCTGCTTTCTAGCATGCTTCGGGCGCATCCGAAATATACAATTATTAATATTATTATTATTATATAATTGGCGCTTTGATGAGACGTGTCTGTCGTCTGATGTATCGACTTGTTGTCCAGAGCCAGGGTGGTTTTATAGCTGATATCAACAAACATGCCAGGCTTGCATGGGAGGGTACGAGGTGGTTGAAAATTAGAGCGGGGTGTGGGTAGGCATATGCGGAGAGACCAGTTCGGTATCACCCCAGTCAGTCTCGCGCCTAGGAACCAAGAGCATGTCAAGCGGACAAGGGAGATGTGGGGTTTTCCCTTTCGCAGGGTCAGGTCTGAGCTGATGGGAGACGCCGGTGATTGGAGCTTGCCCATTTCCTTTACAGCCCAATAATAATGGTATATTTAGATCAAATCGATCCCGCTAGGTCTTTTTCTAACAGAGGGGTGGTTGAGCTTATATAGGAACTTTCCACAGCCCCTCCGCCCGACCTTTATTTTCCGCTTATATGCCTTTTTTGGCGACTGATGGGAGCGGTCTCTTTTACCCACTTCCGGACGCAGCTATGGTGAAGGTGCCGCTGACCTCAGGGCTTTCATTTGCATGGGATAACAAAATACAGGGTGGAGCTAAGCGAACACACGGAGTAGGAAAACGAGCGTTGTAATGTACGAGCCTGCGTATATGTTTCAGTCTCGTACAGAGTCAGACAGTGTCTGAAACTGCCAGAGACCGTTCTAGTGTGGTTGAGTTGGGCTGCACCAGTAGACGTGATTGCACATACGGAGAGAGGACAGCAGTCTAAGTTAGACGATGGATTCATAAATCTTGATGATACAAGCTGACTTTTATGTCGGGGAATAAAGAAGGAGGAAATTGAAGCCAACAGGTGGCTGTTGGAAGGTAGACGTATGGGGTGAGAGATTTCCGACCGGGATGATTAAGGAAAGCAAATTACGGTAGGTCAGGGAAGCTGAGAGGAGCTTTAGCCAGAATAAATAAGTGATGAGACGAAGGATCAATGACCGAAGTAGTGGGCAGTGTAACTTAATGTCCTGGGATCCAGCACCACTGAACCACTTGGCGCTAGGGGAAAACATCAACGGCTAAAAACCTTGAGCTAGAGGAAAGTTGTTTTAGATGGCTGCCCTGGCACTATATAGCAAGGGAGTCAGTAATTGTCTGGACATAGTTGTGAAGACCGACTAGTGAATTAGATAAATCAGGGTCGTATAGGGTTTAAGTGATAGTAGGTGAACGTGGGTGAGTAGAGAGAACCGGCAAGCGTCTTACTAGTTTTAGTTGTAAACGGCAAAACGGTGTCTCACTGCAATGTAGGTTGTGTTCGGTGTGCATAAAAAAGTGTTAAAAAATAATAAGTTCAGCGTCTGTCGTTAGGCAGGAAATGGTAGGTTCGGGATATGGTGCTATGATCCTAGTAGTAGAACTTGTCTTCGAAGGTCAGCTCGACGGGTGGCAGAGGGCAGGAGAGGAGACGGAAGCTAGGGTAATAAAGTTCGATGTCTTCTTCATAGACTTGATCTTCAGATACGCTGGCGTTAGTCAAAGTTAACAGACCACTGAAGGTAAGTTTTGAATTTAGGGCATGGCTAAATTGGGTTACTGATGCACACTTGAGAATAGTCAAAGGTGGCTTATTCCAAAGCTTTGAGTATATAATAAGAAACAAGTTGTATCTTATTGCCAACCTCGACTGTGGAAGGTCAGGCTGAAGTCTCTATGGTGCAGAGGGTAAGATGAAGGTAGCGAAAACTGTATAGATTTGGTAGAAGTAAAAGCAGAGTGATGAATAAGTCTATACAGAAAACACTAGTTAAGCCTGACATGTCTAAGCCATACGGGATCAAGCTTTAGTAGAGCGCGTCGCTCTTTATAGCTCATTGGAGAAAAGTATCCTATTAGCTTCTTGGTGAAGGTACGCTGGACTTTCTCAACGCGTATACTGTCCGATTAAGACATTCCGGAGAAGATTATAGGACAATATTCAAGGTAGGGTCTAGCATGGGATTGGTATGCAAGGAGAATATTAAGTTTACTTTTAAATGATCTGAGAACTGGTCCTATTATCTCCCTGGCCCTGGACGTCTTAAGTGAGACATGTTCCGAGAATTGTAGATTGTTAGTGTATTGAAGCCAAAGATCCTTTACTGATGAGCTTGGGGTGATGGGTACTTGGTTTACTGACAGAGATCGGGGAGGGATCTGACATCTGCAGGTTGTGTAGAAGCTTTTGGATGTCGAGAAGCACATCTGCCATGAAGTGCACCATTGATCAAGTTTCTGAAGATCATTATATATTTCAGACAGCACTGTGCTCAAATCTTGGTGACGGAACCCATACACGATTTTTATGTCATCGGCGAACAGAAAAGGTGTGCCATGTTGCACAATCGAAAAAATGTCGTTAATATAGAGTAAGAAAAATAGCGGACCAAGTACACTTCCTTGTATGACTCCACTAGTGACAGGCACCGGTTGCGATAAGTGACTATTAGCATATACAACCTGGGTTCGGTCCAACGGGTAGGAAGTTATCCATGAAAAAAGCTGGTCATGGATACTGTGGGCCTGGAGTTTCGTTAACAACCGAGAGAGAGGAACTCGGTCAAATGCCTTGGCCATATCGAGGTAGATGATATTCGCAGATTTTCCGTAGTCAGCTGCCGTGGTCAGTAGGTTGGAGGAATCAAACTGGAATGTAGTACAAGAAGGTGATTTTAGGAAGCCATGTTGGCGGCTGTGAATGAGGTTATGGGAAATGAGATAATCGGTCATCTGTTGTTTAATCAAACGCTCCATTATTCTGGCAATCAAAGAGGTATGGCTAATAGGGCGATTATTCGAAGGGTCATGCACTGGAAATTTCTAGTAGATAGGAATAATGATTGAAGTTTTCCACTGGGATGGAAAAATGCCATGTTTAAGGGACAAGTTACAGAGATTCATAAAGAACAGAGGCGACTTCGAGAGAATCCCGTAGAAACTTTAGTGGCAGTGAAGAGTTTACCTGGTCTCAGGCAGGATAATCCACTTCGAATGGCTTTGGAATACAGAACAAGGATACAAGAGAAAATGCCAACGAACGTTCGAGCTAGATTGATAACTAGATCAGGTCAAGGTCACCCCAAAGTCGAATTCAGGTTGTCTCGTTTTCTTTTTTTCTGATCCCGCTGCTTAGACTTATAACTGTGTCCACCCCTATGTGTATCACCTCATTACACAAAACAGTGACCTAGTTAGTTGGACAACTGCGGCAAACCGAAGTGCAGCCGCCAGTTATTATCGCGAGTAATAGCTATAATATTATTATTAATAATAATTGTATATTTCGGATGCCCCCGAAGCTTGCTAGAGTGCATGATTAGATGACTATAGTGATGTAAGAATGAGAATTTACAAAAGGGTACAACACGCATGCAGAGTATAAAAGAGAGTGTTACAGCGAATCAACACCGTAATAATGCCCGGCAAAGTTCAAGGTCAGAGTCAAATGTTCGATCCGGCCGACGGTGGTTGGAGCTGGCTAAAAGGGAGAGTGAGTGCATAAACAGAACCGGAAATAATCACAACAATAAAAATTCCTGCTGAATCAAAGGTTATTTGCTACAAAAGCAAGGAAAGGAGAAAAGAGAGTTTATCAAGGGGAATTCAAAGAGTTTTTTCATGTATAGGGGTGCAAAGTGTATGGATGGGAAACTCCTGCACGTACAAGAATGGATCCTCAATATAAAATGCCATGAATCAATCACCCTTGTGACGGTTGTGTCTAAAGGTGAGATGCCGGCGTAGTCAATCTCAAGGAAAGAGACTAACAAATCCCATGGATAGAGAGGGTGATTATAAAGGCAGTGATGGAAGAAGTGGCCAGCTGTAAGCCAGTAAGTTTTCAGCTATTTATTTTGATTGATATAGGTATGTCTCGAAACAACAGCAAAGATATGGAGCTACGGCAGTAAATCAAAGTGAATTGCTTTATGTGGCGATTGCAGGGGCGAATACCGTGCAGAAGCGATAATGGAGCTGAGGGTAGATAAATGACTTGATGACCGTTTTGATGAGCAGATCATATGGAAACGGTGAATTGCCAGCTGCGGAACCAATGGGTTTGGTACGAGAAACTAGAGCGGTACACTGGATTCAGGACAAATTGAAACATTCGGCAGAGAAGGCAAGATAAGTTAAATTGGAAAGTCTGGTGGTCGTTTAGATCAATGAAGAGAAAAGTTGGCTTCATGGCCGAGAGAAGTAATCAAGTACAACGGAAAAAGGCGCAGATGAAAAGTAAGAGCTTACAGCGAAGTAAAATAAGTGCTCACAGAGGACTGTAAGAGCAATGAAATGGACTACAACGATAATACTCCGGGCGATTAGGAGCCTCATTGTTGAGTATTCGGTTTGGCTTTTTTGAGTGATGTCGGCTGAAGGTCTGAGGTGCAAGCATAAATGACATAGGAAATAGTTACCACTGGTGGAAGTTCGAACATATCCGAAGGATATGCTGTTGGTCTTCATAAATAGAGGAATTTATCGAGCGGATTAGAAAGAGTTACTAAGGGGCTCCAGATTATGAGGGTTGTGTCGATAGAAACCTCTCCGGAGCGTTCGGCGAATTATTCACCTAATGACAGGTACGTCAAGAGGTTTTACCGTGAAATTATACCAGTCTGCAAAGATCGTGGTATATAAAGTAGTAGCTGGATACTGGATAAATGAGGTATGTAGCAAAGACTTGCTTATTTCGTGGGAGGGAGACTACCAGAGTGGTGGTGGTGGAAGCGGCCGGAGGAAAACAGGTGAGCGTGCAGCAAATTGTTAACTTTATATAGGGTTGGTAGAAAATGTCAATGCGGAGGCAAAGAGAAATCGATAAGGACCGCGTGGTTACAGCGGTTACACAGGTGTTCAGTTTTGCAAGAGCAACGGCGGAGTAATTCACAGGCAAGTGCACGTTAATAAATCAACGCTGTCTAGGGTGTACCATACACAAATGACAGACCAATAAAGCTGCTCAGGTATATCGCCGAAGGCGGCAGGGGATCAACGACTATAAAATAAAATGCGTCTGCCGGTGTAGATAGTGATGGGATTTAGAGGCTGGATACAGGGTCGGTTTCCGTAATATTATACACGAATGCAACATCTGGGGACGACCACTCAGGTAGATTAAGATATTCCTCGATAAAACCCCCATCCTACGGGAAATACTTCGCTCGCTGAGAAGTTACTCCGCCTTGCTCATGCAGGCTGACCCCACTGGAACCGATATGAAGGTTACCCAATGCCTCACTGGCAAGAGGTCAAAGGCGAGCCCAGAGCCTCACCCTGCCTACCTGCAAACTGTCGACCAAGATATTTCTAACTCCCCACCCCCGGTTCATCTTCCATACAAAAGCCCTCTTCTATCATCTCCCCTAGTAGCGTCTACCTCCAGTAGAGCTCGCCCCCGACCACAGGCCCCAAGCGGCACGCCACTTTAGTATTAAACCTGCCCCCCCATCATAGCCCCAGAGCCGAGACAAGACCATGGTGCGACCATCAGCCCCCGCTATACTACTTCCCATCCGGCCCCCGAACCGTTGACGTGTTATCAACCACCGCTCTCGCTCCTAAGACTTCACGAACTACGCACATGCAGCTAGCTCAGCCGCGACACTTCGTAGTTATCCAGATAAGTGCCCCACCGATCCTCCCATGAGCCTACCTGGTACTCCTACCAGGTCCGCACTTGTTCAGCGAATCACTTCATCCCTGGCCTCCACCCTCAATCGGCATTTGCTTATAGCGTACTCCCTGAACCTCCAGGTGGGAACCAGTTGGGCCGCCATCCAGATTCGTCCAACGCCATCGTCCCTGAAAGTAGCAGTAACCTTCAGAGACATGCCAGCGCCTTGCACGCTTCCGTTGCCTCACACCCAATTTCACTGTCGTTCCCTCTCTGGCCGGATTGGTCAAACCAACCCTCCATCTCCGTTGCTGCCCTGTATCCCTTCCTCCACCCCCCGGACAATAACCCTCCATACTACAGCCTCAAAGTGCCCCCGCTGACCCCCCCCTCCACTGCCTTCCTCCGCCAACGCCCAACCCCTCTAATCACGAAGTACCACTTATTTGTCCTGGCAGATAATCCAGGTTCGTACCTGTATCCCGTTTCCTCGCCCCACCTACCCACCCTCCCCACTTACCGGCTCTCATAACCCTCAGGTGCCTCCAGACCTTTTTAGATTTTGCCGCTCCCTTCCCGTCCCCCACTCCACACTACCTCCCAGTTACTCACCCACATTCCTCCGCCCCCAGGCCGACCTACAAGCGTTATACTGAATCTTCCCAACAGGTAGGCTACCTGCGGTCAGGACCTCATTTTTTCCTGACCGGTGCCCTCCGCACCCGTGGCCATATTGCTAATCGCCCTATGGACCATATCGATATACTTTCACAGACCTATGTCACTGATCGCTCCCCACTTGATGTCATGTCCTTTAGTACCTTACACCCTGCACTCCTCCCTGTCCACCCCGCTTCGACAGATATTCTCAACCTCTCACTTTGCCATATCGTGCCTTCTCCCCCCTGTACCATGTGACACCCCTCCGGCCCACATCAGCGATGTGTTGCACACCCACCGTATTGATCATCCACAACGATCGGCGGCGCTTCATTCTAACGCTTTGCCTACTTTTGTCCCCCATCAAACACCGCCCATCCTCCCTCTTCCACTGACGCTCTATCCCAGCTGAGACTCAAGTCCTATCACCACAGCGATCCCAATAGTCTTGCACCTGGCATCCATGCTTTGCACACTGACACTAAACTCATTCTTACTAGTTGTTATCAACGCTCGATCAATAATTAGAAAAATATCACACCTGCGATCTCTGGCATTTACCTCAAACGCTGGCATTGTACTAGTAACTGAATTCTAGTTGTCAGATGATGCCTTGCATGACCTTGTTCGCATAGCTTGGTATAAATGCTTCTCGAACACCCGCCAGTCCAGGCGTGGAGGGGGCTATTTAGCCCTTGTCAAATGCTCTATCCTCGCTAGTGTTACTGACCACACTTCCCTTGGTGGATGGACCCAACTTGTCTCCTGCCCTAAAATGGGGAACAAAATCTTGGGCCCAGTATTCTCCATTGATGTTTCTGATATCATCACACAGATTACTGATCACCTCCTGCGCAGTGAACGCCGTATTGTCAGGTGCAAGTTCCTCTGCCTCAGCAGATCCCCTCAGATGCAATTCCCTCCCCCAGTTCCTAATCCCTACGGTTCTTGTAACTGGCTCCTAGTGCCAACGATAATCCGCCCCCTTAACTGGGACACTTTTTCCTTTCCTCCGACCCCCTCACTGTTGTGAACTCTCTCTACTCCAACCTCCTACACTGCTTAAGTACCGTCAACCCGTGTGCCAATCCACGTCCCAAGTCCAGCAACTCAGGACTGTCAATTTTGGAGCTTAAGCTGGCTAATACTCAACTTTTCCCCGCTAGATCAAGCTACTTTACAGTTCTTCTGCGCATGAACCAGCTGCAACTGAAGCTGCGTCGCATGGCCAATTCGAATCTGAGAAGACGAGAGGCTGCCACCCTGGAACACCCCAATAAAACTGGCTACCTGTCCAACCCGCTTAGTAAAGGGTCCAATCACTCCAATCATACCCAGCCCAAAACCCTCACCTGCGGCTCATTAACCGCTAACACTCCAGCGCTGCACGTCACTAGCCGTGCTGTTATTGGTATAGTTTCCACTGATGTATCTAGGGAAGTAGTTCACAAACAGCTTTGCAAGACATCCCCATTAGCTAAAATAAATCAGGTTTTTTTTCTAAACAGTAAAATCTGAGGTTAGTATTTGACCTGCGGATCCACTTCTATCAAAGTTCTTTCAAATATCATGCCTAGATCGACTTCAAATCGCCTCATTCACCGAGCGGCAAATCGAACTCCACTTACAAGCACTAAGCGCCCCCGACTTTCTACCTCCTCCGTGCCGTGTTCAGTACTATGGGTCGATATATACAGTGAATGTACGAAGAATCCCACAGAACACATTGAGAACAAAACAGCGTGGTGAACAAGCTCGTTTTCAGTTATTCGTACTCATACCAATACATAACATTATATATGACTCAAACCAACAAAGGGGATGATAATCCAAATCTGTCTGTGCATGTGTGTGTGTATGCATGTGAAATTGATCACAGCGAAGAATGTTCAAGTGGTTGCACACGTGTTCGGGAACAAGAAGTGGGCCATGGAAGTTTAAGTGCTGGCACAAATTGTTTCTGAGCGCACAGGGGAGGATTGTAGAGTCGAATGCTCACGGCTTCGGCTGTGGCTAAGATGCGATACTTGACAAGTCTTGATTGCTTGCCCCGGACTTTGTAAATTGTGCGAAAAGCGTTTATCACCTCTACGGAATGGTTTGAATCAACAAGGTGTGAACACACAGCACTCGTAATTGTCTTAATTGCTCCAGTGTTCAACAAAGCCGGGTGGTGTTCACGAACACGTTCGGATAAGCGCCTGGTCGTGCGGCCAACATACCTGGTTCCACAGGAACAGGTGAATGAATACACACAAAAAGATGCTGCAGAATCTGGCACTTTATCCTTCAGTCGAAAACACACGATCGGTTTAGACTCGAACATATTTGTAGTTGTGCAGCATAGAATGTTCTATTGACTGCTCCTGTTAGTCTTCGTTGAATAACTTCAGTTTCCGTATCTCCTTTGAATGGCAAACGGACAAATACGGGCTTCTTTTAGACTACTGTCTGTCTTGGCCTATCTTCATTTCGTTGCATCGTCTTGTCAATGAACCGTTCAGGATAGCCGTTTTCTCGGAAAACACTCCTCAGAAAACGAAGTTCTTTTTCTATTGTGTCTTCTGTGCAGATTTTCCTTGCTCTATTAACCAGGCAACGCACTAGATTTCTCTTCACTTTGAGTGGTACGAAACTGTTAAAATGAATGTATTAGCCGTTCCAAGTTGCTTTCATGTGCACTGACAACTGAACGGAACCATCACTTCGACGGCTTACGCAAACATCTAAGTAAGGTAGACTGTTGTCCTTTTCTTGTTCCAAAGAGAATTGAACATTTGGATGAGCTGTATTAAATCTATTAAGTAGTGCATTTGGATCAACTTTGGTATCTACTACACATACGATATCATCCACGTACCGTTTGTGTGTTTTCGACTGAAGGATAAAGTGCCAGATTCTGCAGCATCTTTTTGTGTGTAATAATTCACCTGTTCCTGTGGAACCAGGTATGTTGGCCGCACGACCAGGCGCTTATCCGAACGTGTTCGTGAACACCACCCGGCTTGGTTGAACACTGGAGCAATTAAGACAATTACGAGTGCTGTGTGTTCACACCTTGTTGATTCAAACCATTCCGTAGAGGTGATAAACGCTTTTCGCACAATTTACAAAGTCCGGGGCAAGTGTAGCGGCTTTGCAGACACCAAATTCAATAAAATACAATTGCGAGCTTAGAGCTTAGGCGCGCTTTGTTTAAGTCCACCGGTGTGAAAATAAGAACACTTGAAAAAGAAGAAGAACCTTCGTCACACTACGTCAAAACGGCAAGGCGCGCTCCAGCTCCTCAGCTCTGGTGATTGGCTAGATCAGCCTCCCTTCTCCTGTACTTCATACAGGGCAATCAATACAAGTACAAAAACCATCAATCGCTGTCGTTCTGCGTCTTTATTCGCTGGACGGGAATTGAGTCCACAAGTCGTGCGTTAGACCAAAATTGGTGAGCCCGTTCCAAGTTATTATTATTTTTATTTATTTATTATATCGTCCGTGCCCTTCAGCGTTCCTTTTGTTTTCGTTGTGCACATACGTATTGAGCCTTTTTTGGTGTTAATTTCGATCAGCCATCGTATATTTATTTTGCTGTCTATTTGATATGGATGACGCTAAGTTAACTATGTCTGACCCTGCGGTGCCTGAAACGCTCTCTATTGCGCGCCCAGTGAAAGCGTTACCTTTCATTCCGGGTAATCCCTCTCTTTGGCTGACTCATCTGGAAGCACAGTTTGCTGCCTCCAGAATCACCTCCCAGCAACAGAAGTATGTGCATCTCACTGCCGAACTTCCTTTAAATATTCTTGAAGCTGTCGAGGATATCATCTCCAACCCACCCACGGACAAGCCTTATGATATGCTTCGCCAGGCTATCTTAGATTGCACCGGGGTCTCCGACTCAAACCGTCTTCGTCAGCTGCTTAGTGGCATTTCCCTCGGTGACCAGAAGCCTTCACAGCTTCTGCGTCGTATGCGACAGCTGGCCAAGGGCATCCAAGTTGGTGACATGATGTTGCGAGAATTGTGGATGCAGCAGCTACCCGAACAAGCGCAATGCACTCTGGCCCTTCTCGTAGATGAAGTCTCACTAGACAGACTGGCTTTGGCGGCGGACCGCTTTATGGAAACCGCCTCCGCCCAAATTAGTCAGTGTGTTCGTTCGTCCACAACCACTACGGAGGCGACTCTCACAGATTTAGCTGCACAACTCAGTGCCCTTCGGGCGGACGTGACCGCTATTCAGTCTTCACGTTCGGCACGTCGTAGCCGCTCCCCAACTCGCACCCGTCGGCCTATTGCCGCTCGCAGTCCTCCTAGGCCATCCTCTCCCGATGCACACACTTGGACATGGTGTTGGTATCACCGCCAGTATCGTGCCAGCGCCAGGAAGTGTACACCCCCGTGCACGTTCCACGACAACCAGGGAAACTCGTCGGCCAACGTGTAGGTACGGCAGCGCTCGTTGGCCTCCCTACACCCTGCCGTCTTCTATTTATCAAGGACCTCATTTCCCACCGTCAGTTTTTGATTGACACTGGCGCACAGATCAGTGTCGTTCCCCCTAACCCTTCTGATCGTCAGCACCGGCAAACTTTAGAGCTTCAGGCCGCCAATGGGTCTCGTATATCCACTTTTGGTACTAGGCGTCTCAAGTTAGATCTGGGGTTGCGTCGTTTTTTTCAGTGGACTTTTGTCATTGCTGACGTTTCCCAGCCCATCTTAGGAGTTGATTTTCTGCATCATTTCAACCTTTCGTTACATCCCGCTTCTCGTAAGTTAACCGACCCTGTGACTCATCGTGCTGTTGTTGGATCTGTCTGCTTGGTCAACGTTGTTCGACCGTCCGTAGCTCCTATCGCCAACGATACCTTCGCCAAAATTTTAGCTGAGTTTCCGTCTCTAGCCGGACCGGCAAACCACCTACCCATGGTGCGCTCGGCTGTTGTACATCACATCAGTACCGCTGGACCTCCTGTTTTTGCCCGTCCGCGTCGCCTAGCCCCAGACAAACTGGCCGTCGCTCGTCTTGAATTCCAGAAAATGCTGGACCTAGGCATCATCCGTCCTTCGAACAGCCCGTGGGCCTCTCCATTGCACATGGTGCCGAAGAGAACTTCGGGCGACTGGCGTCCGTGTGGTGACTATCGTCGCCTCAATCAGGTCACAACGCCAGATCGATATCCTGTGCCTCACATTCATGATATCACGTCTGCTCTGGCTGGATCCACCATCTTCAGCAAAATCGACCTGGTCCGGGCCTATCATCAAATTCCGGTCGCCGACGAGGACGTTGCAAAAACCGCCGTTACCACTCCGTTTGGTCTATTTGAGTTTCTCCGTATGCCATTTGGCTTGCGCAACGCGTCCCAAACGTTCCAGCGGTTTATTGACGGTGTTACCCGCGGACTGCCCTTCGTTCACGCTTACATCGATGATATTCTTGTCGCTAGCCCCAGCGTTGACGAACATCAGCTTCATCTTCGACAGCTCTTTCAGCGGTTAACAGAGCACGGTGTTACCATCAATGCCGCCAAGACTGAATTAGGGAAGCCGTCATTGCTCTTCCTCGGCCACATCATCGACGCCAACGGCATTCGTCCGGCTGAAACCAAGGTCAGTGATATTGCTGAATTTCCACTTCCACAGTCCTTCAAACAGCTTAAACGTTTTAACGGCTTTGTCAATTATTACCGCCGGTTCATCCCACACTGCGCCACCCTGATGCAACCGCTCACTGATCTTTTGCGGGGCAAACAACGAACCCTCATCTGGACCGATCAAGCCCAGGAGGCCTTTTCTCAGCTCAAACAGGCCTTGTCGTCTGCGGTTCTTCTCCGTCATCCGGATCCCCATGCTCCCGTCAGTATCGCTGTTGATGCTTCCGATGTCGCACTTGGCTGCGTTCTCCAGCAGGCCGTGGACGGCGCCTGGGAGCCTCTGGCTTTTCACTCACGCCGCCTGTCTTCCGCAGAATCCAAATACAGTGCGTTTGGTCGTGAGTTACTTGCCGTCTACACCGCCATACGTCACTTTCGCCACGCTCTGGAAGGACGGGAATTCATCATTTTCACAGATCACAAGCCACTACTGTATGCTTTCCGCAACGCGTCTGATCGTCATTCTCCAAGAGAAATTCGCCAGCTGGATTTCATATCGCAATTTTCTACTGACATTCGTCATATATCCGGGTCAGCTAATGTGGCTGCAGATACTCTTTCCAGGATCCACAGTCTCGGGTCGCCCGCTGCTCTCGGTATCAATCTCGAGGACCTGGCACGAAGCCAGCAGGATCCTGAGTTTCAACAAACCATTCGCGATACAAGTCTCCGAGTGCGGGCTTTGCCTCTTCCGTCATCTGCTGGCACTATCCTCTGCGACACCACCTTGGATCACCCAAGGCCAATCGTACCACTTTCACATCGCCGTCCAATTTTCGATGTGTTGCACGGTCTATCCCATCCGGGTATCAAGGCCACATGCAAACTAGTCCGAGCCCGATTTGTTTGGCCAAACATGGATCGCGACGTTCGTCAATGGGCACGTAACTGCATTGCTTGTCAGCGAGCCAAAATACAGCGACATACCACCAGTCCAGTCGGAAATTTTGAGACTCAAGACGCCCGTTTCGCTCACGTGCACGTCGACATTGTGGGACCTTTGCCACCATCCCGAGGTATGATCTATCTACTCACTTGTATTGATCGTTTCACTCGTTGGCCCGAGGCCATACCCATTCCGGATGTATCCAGTGAAACTGTCGCCCGTGCGTTCATGGAACACTGGATTTCCCGCTTTGGTTGTCCTACCACAGTAACCACCGATCGAGGAGCTCAGTTTGAATCTGCCACTTTCGACAATCTCCTCCAACTGACTGGCACTAAGCGTATTCGCACCACAGCTTATCATCCCCAGGCAAATGGCTTGGTCGAACGTTTTCACCGGCACCTCAAAACTTCGCTCAGTGCTCACAACAATCCTCAGTGGACGGACGTCTTACCACTGGTCTTATTGGGCATTCGCAATACGTTGCGCAGCGACACTCCCTGCACACCTGCGTCCATGACATTCGGCACCACCGCTCGTCTCCCTGGTGAATTTGTCGCACCCAAGGTGAGCGCACCTTTCCCCAACCTTGGAGACTACACTCAACGTCTCATGATCTACATGCGTCAGAAGATTGGTATTCCTGTCCGTTCGACAGATCGGCCGTCGTTTATTCCCAGTCACCTACATACGTGCACGCACGTTTTTCTGCGTACGCCGAGCCGCCGCCCGTTGACTCCAGCTTATTCTGGCCCGCACAAAGTCATTCGGCGTTTAGAAAAAACGTTCATCATCGATCTCAATGGTCGGCAAGAAACCGTCAGCATCGACCGCCTTAAGCCAGCGTTCGTCGACTCGGAAACCCAGCCTACGCCGTTGCCCGTCGATGGTAAAAGCACAGACGTTTGCCCGACCCCAACAACATCTAGCTCCAGCACGCGTGAGTCACAGGTCGACCCTTCATTACGTTCCACCAGGTCTGGTAGGCATGTTCGTTTCCCTGCACGATTCGTTGACTTTATTGTTCTTACATAGATTTCCCCTTTTGATTGCATACTGTATCCAGTTTTTCTTATCTCTTCTAGGGTCAGTCGTTGTTTACCTAGGAAAGATCTGGCACACCACTAACAATGGACATGTGTCACTATATGAACATTACCATTTGTTGTTGTTGTTGTTGTTGTTGCCTACGTGCCTTGTACATGGTTTGGCACGTCCCTGTCCCCACTTAAGGTTTCTAGATAGAGAGCACGGGGAGAGGATACCCCACCAGTTCACGCGTGAGTAACCTTCTCTGCGGCTATATATGGCCCAGAGGTCCTTAGATCACCTTAGAGGTGCTGAGCACAAACCTTTTCCAGCTGGAACTATTCAGCTGGTTTTTGACTCAACTCACGACGCTCTCTTAGGTCAAAGTTCTCCTACTCGGTCGTCCTTCTGGAGGGGGACTGATGTAGCGGCTTCGCAGACACCAAATTCAATAAAATACAATTGCGAGCTTAGAGCTTAGGCTCGCTTTGTTTAAGTCCACCGGTGTGAAAATAAGAACACTTGAAAAAGAAGAAGAACCTTCGTCACACTACGTCAAAACGGCAAGGCGCGCTCCAGCTCCTCAGCTCTGGTGATTGGCTAGATCAGCCTCCCTTCTCCTGTACTTCATACAGGGCAATCAATACAAGTACAAAAACCATCAATCGCTGTCGTTCTGCGTCTTTATTCGCTGGACGGGAATTGAGTCCACAAGTCGTGCGTTCGACCAAAACAAGCAATCAAGACTTGTCAAGTATCGCATCTTAGCCACAGCCGAAGCCGTGAGCATTCGACTCTACAATCCTCCCCTGTGCGCTCAGAAACAATTTGTGCAAGCACTTAAACTTCCATGGCCCACTTCTTGTTCCCGAACACGTGTGCAACCACTTGAACATTCTTCGCTGTGATCAATTTCACATGCATACACACACACATGCACAGACAGATTTGGATTATCATCCCTTTTGTTGGTTTGAGTCATATACAGTGAAGCCAGTAACAAATATAATGCGCTTCTGGAAAACGTATCGTCCTTAGAGAAACAGTTACGATCCGTGGACGATGCACTGACCATGCTGCTGCCACTAGCATATATTGTTGATCCTTTAAAACATCCAAACACTGAAAGTCTCCTATCAGCCGGCAACTTCCTGGGCTCTGTTGCATCTGAAGTCCATAGACGGATAAAAATTTCTAAAAATGCCGTTGTTTTTATTGTTCCAGATCGTTTGCCCCTTTCCTCGGTCAAACAGTCATTGCTCATGGCATGTGATATGTCACACCACGAGTGCATCTGCAAAAGACTCAGAAAACGGTCACATCGAAACATGTGCCCGCTACTGTTTCAATTTCTAGAAGAGAGCACTGCCGTGGAATTCGTTAGAAAGAGAGAGTCCATCGCAAAATCCACATCATTTAAAAATATAAAAATTGCTTCAGACAAAACCCCTCTGCAGAGGGAGGTCCTTAGATCGAATGCCAGCATCAAAGTACTCCCACCACCGTCTGACCCAGTGCCACAAAGCTCCCCTGAGAAACTTCTCACCGTAAACAACTCGTTACCACTCCCGCTAACCAGTGCACCAGCTCAAAATGTGGACCTAGATTCGTCCCGTTCACCTCCAACACCTCAACGTCCCCCAAAAAGGCTCCATGTTGCACTCCAGTCTCCACCACTGTCTACCCACAGCCGAGCAATACAACCCCCTCTCTCTGCAAGCAGCCATCCACGCTCTGGTCTGTCTGCCAAACGAGCAAATAAACCGCCAGCTTCAAACACGCCACCCCGCACCAACCAGCCAACTGCAACGTTGTCTCCCAGCGCTTCGGCCACAACGTCACCCTCGTCACCTGTTGTTCCCAGAGGCCAGAACCTCGTCTGCACTGACATTGTCACGCTCCCATCTTTAATCGACGGTTGACATAGGACCTCTCGCGCTCCAGCTAACCGGCCTACTACCCATTCACGACCCCCACCTCGGCCATACACACGAAATCTCGTCGCTCACCCTAGCGCTAGTCCACCAGCGCATTTATTTGGTCCCCCGGAGATCCGCGTACCCCACTGCTACATCCCACACCCACAAACCCAGACCCCACCGTCTTCACGTCCACAGATGCAGTACCATATCACAAATTTTCCACTTAATGTACCACCTCCAAACTCGAACCATGCAGGACGAGTTACCAGCATCGTTGCCAACCGGTACCACAACATGTGGCCCGCGCCCGACCATTTTCCGCCTCATGGTGTGCCCCATCTTAACCCTCCGCAGCTTCAACATCCTCTGCTCCCCTACCACCCAACATCGCCGTATTCTACTCCGACACCACTGCACGCTATGCCAACTGACCCTTCACACCAAGGCCCCTTTCATCAACAGCCCTTTCGCTACTACTCCACCCCCTCACACTCTTTCCATGGAGCCTTGTGAGATGCCTCCCACCTCAACAAACTCTATCCGAAACATCATACCTGTTCCATTAAAATCCCACTGACCCTGCCTCTCGTCCTGCTCCTCACAAGGCCTCCATCAAAACCATGGCTGCCCTTCCTCTACTGCTCCCCGCCCCCTTGCTGACCCCCTGGCATCCTTACAAACTCTCCCCCGATTCATACCTGTTTTGCCTCAAAGGTCCCACCTAGAGTCACCATACTCCCCTCCAGATCTATTAGCCCGCGTTACAATAACACCTCAGCATCCAGTGTTAATCTCTGCTGGACATCATGAGTGTTCGGCCCAATGTACAATGTGCGGCGATAAAGATAGAGCTGTCCAAAAGGAAGTAGCAACTCACATCCTGTCTTCCTGCATGGGTGGCCCGCCCATTGATCACCGCCCTGCAACGCACACCCTTGCTACCAAATCCACTGACGCTTCAAAGCCTCCTACAGAAATGCTTACCATAGCACTATTCAACTCCCGTTCCATCTTGAACAAGCTTTCCGCTATAAAAAGACTGGCTGTCGTTCACAACTTCGACATAATCCTGATTACTGAGACTTGGCTCACCGAGAACATACCTTCTGACCAAATATCACTGATCGGTTATCAAACCTTCAGGACTCAACGAATCTACCGCCGCGGTGGAGGTTGCGTGGGGTATGTCAAGAGCAGCCTATCTGCCACCCTACTGGAAAATACCGTGCTCGCAAACGTTGAAGATTCTATATGGTTTACAATTTCTTTATCCCAGATGAATATAGTTGTCGGTTGTATATATCGACCCCCCAGAAATGACACTTCCACATTTAATCCCATCATTGATGCATTTAATTACATCGCTGACCTGCCATTTAGAGGTAAATTTATAGCAGGCGAATTCAATGCCCCGGGCGTAAACTCGTCCTCCTTTTCTGCCCCCTACAAGTATTTGCAATTTGCCTCATGCATTCGCCTGGGCCAGTGGGCCCAACATGTAAAACAACCTACCAGAAAGAATAACATCCTTGATCTGATATTTACCCTGGGTCTCACGAACGTCTCTGCCTCCGTACTAAACGACTACACAGGCAGCGACCATAAAATCGTCAGTTGCAGATTTCAAGTCAAGCCACGTACTGTTAGCCTACCATGTAACGGTCCCTCGTTCCGTCACTTTAAATGGGACCATATTCCCTCCCAAATTCGCTCCAGAAACTGGGACGAGTTCTTCCTTACAGCAAATCCCCAGTTCGCCGCTGACCTCCTCTACTCAAGTTTACACTCATGCACCGAAAACATATCACGCCCCTACAATCCATCCAGACCAGCAGGTTACCATATAGCCAGGCTAAAGCAGAAACACGACGAGATTCGACGGCAGTACCAACGAAATAGAGACTTTTCTACAGTCTTCAGACTGGAACGCCTCTATCACGAAATCCACCGCAAGGCCCGTGACCTACAACTAAAGCAAGAAACCAAAGCGTTACGCCACCCAAACAAAGCTCAAGAGCTAGCCCGGCTACACAGGGATCGTGCCCCACAATCAACTCGATGCATAAAACAGATCATCCATTTGGATAACCTCATAACCTCACCTCGAAAGATAGCTGACACGTTTAATACTTTCTTCACAACCACCGTGTCTCTCAGTCCATCGTGTACCCAGTTTGTCACCCGTCTGCCACAAACTCCTCACTCAGTTCCATCACGGTTACCACTACGGATATAAATAGATACATTCATACCTTCAAACCGACCTACTACCTCGGTCCTGACGGCCTACCGTCAGCAATATTCGCTCTAGGCGGCCCGGATATTCCCCTACTACTACTAAACCTATACAATTTATCTCTGCAAACCAGGACCTTCCCCAGCCAATGGAAGAAATCCATTATTATCCCCAGGCACAAGAAAGGCGCAGTGCATGACATTGCCAATTACCGCCCGATTAATCATACGCCAATGATCTCGAGGCTGCTAGAAAAGGTCGTAAAACACTACCTGACCGACTACCTTTCTGCACATAAGCTCATCAACCCAAGACAGCACGGATTTCTCAAATCACGGCCGTGTTCAACCTGCCAATTTGACTTTCTAAATTTGGTAACAACAGCTGCCGACAAAGACAGAGCACCCGTCATCATCTATCTTGACATGACAAAAGCCTTCGACAGAGTGCCACATCTGCAGTTACTCAACAAGATCAGGGAAAACGGTATTGAAAACCCCCTACTCAATTGGTTTAAATCCTATCTACAAGACCGTCACCAAGTTACCTGCATCAACGGTCAGATATCGGACCCCCACCCAGTAAACAGCGGGGTTATCCAAGGTAGTGTTCTAGGACCACTGCTGTTCTTACTATATATAAACGATATTTGCAATGTCATCACTTATGGCGAAATTTTCTTGTTCGCCGATTATATGAAGATAGTCTATGAATTCGAACGAGGAGACCTACCTGCAGCACTGAATAACATCATGGTCGACGTACAGTCCTTATCCTCCTGGTGTGATCGCTGGAAAATGGAATTTTCAGTGAACAAAAGCAGTTATCTCTCGCTAAACTGCAATATCCCTTATGATACGCTTAAGATTGGCGGTGTCTCACTCCCATATTTCCCAACAATTAGAGACCTTGGACTGCAATATTTTTACACTTTCAATTTCTCTGAACACACTTCCTACATAACTGCACGGGCAAATAAGTCCCTTGGCTTGTTGCAGAGAAATTTTCTTCTCACGAACAGTAAGTTAGAGATATACAAAACTCATATTCGCCCAACCCTAGAGTACTGTACACTTGTGTTCTCAAATATGCATAAACGTGACATTATCGACATTGAGAATGTACAGCGTCGATTTACCAAAACACTGTTTGGGCCTTCTACGACCCTGACCTACAGACAGCGGTGTACACTCCTGCGGCTTGATCCCCTATGGCTTAGGAGAATAAAACTCAGCCTCGCATTTTTGTTTACTTTGCTCCACAAACAAGCTGTATCTTCCAGCCAAGTTCAGTTCAGTATAAACTCGACACATCAGCTGCGTAATAGGGAACGCCGTATAACGATCCCTACTTCTCGGAAATCCTTAAGGCAAAACTTCTTCCTCCTGAAATACGCAACTCTGTGGAATAAACTCCCAGCTGATGTACGTTCCGTAGATTCCCTAAATATGTTTAAGTCTAGACTACACGTAGCTCTGGACATCCAAAAACTGATAGCTCTTACGAATCCTTATATGTCTTTTGACAGAGCTTATGAGGAAAGCGTTGGATACTAACCCGAACCCTTGATAATCTAGGATGTGCCACACCATACGACGTAATTGCCATCACCTAAGCATAAACCTACCAGTTTACAATGCCTAAACATAATAACTCTCACGACTGAGGCCAGTGCTTCAGAAGTCGTATTTGAATTTATGAAATACCACTGGAAGCAAGAAAGATAGTCTTTGAACATTTCCTGTGCTGATTATTATTAGGTTTTTGCCTCTGTCTCTAACCCAAGACGCAGCACCTGTCACACCCCTCAACCTCCATCCAGTAGTCACCATAAGACATTCACAGCTCAAATTCTGTCCCTATCACAGAACTCTAGCATCCTCCACGATAGGCCTATACAACACTTGATACTTAGTCAGCAAAACTACTAACCATCTGTGGATCGTACCGACGAATCACGTCGTTAGTGCTGCAAGTTGTACCCCATCTTTGTGCAGACTGGCGTTTTTGTTGAACATAAACCCCATCGAATAATCGCAGGCTGTGGTTGACCCTACCTCCCCCTGCATTTTTTGTCCCATGTAAACGGCCTGGGTGTTCTGACTTCACGGATAAGGCGAGTGTTAGCGCGGCACTTCTGCAAACATTCCTGGCCGTGATGGTCTCCCTGCACAGAGTTGACCACCAATAAGACATAAACACCAAAAAGTAGGAGATTGGCACAAAAAAGTGAGAAAAAAATATACCCCTGTTTTGTCTTCCAGGCACACCAGCCTTGTCACATGTGACCCATGTCTCTGGGTTGTAGTGTCGCTACGGATTGACTGGTGTGGTTGACCTATTCCCAACGCGGCTTGTTACATGCGGTCCATGTTTCGGCCGGGGCGTGGGAGCTGTGGTCGCCCACCAAAAGCATCTCCGCCTTCTCTGACAGCCAGATACCTGACTGTGATAAAACCATTGAAAAAAGAATAGTAAGGACGTCTAAAAAGTGTGGATCATTCTTGGAGAGCCACGTGCTGGATGCCAGTAGTTGTGTATCGTGCTACCTCCCTACCTGAAGCTGGCCCTTGTGCCGCCTATCATGAGCACCAAATGTAGACCGTTAGAGTTTGCTTCCCTGACGAAAATTCGGACCCACCTCTCACGGTTCCCCAAACCAGTCCTCACATCGGTGTAGTCCTGCTTTGCAGCACGATAACAGCGAAAAAGATACCACAATAACCATATCCGCATCAGATTTCCTCGCTCACATTGGAGCCTAATCTCAGTACGATTGCACTATCGAGGAAGAGCATAGATGAACTCGCGTCAATGTCCCAAGACAAGTGACCAATTACCTCTAATGTATCACTACTGTCACCCCAATAGTTCCTTCTACTTTGACTCCCCAGTATAGAATAACCACTATACTGAAAGAGACAGTAACAGCGTAGCGCCACGCAAACGGCATGTTAGTCCTACTCGCTCAGTCTGTCACTTCAAACCTATCCTGTCGCCTCGTTGCCTAACCACGTTCTGCGTAAGCAAACGGTATCGAGGGTTATCATTACTAACCACTCTTAACCGTGAAGCCCTAGGTATTTTATTAGTATCCCAGCGATGCCATGCTCACGGGCAAATCACAAATCCTTTTAAACGCACACAGTTACCAAGCCGGTGTACGCAACTTCGTCGGCCTGCAGCAGTATAGCTCAAATCCACTGCGAGTCTATTTTACCCATGCCCCACTCACATAGACCTAACCAATCCATTGTTTATTGTCTTCATATATTATCATAACCCACAGCTGGAACCACGTCCAGACTGAAATCTCCCTTTATTTCAGGTTCGTTGTCTCTCACCATCTCAGTCGCCAAATTGGCTAACCAAGGAGGCCGCCTTGACTCGCACGGATAGAGACTCGAGTGGAACCTACCATAGCAACTGAGACTGAAATCAAACCACACAATAGGAGATACCCCTAATTGCTTATCAGATCGTTCAGCGTTTTCTAACGCAACGAACACGAATTCCAGTTCACGCGCATGCCGCTAATATACAGCCACACTCGGCTGATCGACCGACACATACCGTGCCCTGCCAGAAGAAACTTACGCATTCAAAGCCGTACATTGCCAGAAATGACGCTAAATAACACTGAAGGCAAATGCATCAACACATACATATATTTGTCAGTGAAACAGCATAATAACGCTGAAGTCCATGCGAAGATTTTCCCACTTTATTATCCGTTACCACAGGTTATCCTTCCTCCGAACCGTAGCCGGCTGGAAATTGACTCTCCACTTCTCGAGAACCTTCCAGTTGCGCCTTCTTATTTCTGAATAGTACATGTTATTGGCCTTGAATCTAAACTTACCTTTTTATGAACTGCTGTTTCTCCCACACCCACCAGTTCACTTTCACGAAATTGGCCTCATGTCCCCTTGATTCAAAGCTCATTCCGTTTCTCAAACTCCGGTAAATCCGTCATTCAGGGTCTGCATTGTCTTCATGGATCGCTATCCTCTTCGCATGCGTCGATTTTCCCCCTCTTCTTCTTGTTAAAAATTTACTCCATCTGCAGAATCTCAGTTGGCCTCCGGTTTCCTTGGCTTGCATCATTCTTGTTCATAATGCCTCCTTAGCACTGCGTTAACGATTTCTTCGACATTTCCACCGCGCACCACTGCCTAGCCCGGATTCGAAACTGGTTCAAAACTGCCGCGCAAACCATTATCAGAATGATCCATTCAAACTGTTGCTGTCTATGTTTTTCCATCTCTGATACTCTCGACTTTCATACTTAGAATTTTGTGAATATTTCACCATGTTGAGTAACATGTTACACCATGATCATGCGTTAGCGCGTGCCTCTCGACCATGGCCGAGAAATATACCAATATTATTATTATTATTATTATTATTGTTATTATTATTATTATTATTATTATTATTATTATTATTATCTATTTCTGAGGCCTTTAATGTGCATTTCTCTTCCTCCTTCATAAACTGCACCGGTATCCCTTCTCCTACAATCCATCCCCGCACCTCTGCCTCCCCTCTATCGAGTCTCGTCAGCCATACAGAGATTGGAAAATCAATTTCCTGTAATAAACCTTCTCCGAAACAGCGCCCAAATAAATTCCCATCGGCCCTCCTCCAGTTTAGCGGCTCTGACCTCCCCTTTTTGTTAATTAATATGTACACCACCCACATACTTCGCAGTTTCGTCCCCCCCCTGAATGGAAAACCTCTCCGCGCTTCAAGCAGAGTTCACTACACGACCCAGATAACTATCAACCCATAACAAAAAAACCATTGTTCAGTACCTCTTGTCCGACATTATGCGGAACCGTGACCAGCGTGGTTTCTTGACCTCCCGCTCCTGCCATTCCTTCCAGCTGGACTTTCTTGATGTTCTATAGTCTGCTGCCGACGCCGGAAACTCTGTGGCCTTCCCGTACCTAAACGTGTCTGAAGCTTTTGGCCGTATTCCCCACATGCATCTGTTAGCCAACATCCGGCCTCTGTATTACTGACCCTCTCCCCTCCTGGCTATCCTCTTATCTCTCTAACAGATCACAAGCTGTGCCGGTTGATGGCCATATATCTTCTGCCAAACCCATTACTAGTGGCGTCACTCAAGGCAGTGTCTTGGACCCATTACTACTCCTTATTTGTATCAATGACATTTTCTCCCCTATTTGCCACGGTATCCCCTTCTCTGTGCCGAAGATAGAAAAATAACGTACTCCTTCCTCCCTAATGACCTATATGCAACCTTGTGTGACATATCGCGTGACTTACTTACCCTCCAAACCCGATGCGTCTCGTGGTTCATGAAATTCTCTGCGTGGAAAGGTTTCCCCCTCCCTTACAAGCGCACTGTACCACCCGGACAAATTTGTCCGGACGGACTACCCACCCCCATACACCCCACGGTTGTTAATCTTGGCGCACGCTAACCTTGTTCCTTTACTTTCTCAGAACTGGCATCGTTCCAAATCGCTAAAGCTAAGCGAATCCTAGGCCTTATCATCGATGCTTCTTACTACCGGCCAGTTGCCTCTTCATGTATCCCTCACATATAAGACAGCTCCTAGAATACTGCCCAATGACCTCCAGCCTCTCGACAAGTGCCTCTATAATATTTATTGAGAAAGTACAGAGTACCTTCATCAAAATGCTGCTGAGCGTATCCATAACTCTGACATAACGCGAGCCCTGTGAGCTTTTACACAATGAGCCCCTGTGGATTCATCGCATGAGGCTCAACCTAGCTTCCCTCCCTAAACTAACCCACAACCAGGTCTACGCCTCCTATCATATCTCATTCACGACCTACTGCGCCTACCCAGCCCGATATCGTGCCTCCTCTCTCAGTGAACCTCAGTTCAATCTCAGTCTTGAGCCCTGATTCATTCCGTCAGCTTAGTCCAAAATCTGAAATAAGCTCCCCTTAGTTTACCAAGTGCCTCCTCACCGTCCGATTTCATGCTCTCACATGTGGTAAACTTACCAGTTCCCAATGCTATATTGCTCAACATAGAGTTCGTCTCCACCGATGTGGCTCTTGAAAGAGGCCTCACACCGTAATCCCACTACTTCTGCGCCGCAGTCCAATAGATATACTTCATGCCCGACACTTCTCCTCTCTTCAGTGCTGCGAGCTGTGACCATTGCCACACCTGATACGCAGCAAACTTGTCTCCTGCTTTCATAAGATAACCCTGGAATAGTCAGACTCTCCACCTGACCTCGAACCACAAATCTACCGGGCATCCACTTGATCCATTTGGTGTGCATACTTTCAGCATACATTTGTTTCCCTCATGAGCCACTAGTCACAAATTTGTCATGCATATTTCTACTTTTCACGAATTTTGCTCACCTATTTCATCGCCTGCAAAAACTTGATCGTGAGTCTATCATGCATTAGGGGTCTCTGAAATAAACTAATATCACTAAAATGATAATAATAATAGTTTGTTTCGGAGACACCCGAAGCATGCCTTAAGCACCATCGAAATTTTACAAACAATGGAACTGAAAAACAAAATCCATGAAATATTTGAAAATACGCAACACAAAGGCGGGTAGGAAGAAAAAGAGTTTAGATAGGAGGGAGATAAATGCACGCATATCAAACAGTAATGTGGGGAGTGTGGTGAACTCGGAAATGGATTCAAACATGGGGCCGGCAAGTTTGAAAAACAAGGTAAGAGGGAGCAGCTGGCTGAGCAAAGTGGGGGAAGTCGGAACCCGGGGGTCTTACATGAGGAGGACTGAAAATCGGCGTGAGAAACTATCGTCACGGGAAAAAATGAAGAAAAAAGGATAAAAGAAGAGAAGAGAGGAAGAACAGAAAACTGAGTTGTATGACTAGAGACTAGGTAGCCACGAGCTTTGCCTTATTGCAATGAACGGACGGTGTAAATTTTAAAATAGGTAGCGACCAATGCAAAACGTAAAGAGTGGGTCAGATGGCAGTGACAGCGCGAAAGGACCGAGACACGGCAACTATGAAGCACATATAGAATAAAGTGGATGCGTATCATGAGGGGCGGCGGCATGGTTGCAAGAGAACTGACCGGCGAGGAACTGGAGAAGGCAGAGAAAATATGTGGATACATAAATATGTGTATATGTATGTGTCAGAGAAGGGGCAAATGGCGGTGAAGGGACGGAACACGGAGGTAGCAATGCTTGGACGAGACAGGTAGGGTTGGGTCAAATTTTACGGAATTAGCTTGGATGAACCTTGATGAATTTGTTTGTGACAGGTGAACATGGAGGATCAACAGCAAAGGGAACCAACTTCGGAAGCACAGAAGTGATGGCTATAAGCAGGAGTTGATGGGCGAGGGAATACGAAGGAAAAGATCGACGAAACAGGTAAGAGTGGATCCGGCAGTGTGAATATTTCAGATGTGACGTGTGGTGACGGTCAAACATGGGTGAAGCGGTAATAAATGGACGTACATTATGCAGCAAGATGGCCATGAAAATGGCTGGAGAACGCAGAGCGAATGGGGGTACGGGGTGGTTGGAGAGGTGTAATAGGTCAGTGGAGAAGGGTAACTTGGAGGTTAGAAGAACCATGGTGCGAAGATGCATCAGTTGTAACAGCAAATAACATGGAAGAGAAATAGGGAATTGGAGGATCAGAAAGATCAGCTAGTGGCAGATCACATGGTTTGAAACTTTAGGTGAAAGTGAAGACGTTAGGATGACTTTGCACTGGGTGGGAAGAAAAAAAAAGCAGCGCAGCCTGAAAGAAACAGTGAAGACGCCTGTGGCGAGCAACGTAAGAAGCAGACGAGATTGTTGACCAAAGAAAACCAGGCAAGAGATGATCAACCAGATAGTTTCACTGCAGGAGACACGGGATGAGGAAGAGAAGAAAAAAAGAACCCGGACGGGAAATCCTGTGATGGAGAAAAAATGCACGAGAAATAGTTGTGCGTCGGAGTTGGGAGAATGGAATTGGAGAGTTGCGTGCTTGCAGGCCATTACACGAGTGGATTGAGCCAGAAGTTGCTAATCGGGACACCGCCAAAAAGGACGATCCGCGGGAGAATTACAGATTCAGATATGGAAAATTTGGAGGTGGTGAATAGATAATAAGTTTAGTCGTAAAAATAATGCAAGGGTTGCAACGGTGAGTCCTTATATGGGGTTTGGTCATGGTAGCGGATGTTTCTGGTGCGTAATGGTGTGAGTTATAAGACCGACAAAAATATGTCGCAAGATTGTAGCTGGTGAGTTATGCGATCAATGAGATTTTTAAGCATATAGAGGTAACAAGTGAATACTGATTAGGAACCATCAGGGGCGAAATGGGTAGAAAAGCACATATTTCGGGCTTTGGCAGAGTAAAATGGATAAGATGAGAGTGACATCATGCAGTGAAGGTTTCCAATGTGAAGCATGACGGGATTAAAATCAGAATGGACAGGCGTGCATACAGAGGTAGAACGACACGAAACGGAAATGATGAGATTTCTGACAAGTACGATAGATGAGCGAACCATGGCGGAAGGAAAATGGTAGGAGCATGCGGTCCGCAACGGACAGTGGTGAGTGTGGTAGGGCAAGGAGAGTTAGAGTATGCGATCCGCACAAGGTTTCAGTAGGTGCGGCTGACCGTGCGCTGGACACCCAACCTGAAACACACTTCGTGAAGTGCACACAGAAGGTGTGATCCACCGGCCTAATTGCGCTCGCACATCGTTGCAGACGGCCTGCACGCCCGATGTGCGCTGGCCAAAGCGGGGACCCGACCGCGCCCCACAGCGTTGGGATTGGCGTGAGTGTTTATTGATGGTTGTACAGAGGGCTGAGCAACCACGATAAGGGTACATGTTCTGGAACCAACTAGACAGGTTGTGGGAACTCGGACAAAAGAGCCGATGGGGACAGCAATCGACAGACAGCCGCACACCATTATTATCCGGGCGCACTGGCCAGGGCGGTGATCGGTATAGTGCCTGAGGTAGTTGGCCGTCATTGGGGATTACTAGAAAAAGGAAATGGGATAGAGAACCGCAGTCCGGGTATGCTCCAGCTGAGGATCAATGTTTAATGGGAAGAAGAACAAAAGTAAAGCACGCGCTCATCGATGCAGCAGATCCCTAAGACAAACTGAGGCAATGGGAAGTAAGACTAAAAAAGAAACTGATAAGTAAGAGCTTAACAATTCAGCATGAAGGTTAACGGTTGACCTAGTCATTCAGCAGAAGAGAAAAATAAGTTCTGCATAAAACCATGAAAGGAACTGAGCTGGGAGATGAGGTGGGGGCAGTATTGGTGACGTCGCGACTGGGTGTTGAGTTCAGTAAGTGAGCTATGCTAAGTGAGAGAAATGAGACTGGAATTTGCAGTTAGAAATGGCAGTTGTGATGACTGAAGTACACTCGGTGAGACATGGTTCGGAAAAGAGGCAAAGTAATCATAATCATACCGGGGAGCGTCCAGCTCACTCCCATTTATTTGCTGTAGAGTGGGAGACGGAAAAGGTGAGATGGTGAAGGGTCAAGACATACATGAATCGGTAAATAGATGAATATTCGTACAAGAAGACAGAGTGACGGGGTAGATAGGCCCCAAAACTGGTTCATCAGTAGATGGACCAAGGCAAAGCTGGGTTTACAACACGTGGGACTAAAAAAGGTAACGGTGAACTATGGATAACTGAGAGCCGTAATATTCAGTACTTGTCTGACTTCTTCAGCAACATGGTAGTAAACATTTGTAACGGTCTGCCCGGTAGAATGGTACACCTGCAGACCCTTCAGTCCTTCGAAAGTAACCTAGATCACAAGTGGTAGGAGATATTTCTTGAGAGGGAGCTTTGAGTTGGTTCACCAGACGGACGACGGGCAGCACTGTGGTCTGTCTGGAGTAGGTTTCAATCGACTTTTTCTTCTACTGCCTGCTGTCTTGGTGAAGGCTCACGATACATATCGTCCCTCACAGTTGATGAGCAATGATATTTTGCGTTTCCCTCTTAGCTTCAGCGGAGACTCGACGAAATGCACTGTACAGTTTCGGGTGCATTATTGGTATGCACGTCATCGAAAGAGTTCTGGACTTTCGATTGGCCGTGGCCAAAACCTGTCCCGTGCAAATTAAACTGGACTGAACTGAGCAATAACAGTAGCGTGAAAGAAGAATGGTGTGCGTTGAACAGATGAAGGGGTCGTAAAGACATTTGAATATAGAGAAATGACCTCGAGTGTTTCTTAAAAGACTGAAAATCGGTTCCGAATCACAAATTAGCATCAAGATTTATCGTGAAAAGCAGGAGTATGAGGAAAATATCAACAATGAAATCGATCGATTACTAGCACAGGGTGGAATATTATAGAACTGGGTTTCGTGTCAAAGAAGTGAAAAGGATCTGTCTATAAAAGGCAAATAAAAGTTTTTTCCCTGAAGCAAGAAGAACTTCATGACAAAACTTCCAACCACTAGCCTGTCTGAAATCGCTGAGTTGAAAATTCGACAAGTTTCTCCCTTTTGCTTCTGTGCGAATGCCACAAGAAATTGTAGCTAAATACACCTTTACGATGGCCGAAAAAAACAAACCTATTTAAAGATGCTTACTGGACAAAATATATGAGAAAGCGGAATCAATCGCTCGAGGTTATCGGAAATGTCTACAATGCTTATCGTTTCTAATTTTTATGCAGCGGGCATACGAGTTCCATGGTCTCTACAAGGCACTCTTTCATTGCTTCGAGAGGCAGTTCATCACAGCTAACGTTAAGCTTTATTTGAAATGGCCTTAATTATTGGGTTTTGCCGCACATCGGGCCCTACCGTTTAGGTTTCGTGGAATAGATAAAGAGCCACAAAAGAGACAAAGCGAGCACAAAAAACAGGAAAGGAAAAAGACTGTGGTTCAAATCAGGAAAACACCGGTTTGAACTAGACAATATCGAAGGAACCTGTGGGTAGACAATAATTTCCACTTATCAGAATCAGTTTGGTGATTCGTAATGCAGTATAAAGGTTTTGCAACAGAAGAAAGCTACATGAGTGATATCAAAATGTTCAAAATAAAGAGGTATTGGGAGATACCCATGAGTTTGGGTAAATCGGGTGGCAGCTTACGAAGGTAAACGAGCCGGTCGTGAAAGAGGTCAGGTTTTACACAGCAAACGTTCCGGGGAAGGGCAAACCGAAAAAAAGGCTGCAGATGGTCAAAACAGAACAAGGCAGACAGGATCGAGGAGGACTATTGTTAAAGACGCACGAGAGACAAGTTTTGGCAGGAGGAAGTCAACGAATATCAGTGGATTTCAAATTTCTTCAGGCGAGCAAGTTTCGCGTTTCATATTTCTTTGTAGTTTTCATGGCTGCTTCTTGCGCTGCCTTATTCGACGTCGTTACTGCTTTCTTTTCTTTTAGATCCTGCGTATGTTTATTGTAGGTTGCACCTTGAACCGCGTGATAGCCCATCACCCTTCCTTCAGGGTGATTTGCGCGCCAAAACAATCTCAGTGTGCTTGTGCCTAAGAATGTACAATCGTCCCGCGGCTGCTTCCGATATTTCAAAAGACAACAGAAAGTTTCTTGGACTTTATCCGGCTTTTTCTTGTTTATCACGGCGGGGTTTCTTTTGATGGCAAAAATAGGCAGCATTTTTTGCGATACTTACTGTCGCCACGTATACAAGATCAATTTTTGCATGTATCCAAGCAAAATAACATTCTCTGGATAGCTATCCACCTAACTTTTGTTTCTTGTGGCGGTTTGACTCTTCCAAAGCAACTGCCTTGTTGTCCGACGGACCATACAAGACCTCTCAGGTACAGGTATTTTAAATCGTTCGTCGTGTCGAGTCACCGTTTGAACAGCCACCGGCAGCAATGCGACATTCTTAGAAGAAACCCACACGGTTATCATCTGATTCTAGAAACCCCGCAGTCGTTTACACTTTTCGGTTCAGATTCAATACCAATGCTTGTGTAATTTAGGAAATTCACGAAGGGGGCACTGGAACTTGACCACACACTGGGCCGCACAGTTCCATCCAAAGATGGCCCGAATTGTATATGGTTCCAAGTTTTCAAAACTTTTAGTCAAGTTCTCAGAGGATCTCAGAGGCATTACAAACAATATGTGCGTCAACTTGTGTGTCTGCAACTTCCTAAAATGGCCCTGTACTCAGATGAGGCCGCTGATTGTCTGTTGCCTTACTGAAGTCTACCGGTGGCTTTGGCAGTCTATCTACAACGAACGCCCGCGGCAGGCCAATTATTTATGAGTCCACTAGAGACACTAGCCGTATTCTCACCCTTCCCGATTGAGAAGTACATATACTTTCAGAGGTGATAATACTTAACAATTTGGTTTCTAGCTCTAGGCCATATTGTTTAACCAATTAGCAAGTAACCAAAGTAGTGTCCGATCCAAGATCCAAGATCTCTGAGGCTCTTGCCAATCGTTTGTGCATCATGGTTCCTACTAGGATGGTACCAAGCCTCTCTGGGTTATCTGGATTGCTCGTTAGTGAGCACGCTCTTCTGAACTTTGAGGAATCCAGCTTCTCCAAAGCCTCACTGGCATGCAACAAAGATTGATGTTTGCCTCCGCAGCCTTCTTGTGGACACTTCATTCCAATACGGAACTCGACCGCTCGGTGATACTTTCAGGCGAAGGAAGGGAGCGCCATTCCTTCTGGCTATAATTCTTCACTCAGTAACATTATATTCTAGAAAACTCGGTCACTATGAGAAAAGGTTGGTCTCTCCGCAAACCTTAAAGGTCACCGGTCCAGTACTGCGGTAGGAGATAGCATGTGTATTCGCCTGCGGTTTGGTTCTAGGATACTCCTCCGGCTTCTTAGGGGGCGCACTTTGAGTTTGGTTCAGCTCTCCCACTGCTTTCCCACACAGCTTGCCCAAATCTGCTATTGACAGGGTGTGATGTCTGATCAACGTACTCGGCGAGATCTTCAACTGCGGCTCAACATCCGTTCCGGCAGATACGTCCCGCTTCTTAGACCCACTTGCGCTGCATTTCACCAGGCAAATGAGGAACAACAGATTCAAGCTTACGCATGACGTTCAGGTCCGAACGGCAATCCAGGTGGTTTCAGGCCATGTTTCACTTTTGTTTTTTTATTGATAGGTTTGCTATGGGGCAAATGTCACCCTGAGGGTGCCTTGCTCCCATCCGTGGGCCTTAAATCAGGTCTCGAGTAACTACCATTGGTTGTCTAAAGTGCTTTTTAGTATTTTCCGGGCTCTGGTATAGCCCGATTCCGGGTCCGGCGTGGTGCACTCCTCTATTGGCTCCCTGGAACGTCCATGACAACAGTTCATCAGGTGTGAGGACCTCTGTCGGGGCCTGAAGTCTTGCTCTCGACGGAATTCTCGAGCAGCCTCATGAATCTACAATGCTGAACCGGGAGTCCGTCGAACTTCATGACTTCCTCTGTTAGAAGATCAACGGCCAGCGAAGCTTTCGCGGCTTGATTCACTATCGGCTCTTGTATTTCTCTATCTTCGTGGTCTTCTCGATCTGCAGCATGTCTGATGGAAAGTCCGTCGAACGTTCTTCTAATAGAATTTCCTCCGGAGTTACCAATCTGTTTCTTAGACAACTTGGACATGTTTTCTGGTTCCGATATTCTAAGCTTGCAGATATAAATATCTTTGTATTCTAGGTTATCTGATGGAGTAAGTGACACAAAACTGACAGAACCAAGATGTCTGACAATATTGAAATAATCAAATGCACCCAAACCCTCTCCAGTGACTTGCCGAGTTGATTCCGGCCCGGTCTCCGAGTGTTTTGCCCCTGTTCTGAGCATAGAGCTCATTCTCTCGTCCCAAGTGGATCAACTCGAATAATGCTAGACGCCTTCGAGCAAAAGGTAGACAGAGTGGCACTAATGTCGAAACCAAAACAAGGCCCATTTATAGTTTCTACGATACTGAATTGTTAAGCAAACAACGTCGTAAAAACAAATCTCGACTGAACAATGAAGTGGTTCAGAGCGAGAGATAAGTTCTCGGTACTTTGGGCCACTTTGGGCCAACGTTAAGCTACATCATTAGAAAAAATGGAGAGTAATACTTTTGCTCTTTTCAGAGCCCTTCGGGTCAGCCCAGCTTTGAAAAATTCGCTGGAAATGAGCACCTCTTCTTTTCCCATTCCACGTCAACGGCCTGTTTCTTAGTCTAATTCCTCATTATCCATCCCACCCATGGAAACCTTTGGTTTGCCACCGATGAAAATCTTTTCTATTAGAAATAAGATAGTTGATTACAAATACGGCCTACCAAAGGTTTGTAAACCAAAGTATGGTAATTTTGTGCTGCATACATATTTCATCAAATATTGTGATACCTTTATCTTTACACTTTGCGTGGAATTTACGGGCTTATGTGCAACCCTTGAGGGCACATTTAGCGAGCCATTTTAGCCCAACGTTCGCCCAGCAGAGTTGGGTACTGTGCTCCTTGTGTAGTCCCTCTAAGGATGGTCCGTCGGAGGGCTGCTTAGTCACGGTGGACTAGGTGGGCCCGAAAGGCCATTCAGATGAAAAAATCTGCTCGAACCAGAAACCGAAACAGTGGCGGTCCCAGATGCCACTTGCCATATTTAGCCGAAGCAGCTAGGGAACTTCCAACAGCGTCTAGCCAAAAACGCCTAATCAAACTTAAAGAGGTGTTTCAGTTGCCTGTAATCCAAGGCGGCTCTAAGAGCGGTCCTTGAAACCTGAGGGAGCCCCAGGGTCGAGCAGGCACCAACAATCAAGAGAAGACAGAATCCCTGCGGCACCAGTTTCAACAGGTGTATAAATGAGCCAACGAGACTCTAAGCTTTCCGCTACTCGCCACCGCGGCCGCCCCCGGGTACCCGAGGAGGCCATCACAGCAACTGAGCAGCCCAAGGTTCTGAGTGGCTTGGTAAGAATTAAGGTGGTAGGTCGCTTTGGCATCCATCCGGTAGTAGTCCAGCCTCCGGCAGAGCTCTTAGGGCAGCCGCTGAATACGCCATTCAAGACACTTCAGGACGAAAGATATTTACCGCAGTATTGGCTCAAGGACGCGGTCGCCACAAAACACCAATCCGGGGATAGATAGCGGCCTCTCAACCACGGGTGTTGCGGATGGCAATGGGGGCGGCTTTTGCAAGAGAGGTTTGCTAACCTCGTGACTGCCAACAGGTTGACCATGACACATCAGTCAGGTTTAGTTCGTCGTAGATCCTGTTCGCCAAACCCTGTCTGTTTTATCGTCGAGGTTGCCCGAAGTCTGAACCGCGGGGATATAGTAGAAGTTTACTATATCCACTTGCATGAGACATTCGACACGGCCAATCACCATTTGTTGTTGATGAAGTTGTGTACTTTTGATATGCCTCTGAAAACTGCTGCGTTGATCCACAGGTCTATCACGGGTAGGGCTTTCCAAGTCAAGGCGGAGGTAAGCATATCCCAGGGAGGGTGTTTCCCGGGTGGTGGGCCTCAGGGCTCCGTCCCTGGACCCACGTTGTTCGTTCAACTCATGAATGCCTCCGTCATAGGCTCGAGAAACCCATGCCTTGCGTTTGCGGCCGACGAAAAGTTAGTTGGATTAGTGGCAAGACGTTCTATGCAGCGGGATTTGAATACAGTGCTTTGCAGGCGGGTGATCTGAGACTTACCACCGAGTGCCACCAAGTGCAAGGACCCCCGTACGGCTAGATACTTCAAAGAGGCCATCGAAGGCGCCGATTTCACGAAAGTGGCAAAAGCGGAGGGTCTTTGGGTAATCATATCGGAAGAATTCTGACCTGAAGCCCACTGACAAGCGGCTACCCAAGGGGCTTCCAGGAAGCTTCATCGGCTCTAGAGAGCCATGGCCTCCAGAAGGCTCTGGGTTCGACTGCCGCATAACGAGGTTTTTGCGCACCTGGAGTGCTGTATCCGAGACAAGCGGCCCAGCATGGTAAGAGACATCAAGCTTCTCGCATAGGTTCAACGACGTTTCACAAGGTGGTTAACTGGTCTAAGGAGCCTTGCCTACCAGCAGAGACTCCAGACATTGAACTTGTTCTAGTTCGAGCGCGGGGAACGTAGAGGTGACCCAGTAGAAGCCTTTAAGATCCTTAAGGGACTTTTAGTCTTCAGAGGTGGACTACACCACAACTGACCTCAGCGATCGTACTGCCACCGGAAGGCACCTACTGGAGTTGACGAAGGAAAAACTTCTCAGTCGCCTGAGGGTAAATCTTTTTGCAGTCAGGGACGTACGAGTCCTAATAGGCTTCGGATTGAAATACTAACCGCTGAAACGGTTGCGGAATTTGAACATCCGACGGACCGCTGCTGGGACAGTGTACCTGGCGAAACCACCAGTCTTTGTCACCATTGTTACTGCAGTTATTCCTCAGTCAAGCTGTCTTTAGCTTTTCTACATTCTTACCCTTCTGCATTTAGACTTCGTCATTTCCCCTTCCATTTCCAGCCTCCTACTACGGTTCTACCAGGGCCATCGCCCACTTGCCTGAACTGCCTCTGACTTTCCGTCATCATAACGTCTGTCTTTTGAGTAAGTGAGGCTCTAGCTCGAACCAACCAAGGGACCCTGTTACGTGCAAAAGAGTCGCTGAATTCCCTTTGATGAACTCTTCTCACATTCCTATTTTCCCCAAGATTTTTATAAAAAATATCCCTTGATCCAGCTGGTATTTCTAACGTTGTGACTATTTCTGGTACCGGTAATGCATATTCTCCCCCTTCCATCGGACTCCAAGCACTTTCAGCTGGATCGACTATTCGACACTGACCTTCATATTTGCCGGGCATTATAACAGTCTTAGTTCACTTTGCCACTCTCTTCAATACTCTATGCACACTCGTTGTACCCTTTTGTAATTTCTGATTCTCACATCACCCACTCTAGCCTGCTTCGGGCGCATCCCAAAAGTAACGGTATTTTATTATTATTATTAATAACTCTGTGAGGCTGCTCAGGTTGTGGCACAGCGGTAAATGGTCCTCCCTTCAGTTCATCCTCACCAAGTAACCGAGGAGGGCTCTAATCTTCCAGTTGTCGCGGCACCGAGTGATCCAGAGAGCCCACGGTGTGGGAACCTGGGCAACCTTGGGGCCCTGCCGTCTACCTCCCGTGAACAGGTTCGATTTTATTTGCTCTCCCCCGGCATAAGACCAACAGCTACTGAAGCAGGCAGGCACTTCTGCTGAGAGTTTCGTGCAACAGCTGGTCAAGGTGTACTGCAAACCTACTGGAAGACAGCGGCAGCAGTTGCTATACACAAAGGTGGACCGCGCTCACAGGAGCGGAACTACGGGCCTGTAAGCCTCATTTTTATCCCTTGCAAAAGCAAGGGTGAAAACATGCCACCTAGACTTCAGTGAGGCCTTCAGCTCAGTGAGTCAACTGTTGCTGTTGGGTGAACTTAGGACCTATGGGATAGACGGAAAGCTGCATAGTTGGATAGTTGACTCCCTGACTAACAGGAATTTCTTTTTGGATGGAGATACAAACCCCAGGTCATTGCAGGACTAATATTCTCCCAAAGATCAGTTCTGGGACCACTTCCATTCCTCCCCTATGTGAATAACTCGGCTAAAGCAATTAATCTCCTGAGTTTCTCATTTGCAGACGATGCGAAGGTTATCGGATCTGGTTGATGGAAGTTACTGGTTGGCGACAGCGAGGAGGTGCTTCAGTGGGCAAACAAGACAAACATGCCGCTAGGCGAAGATGAAAGCCTTCTACTGACTGGAGAGTCGGTGGGTCAAGCCCTAACGGGGAAAGAGTGAACTTTGACCTTTGAAGCTGTGCAGCAGAGAAGAGACTGAGGTGTTGCTGGCAACGCGGACTTGAAGTAAGCGCTCCACAGCAGTCCCGCAACCCATGGAGCCCTTGTGGAGCTCTCTAAGCCAAGATCAACAATTTCCTGCAGAGAACTAGATGCTTTTTCACTCATGCGCGAAGGACTAGTGAGAACTCTTCGAATACTGCATACTGGCTTGGGCACCCCTCCTCAAAACTTTACAATGGTCTTCTCACGTTCTCTATGGTGTTAAAGGCCACGAGGATTTTCTTCTCAAATCCGCAGGCCAAAGAATTTTGGTGTCACGTAGGCTGTCGTTTATTCTCTGGTTCATAAACATATCCTCCCAATCTCACTCTACTGCTCTACCTTCAACTTTCCTGGACTACCAGTGAAGGGTTTTATCATATAAAACCTGGGCCTGGCGATATCAGTCGAGTCCACTTTATTTCCATGGGATCTCTTGTCCCCAGTCTCATTTCTCTCACTTAGCATAGCTCACTTACTGAACTCAACACCCAGTCGCGACGTCACCAATACTGCCCCCACCTCATCTCCCAGCTCAGTTCCTTTCATGGTTTTATGCAGAACTTATTTTTCTCTTCTGCTGAATGACTAGGTCAACCGTTAACCTTCATGCTGAATTGTTAAGCTCTTACTTATCAGTTTCTTTTTTAGTCTTACTTCCCATTGCCTCAGTTTGTCTTAGGGATCTGCTGCATCGATGAGCGCGTGCTTTACTTTTGTTCTTCTTCCCATTAAACATTGATCCTCAGCTGGAGCATACCCGGACTGCGGTTCTCTATCCCATTTCCTTTTTCTAGTAATCCCCAATGACGGCCAACTACCTCAGGCACTATACCGATCACCGCCCTGGCCAGTGCGCCCGGATAATAATGGTGTGCGGCTGTCTGTCGATTGCTGTCCCCATCGGCTCTTTTGTCCGAGTTCCCACAACCTGTCTAGTTGGTTCCAGAACATGTACCCTTATCGTGGTTGCTCAGCCCTCTGTACAACCATCAATAAACACTCACGCCAATCCCAACGCTGTGGGGCGCGGTCGGGTCCCCGCTTTGGCCAGCGCACATCGGGCGTGCAGGCCGTCTGCAACGATGTGCGAGCGCAATTAGGCCGGTGGATCACACCTTCTGTGTGCACTTCACGAAGTGTGTTTCAGGTTGGGTGTCCAGCGCACGGTCAGCCGCACCTACTGAAACCTTGTGCGGATCGCATACTCTAACTCTCCTTGCCATACCACACTCACCACTGTCCGTTGCGGACCGCATGCTCCTACCATTTTCCTTCCGCCATGGTTCGCTCATCTAAATAAACCGCCAGCTTCAAACACGCCACCCCGCACCAACCAGCCAACTGCAACGTTGTCTCCCAGCGCTTCGGCCACAACGTCACCCTCGTCACCTGTTGCTCCCAGAGGCCAAAACCTCGTCTGCACTGACATTGTCACGCTCCCATCTTTAATCGACAGTCGACATAGGACCTCTCGCGCTCCAGCTAACCGGCCTACTACCCATTCACGACCCCCACCTCGGCCATACACACGAAATCTCGTCGCTCACCCTAGCGCTAGTCCACCAGCGCATTTATTTGGTCCCCCGGAGATCCGCGTACCCCACTGCTACATCCCACACCCACAAACCCAGACCCCACCGTCTTCACGTCCACAGATGCAGTACAATATCACAAATTTTCCACTTAATGTACCACCTCCAAACTCGAACCATGCAGGACGAGTTACCAGCATCGTTGCCAACCGGTACCGCAACATGTGGCCCGCCCCCGACCATTTTCCGCCTCATGGTGTGCCCCATCTTAACCCCCCGCAGCTTCAACATCCTCTGCTCCCCTACCACCCAACATCGCCGTATTCTACTCCGACACCACTGCACGCTATGCCAACTGACCCTTCACACCAAGGCCCCTTTCATCAACAGCCCTTTCGCTACTACTCCACCCCCTCACACTCTTTCCATGGAGCCTTGTGAGATGCCTCCCACCTCAACAAACTCTATCCGAAACATCATACCTGTTCCATTAAAATCCCACTGACCCTGCCTCTCGTCCTGCTCCTCACAAGGCCTCCATCAAAACCATGGCTGCCCTTCCTCTACTGCTCCCCGCCCCCTTGCTGACCCCCTGGCATCCTTACAAACTCTCCCCCGATTCATACCTGTTTTGCCTCAAAGGTCCCACCTAGAGTCACCATACTCCCCTCCAGATCTATTAGCCCGCGTTACAATAACACCTCAGCATCCAGTGTTAATCTCTGCTGGACATCATGAGTGTTCGGCCCAATGTACAATGTGCGGCGATAAAGATAGAGCTGTCCAAAAGGAAGTAGCAACTCACATCCTGTCTTCCTGCATGGGTGGCCCGCCCATTGATCACCGCCCTGCAACGCACACCCTTGCTACCAAATCCACTGACGCTTCAAAGCCTCCTACAGAAATGCTTACCATAGAACTATTCAACTCCCGTTCCATCTTGAACAAGCTTTCCGCTATAAAAAGACTGGCCGTCGTCCACAACTTCGACATAATCCTGATTACTGAGACTTGGCTCACCGAGAACATACCTTCTGACCAAATATCACTGATCGGTTATCAAACCTTCAGGACTCAACGAATCTACCGCCGCGGTGGAGGTTGCGTGGGGTATGTCAAGAGCAGCCTATCTGCCACCCTACTGGAAAATACCGTGCTCGCAAACGTTGAAGATTCTATATGGTTTACAATTTCTTTATCCCAGATGAATATAGTTGTCGGTTGTATATATCGACCCCCCAGAAATGACACTTCCACATTTAATCCCATCATTGATGCATTTAATTACATCGCTGACCTGCCATTTGGAGGTAAATTTATAGCAGGCGACTTCAATGCCCCGGGCGTAAACTGGTCCTCCTTTTCTGCCCCCTACAAGTATTTGCAATTTGCCTCATGCATTCGCCTGGGCCAGTGGGCCCAACATGTAAAACAACCTACCAGAAAGAGTGACATCCTTGATCTGATATTTACCCTGAGTCTCACGAACGTCTCTGCCTCCGTACTAAACGACTACACAGGCAGCGATCATAAAATCGTCAGTTGCAGATTTCAAGTCAAGCCACGTACTGTTAGCCTACCATGTAACGGTCCCTCGTTCCGTCACTTTAAATGGGACCATATTCCCTCCCAAATTCGCTCCAGAAACTGGGACGAGTTCTTCCTTACAGCAAATCCCCAGTTCGCCGCTGACCTCCTCTACTCAAATTTACACTCATGCATCGAAAACATATCACGCCCCTACAATCCATCCAGACCAGCAGGTTACCATATAGCCAGGCTAAAGCAGAAATACGACGAGCTTCGACGGCAGTACCTACGAAATAGAGACTTTTCTACAGTCTTCAGACTAGAACGCCTCTATCGCGAAATCCACCGCAAGGCCCGTGACCTACAACTAAAGCAAGAAACCAAAGCGTTACGCCACCCAAACAAATCTCAAGAGCTAGCCCGGCTACACAGGGATCGTGCTCCACAATCAACTCGATGCATAAAACAGATCATCCATTTGGATAACCTCATAACCTCACCTCGAAAGATAGCTGACACGTTTAATACTTTCTTCACAACCACCGTGTCTCTCAGTCCATCGTGTACCCAGTTTGCCACCCCGTCTGTCACAAACTCCTCACTAAGTTCTATCACAGTTACCACTACGGATATAAATAGATACATTCACACCTTCAAACCGACCTACTACCTCGGTCCTGACGGCCTACCGTCAGCAATATTCGCTCTAGGCGGCCCGGATATTCCCCTACTACTACTAAACCTATACAATTTATCTCTGCAAACCAGGACCTTCCCCAGCCAATGGAAGAAATCCATTATTATCCCCAGGCACAAGAAAGGCGCAGTGCATGACATTGCCAATTACCGCCCGATTAATCATACGCCAATGATCTCGAGGCTGCTAGAAAAAGTCGTAAAACACTACCTGACCGACTACCTTTCTGCACATAAGCTCATCAGCCAAAGACAGCACGGATTTCTCAAATCACGGTCGTGTTCAACCTGCCAATTTGACTTTCTAAATTTGGTAACAACAGCTGCCGACAAAGACAGAGCACTCGTCATCGTCTATCTTGATATGACAAAAGCCTTCGACAGAGTGCCACATCTGCAGTTACTCAACAAGATCAGGGGATACGGTATTGAAAACCCCCTACTCAGTTGGTTTAAATCCTATCTACAAGACCGTCATCAAGTTACCTGCATCAACGGTCAGATATCAGACCCCCACCCAGTAAACAGCGGGGTTATCCAAGGTAGTGTTCTAGGACCACTGCTGTTCTTACTATATATAAACGATATTTGCAATGTCATCACCTATGGCGAAATTTTCTTGTTCGCCGATTATATGAAGATAGTCTATGAATTCGAACGAGGAGACCTATCTGCAGCACTGAATAACATCATGGTCGACGTACAGTCCTTATCCTCCTGGTGTGATCGCTGGAAAATGGAATTTTCAGTGAACAAAAGCAGTTATCTCTCGCTAAACTGCAATATCCCTTATGATACGCTTAAGATTGGCGGTGTCTCACTCCCATATTCCCCAACAATTAGAGACCTTGGACTGCAATATTCTTACACTTTCAATTTTTCTGAACACACTTCCTACATAACTGCACGGGCAAATAAGTCCCTTGGCTTGTTGCAGAGAAATTTTCTTCTCACGAACAGTAAGTTAGAGATATACAAAACTCATATTCGCCCAACCCTAGAGTACTGTACACTTGTGTTCTCAAATATGCATAAACGTGACATTATCGACATTGAGAATGTACAGCGTCGATTTACCAAAACACTGTTTGGGCCTTCTACGACCCTGACCTACAGACAGCGGTGTACACTCCTGCGGCTTGATCCCCTATGGCTTAGGAGAATAAAACTCAACCTCGCATTTTTGTTTACTTTGCTCCACAAACAAGCTGTATCCTCCAGCCAAGTTCAGTTCAGTATAAACTCGACACATCAGCTGCGTAATAGAGAACACCGTATAACGATCCCTACTTCTCGGAAATCCTTAAGGCAAAACTTCTTCCTCCTGAAATATGCAACTCTGTGGAATAAACTCCCAGCTGATGTACGTTCCGTAGATTCCCTAAATATGTTTAAGTCTAGACTACACGTAGCTCTGGACATCCAAAAACTGATAGGTCTTACGAATCCTTATATGTCTTTTGACAGAGCTTATGAGGAAAGCGTTGGATACTAACCCGAACCCTTGATAATCTAGGATGTGCCACACCATACGACGTAATTGCCATCACCTAAGCGTAAACCTACCAGTTTACAATGCCTAAACATAATAACTCTCACGACTGAGGCCAGTGCTTCAGAAGTCGTATTTGAATTTATGAAATACCACTGGAAGCAAGAAAGATAGTCTTTGAACATTTCCTGTGCTGATTATTATTAGGTTTTTGCCTCTGTCTCTAACCCAAGACGCAGCACCTGTCACACTCCTCAACCTCCACCCAGTAGTCACCATAAGACATTCACAACTCAAATTCTGTCCCTATCACAGAACTCTAGCATCCTCCACGATAGACCTATACAACACTTGATACTTAGCCATCAAAACTACTAACCATCTGTGGATCGTACCGACGAATCACGTTGTCAGTGCTGCAAGTTGTACCCCATCTTTGTGCAGACTGGCGTTTTGTTGAACATAAACCCCATCGAATAATCACAGGCTGTGGTTGACCCTACCTCCCCCTGCATTTTTTGTCCCATGTAAACGGCCTGGGTGTTCTGACTTCACGGATAAGGCGAGTGTTAGCGCGGCACTTCTACAAACTTTCCTAGCCGTGATGGTCTCCCTGCACAGAGCTGACCACCAATAAGACATAAACACCAAAAAGTAAGAGATTGGCACAAAAAAGTGAGAAAAAAATATACCCCTGTTTTGTCTTCCAGGCACACCAGCCCTGTCACATGTGACCCATGTCTCTGGGTTGTAGTGTCGCTACGGATTGACTGGTGTGGTTGACCTATTCCCAACGCGGCTTGTTACATGCGGTCCATGTTTCGGCCGGGGCGTGGGAGCTGTGGTCGCCCACCAAAAGCAGCTCCGCCTTCTCTGACAGCCAGATACCTGACTGTGATAAAACCATTAAAAAAAGAATAGTAAGGACGTCTAAAAAGTGTGGATCATTCTTGGAGAGCCACGTGCTGGATGCCAGTAGTTGTGTATCGTGCTACCTCCCTACCTGAAGCTGGCCCTTGTGCCGCCTATCATGAGCACCAAATGTAGACCGTTAGAGTTTGCTTCCCTGACGAAAATTCGGACCCACCTCTCACGGTTCCCCAAACCAGTCCTCACATCGGTGTAGTCCTGCTTTGCAGCACGATAACAGCGAAAAAGATACCACAGTAACCATGCAATCATATCCGCATCAGATTTCCTTGCTCACATTGGAGCTTAATCTCAGTACGATTGCACTATCGAGGAAGAGCATAGATGAACTCGCGTCAATGTTCCAAGACAAGTGACCAATTACCTCTAATGTATCACTACTGTCACCCCAATAGTTTCTTCTACTTTGACTCCTCATTATAGAATAACCACTATACTGAAAGAGACAGTAACAGCATAGAGCCACGCAAACAGTACGTTAGTCCTACTCGCTCAGTCTGTCACTTCAAACCTATCCTGTCGCCTCGTTGCCAAACCACGTTCTGCGTAAGCAAACGGTATCGAGGGTTATCATTACTAACCACTCTTAACCGTGAAGCCCTAGGTATTTTATTAGTATCCCAGCGATGCCATGCTCACGGGCAAATCACAAATCCTTTTAAACGCACACAGTTACCAAGCCGGTGTACGCAACTTCGTCGGCCTGCAGCAGTATAGCTCAAATCCACTGCGAGTCTATTTTACCCATGCCCCACTCACATAGACCTAACCAATCCATTGTTTATTGTCTTCATATATTATCATAACCCACAGCTGGAACCACGTCCAGACTGAAATCTCCCTTTATTTCAGGTTCGTTGTCTCTCACCATCTCAGCCGCCAAACTGGCTAACCAAGGATGCCGCTTTGACTCGCACGGATAGAGACTCGAGTGGAACCTACCATAGCAACTGAGACTGAAATCAAACCACACAACAGGAGATACCCCTAATTGCTTATCAGATCGTTCAGCGTTTTCTAACGCAACGAACACGAATTCCAGCTCACGCGCATGCCGCTAATATACAGCCACACTCGGCTGATCGACCGACACATACCGTGCCCTGCCAGAAGAAACTTACGCATTCAAAGCCGTACATTGCCAGAAATGACGCTAAATAACACTGAAGGCAAATGCATCAACACATACATATATTTGTCAGTGAAACAGCATAATAACGCTGAAGTCCATGCGAAGTTTTTCCCACTTTATTATCCGTTACCACAGGTTATCCTTCCTCCGAACCGTAGCCGGCTGGAAATTGACTCTCCACTTCTCGAGATCCTTCCAGTTGCGCCTTCTTATTTCTAAATAGTACATGTTATTGGCCGTGAATCTAAACTTACCTTTTTATGAACTGCTGTTTCTCCCACACCCACCAGTTCACTTTCACGAAATTGACCTCATGTCCCCTTGATTCAAAGCTCATTCCGTTTCTCAAACTCCGGTAAATCCGTCATCCAGGGTCTTCATGGATCGCTATTCTCTTCGCATGCGTCGATTTCCCCCCCCTTCTTCTTGTTAAAAATTTACACCATCTGCAGAATCTCAGTTGGCCTCCGGTTTCCTTGGCTTGCATCATTCTTGTTCATAATGCCTCCTTAGCACTGCGTTAACGATTTCTTCGACATCTCCACCGCGCACCACTGCCTAGTGTAGTATGCGGGATGCAGTGTCTTCCTTGGGGGTTGCACGTGTACGATCTGCAAAGACAGAAAGAAGACTCGGTGAGCCGGAGCTCAGTAAGTGCATCAACAAGCATCAACACTTACACCGATAAAGATGGGAGTGGCGATCTGTCTGAGCGTATTACACTGCTCCCCCCAACGAAGGAACACTGTCCCCAGTGTTTGTACATTGTTTTAGCTGGTCAGCTGGCAGGATCTGTCGGTGTGGTTTGTGTGAAACGCTGGATGACAGGGATCCTGGCAGGGTCGCCAAAAATGTAGTATGCAGGATGCAGTGTCTTCCGTGGGGGGTTGCACGTGTACGATCTGCAAAGACAGAAAGAAGACTCGGTGAGCCGGAGCTCAGTAAGTGCATCAACAAGCATCAACACTTACACCGATAAAGATGAGAGTGGCGATCTGTCTGAGCGTATTACACTAGCCTGGATTCGAAACTGGTTCAAAACTGCCGCGCAAACCATTATCAGAATGATCCATTCAAACTGTTGCTGTCTATGTTTTTCCATTTCTGATACTCTCGACTTTCATACATAGAATTTTGTGAATATTTCACCATATTGAGTAACATGATACACCATGATCATGCGTTAGCGCGTGCCTCTCGACCATGGCCGAGAAATATACCAATATTATTATCGTACTTGTCAGAAATCTCATCATTTCCGTTTCGTGTCGTTCTACCTCTGTATGCACGCCTGTCCATTCTGATTTTAATCCCGTCATGCTTCACATTGGAAACCTTCACTGCATGATGTCACTCTCATCTTATCCATTTTACTCTGCCAAAGCCCGAAATATGTGCTTTTCTACCCATTTCGCCCCTGATGGTTCCTAATCAGTATTCACTTGTTACCTCTATATGCTTAAAAATCTCATTGATCGCATAACTCACCAGCTACAATCTTGCGACATATTTTTGTCGGTCTTATAACTCACACCATTACGCACCAGAAACATCCGCTACCATGACCAAACCCCATATAAGGACTCACCGTTGCAACCCTTGCATTATTTTTACGACTAAACTTATTATCTATTCACCACCTCCAAATTTTCCATATCTGAATCTGTAATTCTCCCGCGGATCGTCCTTTTTGGCGGTGTCCCGATTAGCAACTTCTGGCTCAATCCACTCGTGTAATGGCCTGCAAGCACGCAACTCTCCAATTCCATTCTCCCAACTCCGACGCACAACTATTTCTCGTGCATTTTTTCTCCATCACAGGATTTCCCGTCCGGGTTCTTTTTTTCTTCTCTTCCTCATCCCGTGTCTCCTGCAGTGAAACTATCTGGTTGATCATCTCTTGCCTGGTTTTCTTTGGTCAACAATCTCGTCTGCTTCTTACGTTGCTCGCCACAGGCGTCTTCACTGTTTCTTTCAGGCTGCGCTGCTTTTTTTTTCTTCCCACCCAGTGCAAAGTCATCCTAACGTCTTCACTTTCACCTAAAGTTTCAAACCATGTGATCTGCCACTAGCTGATCTTTCTGATCCTCCAATTCCCTATTTCTCTTCCATGTTATTTGCTGTTACAACTGATGCATCTTCGCACCATGGTTCTTCTAACCTCCAAGTTACCCTTCTCCACTGACCTATTACACCTCTCCAACCACCCCGTACCCCCATTCGCTCTGCATTCTCCAGCCATTTTCATGGCCATCTTGCTGCATAATGTACGTCCATTTATTACCGCTTCACCCATGTTTGACCGTCACCACACGTCACATCTGAAATATTCACACTGCCGGATCCACTCTTACCTGTTTCGTCGATCTTTTCCTTCGTATTCCCTCGCCCATCAACTCCTGCTTATAGCCATCACTTCTGTGCTTCCGAAGTTGGTTCCCTTTGCTGTTGATCCTCCATGTTCACCTGTCACAAACAAATTCATCAAGGTTCATCCAAGCTAATTCCGTAAAATTTGACCCAACCCTACCTGTCTCGTCCAAGCATTGCTACCTCCGTGTTCCGTCCCTTCACCGCCATTTGCCCCTTCTCTGACACATACATATACACATATTTATGTATCCACATATTTTCTCTGCCTTCTCCAGTTCCTCGCCGGTCAGTTCTCTTGCAACCATGCCGCCGCCCCTCATGATACGCATCCACTTTATTCTATATGTGCTTCATAGTTGCCGTGTCTCGGTCCTTTCGCGCTGTCACTGCCATCTGACCCACTCTTTACGTTTTGCATTGGTCGCTACCTATTTTAAAATTTACACCGTCCGTTCATTGCAATAAGGCAAAGCTCGTGGCTACCTAGTCTCTAGTCATACAACTCAGTTTTCTGTTCTTCCTCTCTTCTCTTCTTTTATCCTTTTTTCTTCATTTTTTCCCGTGACGATAGTTTCTCACGCCGATTTTCAGTCCTCCTCATGTAAGACCCCCGGGTTCCGACTTCCCCCACTTTGCTCAGCCAGCTGCTCCATCTTACCTTAACTTTAAGATTTTTCGGCCTTGCACTTGAATCCATCCATGAGTTCACCTAAACTCCCTCCATTGCTCCTCGGTGTGTTTACGTCTATCTCGCTCTCGTCTCCCCTCTTAATCTCTCCACCCTTTCTTTGTTTTGCTTTTTTTCACATTTTTTAATGAATTTTGTCCGTTACTTTATCGCTTGTTAAACTTCCGATGGTGCTTAAGGCATGCTTCGAGTTTCTCCGAAACAAACTTTTACATAATTTTTCACGCAGACTTCACACAGTCTATATTGCAGTGGGATGCAATCTGTCGTCATTTTTAATTATAACTGGTCAGATGCCTGCCGGCCGTCTTGACTCTAAACAACACCCGCTTTCGTCTACTGTCACTTAGTCCGCTTTATCTAACTCAACAGTCGGTATCCACGACCAAGGCTTTTTGCTCTGATGTTTCCACGTAGCATAAGATAAATCAGTGTGTAGTCCTTCGTGAATCCCATCACACCCCTTTGCTTCGAATCTCAGGCCAAACACCCCTACGCAGACCTCCCCTCAGCTAGCCGGGCAATGCTGAGGCAATCTGGACCCCTTCCCGCGGTGACCACCAAAGTCACCCACCATGCTGTCACTCAAGGACCCCCAGCATTTGGCCGATTACGTCGCCTGGAGCTAGACAAGCTGCTCGCAGAGCAGGCTGAGTTCAAACACATGCCAAAACTGGGCAAAATACGCCCGTCTGGAAGCCCTTGAGCCCCGCTCCTTCACACAGTTCCTAACCTAATGGGGAGTGTCAACCCTGCGGCTACCATGGGGCTCTCAACCAGGCTGCTATTTCAGAAAGGTACCCCATTCCACGTATTCTAGATCTCACTTCTACCCTATTCGGTTGTTCTGTTTCTAGCCGAGTCGACCTCGTTAGAGCCTGCCACTCAATCCCAGTGGCTGAAGCTGACATCCCTAAAACTGATGTCACAACTACATTCGGACTTTTCGAGCTTTTGAACATGCCGTGTGGGCCAAGCACAGCAGCACAAACCTTTCAAAGGTTTGCGCTTGAAGCTACATGTGGTTTGAAAAATGCCTTCTTGTACTTAGAAGATATTGTGGCGGCGAGTTCTTCAAAAAAGAGCATATGGTACATCTGCACGCACTTTTTGAGCTCCTCAGCCAACATGGTGTAACCACTAATCCTGCCAAATGCGACTTAGGTAGGACAACCATAACCTTCCTAGGTCAGCCTGGGTCATACAGCCCCTGCTTGACAAACTGGCGGCAAGTCGCTACTACCTTAGCGCCGCTGGTAATGACAGTTGCACCAACTTTCTGGCTTGGTTGACTTTTATCGCCGCTTTATCCCCCATTGCGCCGGAATAATGCTGCCTCCAACAGACCTTTCGCCTAGAGGTGAGCGGAAGTTCTTTTTCCGACACAGCCCAGGCAGCCTGTACCTCGATCAAGAAAGCCACCGCCGACACAGCACTCTTTTCACATCCTGATCCTTCTGCTACCCTGGCATTGGGGAGATAAGCTCCGAACAAAGCAGTTGGAGCACTGGTAAAATGATTCGTCCGCAAATCGTGGCAACCAATAACTGTCTTTTTCAAGCGTCTCCAACTTGCGGAATACCGACTCAGTATGCCTCTTACCCGCCCTACCTCAGAGGAAACTGCCAAAAGAGCTTCTAACTGGTTGATGAGTCAGATGGATGAACTGCCATCGTGACCACTGACCGCGGTTCTCATTTTCACAGTGCCTTCCACGAGCTGCTGAACACGTTCGACTGCAGACAACATGACGATGGCCTATCGTCCTCAGGCTAATGAAATGGTGGAGCTATTGCATCGCAAGCTGAAAGCTGCTCTTCGTGCTCGTGATAAATCTCTATGAAGCTACGTTTTACTGCTCGCTCTCTTAAGACTGCCTAGCACCATTAAAGCCGACAAAGGTGTTACGGCGGTTGAACTGGTTTACGATCGCACATTATGAATTCAAGGCGATTTGGATCCTCCATTACCACCTGTGAGTTTTAATTATGGGGATTACGCAAAACCTTAAGCTCACCAAATACTGGTGCTAAGAGCTACCCAGCCACGAAGACAAACTCTCAGTGATTACATACCAACCACTCTAGCGACCTTTAGCGCTGTTTAATTCGGGAGATGCATTGTGATCACCACTACAGACGGCCTACTCTGGCCCGTTCCGCGTCTTCCAGCGGGAGGAAAGGAAATACATGGGGAACTTCGAAGACAGGAAAGAGATCACCAGCGTAGATCGCCCAAAACCAGCCTTCATCGGGGTAGAACCCACCCCGAACAACCTTCCCAGTGCCTCCATCTGCTCATAACCTTCGGTTAGTCGACCTGAGTCGGCACCTGTCACTCCTACTGAAGACTCCCCGTTACCTGTTTCAACACCAAACTCAACGGAAGACACAGCTGCACCCGTCAACGGAGAAATTGACTCAGCCTCAAGCCGCGACAGCCGACGAGGTTTTCTGAATACGTAACGGTTGTATATATTCAAGTTTACTCTTCATATTCCACTCGTACATAGTCCAGTTACGCATGACAGTACGACCTTGTGGTTATCACGACAAGGGCAGCGGCAGCCTGCATCGCGCCGATATGTCCCCCTCAGACGAATATCCGTCAGTCTTGTGTTTCTTGCGTTCCAGCTCATCCAGCCGGACAGAACCCCATGGACTTCCAGGATCTCGCAGGGCTCAGAAGTACCTCCCACCGGAAGCTGACTCATTTAAAGAGGGAACAACAACCACAGGCAAACGGAAGTTTGGGATAAGCCAACAACGACAAACCCCACAACACAATCACCACTGCCGAGTCGCAAGCAGGATCTACCCAGGCTTCATGAAATGTTAAGAAGGACGAAATTTTGCGATCAACGCACAGCAACCAGTGTGAGTCATGCAGGACGGCTTGTGCTGGCTTCGTTGTAGTGTTTGATTGCGGCGGGAGGCATGGCAAAAGTCTCTCGCCACGAAGCAGACGTACCCATCACGGTTTGAAGCCCAACTGCGTCGACCTTCTAGGGAGAGACCCCTGTAGTGCTACCGATACAACACACGACCGTAAAGACCAACAAGTTTGTTTGCCTGAACAGTTACCGAACTTGGTGGCGCCACTTGCTTCGCCTGTGTACACCGTCTGCACGCCTTTGCTTTCATCCAGCATATACTTTGTCCAGCTCCAGAGATTGGAGTTCTGCCCCTTTGAGCGCTGTCGAGTAAATTCGTTAACGTGTAACTAACTGAGGACCAGGGGCTATAGATTCTATACGGGAGCAGGTCCGGACTTAACTTAGGAGAAACCTGAAACAGTGGCTCTTGAAAAAAAACGCTGGATAGCAAAACATTTTCGCGTGCAGGTGTCGAAAATAGTTTGACTGAAAACTGTTTTCAACAAAACAGATCACTATCTGATAGTTTACTTATCAGAAAGCTACGATTGTTTGAATGGGAAAAGATCAAATAAATTATAAACTAAATCAGGGGAAGGTGTAGAGTTGTGATTCACGATAAACAGTTACTAATCATCAGAATGCCTGAAAAGTTTTTGATTACACCAAATGAATAAGACTAATCCAAAAGAAAAAGAAGGTTGAGATTTATTTCGAGGCAGATGATAATTTACGTATCTGCATTCTAGTCTTGCATCGCCTCCAGTTCCAGCGTCGATAAACGAACGCTCTCTGTCTTTCAAAGCCAGACACCGGTTCTTTATCTAACCTTGGGATGGAGCGATCGTCGTCTTGAGTTTAGTCAAAGACAGCAAACTTCACTGACCTACCCTTGACGGAAACACTGAGCCCGTTTTTGAAAGTCTTTTCCTTGATCACTTCCAAACCGGCTGCCGAAGAGTGTCACTCAGGGCCCAGTGGAGGCCGTCTTTAGTCACACTCAAACACATAAGTAGACTAGAAAAACGAAGAAGAAAAATACAAATGTCGGTAAACGTAAGAAAATTGAGACGACCGCTTCAGAGGACTTATTGGAAAGTGATAAACATTTACAAGTGATTGCGTGAATGATTGCAGTGAGTGTGTCCAAAGGTTCATCATCCACGGACAGAAGGTTTGATAGCGGACCATGCGAAAAACTTGCCTGAAGCTTTCAAGTAATAAAAATGTAGATTATGGGTTAATTTATATTTTTTGGGGAGCTCTTGTTGTGGATTGTATTTTAATTTGTTAGTAAACGGGATTAAAAAACACATAAAGAACTCAAGGTGAATGCGCACGGCACAAAAGGGGATAGAAACATCATCCGGAGAAACAATATCTTCCTCCTGACTTTGTAAATTCTTCAGCTTAGTTATTCTTGATAACGTTTGGTTTTTCCTGGCATACCTGTTTACTGTGATCCAAGCCACAAACACCGCAGCTCTCATGTCACCTCGTCACAAATAAGGCATTTTGCACTGAAGACCTTCCCGAGCCCCAAACAACTCTCCCACCTCATCTCTTTACCCGTAACAATGTATTCTGATTCCCAGAATCTGGATTTGAAAGACCAGAGTTACATAGTGATTAGTACTCCATACTGCAGGAATTTCCCAAAAGTGACTCTACAAAACGGTAACCTCAATGTCCAAGGATATTTATGCGTGTATATAAGCATGTGCATATATAAATAAATGGAATTATACATGAGAAGAGATAACAATATGCCAGGGTTAAAATAAACTAAAAATGTGCTTTAGTTGCCTTTGTGGATGATTAATCACTTTTTTTCGTAGAAAAACCGAACAGCACGGCCCAACAGCAGAGAATTAAGAAAACCAGTACTTCAAAGCTTGGTCACAAGTGCATTCAATAGAACAAAATGTGCTGCTTTTGTAAAGCAGATGTATATTATTCAATACTGTGTTACTGTTATCATTATATTTCTCATGAAATTTCAGGAACTTTTGTACAAGCTTTTTAGGTACATGTCAGGAGTCATTTTAGCCCAGCGTTAGCCCAACCGGGTTGCGCATTGTGCTGCTTGGGGCTTGGCCTACTGTTTAACGCTGTACGATGATGAGGACAAACCATCCCGTCGACGTCGGATGACGGCCAGTTTCTCTGTTAAATCCAGTACTGCGAAAATTCCACACTGATCGGTCCAAAGTGTATCTTTACACTGGAGGCAAGGCCGGCGCAACTGAGACGGTCTAGACTCCTGAGAACCAGCTGTGGGTTGAGTGTGGTGAGACGAGGTCTTAAAGGAAGCTCCACGATCACCTTACACTCAACTCTGAGTAGCCACTACGTTGTAAGAGTAGGACTGATGTACCATAAGCACATCAGGTCGATAATGGTCGGCTCACTACCTAGCTGAAGGATAGACGATGATGTAGCTGTCTCACGATGGTTGATGATGCCTTTAAAGCGCTTGAATTTGATAGATAGTCCATCTGTCGCAAAGTTTTGTTACAGTTCTTCATTCCGTGTCAGGGTTTCATTTATGGGATGGAGTTCATGAACTTACCAGCAGGTCCATCCACAGAGTTATTTATGTGATCTCTAGCGATTACATGGAGCTGTCCGGGCCGCCGTCTAAGAGTCCTCGTTTCTTCATCATACCCTCTACTAGCCTCCAGGATGGTGCAGCATTCAATAGCATTCCTTGCTTCATCTCGAAGATAATGGATCAGGCAAGGTAAAGGAATTTTATCATCAACGGCCGTTTTGGCTACGCCGCCCTGGAAACTTCATATAAAAAGTCAATGTTTCGAAGGGTTACCACCAAAAAAGGCAACCTCTTTTTGAGGTAATAAGACTTGTGACCTAGCGGGTAACCGGCATGGATGCTTAGAATCCGAACGTTTGGCTGTTAAGATATCAAAGTGACTGAGAGATAGCTAAATTTTGGCTTCACTGGAGGTCAGCAACCGCGAGTTTCCGGCCACTGGCAAATCACAACAAGATTTATATCCAGCAGGAGATACGTGCACAGCTTTATTGTTGTCAGTCATCTAAGCCTTCTAGGCCAGTTCCATTTCCAGCAGTAGCATCTGCTGACTGCCAAGCGCGGCAACCCCTTGACATTTGCTCCTGCACACTCTTGTAAATACATACTATGCACACTACTCTCATTTGAATGGGTAGGGGTGGGTGGATGAAAAGTCTATTTTCAGAATCACAAGGGGATGCGTTCAAAGCCATGTCGGCGGTTAGTCACAGCTAACCGTCCAAACGGGGAAATACGGTCCCAAATTTGGATTTCCGATAAAAACAACTTTGAACAAATCATCTTGTGAGTCTGCAAACGGACTCTCCTTCCATGCAATCTTCTAATGGTTCAAATGAAATTATAATGAAAAACCCACTTTGAAGTGTACAGGTATAGGGGCAGATGGGCGAGAGAGTACCGGATACGTATTCCTGACGAGCGGCAACAACCACGAAACCAGTCGTGTGCTTCCTGGAAAAGTTTTGTCTTGTCATCCGTATACAATGCCACTTACATCGAGAAACCAAACTAAATATCTTCTCGTCCGATGGCCTTCTGATTCTCACGGGTCGTAGATAATATCGTTCTGTTCAACATGTTTGCATGGTACCGAGCATCAGAGTAACAAACAGATGATCCGCACTTAGTACAAAGGACTTACGAACGCGTTTAACAAGGAAACAATGAGACAAGGTTTGCCGACTTTATATATCATCTCAATTTGGGTGTGTACTGAAAAGTACAACACTTTTAAACGTAGAATTATGAAAGTGACTACCGTATGCTTGATTTCATGTGAGCGGAAGCTTTGCTTGTCATATTGACCAAATTAAGTGTGATGACATTTTACGTCATCTGTTGGACGACGACATTGCATTTCCATGACAATAGATAGGAAACATCCGAATTAACTTGAATTAGTTTAGTATTGTGGAGTGGTACCCGACCGTAACCTCACTTGGTTCAATCATATGGGCTTCACTTTTGTGAAAATTATATGTCTGCCAATTTATATTTCACGTCTCATATCCTACTTCGTACCCACTGATCTTATCAAAAGCTTTGCATTTTCATGTGCACTATCTCACCGGTCATTTATTCCATCTCTCATCTTTCCTGATCACGTGGTAAAAGAACAAATTTCCAGAACACTCTAGCTCTTATCATCTTGAAGTGGTATACTCCGACATCATCTGACTTATTTTACCACGTCCGAGTGCAGTAAAGCCTGCCAAACGCTTTCAACAGATTCTTACGGACTTATTTCGTGTACATTAGTTCCACTATTGCCCACATAGCAACGTTTTCGCAGAACGACGTTTCTGCTTTATCCCACAACATTTGGAATAATTCCGGTGCTTACAACCCGTTTGTCTTGTTTGTAATCACCAACAACAAAGCACGTTATTTTTGCACTTCATCTATTTTAAAAAATGTGAATTCAACCCGATCGCAGCAGCAAGCCCACAAGTAAGTAAGTAAGTAAGTGAGTAAGTAAATAATAAGTAATGCCAATCGATACCTAGCTAAGTCGATCGGAGAATACTGTCCGCGGTGAAACATGACTAGAGATCTATGCTAGGCAGGCGTATGTATATGCATGAAAGGGATAATGATTGGTTGTCTGCGTAATGTGTGTGGATTTGGCAAAACACAACTTCGTTACCCCAGGACTTTCTTGAACTGTAATATTTGCCTTCTGGAGGATGTGAACTAGGTTATGCAAAGGCCGAGGATTCACCCATCGGAATACAAAAAGTGACGATTAAACCTAGTAGCACAACAGTACAAGGCACACGGACGCCACTGAACTTCACAAAATTTGGTTCATTGTGGGATCAGTGTGCACATTTATGTGCTCTTGAACGGCGAGAAACACTTTGTTCCACTTCAGAAATACATAGCACTAGGCCCCCGTTATCCAATTCATCAGAACAGGGAAAAGACATACGTTGTGTAATGCAAGCATTCTGATTACACTTGAGGATCGTGAACCCAAAACTTATTCGCAGTAGAAAGATGTATGAGAGTGGAGCAGGCTGGATTGAACGCTACTACTGTATGTTCAGTAGAAGTCATGTCAAAATAATATGCACAAAGTGCTGGCTGATTCAATACAACAGGCTTTACTTCCCTGAAAGCTAATATCTCTATTTACTTCGTTTTATCCCCTCCCCTAAGCTTTACATTTTTATTCATGCATTATCCATTTGTCTGGAGAGAAGTATTAGCCCTTTCGTGAACACAAGAACTGACAACATCGCTATTCTCAGTAGAATAGTCCGGTTCGTTTTCTTGCTCATCTGTTGGATCTAAGGTATTCATGAGCAGAAATCTCTCTGAGTCACCTTATCGAAATTGCAACCCCTCTTCAAAGACTAAACCATATCATCTTAGCAAGGAACAAGCCGTAGAAACCTGTCCGAAAAGCTTTGCTAAATTTCATAAAGACGGGGATAATACCGCATTGCTAGGATGAATCCCAGTCAACAAATGGTTGTGAGAAGCGTAACTTGAGGAACAGAAAGATACGTACCAGTAAATGGGCTGCAAAATGCTCCGGAATACATCGTGCAACTTAGTGCTCTTGACGTTTGTGCAAAAGCTTTTGTCGGTACAACTGTGTTTTCAGTTATATGAACGATAATGTAGGTCGGTAATCGAGCAAACTATTTTTAGCCATATTTCGGTAGCCAACTTCCATTTCGTTCGATCACTGCTCTCTGCTCATTGCGAAATTCTCATGCTCTAGTCATTGTTTCCCCCAAAAGATTTCCCTCATCTTTAACTGAGCACTGAACTTGGACCGAAAGATTGCAATGAGTTATCTATCACCTGTCGTAATAGATCGCCAGGGCTGAACCAGATCACGTGGTCTGGTGGATACGAATCTCAACGCCTAACGCAGGTTAAACCAAGATAATTAATTATTGCCATCTTGTTTTAATCTGCTCAAAAGACGCTAACAAGAAAGCAAAGAGGGGTGTGATGAAGCCACGTCAATCAGCACTAATTTGCAAAGAAAAACTATTTAGCTGTAATTTGTCGTAATTTGTGGCCTGGCTTTTATTGCCACGTAATTTGGATTTCTGGTGACTCCACTCGTCCTAAATGGACCCTAATTTCTGTTGTCAGCGTACAAAATGAAGCACATCTCCCCAGAAGACATGAGCCGACTATAAGACCTTATGATAACTGCGAAATTGGATGGTGCAACTTGGATTTCACTGCAAGCAATTCAATATAATCCGAATCCCTAACTGATGGTTCTACTACATCTTTCCGCAGTCTGCAGAAACACGTTGAAGGCTGGGCAATACCGATCATGACACAGTTGATCTGGTCCCGCGTGATGTTTTTCTCAAAGAGGGATGAATCACACCATACAAATGTAAAATCCCCTCCTACTAATGGTCAAACTCTGTAGGTTTTCTGTAGCGGAACGTCTTTGATCCACTCAAGCTCCCATTCATGGGACCCGATCGCACTGTGTGGTAAACGGGCTGTTATCGTTCAGAAACCAATGATGATAGGGTGTTGAACTCGAACTGTTCAACTAGGATTCAAGTCGAGGGGAAGCCCCTGTGATCATGCACTGCACTTGATTCCTAAAATGCTGCATGGAGTGGTTGTGTACCACTTCCACGGTTCATAAACGTGAGTTAATTGTTGATAAGGCAATATGAATTATTTCATAGACATTCAACCATCTACTACTGAATACTGAATACCCATACTTTTCAAAATGCATTTTTCCAATTTCAGACCAGTTCGAATGAGATAATTTTTGTTTTCCAGAATACAGTGTCTCTTGTCAGCAAAATGTAATTTAATACTCAGTGTGCAATGGGAGGAAAACGTTCCCCTTACGAAAAGAGAAGGGCAGTTTGCCACAGTGACTGCAGTGGCTGAGCCACTGGAAGACAGTCTCATTAGTCGGTTCTATCTTGGATCATCTAGTTGGTAGTTGATATCAAGTCAACCCAAACGACCTATTCACTTTGGTATACCGTATATCCGTCTCACCGATCAGGAAAACAGTCTATCATCGGACTGTGTCCAAGTATGCACCAATCGATACTTCTCCACTGAGTCCGAATCCGGGTGCGTAAAATCGACTGGGCCAATTTAGCTGAACCCCGATAAACCCCGTATGTGGTGGTCGAATCGATCGAAGCGAGCTGAATCATCACCACACATGATCTATGGAACACCGTGTTTTCATCACTTTTAGGATCTTCATCACAGGAAAAGGTTCTCAAATTTATTTTTCTTTTTAATAAGCATAGAGAGCTACTAAATTCGTAACAGATATTCGCTGCGGCCCGGAAAACGCTAAAGTAGCAAACAAGCTCATTTTCGGGAAATTTATTTTTTTTATTTATATTTAATCGTGAAACGCAAACTTATAAGGTTAAAAGAGTATCGATTCACGATTATTTCATCTTCCTAGATTAAACATGAAATCTGTGAGGTATCGCTCACAACAACTGAAATCGACAACAATCCGTCGTCACAGGGCTTGTTACAATGCCTGATCCATTGGAACTTCATGTGATACTGTGTCAGACCTCGTCGTACATAGCTGGTTAACTATCAAAGTGCAATGATTCTTTGAGGCTATATGGAATTCCTCCTATTCCACTGCACTTGAGCATAAATCTCAAATAAAGAAGTGAGACAAGCGTTAGTAGATTAACGGATGACAACCGATAGGCGATGGATAACGTTGTCCTAGACTTCGAGAGATTGGACTGTTCAAAATGTTTGCCCGGTTCTCACTCAGTGTAAATTCAACTTCTAATCTCACGCGACTATCTGGTTTGCTAGGATCAAACGGAATTTGTCAAAACATCGTCCGTTGTGATCGTTTTGGCATCTCAGAAATGTGCACTATGCGATAATTGCATCCAGGCCAGTTTCCTTTTTCTGAGACACATTGGAGCAGCCTACACACTGGAACTGAATAGTTAACCCTCAAATTCCGCCAGAAGTATTTATAATAGTATGAGGTGACAAATGGATGGGATTATTTTGGTTTACTGTCGTCTCCAATCAATGTCAACTAGTTTTTAAGGAAACCAAAAGTAATTGTAAATCATGTATTAAGCAATCAGAACTGGAGCATTTATTTTTTGTCGTCATTTCTTCTGATCACAATATAAAGTTAAAAATAACACGGCTAACAGACAACAAGCCGAACACGCTTAAAAGTTATTAACTTTCAATTTATTTAATCTAAATGGTAAAGGTGGTCGGCCTTTTAGGCACACGAACCCAGATTTGCTGTGCCTTTACCCAGCATCATTCACTCACGAAAATTACAAAGCCTTTATTATTGTCCCGTAGCACAGTGGGAAGAATGAGCGTAGGATGGTTCGACTTTCAACCAGGATCACGTCGTTGCCCCAAATATGTCTAACCGGAATCGATAATCGGACCGCAAACCCGCAAACGTATTAATTCACGATATTCACAACCAACTTTTCTAAAAGGTTAACCTAATCACGAAACCAATTGATTTACTCGGTTCAGACAACGGTTGGCACCTGATTGGTTCCTCAGTATACTTCGTTGGTTCCGATCATGTCCTCAGTTCAAGACAAGCGAAGTCACGCTGACGGCTGGCCAAACCATCATGCTCTCCGCCAAATCAACCAGACCCTCTATTGGAAATGTGCCAGCCCTATACTCTCACAGCTAAAGCCTAGCAAACAACATGAGGAGTTATTCAGATCACCGCAGATATCCAAACCGATGGTCACACTGAAGATTGGGACTAACTGGGCTTTTATCTCTACAGTCAATAACAGACTTCCTAGGGCCATCTCATCTACAATGTGACAGATGTATAACTTCAATAAAACACCACCCAATGTATCATCTCCAGGCAGCGCAAAAGAAACAACTACTCCACGGTCAAACTCCTGTGATGATGGTCCACAGGGCATCACAAGGATCTACAAACTAGGGGTTCCGATTCTGAACCTCCCTGCTGTCAGTAAGCTTTCCCTATGAACAGTCTCTAGTTGGCTGTGTCTCCCACCCATGAACACTTTCGCTTAGCAATAATGTAAACGAAGGGATCAAAAATATGAATTATGTATAATCGAAAAGTTCAACATAAAATTGATACCAACTCCACAGCTTAAGGCTTGGAAAAACCAGATCATGATTAGTCAGAAAAACTTTTTGATTTCAGTGAATAACCACAGGAAAAATGGTTGAACTGCGGCAAACTGTCGGATAAAATCTCCCACTGCAATCTTTGTAGCCTGAAGTTTAACTTGTCGCTGATGGGCGTGAAGTTAGCCTCATTCTGTTTTGAAATATAATTTCGTTCTTATGCCATCAATAACGGAATCTAAAACATTCCTTTTCAAAGTAGTGCATGCACACTTGATTATTGTAAGATATGAGAGGATACAAAACAGTCAGTCGGTCAGCTGTTCTACTCATCATCCGACCCGTTAATCAGCCATTTGATCGATTAAAGGGAAATGTCACAAAGGACTGTGCAGACTTTCGTCGTGGAGCACAATAGACCAGACTATCAGCATGGGGTTTGGCCGGAGTAGCTCAGCAGAGCGCACTGGTACCCTGGGGAGTTTAGTTCAAGTTTCAAAACTTGTAGGCAAATTGGTTTCATTCATGAGTAATATTCGCATTCTGAGGGGTTTTTGACACTCGGTACACGAAGCGGATGATGTTTTCTCCAATCCAGTTTGATGCCCTGATTGTAAGTAGCTGATACTAATCCAGCTGTCACCGTCCCGTTGATTCCCCTGCGTTTATTATTGCGATTCGTTTGCCAAACCATTATAATTTACTGAACATTTACTGCACACTGAAGATGATGAATAATCGTTGGTAAAGGCCAGAAAGGTAGTTTTGTTTGGTTTTTACATCTGATGAGTGATTCTGTTAAGAACTGGAACCTAGGTTTTCGACTCTATCTGCCACAAATCGCACATCGCTCGACTATCTATACACTGACTCCGATTATGTATACCGCTTAGGGCATCTAAACGGGAATCAACCAAATTGTCCGAAGTCAGACAATGGGGGTTTATTTGAGTTGTATTCTAATAAAACTTTTCTCCTGCATTAGAAAAAAAGATATTTGATAGTGAACTATTGTTTTCAGTGGCTCCTAAATTTCTCTCATAAGTCATGTAAGTAAAAGTTGTGTATTTAATTGATCGTTGGCTGGGTTGAAGGTCATTTTTACAATAAGTGGGTGGCAAGGATGGAAAGGGGTGGTGTTTAATCGGTTGGCGTGTTGCGCAACTTGATTAAGACGTTCCTCAGCCGTGTATAGCTTTCTGTCACATTTCTCTATAACGACAATGCTACTAGATAAGTTTAAGTAGATTCGACTTTACATAATGTGATACATGATGTAGTGCCAACGCTTGGCTCACCGTTACGCAGTACAGTTGTTTCGTCCTGGTTGGGAATTATCAGTAATACAAAGCTACCGAGCCCCCATTGTGATCCGAACTGAATGTAAATTAGTGTGAATTGAACACGGAACCACCAGGACAACAAGGGAGGCTCTCAACGGTCTACGGAATTCATGTATTATATGACAAAGCGCTCTTCATCCACTAAAACTGAACGGAACCTGTCAATTTTCCGCACAGTAAGAGACTCCTATGATGAACGAATTCTCTGCAGGGTCCTGGGTACATCGAAGGCATTCCAGTCAGCCTCTGACGGGAGAGTGCCGTATTATGTGATGTGTAATTCCAATAAATCGGTAACAACCAGCTCGGAACTTCTGGTGGTTAGCTGTTTGATTCCTAATCGTTCAGTCCGCCTTCCGGTCCTAGTGAAGCCCGATGAAAGTGCACTGCTGACGGTTCCTAACAAGAATGAAGCAGCTGTGCAGAGTGTTTCCAGGGTTTTCAGTGGTGAGATTGGCGCTGACTTTGCATGACGAATCATACCATGTAATGCTTCAGTTGTTGAAATCCAAAGGAAGTGCTTGTTGAAAGTTTGAATTCCATGAATCAAGATTCGGAACAACTCTAAAATAAATAAGTTGCAACGGAAAACCTCATCTGCATCAGATGAACATAATCATCACTGTGAGGTGTTCTCACATATTGTGTCAGCCTGCTTGTTTCTTTTGGCTTCATCTGTGCTGTCCTACTGACACCATCACCTTTTGATTAGCTCCGGTGTTCATACATTCTGCCAATCACGAATCCATTGATAAGTACTATGTACCACCCTCCACTAATTTGTTATTAAGGGATGAAAAAGGATTCCTGTCAACGGTGTATGATAAACGATCGTGTTCATATCAGCAACCAACAGGGAGATCCGGCTGGACAAATACAAACTTGCTGAGCTCGTAAATTTTACCGCACATCTTAACCGCAACTGTGGCTACGCTAACATCAGTTGATCAGATTACCAAATAGCATCTCAACTAATAGATAATATCTCCAGATGGCTGGTGAAATCGATCCGGCCCGATACATCCAAAAAGCTCCCATACTAAAATACAGGGTCGTCTATTCGGACCAGTCTGGTGACAACTAAACACAGGACTGTCCAACTTCATTGTTTAAACCATTGCAAACGATCAGTAAAGTACAGCTAATTTGTTTATTCAGCCTACTGCTCTGTGCCTAGAATCTAAAAAGTACCATTTCCGCTCACCTGGGAGTTACTTTTTGCGTAAAAATAACCCTAGATGTCCGTCTGTCACACTTGCCAAAAGGATTTTGCACAAATGCACAAATTTTGCGTTTTGGAATTTGAAAAAGGAAAGAAAACATCATCATCGTCAACATCTTGCAGAGTTTGCCTTCTCTCTTTTTTCACAGAGTATTTGATACTTCTGACTAAGGCAATAGAAATTCCTATTCAGTAGCTTCTTAAAAGTGGGTATTTTTTGTTAACCTGTACCCAAAAGAGTCTCAAAATCGAAACGATGCAATTTCGCTTCAATTACAAGGATGGCCTTTCCAGAATAAGAAAAGTGAGCAGATCAGTTGGAAAAAGGCAGATGTGGTGTGACAAGATTTTGGAAGATCATAGCATATTTGAATCAGTATAATACCATAAAAATCAATGGAATCGATCCGCGTCCTTCTTAAATTTCTCAAGCACAGTGAGTAGTGGAATCTTTTTCCCTGAAGCTAACAAAATGTGAAATCTGAGAACTACCTAAAACCTTGTGGATTTCAGCTGAGTCGATTAGTAACAGGTAGTCATGTTATTCTACTTCGGTGGTGATGTGGAAGAAAAATGACTCAATTAATTCCATGCTCGGATGTCGGTCTCAGGATTCTCTGTAACAACTGGTCGGCTACCAAGCTAACTTGCTCTTCCAGCACACACTTGAGTTTGGGCCTAGAGTGTACGACTCTTATGATGATAAATCGGATTATTATAATTGTAACTGTGAATACTATTATACTACTAATACTGTTGTTCGAATGACGATGATGGACGGAGCTGTTTTATTGGCCTGTCACAAAACTCCTCACCAAAGATCTCCTTGTTTTGTTTCATGGAGTTAGGCTGGTCTGAAAAATTCCATCTCTTTCGTGCAGTACTGCTGCAATTCACTTGATCAAGCTGTTCCAATTTCAACCCACTCAGATTCCGACTCGCCGGCTTTGCTGGACCTTGACTAGCTTTTTTGGTTCGAAAGAGGAAAGCATTTTGCAGTTCTTACCACATATATGGAGCTTTTTTCTTGTTATAGCGGCTTCAACAGATGTAGTCTTGTCGATTGTATAAAGTACAAGCAATGTGTTGCTTCTGGATCTTGACCTGACATTGAACAATCTTGGTCTCCGTCTTTATCGCCAGTCACCGTGGGTTTCACTGCGGAGTATCTGTTTGACACTTACTTCCGCCCTCCACTTAACCCAACCGAATCTTTATCTTCGGATTCCTTTGTAAATTACGTACGTGCTAAAAATGTACCCTTTATGGGATGCAACAAATCGCTGAATGACTTGACTCAAACTGGATTGGACTGACCATGATTATTACTTATATTTCGGCGGAGAAAACCAGCTTACGCAGAATGGAAATTATGGTTAGCCCGATTATCTCAAATCAGCAGGAATATGTCGACAGAACTACTAGGTGTCTGTCTGATCGGGTTCAAGGATTGCGTCCTACACTGTCAACCAGAAGGGATCGGTAACACGGTGAGCAAATTCATACTGACCAATGCAATCGATGCGGGTTGCACTAACACAGGAAGGACGGTTTGGAGTCCACTATCGTGTAAGCAAACAGCTCTAAAGGGTTCGAACAATGAACCGTCTCTACGACGGATGTGTTCAAAAGAAAGTTGCGCAGACTTTTTCTGTGTTCATAAAAACAGTTTTTCAAGGAATTACTGCTCCCTTGGCCAAAAGTCAACCTGATGTCGGGAGAAAACACACGCAGGACTGGGGAATTTCATAGGTAATCTGTCTACCTAAGACCTATTGTAACAGGATTAGGATTTAGTTTTGTGCGTCTGAGTTACCAATGTGGTTCAGATGTCCGTCAACAACCTTGCGTGTGTATTGTACTGGCCAGATTAGATCTACTGAGAAGACAGACCGGTGTTTGCCGATTTGCATCCGCTGAATTCAGATTATGAAAGTATTTCCACAAACTGTATCGGATTTCCTCAAAATGCAGTCAAGCAAAAATTTGAGCGTGGTTTTGAATACCCATTTTCAAGATATTTCGTACAAAATACAATCTTCATCGTAACTGTAATGGGCAAGCCATTGGTAGCCATATTCGTGTTCGAACAATAGTGTTGGTTCCCGATAAGACACTTACCGAGCTTTGTGCTCATGGAACAATTTTGTGTATTGTATTTTGCAGATGGAATACCAGCAACCCCCCCTCCACAAGATACATAACATCTTTTCCATGTGATTATTTTCAGATACTTTATTAATTTCGCCAATGGAGACACGAGAGCAACTTTGTGATTGACTTCTTCGTAAGAATTGAAGGGTTTTAATCTTGTAACAAATCCCAGAAGAGTCGTTGTTCTAAATTTTGTAACTCTTGAAGGTTTGAGGGGATATTTCTTGAAGACCAATCCTCCCCTGGCTTTAACAAATGTAGACAAATTATTATTTATATGGCGCTCAGAGCAGCTACTTTCGTCTGGGATCATTTTACTGGCTTACAGACAATCACAATAATATAAAGATGTGCAGACCGTGTGAATAACTTCCACAAATTGGATAGATTCTCTTTTCGGTATAAGTCCGTTTGATTAATTTCTGGGTCGTCGTAAGGAGTGATCGATAAAAAATAGGCCGAAAAAAGAGACGATGAGATTAGAACACGAATACAAATACGAGCCACTGAAAACCAATAACTACGCATCAAAAAGCAGTGTCGATTAGCTAGTATACAAATTTGATAGACACTGATATGAATCTTTGATTTCAGCACCATAAATGATTCTCCGAAGAAACAGAAATCGCACCGTGAAATATGAAACTTACTTTTAATTTTCCGTCATTTTCCATGCCTTATCCACAGGTCGTTCCCAGCCGAGGTGAAAGTAAAGATTGGAAATTAGAGCTGTTAAAACCATCAGATAAAATTCGTGTCCCACTATTCCCTGCATTTTCAAACTTCTGCTTGTTGTCAGCTCCATATTGGGTCCTTCGTTTCTTGCAATGCCGTCAGATTTTTTGCAATCACTAGTCAACGTCCATATTTGTAGAAAGATTCAATTTCGTTCATTTGTTCAACGCATTGTTGTTTATCTGAGTGCTGACCGTCAAGCGCTGTCACCATTTGACCTTTGCTCTAGTGTGCTGTTTTCGCACTCTCTCATAAATATATAATATAGACAGTGTACTCTGATCTGAATCCTTAAGAGCGTGCACGGGTGAACAGTCCATTTCCAGAGTCACAAAGTGATGCATTCAAAGCCATGTCGGCGGTTAGTCACAGCTAACCGTCCAAACGGGGAAATACGGTCCCAAATTTGGATTTCCGATAAAAACAACTTTGAACAAATCATCTTGTGAGTCTGCAAACGGACTCTCCTTCCATGCAATCTTCTAATGGTTCAAATGAAATTATAATGAAAAACCCACTTTGAAGTGTACAGGTATAGGGGCTGTTGGGCGAGAGAGTACCGGATACGTATTCCTGACGAGCGGCAACAACCACGAAACCAGTCGTGTGCTTCCTGGAAAAGTTTTGTCTTGTCATCCGTATACAATGCCACTTACATCGAGAAACCAAACTAAATATCTTCTCGTCCGATGGCCTTCTGATTCTCACGGGTCGTAGATAATATCGTTCTGTTCAACATGTTTGCATGGTACCGAGCATCAGAGTAACGAACAGATGATCCGCACTTAGTACAAAGGACTTACGAACGCGTTTAACAAGGAAACAATGAGACAAGGTTTGCCGACTTTATATATCATCTCAATTTGGGTGTGTACTGAAAAGTACAACACTTTTAAACGTAGAATTATGAAAGTGACTACCGTATGCTTGATTTCATGTGAGCGGAAGCTTTGCTTGTCATATTGACCAAATTAAGTGTGATGACATTTTACGTCATCTGTTGGACGACGACATTGCATTTCCATGACAATAGATAGGAAACATCCGAATTAACTTGAATTAGTTTAGTATTGTGGAGTGGTACCCGACCGTAACCTCACTTGGTTCAATCATATGGGCTTCACTTTTGTGAAAATTATATGTCTGCCAATTTATATTTCACGTCTCATATCCTACTTCGTACCCACTGATCTTATCAAAAGCTTTGCATTTTCATGTGCACTATCTCACCGGTCATTTATTCCATCTCTCATCTTTCCTGATCACGTGGTAAAAGAACAAATTTCCAGAACACTCTAGCTCTTATCATCTTGAAGTGGCATACTCCGACATCATCTGACTTATTTTACCACATCCGAGTGCAGTAAAGCCTGCCAAACGCTTTCAACAGATTCTTACGGACTTATTTCGTGTACATTAGTTCCACTATTGCCCACATAGCAACGTTTTCGCAGAACGACGTTTCTGCTTTATCCCACAACATTTGGAATAATTCCGATGCTTGCAACCAGTTTGTTTTGTTCGTAATCAGTAAAGGCAAAGCACGTTATTGTTGCACTTCATCTATTTTAAAAAATGTGAATTCAACCCGATCGCAGCCGCAAGTCCACAAGTAAGTAAGTAAGTAAGTGAGTAAGTAAATAATAAGTAATGCCAATCGATACCTAGCAAGGTCGATCGGTGAACACTGTTCGCGGTGAAACATGACTAGAGATCTATACTAGGCAGACGTATGTATATGCATGAAAGGGATAATGATTGGTTGTCTGCGTAGTGTGTGTATGGATTTGGCAATACACAACTCCAGTGGTGCAGGATTTACTTGAATTGTAATATTTGCTTTCTTGAGGATGTAACGACCAAAACGCTCAAGTCCTGGTCCGGGTGAAGCCTGACCAACGACTCAATTATCGATTCGCCGACTAATAAGCTTCACTCGTTCTGGATAGCACCTTGGAGCCTCAAAGCAACGCGTAGCCCAAATTGATGCAGAACCCAAATCAAGAACACGATTGCTCTGCAAATTCTACGGTACTATTAGCGAGTAAAAATATAAGTACAACCACGATCATACCTTTGACAGTGAGCCTCAGTCACTATCCAGCCAAAAAAGTAGTCAAAAATAGGACAAATTCTGTAAAAAGGGGAACAGTTGGCCAAAAAGAGTGAATAATAAATACCTGTCCTGAAGTCCAAACAAATAGAACAAGTTCTCCACGCTTAATCAGGCCCAAAGAACAATTTCCTGAGCGTGGCAGCCAAAAATCAGCGCAAACGAGCTGAACGTCTACGGTCGGTCGACGTTAGCGAGAAAGTGAAACCGAGGAGTAATAAAACAAAATTGTGTTGAATCAGTGCATCTCATTACCGTACCAACTGTCTTCAAAGTAATCTCAGTAAGAAAGCACAACCATGAAAAGAAAAAGTAAGTGCACCAAGCGTAGAATAATTGTCGACCACAAAACAATGTCAGCATGAATCAGGTTGGAGAAGGCAGTCCAAAATTGGTCATAGAGTATAGGAATGTGAGCAGAAGAGGAATTTTCCAATCAACATGGACATTACAGAGGATGTGAACTAGGTTATGCGAAGCCCGAGGATTCACCCATGGGGATGCAAGAGGCGACGACTAATCCTGGTAGCACAACAGTACAAAGCACACGGACGCCACTGAACTTCACAAAGTTTGGTTCATTGTGAGATCAATGTGCACATTTATGTGCTCTCAAACGGCGAGAAACACTTTGTTTCACTTCAAAAAATCTATAGCATTAGGACCCCGTTATCCAATTCAGCAGAACAGAAAAAAGACATACGTCGTGAGATTCAAGCATTCTGATTACACTTGAGGATCGTGAACCTAAAACTTATACGCAGTAGAAAGATGTATGAGAGTGGAGCAGGCTGGATTGAACGCTACTATTGTTTGTTCAGTAGATGTCATGTCAAAAAAATATGCACAAAGTGCTGGCTGATTCAATACAACAGGCTTCGCTTCTCTGAAAGCTAATATCTCTATTTACTTCGTTTTATCCCATCCTCCAAGCTTTACATTTTTATTCATGCATTATCCATTTGTCTGGAGAGAAGTATTAGCCCTTTCGTGAACACAAGAACTGACAACATCAATATTCTAGTCACAGTGTCTGCTATTCAGAGACTGTCGAACATACAAACTCTGACCATTTTCAATTTGCCTGTTTTGCTGCTTAAAGTACAGTAGAATAGTTCGGTTCGTTTTCTTGCTCATCTGTTGGATCTAAGGTATTCATGAGCAGAAATCTCTCTGAGTCACCTTATCGAAATTGCAACCCCTCTTCAAAGACTAAACCATATCATCTTAGCAAGGAACAAGCCGTAGAAACCTGTCTGAAAAGCTTTGCTAAAGTTCATAAAGACGGGGATAATACCGCATTGCTAGAATGAATCCCAGTCAACAAATGGTTGTGAGCAGCGTAACTTGAGGAACAGAAAGATACGTACCAGTAAATGGGCTGCAAAATGCTCCGGAATACATCGTGCAACTTAGTGCTCTTGACGTTTGCGCAAAAGCTTTTGTCGGTACAATTGAGTTTTCAGTTATATGAACGATAAGGTAGTTCGGTAATCGAGCAAACTATTTTTAGCCATATTTCGGTCGCCAACTCTCATTTCGGTTGATCACCGCTCCGTCCTCATTGCGAAATTCTCTTGCTCTAGTCATTATTTCGCCAAAACATTTCCATCCTATTTAAGAGAGCTCTGAAGCTGGATCGAAAAATCACATGAGCTATGGATGGCCGGTCCTAAGGCATCACTAGGATTGTAGGCGAACAAAATGAAGCACATCTCCCCAGAAGACATGAGCCAAATACAAGACCGTATGATAACTGCGAAATTGGATGGTGCAACTTGGATTTCACTGCAAGCAATTCAATATAATCCGAATCCCAAACTGATGGTTCTACTACATCTTTCCGCAGTCTGCAGAAACACGTTGAAGGCTGGGCAATACCGATCATGACACGGTTGATCTGGTCCCGCGTGATGTTTTTCTCAAAGAGGGATGAATCACACCATACAAATGTAAAATCCCCTCCTACTAATGGTCAAACTCTGTGGGTTTTCTGTAGCGGAACGTCTTTGATCCACTCAAGCTCCCATTCATGGGACCCGATCGCACTGTGTGGTAAACGGGCTGTTATCGTTCAGAAACCAATGACGGAAAAGTGATGAATAATATGATGTTGACTTGGAACAAACAGTTGAATGCCAGCCCCGAAGGTCTGATGATAGGGTGTTGAACTCGAACTGTTCAACTAGGATTCAAGTCGAGGGGAAGCCCCTGTGATCATGCACTGCACTTGATTCCTAAAATGCTGCATGGAGTGGTTGTGTACCACTTCCACGGTTCATAAACGTGAGTTAATTGTTGATAAGGCAATATGAATTATTTCATAGACATTCAACCATCTACTACTGAATACTGAATACCCATACTTTTCAAAATGCATTTTTCCAATTTCAGACCAGTTCGAATGAGATAATTTTTGTTTTCCAGAATACAGTGTCTCTTGTCAGCAAAATGTAATTTAATACTCAGTGTGCAATGGGAGGAAAACGTTCCCCTTACGAAAAGAGAAGGGCAGTTTGCCACAGTGACTGCAGTGGCTGAGCCACTGGAAGACAGTCTCATTAGTCGGTTCTATCTTGGATCATCTAGTTGGTAGTTGATATCAAGTCAACCCAAACGACCTATTCACTTTGGTATACCGTATATCCGTCTCACCGATCAGGAAAACAGTCTATCATCGGACTGTGTCCAAGTATGCACCAATCGATACTTCTCCACTGAGTCCGAATCCGGGTGCGTAAAATCGACTGGGCCAATTTAGCTGAACCCCGATAAACCCCGTATGTGGTGGTCGAATCGATCGAAGCGAGCTGAATCATCACCACACATGATCTATGGAACACCGTGTTTTCATCACTTTTAGGATCTTCATCACAGGAAAAGGTTCTCAAATTTATTTTTCTTTTTAATAAGCATAGAGAGCTACTAAATTCGTAACAGATATTCGCTGCGGCCCGGAAAACGCTAAAGTAGCAAACAAGCTCATTTTCGGGAAATTTATTTTTTTTATTTATATTTAATCGTAAAACGCAAACTTATAAGGTTAAAAGAGTATCGATTCACGATTATTTCATCTTCCTAGATTAAACATGAAATCTGTGAGGTATCGCTCACAACAACTGAAATCGACAACAATCCGTCGTCACAGTGCTTGTTACAATGCCTGATCCATTGGAACTTCATGTGATACTGTGTCAGTCCACGTCGTACATAGCTGGTTAACTATCAAAGTGCAATGATTCTTTGAGGCTATATGGAATTCCTCCTATTCCACTGCACTTGAGCATAAATCTCAAATAAAGAAGTGAGACAAGCGTTAGTTGATTAACGGATGACAACCGATAGGCGATGGATAACGTTGTCCTAGACTTCGAGAGATTGGACTGTTCAAAATGTTTGCCCGGTTCTCACTCAGTGTAAATACAACTTCTAATCTCACGCGACTATCTGGTTTGCTAGGGTCAAACGAAATTTGTCAAAACATCGTCCGTTGTGATCGTTTTGGCATTTCAGAAATGTGCACTATGCGATAATTGCATCCAGGCCAGTTTCCTTTTTCTGAGACACATTGGAGCAGCCTACACACTGGAACTGAATAGTTAACCCTCAAATTCCGCCAGAAGTATTTATAATAGTATGAGGTGAAAAATGGATGGGATTATTTTGGTTTACTGTCGTCTCTAACCAGTGTCAACTAGTTTTTCAGGAAACCAAAAGTAATTGTAAATCATGTATTAAGCAATCAGAACTGGAGCATTTATTTTTTGTCGTCATTTCTTCTGATCACAATATAAAGTTAAAAATAACACGGCTAACAGGCAGCAAGCCGAACACGCTTAAAAGTCATTAACTTTCAATTTATTTAATCTAAATGGTAAAGGTGGTCGGCCATTTACGCACACGAACCCAGATTTGCTGTGCCTTTACCCAGCATCATTCACTCACGAAAATTACAAAGCCTTTATTATTGTCCCGTAGCACAGTGGAAAGAATGAGCGTAGGATTGTTCGACTTTCAACCAGGACCACATCGTTGCCCCAAATATGTCTAACCGGAATCGATAATCGGACGCGGTAACCGTGTATTCAGCTGATGAATTGTGGTCCATGCAGAGGAACATTCATGTGACAAAGTAGTTTCGGTGTGTAACTATCATAAACCCAAGTGCACAGATCTGCTGCTAAAGCAACTTCTTCGATAATCACAAATCATGGCAAAGTACAAGATAAGAGAATATTTGTCCGAGCACTTGCTGATCCAAATCAACTCTCGCATTTTGTAACTGAAAATATTCCACCATGAAGTGTCTAGTGTTAGATGTTCCAATTCTCGGCGGTTTTGAATGATGGTGCTTTCTCTTACCTTTCTCGTTGATGGTGGTTTTCACAAGCCCGTGGATGGCCAGGGAATAATAAAAGTGATATGGAAATTTTACCTCCTCCTCACCTGTGAAATAGAAACGATTATTTATCTCAGGAAAGCCACCAAGGCCATTAGAGGTGGTTCAAAATTTAACCCCGGGACCAAAACGTATAAAACTCACCATTACGATCGTTTAACCACTGACAGTCCTCACATCAAAAAGTGACATTTTCATCAGCATGGTCACGCTAGAAACGTCATTTTATTCATTCACCTAGTAGCTAATAATGTTCAAAATACAAGCAAATTATTGCTCCAGTTCTTTATTAATAGACCATCAAACTAAGCAAATCGAAAGAGAGAAAGCTTTTGCAAAGTGCCACTAGTTTTGTCAACAAAGTTTTGATATACTGAATCGGCTAGCTCCTTGGAGGATCACAAACTCACTAACGCTTTTTCCATACTAGAAGAGCAACCACAATAACGACTTCACTGAGAGTCATATGCCACTCACTTGAAGTGAGAGTATGTTTGCTCGAACTTGGAATATTATGAACAAACACAGGTTCAAATATAGATGAACTTCGTCAAGCACGAAAAGGGATTGAATAAGTCACTGACAACCAGGATATTTCCAACTGGCCGACCACAATAGCGTACTGGATTGGGAATACTATTTGCTGAATAAGTAGCCGGTCAGTAGCTTGAAAACCAGTTGTGGATAATCGTGGAGTGACAACGGATGGGATCACGTCACACGTACTGAATACAGTGAGATGAAGCAAGGCATGCGAATCACATGATTGCATTCTGCAGCTGAATTATGACTGTCTTCGAATATACGGGATAGCTGATATGGAAATGCGCACTGTTGGTATATTTGATTGATTGAATAATGTCGGAACGAGTGATTTCTAACTAATAACCTACTTATACTGCTCACCTTCTGAACTGTAACAGTGATAAAAACAGTAGTAGTAGTAGTTGTTGTTGTTGTTGTTGAAGCAATAGTAGTACTAGTGGTAGTAGTAGTGGTGGTGGTGGTAGTGGTAATAGTAGAAATGAGAGTAGTAGTAGTAGTAGTAGTAATAGTAGTAGTAGTAGTAGTAGTAGTAGTAGTAGTAGTAGTAGTAGTAGTAGTAGTAGTAGTAGTAGTAGTACTAGTAGTAGTAGTAGTGTTAGTGGGAGTAGTACTAGTGATATTAGTACTAATAGTGGTAATAGTAGTAGTAGTAGTGAAGGTAGTAGTAGTAGTAGTAGTAGTAGTAGTAGTAGTAGCAGTAGTGACAGTACTGTTAGAGGTAATAGTAGTGGTAGTCGTAGTGAGATAAGTAGTGGTGGTGGTGGTAAGAGTCGTAGTAGTAGTAGTGGTAGTAAAAGTGGTAGTAGTAGTTTTAGTAGTAGTAGTAGTAGTAGTAGTAGTAGTAGTAGTAGTAGTAGTAGTAGTTTTAGTAGTAGTAGTAGTAGTAGTAGTAGTAGTAGTAGTAGTAGTAGTAGTAGTAGTTTTAGTAGTAGTAGTAGTAGTAGTAGTAGTAGTAGTAGTAGTAGTAGTAGTAGTAGTAGTAGTAGTAGTAGTAGTAATAATGATAAAAGTAGTGGTATTGGTAGTAGTAGTATTAGTATTAGTAGTAGAATCATTGGTGTTAGTGGTACTAGTAGTGTTAGTGGTAGTGGTAGTGGTAGTGGTAGTAGTGATAGTAGTAGTATTAGTAGCTGTAGCAGTAGTGGTAGTAGTAGTACTAGGTAGCAGGAGTATTAGCGGTGGTAGTAGTAGTAAGAGTAGTAATGGTTTAGTAACAGTAGTAGTGACAAAAATGATAACAGTAGTGGTAGTAGTATCAATAGTAGTAGTATTAGTTGTAAGAGTAGTGTTAGTAAGAGCAGTAGTTGTGGCAAAAGTAGTGGCACTAGCTGTAGTAGTAGTGGCAGTGGTAATAGCAGTAGTGGCAGAGTAGTAGTGGTAGTAGTAGTAGTATTAATGAAGTGTGGTAGTAGTAATAGTAGCACTGGTGGTGGTGGTGGTAGTATTGAGAGTAGTAGTGGTAGTAGCCGCAGTAGTAAGAGTAGTAGTCTTAGTGGTAGTAGTTTTAGTATTACCGATAGTGATAGTGGTGTTGGTAGCAGTGGTATTAGTGGTAGTAAGATTAGTAGTAATAGTAGTAGTGATAGTGGCAGTGGTAGTAATAGTAGTAGTAGTAGTAGTAGTAATGGTAGTAGTATTGGGGAGAAGTAGTAGTAATAGTATCATCAACAAAATTAATATTATAGTAGTAGTAGTAATAGTAGTATTAGTACTAGAAGTATTGGGAGTAGTAGTAGCAGTATTAGTAGTTAGGATAGTAGTAGTATTAGTTGTTGTAGTAGCAACTGCTCTTGTTGGGGTTCGCAACCCTTTACACCGGGTCTGGGTTTCGAATGGGACTCAGTTTGATAAAAACATTCATCGGCAAGATAAAGTCAGCAGTGTTAAACAAATTCAGGGCCACTTGGTCATCAGGGTTTTCTGTAAACGTTTCTAGATCTGTAACAGAGGAATCCAAACCCATACAATTCTAAACTTCATTTTATTACAATAGCTACATTGACAGGTGTTTAGACCCGGCTAGGACGATCTGTTATGTACTGTCAACTGCGTATGTGGTCCGCGCCACTGCTCTCCGGAGGTAGCTAATAATCCGTAAGCTACTTTGCGCTTATCCTATAGCTATGTAATTTGAAGCACCCACATTTCTCACTATTCATCATTTTGATCTCTTTTCTTAGCGAGCCACCACGGGCTAATCGCTCGGCCGCTGATGTGATGAAATACAGTGGGTTTCGTTTGCATTGACTTTTGACAGTGCACAGTCAACTGCCAGCTCACTTGTTAAGGAAGACTCCTTTTTGCCCAACATGAGAAAATTCACCAAAAATTCATCTCGTCCTGTCATCGAAGAGAACTCAAAACAATCTTCAAATGCTTTTATACAGAACGGCACTTTCGAATGGCGGATCTTTTGTCCACCCTTTTGGATTTCGGAAGTACTTCACACTATTTCCATCGGAGTTGTAAGGCAACGCGTAAACAATAGTTCACGTAGATCAACTTCACAGCTACCAACTTGGCTTTTCTTTTTGAAAGTTTGTTGGGCATCTTCTCATCAGGAGTGTGGTCTGATGAGACAGCTCCAGTGAACGTGCTGACACAATTATGTTTAATATGTGGACTTGATATCAAACGCAGCTGATGCGAAAGGAAGGGTTGGTGTGTAAATACAATCAGCGGGACAACCCGATTCAACTAACTGTGTCGTATTGCACATCTATGCCTCAAACCCGTATGAAAAATCTCAAAAGCAGAGAGTAAACAGGCATCGATATATTGCGAAGCAGCAAGGCGTTGTAATATTCCGAAATCGCTTCGATAATGCATGGTTTACTGATCAGATATTCAACTAGCTCACTATCGCGTCTAATAGGAAGGAGGGCCGATATACTATTCCATTTCCACTATCAGATGAATCAAAGCAGTTGTTATGGTCCAAGAGAACTGATAATGTAGAACAACAAATAAATTTATGTCCTCCATATTCACGGTAAAGAAGGATAGAGCTTATGGAGAAGGGGACTGGGAACAATTCACTTTTCTTTTCTGAATAATCCCACAGAACACACGACGTAAAACACAAGGTGGAGAACAAGCTCGTTTCCAGTGGTTCACAATTAAGCCATTATATCGCGTTTCAAATGAACATTGTTTAGTGAACGGATCAAAACTGAAGATAAGGCTTTTGTTCAAGCACCAAAACAGGGGAGACCAAGTTTCACAAGCGAGATCCTGATCCCTCGCTGAACCGTGAGTGCGTGTCATTGGTGTCACTAGCCTGATCAAAGTACATTGTCGCACAGTGGCCGTACTATCAGGCGCTCATCCGAAGGTGTCCATGAACACCGCTCGGCTTGGCAGTGCACTGGAGAAAATCAAATAATTAACAATTCTGAGTGTTTAGACCTTGCTAAGTTCGACTACCCAGTGAAGCCCATCAAAGCTTTCTGGCCAATTTGCAAAGCTCGATTTGGATAATCATCACCGGCGAAGTGCCACATCCTAGCCACAGCAGAAGCTGTATGCATTCGTCTCTATTATCCTCCGCAGTGCACAAAATGTAGTTCGTGAAAGAATCCTTGACCCACCCACTAATCCAAACACAATACTGCTATGCTTACATCGGAACTTTGAAGTCAAAAACCTGAAACACATCTTAGTCCGGTCATCTGATTTTTCCGGCAATGTGAAAAATAGGGATACTTTTCTCATATATAACAGGCTTTTTTGACAGGCAAGCCAGCTCACGCTACTGGTGAGTAGACAACATGGGATTTGATAATATAGTCAAGTCAAGTCAACCACAGCCTAGCGTTTAGTGGATGGCAGTGTAGAGGGGGCAAATTTGCTGACTGAATCATGTTACCGTCAAACTTTAGGTTATTACTAGGTAGATTTTCAACTTTGCAAGCACAACATTAAAGTCCATGAACTCAAATCCCAAAAAGTAGAAACTTGTAATGCGAAGAAATTTATTTTCGATGTATCACTTCAGACAATTACATATTCAGTACTGGGTAAAGGAGAGTATACGTGATCTGAAACAATGCTAATAGCTGGAGGTGATAATGGACCTCAGTAAGTATTTGAAGTTTACGGCCAGTTTCGCTGAGACGAAAGAAACTATCTAGTTTACTGAGGAGTGTGTCCACAGAAATCAGTACTGAAAAACCTACTGGAAGGCGCAGCGCGGAAGCCATGTGATATCCAAGGTCTGACCACTCAGACTTCATACGCTCAATCAACATGACGATGCCAAATCCATTTTAGACGAAACAGAACGAAAAGCGAATAGATACGAAAAGAATGTTGGAGAACTGCCTGAAGGTCATTGAGAAGAATTTCTGGATTTTGTGGACTCAGTTTGTCGAAAAGCTCCGGAAAAAAGCAAGGGAAGTTCCTCAGCAGCCTGGGAACAAGAGTACCACTATCCAGGTTACCGGAATACCCGGAAAAGTAAGCTCAAAATCATTCTTCAGTGACGCTCAGTAAATTGCAATTAGAGGCTTCATCTCTCGGACCTAAGTTTTGCGCAACTCAACCACGTTATCATCAGGTGGAAATTGAAAATCAGTTTGAAGGTTTATTGAGCCAATTGTATGACCTGGCACCAACATCATCTGACTCAGATGAGGGCCTGAAAACATCACTTGTTTATGAATGTCGAAAGTATCACGCCACTAGATCTCCGTTGAACGGAATAATAACTAAGCAACATCGAGAAGTGGTCCAAGAACTAGTGAATAATCAAGATTTACTACCATCAAAACCGGATAAAGGTGCTGGTAGGGTTGTACTAGACCGAAGCGACTATTACAGAGAAACGATGATTATTTTATCTGAAGAGCTCAAATTCACTTAACATCCGGGTGAGAAAGACAAAACACAAGAAGCCGAGACTACGCTGAAAGAGACCTTGAAGCCGCTTAAGTCAGAAAATGCTATTTCCAGAACGCTGTAAGACAAGCTTGTGCCCTGCGGCTCACAACCATCTAGACTCTATGGACTACCAAAAGTACACAAACCGAATATACCCCTAAGACCGGTGATTGACATGAGCACCTCAGCCTATCACAGTGGATTGCAGAAATTCTTGAACCTGTACGCAAGTCACTGGCAAAATATAGTGTAAAAGTTTCTTTCTCTTTTGTGGAGACGATAAAACATCAGCATCTGTCTGAACGGACTATGCTTGCCCTAGATGTGGAATCCCTATTCACAAACTTTCCGTTGACTGAGACGGTAGATTTCATCAGCCAATACATGACCGATAATGATATCAAATTAGACATTCCTGTGGCCAAGCTAAAAGAACTAATCCTTAGGTGTATATGAAATGTACATTTTCTGTACAATCGAATATACTACAGGCAGAAGGACATGATAGCAACGGGATCATAGCTTCATCCCCTTCTGACAGATATATTCTTAGCAAAACTCGAAAGTGGACCACTAAGTAGCACCATCGACAGTCTATGTATGTACACCGGATATATGGACGATACTTTCATAATTTGTGACTCAGCAAAAGACATTACCGAACTGCTGTGTACAGTCAACAATGCCCACGTAATGACCACACTTACAGTGGAGATAGAGACGGACAATTTCCTCGCTTTTCTTGATGTGGGATTACGTAGAATGGAGGAAGGACATGAGAAAATGAGGGTGTATCGGAAATGCACGTGGTTGGGGCAGTACACACATTTCCTAAGTTTTGTCCCCCTACGATACAAAAGAAACCTAGCTAGCTGTCTGATCTACAGAGCAAGAAACATCTGTAGTCCTGATGCGATTGCGCAAGTACCTGAACACATAAGTGACACATTATTAAAGAACGGCTATCCAGAACCGTTTATTCGTCAAAATATGGGAGAGAGGAGACACAAAATGAAGGTGCAAATGGCCAAAAAAGGGTGTCCTTTGACTGTCCCGTAAAAGGGTGACAAAATCCTGCAAATACTGGGGAAACTCCTATCTAAGTCCCTCGGCAAGTCCTTTCCCGCTGCACACGTCCGAATCTTAACAAAATGCAAAGCCTTTCATCGTTCAACAATCAAAAGACAGGTTGCCTCACCAGTCACAATCTTTTATTATATATCAAGTTACGTGCTCTTGCAATGCGCAGCATATTGGAAATAAGAGGAGATGCCTGCCTAAGAGGATATCAGAACATGTCTTCTCTTCTTTACGCAAAGGAACAGTTCGGACTATCAATTGCGCAATCCTAATATATCAGATGGATAGCGGTCATCCAATCGATACAGTGACAGCTTTCACACCAGTCCTGACAACTCCCAGAGTTCACGCGAAGGGATTACTCAGGCGGTTGCTGATGACGTCAGAAGCCAAAGCAATTCGACTATGGAAGCTGGAATTGTGTAAGCAACGTAACCTCGCGCAACAGTTATTGTTGCCGTGACCGAAACAAGTGATTCTATTATGGTTCCCATGTACAAATTCTCCCCAACCCACACCCTTTTTTCACACCTTCGTTTTCACACCTGCCTTTTCACGCCATTTGGTTACACATTTCACACTTACTGTCATTCACACAACAGACAAGATTTATCAAGCTGAAGCATGTTGTTACCTTACCGGATTTGGTGCATACTTACTCATTCACTGCTCTCTGTAGTTGCACATGTACTCTCCTTTACCCAGTACTATATATGTATATGTCTGAAGTGATATATTGAAAAGAAATTTCTTCGTGCTACAAGCTTATTCACGAATCGATGAGCATATTCTACATTCAGAACTGGTCAAGATTTGCATGTTGGTACATAAGTACAGAAACAGGGGTGTGACTTTAACGTGACGTTTAACAAGTTATCAGCCACACACCTTTCCGACAACGTACGTGGATCTCCCTTCAACCACTTGCCACACCACAAGAAATAGTGACATTGTCAACGCCATGTACTGTCTCAAGAAATCCCTTGATTCAGCGGTCTTGATCGTCCACCATCGAATTCTTCCACGAGTATTATGTAATTGTCAATTGATAAATCAAAAGCGAGTAGAAAATCGTCATTCAGAACCATTATTTTCAATCATTTCAATCGGATGAAAGCCAGGCAGGCTGCATAAAAAATCACTCTGTGAAAAATTGGTGGTTCGTCTGTCAGCAATGCCATTACTGATATATAGAAACAAGGAAGTACTCCCGATTATTTGATGAAGAGAGAAACAATAAATGTTCGACAACTGATTACCACTCCGACGGCTGTTGATTAGTAATGCATTCCACATACCGACAATTTAGCTGTGAAAATATGAGCCCAACCAGTTTATTTTGTGTAAAAGAAGTGAGTGAAAACAGGGAAGCTTTTGCTGAAGAGATAGGCTCGAATTCCCATCACTTATATTTCATTCTACAATGAGAAACGTTTTCAGTGAACAGTGGACAATTTCAGTGATCCTGGTTGCTAGTCTGTGGGTTTCTCCAAGCAGAACAATCAGGTCAGTATGAGTGAACCAAAGTTTTCACAATAATTTCACAGCCCGGAACTCCGTTCAACTGGACTGAATACTTTTGCTCAGTTCTTCTGGGATTACTTTTGCTGGCATTCTCAAAAAGAACGGCAATTCGCCTCTCACTAACCTCCATAAAGGAAAACAGTTGGGACATTAGCCAATCAGTAGTCAACCTGAGCTAAATTGGGCGTTTCCATAATCGGAAAACCGGAAGCAATACAACCAAAACGGTCAGATAACTGAATAGGTCATGCTTAAACAAACATTCGCATCAATTGTGAAATCTCGGAAGAAGAGGTAGATGTACAAAAAACCAGGAACATGAGGGTAGTATAACAAGTTCAGTGTTTAGTGTTAAATAACACTTGAAGAACAACTGGACAGATTGGGTTATTGCTAGGACAGAAGTCTCTCGGTGCCATAGTTCAGCCTATGATGACCCATTTTGCATGAGTGATGAGTGAAATTGTAAGTTAAGTAGTGTGAATTTCCGGAATGAGCCATCCGAATGAAGCGCACGCGGTCGATGGGAGGGCATGAGCAACACAATTGTACGGACAACTCAACATGACTTCTTTGATACGTGCAACTTTATGTGCTCCATCTGTGGACAAATTCACACGGACTTGATTAGTCTGGGTAGTCGAAGATGTGATCATCTTACCAAACGACTCAACACGTTGTGAAAGAGCTTGGTGGATTTTCACTGCTGAGGATTCCGAACAAGGAAGAAACAGCTGTACAATGCTTTCATGATTTTCAGTGGTGACATAGGCTTTGTTACGGCTTCCTGAATCATTGGACAATGCGGACTTACTCACCCATGGAGAAACAATTTTTTATGTAAATGTAGGGGGGACACTGGTTGCGATAGAAGTGATAAATCCCGTTGACTAGGGACTATTATTGAAAGACAACAGTTTAACATACAGTTTGTTAATCATGTGCCTGAAAATTACAAAAATCCTGTGAAAGATAACATACAAAGAAAAGCCGTCCCAAAATTCTTCAGTTCTCGGGAAGGATGAAGAACTGAAGTCAACAGTGTGACAGGTCACGACCGTCAGTTTATGTGGGTGGCTTGTCGTCGGTGCACCGGATATACGACTGAAACGACGGGTATCGGGACAGCAAAAGCACATGTTTTGTAAGAGACTCCTTGGTTTCAACGACAGAAAACAGACAATAGGGTAGCGATCTAGTGAAGGGCTAGCAACGGCAAGGTGAGGCTAGCTTGAGGTGATCCATGAAACAGTACGCTTTGCATTGAGACATTGAAGAAGACGAGGTACAGACAAAAAACAGCTGTAGTTTTCGAGAGTGAGATGAATCTTCGAAAAAGATGCAATAAGGTATGGACTGTGTCGATACCTGAAATAGTAATTATATGCTGTATGCACGCTTGAGAAACATGACGATTCTTTGCAAAAGTAAACATTTTACAAAACTTTTCCCACTGTTTTATGATGCGCTGATAGATATATGTACAGTGACACCTCGTGCATTCGTGCTTCAAGATATCACTATCCACGGATTTGCAAAACTAATTGACCAATTTGCTTTCGGCACTTTGTCACAGATCTATAAAATTTACAAAATGCACGAAAAATAACGCGGAAGCGCTTATAAGGTCCCATGCCACAATTTGATCACCGCAGTATTGCTGCACCAATTAGAAGCCTCACGTTGGCCAATCACAGAGCAACACGGTGGTGTAAATGCAACTGAGGATTGGAACATGATATCAAACACCAGCGAAGGTAACAATTGGGCACCCCGTTTTTTCCTGTTTGCTTTAGATTTTTCAGAAAAGCCGTCAACTTTGCACGGTGATCCGAAATACATGGATATTGTTTGCTTCTATCCTACCGAAGCTGGAGTATGGTCATTTCGAACTGGGTCGTTATTTGCGATTATTAATCGTAAATCCAGCGTTTTTGGTGTTCGAAGCAAATCGAGTTGTTATATAAGATGTCAAAATGCTCACTGAAAAGCCTTCCTCTATAGCATAGAAAGAATCATTTCTGTAAGAAAAATGTATGGGGCCCAGTAAAGTATGTGATATAGTTCCTCCAAACTAATGTTTATGGTGATGCGAAACTATTCATTCGTATTGAAGTAGTGATTACTTTTATTCATGTCACGCATTTCAACATTTTTGAATAATTATGATGTTCATGGAACGTGCCCATCGATCCATGAATAAGCTTGTAACACGAAGAAATTTCTTTCCAGTATATCACTTCAGACACAGACATATATAGTACTGGGTAAAGGAGAGTACATATGCAACTACAGAGAGCAGTGAGTGAGTAAGTATGCACCAAATCCGGTAAGTTAACAACATGCTTCAGCTTGATAAATCTTGTCTGTTGTGTGAATGACAGTAAGTGTGAAATGTGTAACCAAATGGCATGAAAAGGCAGGTGTGAAAAACGAAGGTGTGAAAAAAGGGTGTGGGTTGGGGAGAATTTGTACATGGGAACCATAATAGAATCACTTGTATCGGTCACGGCAACAATAACTGTTGCACAAGGTTACGTTGCTTACACAATTCCAGCTTCCATAGTCGAATTGCTTTGGCTTCTGACGTCATCAGCAACCGCCTGAGTAATCCCTTCGAGTGTACTCTGGGAGTTGTCAGGACTGGTGTGAAAGCTATCACTGTATCGATTTGATGTCCGCTATCCACCAGAAGTTGGCGTTGTCACGCGTTACAAGCTCCATCTGCCATCATTTCCACCCGGTACCTTTAATGTTGACTAATAATCGCTCATGGGAAGGTGCTCCATTGTCACTGTCGCCTAAGCACAACCATTCCAGTAGAAAATGGAAAAATCATTTGCAATCATTGCGTCCAAAAGTCTATGCCGATAGTCAGAATCGGACTTGCAACTATGCTGTAACGGAGCAAATGCTCTGCCGTCTGAACTGTCGTTTTACCTATATTGGGAAGCAAAACGCTAATGAATATATACAGATAATCATTCCCTACACCACAAATACAAAGGAACTGTTCCGGATTTATTCTTCAAGGTTTTTCCGGTCGTTACTCGTCAATGCCCGCTCTTGTGTGATAGTTATCAGGAAAAACGTATATGGAGCTTGAGATCTGTGGAACTGATCTATTCAGAGGAGCGCACCGGAAGTGATATACGGTGTTAGAACAAACAACCAGACTCAGAACAATGAATATAAAACGACGCAGAGTGAACCGGCTGCACCCATGTTTGAACTGCATTTGACTCACCGAAAGTGAATTCAACTTATACACACCAAAGTACAGACATCAAGAGAGAGAGAAAAAAAGTGGCAATCTCATTGCAGATGATTTTTACACCCTGTTCTCGAGTGTTCTCCAAGCTCCCTAGACCCTCTATACATCTCAACCCATAGAGGAATGAATTCTTCGGTCCCCAAAAAAACTAACTTATTTTGATTGTCTGCAGTGCTGTTGCGAAGCACAAACCTTTTTTGACTACATGCTGTGATCAATAAATATGAGGAAGAATACGGAAAACCGTGCACCAAAATAAAATAAACCTACTAGGCTTTAACAGGAAATTGAATTCGGACTTCACAGTCATGATGTTTAACACCGGAAATCCTCAGTCAATTCCCACTCACCAGAAAGTGTCATTCAAGTGCACTGCCAAGTAAACCAAATTTTCTAGCGTATCTCAGTGAAAAGCTCATTATTCCAGACAATAGAGTGTATGTGAGTTCTGTGACCAGAGATATTTTAGATTGACTTGTCGATTCTATATAGCTGAGTGTTGTAAATGTGGCAAAATTGGACATACTCAGTTTGTATGTATAAGGAAACAAGCTTGTTTAGTGTAGCCTTCCTTTGACAGTGCATGAACGTCTTCCAATTTTCAATCCCACTCGTTAGTCAGTTCTAGTGCTTACCCTGTCAAACTATTACCCTTCCATTTCCGATCAGTATCTGTATAAGACAGTCCCTTGAATTGGATACTGGAAATGCCGACTCGTTCATTTTGCATCACGTTTCCAATATATATATATATATATATATATATATATATATATATATATATATATATATATATATATATGTTTCTGTTGGAATGCACATTCGTGGAGTGAGGTTAGAGATCCCATTTTTCCAAAGTGCATAATTATTTTTTTGTTAAAGATAATCTGTCCGTCAGGCACTACCGTCGATGTGCGAGAGCAGAACTATTAGCTCTGTGGAGTCGTCTAACTGAACAACTCTCATGGTCGCTGCTTTAGAGACTAGTGAAAAGACACCACGGATTTGCGCTGACTACGGATTGACATTATTCAAAAGCTTACTGCAGCACTCATGCACAATTTAGAAACCCAAATGTATACCTTACCGACTTGCAGGGTCCTATAAATTCTTGAAAATTGACTTGAAAGATGTATAACTGCAAATGCTCATGGAAAGGAATCCAGTTCATTAATAATCCTTAGGTTTAGCCGACGAGAGGCGGACTTACTAGCATCCTGCTGGTGGGAGCAGGAGACAGTGCTACGGCACCAGAATGCGAGGATTTTGTCCTGATCTGGCTTTTGGATTTGCGTGATACCGTTGACCAAGTAGAGTTGACTCGGAGCAATAACAAATGACATTCTTACGCATTTGTCGTTGTTTTTCAGTTCAGTTCAGTTCAGTTCAGTTCAGTTCAGTTCAGTTCAGTTCAGTTCAGTTCAGTTCAGTTCAGTTCAGTTTGCACAGGACAGGCAATGGCCACAGCCAATCGAGAGTCTGGAATTTTTCGATGGTATGCACACCAGTTATTCACGATCTATTGCACAGTGTATTTCGTTAAATCCCTGCTAAAAATGAGAAGTAAACGGAAAACCTCATCGCACAATATGCATCGTGGACTTTCACCGAGACAGTATGCATCAAACGAAAACGTGTTACAACACGCCTCAGGCGGAACACAGTACTAACCGTCGTCCATCTAGTGAACACTCTCAAAGCTCACTACCAGGAAACATCTTGTACCACTTACGATCTAGGGCAATTTTGAAGGACTGGACAGTCTGCTGTTCTGTCATTCCACCAGGCAGATCGGTCCAACTGTTCACTAGCCTTTTGCTGAAGAAGCGCGATCTAATCGTCAACCTAGCTAGGACTTTCGTCGGCTTTTTTCGTGTCTCATTGTTCTGGAATCTAAAGCCATTTGGAATAGGCCATCCGGCCTAGGACCAGAAAAGCCCTTCATTAGACTGAACGTTTCGATAAGATCCCCTCAACGTCTTCTCCTTTCCTACGAGAAAAGATTCAGATCACAGAGTCTATGCTTGTACGTCTTACCCCCCCCCCCTACACTTCAACTATTCACGTCGCGAGGCGCTGACTTTTCTCTAAACAGGCGGCGTACGAATCTTAGAAGGGTGCCTAAGCTTGCACGTTACTTTCTAAATGAGATCGTACTATAGCCATGTAAATAGGTGTGAATATTTCCGGCTGCCTGCAAGACGAAGCTGATCGCAGTCTAAAGAGCTCACCACGAGCCTTCTGTGCAGCAGTATGGCACCGCTCCGATCGTTTAAAGTCATTGCTCATGATGACTCTGAGGTCTTTAGCCCTGATGACTGCTTCTATGGTAAACAACCCTTGGTCATGAGCGCCAGTTAGGTTATCTGTTGCCCTTGACAATAAAAGGCTTTTTCAAGCCTTCAGGGGTAAGTCCCACTTCTATGTCCATTCCAGGACGGTCCCTATATCCCTGCCCAAGTCCACCCCATCCTCAGATCCAACAGTCTTCACGTCATCCGCGAAGATAAAACTAGGCGAATAAAGGGCAGATGCCAGATCGTTATTAAACAACAAGAATAGCACCGGGCCTAGGATGGATCCCTGAGGTACACCGCTAGAGATATTCATCAAACCAGAACACCTGTTCTTTATTTTACCGTCAATCTTCCTGTAGGAGAGTAAGTCCGCAAGCCATCTATGAGCTGGCCCACCTATAACGAACGTCTTCATCTTGCATAGTAAAATAAGGTGAATAACTGAGTTAAAAGCTTTGCTGAAGTCGAGGTAACGTATTCCAAGTTGCTTACCTTCATCCAATCGTCAAGTCACTTCATCTAAGAAGCACAAAAGATTGGTCAGACAATGTCTACCTTTTAGGAATCCGTGCTGGGCTGGGCTTAGCTTGGCGTGCTCAAGTAAATGCTTACAGATGTGGGCGCCGATGATCATCTCAAGAACTTTACATAGGACGCTAGTTAGGCTTACCGGTCTAAAGTTACCAAAAGCCCATGTAGGTCCACTCTTATGCATTGCCACGGCCGCCGCGCTTTCGTAGTCCTCAGGCAGCTTACTCTGGTCCAAAGTGGATCTATAAAGCTTGCATACCGATGGAACTATGATATCCCTTAAGGGCTTGATGATAGCTGGGTGGATGCCATCTGGACCGGCTGACTTGTGACGGTTCAATTCCTGTAGGTATTTACGCACAATTTCCTCTGAGGGATTTGGCTCGTTTAATTGCGGAGGCTGATGCACCAGGGCGAGATTGACTCGCACCACACCGCCTATGCTATGGACACTACCAAAGTATTCTCCCTGGGAGTCTGCTTTGCCCTGGTCATCCGTGGCAATGCTGTAGTCCATAGTGGATAGTAGACCTATGACATCCTTTGTTGAACCTTTTGACTGTAAGTACCAATAAAAAATTTTCGCCTGCTGTATTACGCATTGAGCCAATCTGACTGATAGATCCCAGTCAGTTGACACACGCCTAGCTCGATCAAAGACTGACTGCACTGCATTCGCATTGGTAACACTGAAGGTCACTTCATAGGCACACATCGCCATGCTAACTGGAATGATAAAGATAATGATAGTATATTTTTCGTCCGTGGTCGAGATGCACTCATAGACGCATGATCACAATGGGGTGAAATATTTACAAATTATAAAAGATGCATCCGCATATTCCAACAACAGCATGATTCCGTGGGACGGAGTTTGAATGAGGTGAAATGACAGGTTTACTCAGTAAATACAAATTAGTTTCGAATAAAAACACAGGTAATAGTAGAGATTTGGTCAAACATGAACACGATAGAAAGAAAACCACATAGACCAAACGAAGCAATATACACAGGTAAGATGAGGAGGATTGTCTGTGGATGGTTACTCGCGTTCGTTGAGTGAAGCAATCAACGGAATTTACAAGGATCAATGTTCTGGCTGGCGACGAACATCACAACATGAATGGGAAGTCCGAGTCATGACCAACGTGCAGCACGCGTGAACGAGGTGTGGAGAAATGACTGTGATAGGTTCGATGGTCTAAAATGATCCCATCCCAATCTTGAGAATACGAGGTGTACTCGTTTAGAATGAAACGAGATGACGAGAACGAAGAAGTGGAGGACGAATCAAAGAAAAATCGAGATGTATGGAAAGAAATCCGTGGATGCAAGGTCATGTATATCAAAAGTATCAATATCGAAAACAAAGAGGAGGAACAATTTCTCTGAACTTTAACGAGTCACACTGGAGAATGAAACCATCATGGGATTATCAGGGTGTGCTCAATGATGTTCGCGGCATTTAGAACAGTTTATAACCACTGATGTCACTCATACAAATCACTGCGCAAGAGAACGAGGGAATGAATACTTATTGGAGGATCTATTGGGACTGTAGGGAAAATCGGCAAATGAGTAAGACAATCTCAATGTGATTGTCTTTTTGGGAAAGTTTATTCCCATGACGATATGGACAGGACGACCCTTCACGTGAAAGTGGACGCGAAAACAAATAGTTCACAGTGGAGTTAATACATTGCTGAAGCTTCATGAATTGTAACTAGATGCTCAGCTGGGGATTTCAAAATTTGGACATTGAAGAAACAGTCAAAAGGAGTCGGAAAATTGAGCGCACGCATCCAATCAAGCTTGTAGGCATTATGCGAAGGGATGAAATCTGAGTATGTGAAGTCCTATCGAAGTGGTTCTGCTGAAGACGAGACCCGAGGCGATAACGGAAATAATATGGATGTAAGAATGAATATTTCAATACATACAATAAATGAATATGCAGTTAATTGTTGACCAACCGCGAGTCGACCGTGTTATACGTCATATTGCTTCTATCTGTTACAAGATTCAGGTTACAGGACTTGAGGCTCGAGCAGGATAACGCAGTGGGGTGGGCTGATCTACCGGGTTGACTGTTAACTCACACGTGATCAGATAGAAGAGAATTTGTGGTAACAAGCAGAAACGAACAAATGGGGTATAGTAGATTGCGAAAGCAACGGACATGGTTGGATTCCAGTTCAGTGTTTCAGTACTACAGTGTAATTAGAGCAGAACTGTTTGGAGGGTATCTGGAAAGTAGTTGTTGAGGCAATAAATGATGTCATTTGGTGTCGGGAATCAGTCAAGTGGTCCAGCAAACCAATTGTGGGGACTTTTTATGTCTGATGGCAGGATTGTTAACACGGTAGTGAGTGACGTAAGAGGCTCCAATATAGCCTCGGCTGGTATGAGCGTAAATTTCGGCCATAGCGGCCCGGCATCGAAAATGATCAATTAGATTGGTAAATCCATGCGGTAGTCAGAGAGTAAGGCCTGGCTGGCCGATGGCTACACAAGTAACCAGCAAGATCTGAAAAAGATCGGAGGTGTGTCAGAGTGGCGAATATTCCAGAAGGGAGTTATGACAGATATTAAACACAAACTTGTTGCAGAATTTCGGGCTACGGACCAATGGACAGAGCTTTAGAAGATCGACGGGTAGGGATGTTGAGTACATTGTGGTAGTTTCGTAAAGTAGTTGACTGATGATGGAGTCCACAGAATCATTCATAAGCATGGACTGAGTAAGTGTTACCACTGTTATAGAGCAGGTTTGACCTGACCATAGTGGAAATAGTTCAGCTGATGAGCGGCAGGAGAGCAGTGGGGCCATTTTGGCGAATCAAAATAGAAAAGGATGGGATCAGAAAACAGAAGCCTAAGTGGGATCGAACTGATGACAATAAAATTGTCTACGCTTTTAAGCCCGGTGATGTTAACACTATACTGAGAAGGATTTCTGTTGATCATCATGTCCTTGACCAACTGATTGCTTCGTGGTTGATGAATTTATCTTCAGATGAATGCAATGTGCTAACTTGAAGGTGTAATTTACCCCCTGAATCCCTAATCATAGATGGATTACCGAATGTATATCGCCCCGCTGTTCACGATCTTTGTAGGAACTACTCAGCCTCTGAATTTCACTGAAAGTGTAGTCATCCAATCTGAAAAGGCTAGGAATAATCTGTGTTCTATTTCCCGACCCTCTGAACTTCCCGAAAGTATTGTACACATTAGTAAATCGTATACCAGACCCTTACTTCGGAACTGCCCACTGAAATCCTCGGGCATGTCCAAACCTGATAGAGTTACTCTGGGAAATATTCAGCAGCGTTTCACCAAGAGACAGATTGGATGGTCAACCGATTTAACCTATAAAGCGCACTGTCAACTTATCAATCTCGAACCCTTGTGGTTGAAACTAAATCTAGTCTTCCTAAACAATTTGGTACATTATCTATCCTTCTCCCCTGAACCCCTCAGCTTCTCGCCCAAAACCCATTACCCCCTCCGTCATCGGCCATTCACCGTTACCACATAGTCAATCAAAAACTGTTCGAGGTCCCATTCCATTGTCTCATTTTATTCCAAAATCCGAATCAAGCTTCCTCTGAACAGTCGATCTCCTCAGACTTCATTAACTTAAAATTTAAAATATCTACTTACTTAACCACCACTTGGGCTCTTCAGGTGACAAATTTTAGCATCTCTGAAGTTTGTGCTTTAGAGGATGGTCTCGACTTGTGAGCAGGGCAAAATGAGATGCAGTTAGGTGCTGTCAACTAACTCTTCTATCTCTGCTGAGTTCCCACATAGACTGATCACATTTTCTTTCATTCGTGTTTTGCTTTGACACAATTCGTTGAGGTGTTCACTTATAGCTCCCCAATCCTGGATTCGAATTCAATTAACTTCTGCTCCCATCGCACCTCGTCTTATTCCCTTCTGCATTTCCGAGTTACTCTACCAGTATCTTACCTAAATATTTCAACTATATTCTATCTAGGTCTTTCAGTCATCCTAGAAATTAGTTTGTCCACTTCTCCGTTTATTTTACTGCTATTCATCGCAAAACTATTCGCTCTTTGAATTGCCCCATCTCTTACTAAACTGACACTTTTTCTATCTCTTCTTCCATGCCTACTAACCTCACCTTACTCTTGCCTAAAAGCCTAAGCTTTCGGCCTCGCTAGGGTCTCTTCCTACTGTATACTATCACTTCATTAGGTTTACGAATATCAGTTGGCTGCCGGATTCTCTCAGCTTCCAACTGTTTGGTATGCTATCCAATTATTTTTCTCACTTTCTAGAAGCCTCGCCCTAAACTTAACCCCCTATTCCATCATTATTCCATCGAATTCTTTTTTGTTATCCCAGTGATTCTGCCTCCAAGGTCTGCTCTCAACCCCTCTGGATCCTCCATGTCACTGACCCGATTGTCTGTTGAGTTTTTTTGCTCTTACCAGCCAGTCACCGTTATACTATTTGTCTATTTTCTGTAAAACTCAGTGTAGCTTTCATCACTTTATTTTATACCGACACTTCTTCATATCTCCGGGCCTCATTTTACCGATTGCTTTGATATTTTCTATTTCCTTTTTGTCAACTACTCTGTTGGTTGTCGAATTCCCTTGATTTTTATTCACCCTTCAATCCGTACTATGCTTTCCTCTTTTCTACAGACCTCATCGTGATCTTACTTAGGTATTTTATCCCTATTCTATCCAGTTTCAATCAGTAGTACTTGGATTTCTCACAAATCGGTCTCATTCTGTTTAGCCTTTTTTACCTTCTGGTTGGACAAATGTCCTTTATCTTAGCTTTTCATGAGTTCTAGCTAAATCTTGTTCTCATCTACTGATTGATACATTCACCTCATTTGTGTCCCTATTTACAAATAACCTTAACTGGTACAAACGTTGGACTGTAATTTAGTAATTTTTCCCAGATAGCACATATTCCACGCCGAAAGAAAGCCGTCGATGCGCGCCCATAATGATTCCCTACCACACTGGGGATCTGACAGGTTTTACTGACGCATTTCACCTCGTTCGTCAATCTGAGTCAAGATCCAGTTATCATACCATTACCTAAAATGAGGACAGACTTTATTTCACCTTGGATGCCCATTTCTGCTGTTACCCATGCCGTTGCACATGTCTCCTACCACGTCACCTTATCCTTTATCACGAGACCTCCAAGCTTAACCCGTATGCTATAGCCAGGCATCACAAATCACTGCTGGCCTAATCCCACCATATCCAGTATTGCTTCATCAACTGCCTGTTACACGAACCGACATCGTATTATCCTTTTACTAGGGTACATGAGACCTGTCAGTGCTGGACGCGGCTAGATCTGTTGCTTCCACCAATTGAAATTTCAATTCGCTACGCTGTAACTACCCGCCAGCGTTGGATATGCTAGGAACAACCCTCAATATTGGACGCTTGGAGGGTTACCACGGGTTATTGATGATGATATATCATAGGTACAATGGGATACTAGTTTCGAAGTGATTTCCCCGTTTCTAAGGATAATTTTTCGCGCAATCTTAGACATTCAACGTGTTAGGGCGATACTCAGTTCCAGAATGTTGATAGCTTTCTTTATCTGTTTCTCATTCCGTTTCCCTCGAATTCAATCAGCGGGCTAGGTTCAGCAGTGGTGTTCAGCTTATTGCTGTCTGCAGGGATATGTGAGCAGTTGCATGTGGGGTCAGATTACAGGACATGAGGTGCGTATATGGGACATCGGTAAGAGATAAAAGGCAGAGTCGGAAGTGGGAAACTCGATACAATACCACCCCACTTAGGCGTGGCAGGAGAACCAAAGGTATATCTGGCGAGCAGATGACAGGCAGAGTTGTGAGATTTCCCCATTCGCAGGATCAGATCTACAAAGATGGTTGGAAGCGCACATTTCATTCACATATTTCATATTGTCACTTTTCTTGTCTACTACAAAACCGGGAAACATGAGTATTGCTCTACCATGTTGAATGTCTATGACTGCGCGAAAAATTATCCTTAGAAACGGGGAAATCACTTCGAAACTAGTATCCCATTGTACCTTTGATGTATCATCATCAATAACCCGTGGTAACCGTCCAAGCGTCCAATATTGAGGGTTGTTCCTAGCATATCCAACGCTGGCTACGCTGTAACTACCCGTTCCCATTTCTTCCCGTCATCCTACATAATGATAAAGGTATAATAATAATAATGAAGGTATATATATATATATATATATATATATATATATATATTTCGGGATGTCCGAGACATGCTTGGTTGCGCGATCAAATGCTTACAGTTGAATTATATAAATGGCAAACGCTAGTATTCAAGAGAATCAACATGAGGCAGTGACAACAAGACTGAATAAGCTGTGGCCCCGGTCGAGGGTAGAAGGTCAAATGGATAAGACGGAAAATGTGAAAGATCAAAAACGGACAGTATCGAACGAGGAAAACAAGCTTCTAAACAATGTGGTAAAAACAGAATGGTTGATCGTAAGAAAATAAAATTGGGCTGTACTGTAGGATCATAAAGAGCTGAGATAGTATTTTGTGAATTGAAATTTCAATTGGTGGAAGCAACAGATCTAGCCGCGTCCAGCACTGACAGGTCTCATGCACCCTAGTAAAAGGATAATACGATGTCGGTTCGTGTAACAGGCAGTTGATGAAGCAATACTGGATATGGTGGGATTAGACCAGCAATGATTGTTTCCTTTTACTAGCAAAGTGGGTATATCCAGTTTTGCCGCGATAGCAATACTCAGCTGTACGGAATCGAAAAGTTAATCTAATATATCTCTGGTCACAGAACTCACATACACTCTATTGTCTGGAATAATGAGCTTTTCACTGAGATACGCTAGAAAATTTGGTTTACTTGGCAGTGCACTTCACTGACACTTTCTGGTGAGTGGGAATTGACTGAGGGTTTCCAGTGTTAAATATCATTCGTGGTTCATTCCTAATGGCACTGGTATTGTTTACGCAATAATCTGACTGTTTGAAGTGTGCAATCTTGAAGGGGATTATCGTTGTGTCAATTATGAGCACTTCCTCCATCACCCAGTTGTACTTCGTGTTGGTCGTTCAAATCACACTTGGAAGCACTTATTTTCGATTTCAAAATGTATTTTCGAATTTTCTGGTCGGCTGTACAGCTTTCTTCATTTATTCAAGTCTACGGTGACTGTGAAGTCTGAATTCAACTTCATGTTAAATCCTAGTAAGTTTATTTTATTTTGGTGCACGGTTTTCCGTATTCTTCCTCAAATTTATTGATCACAGCATGTAGTCAAACAAAGTCTGTGCCTCACAACAGCACTATAGACAATGAAAATAAGTTAGTTTTCTTGGGGACTGAAGAATTTGTTCCTCTATGGGTTGAGACCAGTTCATGTTTGGGAGCTTGGAGAGCACTGAAGAACACGGATCAAAAATCATCTCTCTCCCGGCACTTGTACTTCCGTTTATATCAGCTGAATTCAAGTTTGGTGCATCAAGTGCAATTCCTATGTATGAGTTCAGCCGGTTTGTCCCGTATACTAATGAAGAGTCACAGTTTTGAGTCCGGTTGTTTTATTGTAACACAGTATATCGCTTCCGAGGCTTTCCCCTCAAAAGACCAGTTCTACAGATTTCAGGCTCGGAATATTTTTTGGCTGAGAATTATGATACAAACCTGAGCAATGACGAGTTACATCGGCGAAACCTTTGGTGAAAAAACCGGAATAGTTTCTGTGTATCTGTAATGTGAGGTTCAATTCTCATCATATATTCATTTGCATTTTTGCTGCCCGAATAACGGTACCGCGATGATTCAGAGGGCAGAGCATCTGCCCGATGATAGCATGGTTGTCAGTCCGACTCCGACCCTCAGAGTAGACTTTTGGATGCACTTAGTGCAAGTGTATTTTCCATTTTCTACTGGAATGGTTGTGTTCAGGCTATCGTGACAATCAAGCACCTCCCAATGAACGATTTCCATTTACCGTTGTAAACTACTCACAAGTACCGAGTAGCAACATTAGTAAGTAGGGACTGTTATGCGTAACCATACCATATTTTCAGAGGATGTATTGTTGGCACGAGGAGCCGGTTCGATTCCGGCTCGCGGCGTCCGACTTTTCGATGTGAAGAATGCAAGTGGATTTTCCAAAAAGTACCATATTTATTCAAAAAATATTGAAAAGCATAACAGGATTAAAAAAACACTTTCTTAAAATATAAATCGATTTTTTTTCAATGCGATTGAATAGTTTAACATCATCATGAAAATTAGTTTGGAAGAATTATATCACATACCTTATTGGGCCTCATTCATTTTCGCACACCAGCGATTCATACTATCCGATGGAGGAATGCTCCTCCGTGCGTATTTTTCTGTCCTTTATAACAACCCAATGTATTTCAGAAGCCATAAAACACAGGATTTGCTATTAATAATCGCAAATAACAACCCAGTTCGAAATGACCATACTCCAGCTTCGGTAGGATAGAAGCAAACAATATTCATGTATTTTGGATCACCGCGCAAAGCTGAGAGCTTTTCTGGAAAATCTAAAGCAAACAGGAAACAACGGGGTGCCCAATTGTTACCTTCGCTGGTGTTTGATATCATGTTCCAATCCTCAGTTGCATTTACACCACAGTGTTGCTCTGTGATTGGCCAACGTGAGGCTTCCAATTGGTGCAGCAATACTGCGGTGATCAAATTGTGGCATGGGACCTTATAAGCACTTCCGCGTTATTTTTCGTGCATTTTGTAAATTTCACAGATCTTTGACATCATTGTGAATGCAAATTGGTCAGTTATTTTGGCGAATTCGTGGATCGGGGTGTGGTGGATTTTGTGTTCCTTATGTGCTCAACCATTTAAGTTGAGAGAACGACGGGACGCTCAGTCGGTTTACTGACGAGCATGGCTTCGGCTAGTCAACAGTCAGAGGTGTGAAGCACAAGAGGGTGGCAAGAGTAAGCACAAGTGTTATTAGTAGGGAAGCAAGCATGCAAGCGGGTACGCGATTCAGAGTCAAGTGTTAACGGAAAAGTAAGGGAAACGTAGTCAGAGTAGGTCACGAAACGCCAGAGTGACCATCGTCGTACTTTTGTGCGTGTGTGTGTGTGTGTCTAGACCTGGGCTGGAGTTGAGTCACTTTTCAGTAATGTGCACGTGCATGTGAGTGAGACGGTTTGACTGCCTGAGTAGATGTTTGAATCGAACACCTTAGAGCAAAATAGCTATAACTGTGTGGGTACGTGCGATCGATTGGCGGTCGGAAAGTGGGTCGTCTGATGTGGTTATGATCGTATTGATCGTGATTCGTGGAGGGGAAAATTGATTGGATAAACGGGAAAAAGTGAGAGTTGAAATTGTAGCAAAATCAACGTCTACTCCAAAGGTACCGACCCAGTCCATACCTTATGCACCATTTCTCAAGATTCATCCCACTCCCAAAACTACAGCTGTTTTTTGTCTGTACCTAGTCTTCTTCGATGTTTCAATACAAAGCCTACTGTTTCATGGATCACCTCAAGCTGGCCCCACCCTGCTATCGCTAGCCCTTTACTAGATCGCTACCCTGTTGTCTGTTTTCTACCAGTACAACCCCGGATTCTCTTATAAAGCATGCGCTTCTACTGTCGCAATACCCTTTTGTTTCAGTCGTATATCCGGTGCACCGACGACAAGCCACCCACATAAACTGACGGTCGTGACCTGTCACACTGTTGACTTCAGTTCTTCATCCTTCCCGAGAACTGAAGAATTTTGGGACGGCTTTTCTTTGTATGTTATCTTTCACAGGATTTTTGTAATTTCCAGGCACATGATTAACAAACTGTATGTTAAACTGTTGTCTTTCAATAATAGTCCCTAGTCAACGGGATTTATCACTTCTATCGCAACCAGTGTCCCCCCTACATTTACATAAAAAATTGTTTCTCCATGGGTGAGTAAGTCCGCATTGTCCAATGATTCAGGAAGCCGTAACAAAGCCTATGTCACCACTGAAAATCATGAAAGCATTGTACAGCTGTTTCTTCCTTGTTCGGAATCCTCAGCAGTGAAAATCCACCAAGCTCTTTCACAACGTGTTGAGTCGTTTGGTAAGATGATCACATCTTCGACTACCCAGACTAATCAAGTCCGTGTGAATTTGTCCACAGATGGAGCACATAAAGTTGCACGTATCAAAGAAGTCATGTTGAGTTGTCCGTACAATTGTGTTGCTCATGCCCTCCCATCGACTGCGTGCGCTTCATTCGGATGGCTCATTCCGGAAATTCACACTACTTAACTTACAGTTTCACTCATCACTCATGCAAAATGGGTCATCATAGGCTGAACTATGGCACCGAGAGACTTCTGTCCTAGAAATAACCCAATCTGTCCAGTTGTTCTTCAAGTGTTATTTAACACTAAACACTGAACTTGTTATACTACCCTCATGTTCCTGGTTTTTTGTACATCTACCTCTTCTTCCGAGATTTCACAATTGATGCGAATGTTTGTTTAAGCATGACCTATTCAGTTATCTGACCGTTTTGGTTGTATTGCTTCCGGTTTTCCGATTATGGAAACGCCCAATTTAGCTCAGGTTGACTACTGTTTGGCTAATGCCCTAACTGTTTTCCTTTATGGAGGTTAGTGAGAGGCGAATTGCCGTGTTTTTGAGAATGCCAGCAAAAGTAATTCCAGAAGAACTGAGCAAAAGTAATCAGTCCAGTTGAACGGAGTTCCGGGCTGTGAAATTATTGTGAAAACTTTGGTTCACTCATACTGACCTGATTGTTCTGCTTGGAGGAACCCACAGACTAGCAACCAGGATCACTGAAATTGTCCACTGTTCACTGAAAACGTTTCTCATTGTAGAATGAAATATAAGTGATGGGAATTCGAGCCTATCTCTTCAGCAAAAGCTTCCCTGTTTTCACTCACTCCTTTTACCCAAATTAAACTGGTTGGGCTCATATTTTCACAGCTAAATTGTCGGTATGTGGAATGCATTACTAATCAACAGCCGTCGGAGTGGTAATCAGTTGTCGAACATTTATTGTTTCTCTCTTCATCAAATAATCGGGAGTACTTCCTTGTTTCTATATATCAGTAATGGCATTGCTGACAGACGAACCACCAATTTTTCACAGAGTGATTTTTTATGCAGCCTGCTTGGCTTTCATCCGATTGAAATGATTGAAAATAATAGTTCTAAATGGAAGAATTCTTAGGTGGATTATCAGGACCGCTACATCAAGGAATTTCTTGAGGCAGTGAATGAAGTTGGCGATGTGACTATTTCTTGTGGTGTGGCGAGTGGATGAAGGGAAATCCACATATGTGTTCGGTGACGTGTGTGTGAGGGTATGGTACAACATATCGTTCGATAGACGGTTTGGTCTCACTGGCAGACACCGTTTCAGCACCGGCCTCTACCGAGCCCCCCCCCCCCCCCCCCCAAAAAAAAAAAAGAAATAATAATAAATAAAAAAACACGTACGATGAGACAGCCGATCGATGGAGTGAATCGATAAACGAGAGACAAATCCTGCCAGCAGCCTTTAGCCTCTAGGCTTGGACACCCACACAGGTCGGACCAGTGGGCTGTGTGTAGCGAGTGGGCACGTGGACTGACTATCTATATGTCCTTTATTTTTTACGAATACAACGACACAGTTCACAGACAGAACAGAGTTCTCGCTAGATTTAGTGGGACCGTTTTACACAGTGTTTAACTGATCGATTGTGCAGGTTCAGGTTAAATTCACACCTGTCTGTTTACATAGGCATCATCAATAGATCTTGACGTGTTCCGACTGCTTGAGAATTGAGTCCATGGATTTTGGTATTGTGCTTGCAACTTTGGAAATTTACCTAATATTAACCCAAATATCGACGGTAACATGATTCGGTCAGCAAATTTACCTCTTTGACACAGTCGTCCACCAACAGTATATATCACCAAGTCTCAAGTTGGCTGCTCACCAGTGGTGTGTGCTGTTCGACCTTTCAACAAAGCCTGTTTTATATCAGACAGAATTCCTTATTTTTTACGTTATTCGAGAAAACCAGATGGTCAGACTAAAGTGTATTTCAGATTTTTGATTTCCAAGTTCAGATATAAGCATAAGAGTATTGTGTTTCAAGTAGTGGGTGGGCCAAGGAAGTTTCAGCACTCACACGAACTATCTTTGAGTGCTCAAAAGCGGACTATAGAGAAGAAGGCATACCGCGTCCGCTGTGACTAGGACGTGGCACTCCACCAGTGTTGATAGCCAACTTGTAAAATGGCCGGAAAGCTTTAATCGCAGTTCCTGAGCGGCCGAACTGGGCAAGGTCTGAACACGCAGCACTCCTAACTACTCTATTTTCTCTAGGGCTCACTCAGGCCGAACGGTGCTCATGAACACGTTCGGATGAGCGCCTGATAGCGTGGCCATTGTGCGACAGTGTATTTTGATCAGACTAGTGACACCAATGACACGCACTCACGGTTCAGCGAGGGATCAGGATCTCGCTTGTGAAACTTGGTCTCCCCTGTTTTGGTGCTTGAACAAAAGCCTTATCTTCAGTTTTGATCCGTTCACTAAACAATGTTCATTTGAAACGCGATATAATGGCTTAATTGTGAACCACTGGAAACGAGCTTGTTCTCCACCTTGTGTTTTACGTCGTGTGTTCTGTGGGGTTATTCAGAAAAGAAAAGTGAATTGTTCCCAGTCCCCTTCTCCATAAGCTCTATCCTTCTTTACCGTGAATATGGAGGACATAAATTTATTTGTTGTTCTACATTATCAGTTCTCTTGGACCATAACAACTGCTTTGATTTATCCAATAACGGAAATGGAATAGTATATCGGCCCTTTTTCCTGTTAGACGCTATAGTATGCTATTTTAACATCTGACCAGTAAACCATGCATTATCGAAGCGATTTCGAAATATTACAACGCCTTGCTACTCCGCAATATTTCGATGCCTGTTTACTCTCTGCTTTTGAGATTTTTCATACGGATTTGGGGCATAGATGTGCAATACGACACAGTTAGTTCAATCACTTTGTCCCGCTGGTTGTATTCGCACACCAATCCTTCCGCTTGCATCAGCTGCGTTTAATATCAAGTTTACAAATTGTACATAATTGTGTCAGCACGTTCACTGGAGCTCTTCCATCAGACCACACTCCTGATGAGAAGATGCCCAACAAACTTTCAAAAAGAAAAGCCAAGATGGTAGCTGTGAAGTTGATCTACGTGAACTATTGTTTACGTGATAAAAAACCAATGGGTGGTCGGTTTGCCATTCTTTCGGGCAACATGTCTAACTCACGGTCTCCTTTCCTCGCCATACTTTCATGGCACGCATTGCCCTACAACTCCGATGAAAATAGTGTGCAGTATTTCCGAAATCCAAAAGGGTGAATAAAAGACCTGCGGTTCGAAAGCGTCATTCTGTGTAAAAAGATTTTAGGAAATCCTTGAGTTCGTTTTGATGACTGCAGAAAATGATTTTTTGGTGGATTTTCTCTTTTTGGGCACAAAGTGATTTTGCTAAACAAGTTGATTGTGCACTCTCAAGTGGCAGTACAAACAAAATTCACCGTATTTCGTCATTTCAGGGGCCGACAGGTTAGCTTGTGGAGGCTCCCTATGAAAAAAAATGAAATGATGAGTTGCTATAAATGTGGGGCTGCAAATTGCAGAGCAATGGGATAAGCATAAGGTAACTAACGAATTACTGGGTATTTCCAGCGAGGTGTGGCGCTGTCCACATACACAATTCTCTCTCTGTAATAGAACGTCGTTGCTGTATCCGAACTCCTGGCAATGTAGCTGCGGTAATGCAATGGTATTTGGAATTGCATGAGTTTGGTTTCCACTGCTACAGATCTCAAAACGATTACAGAAAATGCCTGGAGGCCAATCAATGGTAACCACTTGCGGCTCTGTTAAATTTTTTTACCCTACTGACTTTGCCTTGCAGATGTATGTCTTTATCGAACTGAGTCCCATCCGAAGGGTTGCGAACAGCAACAAAAGTAATTGCTGCCGCTGCTACTACTACTAATACTACTACCACTGCCTCCACCACTCCTACTATTCAGCAGACGGGTAGGGTATATAGGTTATTGGTTGGAAATTACTCTTTCGGACATCACCAAATCAATCAAGTAAACCAACAGTGCTTATTTGCATAAAAAATATTCCGTACACTCGGAGACAATCGTAATCCGATTATAGGAAGGAATCGCGTGATTCGCATTCCTCGCTTCACCTTACTTTGTGCAGTTCGTGTGAAGCGATCCCATTCGTTGTCAAGCCGTGGGTACGCATAACTAAGTAATTAACCGTTAACATTTTCAGCTTATAGTATTCCCATATTACCACACTTTCATGGTCGAACCGTTGCGTATATCCCGGTTGCCATTGACTTATTCAATCCCTTTTCGTGCCGGACAAAATTCACCCATATTTAAACCTGCGTTTGTTCTTTATGTTCCCATTTAAAGCAAACATTCTCATTAAGAGTGAATTGTATATTACTCAATGTGAAGTAACCATTGAGGTTGCTGTTCCAGTACGGATAAGTCCAGGGTGATTTGCTGATTCACCAAGGTGCTCACCTCTCCATTAAATCAAAATTTCTGTTGATGAACTTAGTGGCACTTTGCAAAAGCTTTCCCTCCTTCGACTCGCTAGTAAAACAGAACTGGAACAATAATCTTTTTGTATTTTGAACGCCAATACTTACTAGATAAATGAACAAATGACAACTTTTTGAGTCTGATACACCGGGTAAAATCGTCACTTTTTGGTATGAGGCCTTCAGTGGTCAAACGGTCGTCATGGTGAGTTTTACAACTTTTGATCCAGGGTTGCTTTTTGGCACCCTCTAGCGGCCATGGTTGCCTTCATGAAATAATGAGGCCTTTCTATTCTATAGACTAAAGGGAGAAAAAACTTCTACGTGGCTGTTATTATTAGTAGTATAAATGTTTTTCCCAGTGCTGTTGCTACTACGCGATCAAAGCGACCCTTAACGAAAACGCAAGTGGCTGGTCAGCTGTTCACAAACGATGATAAACAAACCTCATCATCATCTTCGAACATTGCAACCACTGGAACAGGCATGTTCTGGGGAACTGATGAGTCAGTTTAACTCGTTTTGGAGTTATCTGTTGTGTGACGACAAAACTATTCAACGATACGTGTAAGATTTTGATGGAAATAACGCTTTTTAATACTGGTCCATGACAGTGAGCCACCAAAAACCACTTCTTATTCATGACATATTTCATCGAAGTTTTGTGCGATTCATTTGACATTCTTTTGGCACGATCACATCTCTAATTACTGTTCTTGGGTTTAAGAAATAATTCCGCGAGGATGACATTATCCTCTTATCCAACTCCATCTTCTCACACGGTCGAAATGTTAAACGCGGGAATCTGGTTGGCTTCATCAGGGCAAGCACGTGACGAAGTGGACACGAACAGGGCTGAAATGACTCCGACCAGGACGTTGAACCGGGTGATCCACGGGCTTGTGAAAACCACCATCAACCAGAAAAGTAAGAGAAAGCACCATCATTCAAAACCGCCGAGAATTGGAACATCTAACACTAGACACTTCATGGTGGAATATTTTCAGTTACAAAATGCGGGAGTTAAATTGGGTCAGCAAGTGCTCGGACAAGTATTCTCTTATCTTGAACTTTGCCATGATTTGTGATTTTCGAAGAAGTTGCTTTTGCAGCAGATCTGTGCACTTGGGTTTATGATAGTTACACACCGAAACTACTTTGTCACATGAATGTTCCTCTGCATGGACCACAATTCATCAGCTGAATACACGGTTACCGCATCCGATTATCGATTCCGGTTAGACATATTTGGGGCAACGATGTGACCCTGGTTGAAAGTCGAACCATCCTACGCTCATTCTTCCCACTGTGCTACGGGACAATAATAAAGGCTTTGTAATTTTCGTGAGTGAATGATGCTGGGTAAAAACACAGCAAATCTGGGTTCGTGTGCGTAAATGGCCGACCACCTTTACCATTTAGATTAAATAAATTGAAAGTTAATAACTTTTAAGCGTGTTCGGCTTGTTGTCTGTTAGCCGTGTTATTTTTAACTTTATATTGTGATCAGAAGAAATGATGACAAAAAAATAAATGCACTAGTTCTGATTGCTTGTTACATGATTTACAATTACTTTTGGCTTCCTGAAAAACTAGTTGACACTGGTTGGAGACGTCAGTAAACCAAAATACTCCCATCCATTTGTCATCTCATACTATTATAAATACTTCTGGCGGAATTTGAGGGTTTACTATTCAGTCCCAGTGTTTAATCTGCTCCAATGTGTCTCAGAAAAAGGAAACTGGCCTGGATGTAGTTATCGCATAGTGCGCATTTCTGAAATGCCAAAACGATCACAACGGACGATGTTTTGACAAGTTCCGTTTGATCCTAGCAAACCAGATAGTCGCGTGAGACTAGAAGATGAATTTACACTGAGGGAGAACTGCGTAAATTTTGAACAGTCCAATCTCTCGAAGTGTAGGACAAATTTATCGATCACTTATCGATTGTCATCCGCTACTCAACTAACGCTTGTCTCACTTCTTTATTTGAGATTTATGCTCAAGTGCAGTGGAATAGGAGGAATTCCATATAGCCTCAAAGAATCATTGCACTTTGATAGTTAACCAGCTATGTACGACGTGGACTGACACAGTATCACATGAAGTTCCAATGGATCAGGCATTGTAACAAGCACTGTGACGACGGATTGTTGTCGACTTCAGTTGTTGTGAGCGATACCTCACAGATTTCATGTATAATCTAGGAAGATGAAATAATCGTAAATCGATACTCTTTTAACCTTATAAATTTGCGTTTCACGATTAAATATCAATGAAAAAAATAAATTTCCCGAAAATGAGCTTGTTTGCTACTTTAGCTTTTTCAGGGACGCAAAGAAGATCTGAAATGAATTTAGTAGCTGTCTATGCTTATTAAAAAAAAGAAATTTGAGAACCTTTTCCTGTGATGAAGATCCTGAAAGTGATGAAAACACGGTGTTCCATAGATCATGTGTGGTGATGATTCAGCTCGCTTCGATCGATTCGACCACCACATACGGGGTTTATCGAGGTTCAGCTTAATTGGCCCAGTCGATTTTACGCACCCGGATTCGGACTCAGTGGGGAAGTATCGATTGGTGCATACTTGGACACAGTCCGATGATAGACTGTTTTCCTGATCGGTGAGTAGGATATACGGTATACCAGAGTGAATAGGTCGTTTGGGTTGACTTGATATCAACTATCAACTAGATGATCCAAGATAGAACTGACTAATGAGTCTGTCTTCCAGTGGCTCAACCACTGAAGATGATGCGACACACTGTCTTTCTCTTTTCGTAAGGGGAACGTTTTCCTCCCATTGCACACTGAGTATTAAATTACATATTGCTGACAAATGACACTGTATTCTGGAAAACAAAAATTATCTCATTCGAACTGGTCTGAAATTGGAAAAATTCATTTTGAAAAGAATGGGCATTCAGTATTCAGTAGTAGATGGTTGAATGTCTATGAAGTAATTCATATTGCCTTATCAACAATTAACTCACGTTTATGAACCGTGGAAGTGGTACACAACCACTCCATGCAGCATTTTAGGAATCAAGTGCAGTGCATGATCACAGGGGCTTCCCCTCGACTTGAATCCTAGTTGAACAATCCGAGTTCAACACCCTATCATCAGACCTTCCGGGCTGGCATTCAACTGTTTGTTCCAAGTCAACATCATATTATTCATCACTTTTCCGTCACTGGTTTTTGAACAATAACAGCCCGTTTAACACAGTGCGATCGGGCCCCATGAATGGGAGCTTGAGTGGATCAAAGACGTTCCGCTACAGAAAACCTACAGAGTTTGACCATTTGTAAGAGAGGACTTTACATTTGTATGGCGTGATTCATCCCACTTTGAGAAAATCATCACGCGGGACCAGATCAACTGTGTCATGATCGGTATTGCCCAGCCTTCAACGTGTTTCTGCAGGCTCCGGAAAGATGTAGTAGAACCATCAGTTTGGGATTCGGATTATATTGAATTGCTTGCAGTGAAATCCAAGTTCTACCACCCAATTTTGCAGTTATCATACGGTCTTGTAGTTGGCTCATGTCTTCTGGGGAGATGTGCTTCATTTTGTTCGCCTACAATCCTAGTGATCCCTTAGGACCGGCCATCCATAGCTCATGTGATTTTTCGATCCAGCTTCAGAGCTCTCTTAAATAGGATGGAAATGTTTTGGCGAAATAATGACTAGAGCAAGAGAATTTCGCAATGAGCAGAGAGCATTGATCAAACGAAATGGAAGTTGGCGACCGAAATATGGCTAAAAATAGTTTGCTCGATTACCGAACTACCTTATCGTTCATATAACTGAAAACACAGTTGTACCGACAAAAGCTTTTGCACAAACGTCAAGAGCACTAAGTTGCACGATGTATTCCGGAGCATTTTGCAGCCCATTTACTGGTACGTATCTTTCTGTTCCTCAAGTTACGCTGCTCACAACCATTTGTTGACTGGGATTCATTCTAGCAATGCGGTATTATCCCCGTCTTTATGAACTTTAGCAAAGCTTTTCAGACAGGTTTCTACGGCTTGTTCCTTGCTAAGATGATATGGTTTAGTCTTTGAAGAAGGGTTGCAATTTCGATAAGGTGACTCAGAGAGATTTCTGCTCATGAATACCTTAGATCCAACAGATGAGCAAGAAAACGAACCGGACTATTCTACTGTACTTTAAGCAGCAAAACAGGCAAATTGAAAATGGTCAGAGTTTGCATGTTCCACAGTCTCTGAATAGCAGACACTGTAGGGAGAATAGCGATGTTGTCAGTTCTTGTGTTCACGAAAGGGCTAACACTTCTCTCCAGACAAATGGATAATGCATGAATAAAAATGTAAAGCTTGGAGGATGGGATAAAACGAAGTAAATAGAGATATTAGCTTTCAGAGAAGCGAAGCCTGTTGTATTGAATCAGCCAGCACTTTGTGCGTATTATTTTGACATGACATCTACTGAACATACAGTAGTAGCGTTCAATCCAGCCTGCTCCACTCTCATACATCTTTCTACTGCGAATAAGTTTTAGATTGGCGATCCTCGAGTGTAGGCAGAATGCTTGCATCTCACGACGTATGTCTTTTTTCTTTTCTGCTGAATTGGATAACGGGGTCCTAATGCTATAGATTTTTTGAAGTGAAACAAAGTGTTTCTCGCCGTTTGAGAGCACATAAATGTGCACATTGATCTCACAATGAACCAAACTTTGTGAAGTTCAGTGGCGTCCGTGTGCTTTGTACTGTTGTGCTACCAGGATTAGTCGTCGCCTCTTGCATCCCCATGGGTGAATCCTTGGGCTTCGCATAACCTAGTTCACATCCTCTGTAATGTCCATGTTGATTGGAAAATTCCTCTTCTGCTCACATTTCTACACTCTATGACCAATTTTGGACTGCCTTCTCCAACCTAATTCATGCTGACACTGTTTTGTGGTGGACAATTATTCTACGCTTGGTGCACTTACTTTTTCCTTTCATGGTTGTGCTTTCTTACTGAGATTACTTTGAGGACAGTTGGTACGGTAGTGAGATGCACTGATTCAACACAATTTTGTTTTATTACTCCTTGGTTTCACATTCTCGCTAACGTCGACTGACCGTAGACGTTCAGCTCGTTTGCGCTGATTTTTGGCTGCCACGCTCAGGAAATTGTTCTTTGGGCCTGATTAAGCGTGGAGAACTTGTTCTATTTGTTTAGACTTCAGGACAGGTATTTATTATTCACTCTTTTTGGCCAACTGTTCCCCTTTTTACAGAATTTGTCCTATTTTTGACTACTTTTTTGGCTGGATAGTGATTGAGGCTCACTGTCAAAGGTATGATCGTGGTTGTACTTATATTTTTACTCGCTAATAGTACCGTAGAATTTGCAGAGCAATCGTGTTCTTGATTTGGGTTCTGCATCAATTTGGGTTACACGTTGCTTTGAGGCTCCAAGGTGCTATCCAGAACGAGTGAAGCTTATTAGTCGGCGAATCGATAATTGAGTCGTTGGTTAGGCTTCACCCGGACCAGGACTTGAGCGTTTTGGTCGTTACATCCTCAAGAAAGCAAATATTACAATACAAGAAATTCCTGCACTACTGGAGTTGTGTATTGCCAAATCCATACACACACTACGCAGACAACCAATTATTATCCCTTTCATGTATATACATACGCCTGCCTAGTATAGATCTCTAGTCATGTTTCACCGCGAACAGTGTTCACCGATCGACCTTGCTAGGTATCGATTGGCATTACTTATTATTTACTTACTCACTTACTTACTTACTTACTTGTGGACTTGCGGCTGCGATCGGGTTGAATTCACATTTTTTAAAATAGATGAAGTGCGACAATAACGTGCTTTGCCTTTACTGATTACGAACAAAACAAACTGGTTGCAAGCATCGGAATTATTCCAAATGTTGTGGGATATAGCAGAAACGTCGTTCTGCGAAAACGTTGCTATGTGGGCAATAGTGGAACTAATGTACACGAAATAAGTCCGTAAGAATCTGTTGAAAGCGTTTGGCAGGCTTTACTGCATTCGGATGTGGTAAAATAAGTCAGATGATGTCGGAGTATGCCACTTCAAGATCATAAGAGCAAAAGTGTTCTGGCAATTCGCTCTTTTACCACGAGATCAGGAAAGATGAGAGATGAGATAAATGACCGGTGAGATAGTGCACATGAAAATGCAAAACTTTTGATAAGATCAGTGGGTACGAATTAGGATATGAGAGGTGAAATATAAATTGGCAGGCATATAATTTTCACAAAAGTGAAGCCCATATGATTGAACCAAGTGAGGTTACGGTCGGGTACCACTCCACAATACTAAACTAATTCAAGTTAATTCGGATGTTTCCTATCTATTGTCATGGAAATGCAATGTCGTCGTCCAACAGATGACGTGAAATGTCATCACACTTAATTTGGTCAATATGAGAAGCAAAGCTTCCGCTCACATGGAATCAAGCATACGGTAGTCACTTTCATAATTCTACGTTTAAAAGTGCTGTACTCTTCAGTACACAGTCAAATTGAGATGATATATAAAGTCGGCAAACCTTGGTAAACGCGTTCGTAAGTCCTTTGTTCTAAGTGTGGATCATCTGTTCGTTACTTTGATGCTCGATACCATGCAAACATGTTGAACAGAACGATATTATCTACGACCCGTGAGAATCAGAAGGCCATCGGACGAGAAGATATTTAGTTTGGTTTCTCGATGTAAGTGGCATTGTATATGGATGACAAGACAAAACTTTTCCAGGAAGCACACGACTGGTTTCGTGGTTGTTGCCGCTCGTCAGGAATACGTATCCGGTACTCTCTCGCCCAATAGCCCCTATACCTTTGAACCATTAGAAGATTGCATGGAAGAAGAGTCCATTTGCAGACTCACAACATGATTTTTTCAAAGTTGGTTTTATAGTAAATTCAAATTTGGGACCGTATTTCCCCGTTTGGACTGTTAGCTGTGACTAACCGCCGACATGGCTTTGAAAGCATCACTTTGTGACTCTGGAATTGGACTGTTCACCCGTGCGTGCTCTTAACGATTCAGATCAGAGTACACTGTCCATATTATATATTAATGAGAGAGTGCGAAAACAGCACACTAGAGCAAAGGTCAAATGGTGACAGCGCTTGACGGTCAGCACTCAGATAAACAACAATGCGTTGAACAAATGAACGAAATTGAATCTTTCTACAAATATGGACGTTGACTAGTGATTGCAAAAAATCTGACGGCATTGCAAGAAACGAAGGACTCAATATGGAGCTGACAACAAGCAGAAGTTTGAAAATGCAGGGAATAGTGGGACACGAATTTTATCTGATGGTTTTACCAGCTCTAATTGCCAATCTTCACTTTCACCTCGGCTGGGAACGACCTGTGGATAAGGCATGGAAAATGACGGAAAACTAAAGGTAAGTTTCATATTTCACGGTGCGATTTATGTTTCTTCGGAGAATCATTTATGGTGCTGAAATCAAAGACTCATATCAGTGTCTATCAAATTCGGATACTAGCTAATCGACACTGCTTTTTGATGCGTAGTTATTGGTTTTCAGTGGCTCGTACTTGTATTCGTGTTCTTATTTCATCGTCTCATTTTTCGGCCTATTTTTTATCGATCACTCCTTACGACGACCCAGAAATTAATCAGATGGATGTATACCGAAAAAAGAATCTATCCAATTTGTGGAAGTTATTCACACGGTCTGCACATCTTAATATTATTGTGATTGTCTGTAAGCCAGTAAAATGATCCCAGACGAAAGTAGCTGCTCTGAGCGCCATATAAATAATAATTTGTCTACATTTGTTAAAGCCAGGGGAGGATTGGTCTTCAAGAAATATCCCCTCAAACCTTCAAGAGTTACAAAATTTAGAACAACGACTCTTCTGGGATTTGTTACAAGATTAAAACCCTTCAATTCTTACGAAGAAGTCAATCACAAAGTTGCTCTCGTGTCTCCATTGGCGAAATTAATAAAGTATCTGAAAATAATCACATGGAAAAGATGTTATGTATCTTGTGGAGGGGGGGTTGCTGGTATTCCATCTGCAAAATACAATACACAAAATTGTTCCATGAGCACAAAGCTCGGTAAGTGTCTTATCGGGAACCAACACTATTGTTCGAACACGAATATGGCTACCAATGGCTTGCCCATTACAGTTACGATGAAGATTGTATTTTGTACGAAATATCTTGAAAATGGGTATTCAAAACCACGCTCAAATTTTTGCTTGACTGCATTTTGAGGAAATCCGATACAGTTTGTGGAAATACTTTCATAATCTGAATTCAGCGGATGCAAATCGGCAAACACCGGTCTGTCTTCTCAGTAGATCTAATCTGGCCAGTACAATACACACGCAAGGTTGTTGACGGACATCTGAACCACATTGGTAACTCAGACGCACAAAACTAAATCCTAATCCTGTTACAATAGGTCTTAGGTGGACAGATTACCTATGAAATTCCCCAGTCCTGCGTGTGTATTCTCCCGACATCAGGTTGACTTTTGGCCAAGGGAGCAGTAATTCCTTGAAAAACTGTTTTTATGAACACAGAAAAAGTCTGCGCAATTTCCTTTTGACCACATCCGTCGTAGAGACGGTTCATTGTTCGAACCCTTTAGAGCTGTTTGCTTACACGATAGTGGACTCCAAACCGTCCTTCCTGTGTTAGTGCAACCCGCATCGATTGCATTGGTCAGTATGAATTTGCTCACCGTGTTACCGATCCCTTCTGGTTGACAGAGCAGGACGCAATCCTTGAACCCGATCAGACAGACACCTAGTAGTTCTGTCGACGTATTCCTGCTGATTTGAGATAATCGGGCTAACCATAATTTCCATTCTGCGTAAGCTGGTTTTCTCCGCCGAAATATAAGTAATAATCATGGTCAGTCCAATCCAGTTTGAGTCAAGTCATTCAGCGATTTGTTGCATCCCATAAAGGGTACATTTTTAGCACCTACGTAATTTACAAAGGAATCCAAAGATAAAGATTCGGTTGGGTTAAGTGGAGGGCGGAAGTAAGTGTCAAACAGATACTCCGCAGTGAAACCCACGGTGACTGGCGATAAAGACGGAGACCAAGATTGTTCAATGTCAGGTCAAGATCCAGAAGCAACACACTGCTTGTACTTTATACAATCGACAAGACTACATCTGTTGAAGCCGCTATAACAAGAAAAAAGCTTCATATATGTGGTAAGAACTGCAAAATGCTTTCCTCTTCCGAACCATAAAAGCTAGTCAAGGTCCAGCAAAGCCGGCGAGTCGGAATCTGAGTGGGTTGAAATTGAAACAGCTTGATCAAGTGAATTGCTGCAGGACTGCAGGATAAAAATGGAATTTTTCAGACCAGCCTAACTCCATGAAACAAAACAAGGAGATCTCTGGTGAGGAGTTTTGTGACAGGCCATTAAAACACTTCCGTCCATCATCGTCATTCGAACAACAGTATTAGTAGTATAATAGTATTCACAGTTACAATTATAATAATCCGATTTATTATCATGAGTCGTACACTCTAGGCCAAAACTCAAGTGTGTGCTGGAAGAGCAAGTTAGCTTGGTAGCCGACCAGTTGTTACAGAGAATCCTGAGACCGAAATCCGAGCATGGAATTGTTTGAGTCATTTTTCTTCCACATCACCACCGAAGTAGAATAACATGACTACCTGTTACTAATCGACTCAGCTGAAATCCACAAGGTTTTAGGTAGTTCTCAGATTTCACATTTTGTTAGCTTCAGGGAAAAAGATTCCACTACTCAATGTGCTTGAGAAATTTAAGAAGGACGCGGATCGATTCCATTGATTTTTATGGTATTATACTGATTCAAATATGCTATGATCTTCCAAAATCTTGTCACACCACATCTGCCTTTTTCCAACTGATCTGCTCACTTTTCTTATTCTGGAAATGCCATCCTTGTAATTGAAGCGAAATTGCATCGTTTCGATTTTGAGACTCTTTTGGGTACAGGTTAACAAAAAATACCCACTTTTAAGAAGCTACTGAATAGGAATTTCTATTGCCTTAGTCAGAAGTATCAAATACTCTGTGAGAAAAGAGAGAAGGCAAACTCTGCAAGATGTTGACGATGATGATGTTTTCTTTCCTTTTTCAAATTCCAAAACGCAAAATTTGTGCATTTGTGCAAAATCCTTTTGGCAAGTATGACAGACGGACATCTAGGGTTATTTTTACGCAAAAAGTAACTCCCAGGTGAGCGGAAATGGTACTTTTTAGATTCTAGGCACAGAGCAGTAGGCTGAATAAACAAATTAGCTGTACTTTACTGATCGTTTGCAATGGTTTAAACAATGAAGTTGGACAGTCCTGTGTTTAGTTGTCACCAGACTGGTCCGAATAGACGACCCTGTATTTTAGTATGGGAGCTTTTTGGATGTATCGGGCCGGATCGATTTCACCAGCCATCTGGAGATATTATCTATTAGTTGAGATGCTATTTGGTAATCTGATCAACTGATGTTAGCGTGGCCACAGTTGCGGTTAAGATGTGCGGTAAAATTTACGAGCTCAGCAAGTTTGTATTTGTCCAGCCGGATCTCCCTGTTGGTTGCTGATATGAACACGATCGTTTATCATACACCGTTGACAGGAATCCTTTTTCATCCCTTAATGACAAGTTAGTGGAGGGTGTTACATAATACCTATCAGTGGATTCGTGATTGGCAGAATGCATGAACACCGGAGCTAATCAAAAGGTGATGGTGTCAGTAGGACAGCACAGATGAAGCCAAAAGAAACAAGCAGGCTGACACAATATGTGAGAACACCTCACAGTGATGATTATGTTCATCTGATGCAGATGAGGTTTTCCGTTGCAACTTATTTATTTTAGAGTTGTTCCGAATCTTGATTCACAGAATTCAAACCTTCAACAGGCACTTCCTTTGGATTTCAACAACTGAAGCATTACATGGTATGATTCGTCATGCGAAGTCAGCGCCAATCTCACCACTGAAAATCCTGGAAACACTCTGCACAGCTGCTTCATTCTTGTTAGGAACCGTCAGCAGTGCACTTTCATCGGGCTTCACTAGGACCGGAAGGCGGACTGAACGATTAGGAATCAAACAGCTAACCACCAGGAGTTCTGAGCTGGTTGTTAACGATTTATTGGAATTACACATCACATAATACGGCACTCTCCCGTCAGAGGCTGACTGGAATGCCTTCGATGTACCCAGGACCCTGCAGAGAATTCGTTCATCATAGGAGTCTCTTACTGTGCGGAAAATTGACAGGTTCCGTTCAGTTTTAGTGGATGAAGAGCGCTTTGTCATATAATACATGAATTCCGTAGACCGTTGAGAGCCTCCCTTGTTGTCCTGGTGGTTCCGTGTTCAATTCACACTAATTTACATTCAGTTCGGATCACAATGGGGGCTCGGTAGCTTTGTATTACTGATAATTCCCAACCAGGACGAAACAACTGTACTGCGTAACGGTGAGCCAAGCGTTGGCACTACATCATGTATCACATTATGTAAAGTCGAATCTACTTAAACTTATCTAGTAGCATTGTCGTTATAGAGAAATGTGACAGAAAGCTATACACGGCTGAGGAACGTCTTAATCAAGTTGCGCAACACGCCAACCGATTAAACACCACCCCTTTCCATCCTTGCCACCCACTTATTGTAAAAATGACCTTCAACCCAGCCAACGATCAATTAAATACACAACTTTTACTTACATGACTTATGAGAGAAATTTAGGAGCCACTGAAAACAATAGTTCACTATCAAATATCTTTTTTTCTAATGCAGGAGAAAAGTTTTATTAGAATACAACTCAAATAAACCCCCATTGTCTGACTTCGGACAATTTGGTTGATTCCCGTTTAGATGCCCTAAGCGGTATACATAATCGGAGTCAGTGTATAGATAGTCGAGCGATGTGCTATTTGAGGCAGTTAGAGTCGAAAACCTAGATTCCAGTTCTTAACAGAATCACTCATCAGATGTAAAAACCAAACAAAACTACCTTTCTGGCCTTTATCAACGATTATTCATCATCTTCAGTGTGCAGTAAATGTTCAGTAAATTATAATGGTTTGGCAAACGAATCGCAATAATAAACGCAGGGGAATCAACGGGACGGTGACAGCTGGATTAGTATCAGCTACTTACAATCAGGGCATCAAACTGGATTGGAGAAAACATCATCCGCTTCGTGTACAGAGTGTCAAAACCCCTCAGAATGCGAATATTACTCATGAATGAAACCAATCTGCCTACAAGTTTTGAAACTTGAACTAAACTCCCTAGGGTACCAGTGCGCTCTGCTGAGCTACTCCGGCCAAACCCCATGCTGTTAGTCTGGTCTATTGTGTTCCACGACGAAAGTCTGCACAGTCCTTTGTGACATTTCCCTTTAATCGATCAAACGGCTGATTAACGGGTCGGATGATGAGTAGACCAGCTGACCGACTGACTGTTTTGTATCCTCTCATATCTTACAATAATCAAGTGTGCATGCACTACTTTGAAAAGGAATGTTTTAGCTTCCGTTATTGATGGCATAAGAACGAAATTATATTTCAAAACAGAATGAGGCTAACTTCACGCCCATCAGCGACAAGTTAAACTTCAGGCTACAAAGATTGCAGTGGGAGATTTTATCCGACAGTTTGCCGCAGTTCAACCATTGTTCCTGTGGTTATTCACTGAAATCAAAAAGTTTTTCTGACTAATCATGATCTGGTTTTCCAAGCCTTAAGCTGTGGAGTTGGTATCAATTTTATGTTGAACTTTTCGATTATACATAATTCATATTTTCGATCCCTTCGTTTACATTATTGCTAAGCGAAAATATTCATGGGTGGGAGACACAGCCAACTAGAGACTGTTCATAGGGAAAGCTTACCGACAGCAGGGAGGTTCAGAATCGGAACCCCTAGTTTGTAGATCCTTGTGATGCCCTATGGACCATCATCACAGGAGTTTGACCGTGGAGTAGTTGTTCCTTTTGCGCTGCCTGGAGATGATACATTGGGTGGTGTTTTATTGAAATTATACATCTGTCACATTGTAGAGGAGATGGCCCTAGGAAGTCTGTTATTGACTGTAGAGATAAAAGCCCAGTTAGTCCCAATCTTCAGTGTGACCATCGGTTTGGATATCTGCGGTGATCTGAATAACTCCTCATGTTGTTTGCTAGGCTTTAGCTGTGAGAGTATAGGGCTGGCACATTTCCAATAGAGGGTCTGGTTTATTTAGCGGAGAGCATGATGGTTTGGCCAGTCGTCAGCGTGACTTCGCTTGTCTTGAACTGAGGACATGATCGGAACCAACGAAGTATACTAAGGAACCAATCAGGTGCCAACCGTTGTCTGAACCGAGTAAATCAATTGGTTTCGTGATCAGATTAACCTTTCAGAAGAACTGGTTGTGAATATCGTGAACCAATACTTTTGCGGGTCAGGATCTGGCCACGATCACCGTGCATCCTATGTAAGCAGTTGCTTTTGTATCACTCAGTCGAAACGATTCGAAACCAAAGGAGTTTTCTGACCAGTGCTAATCAGACGGGCAAGAACAATTGTTTGGTGTTCTTCCGCGATACCACAATTATTCGTAAGTAATTGGAACCGGACAATAAGGTCGTCCTGATTTAATTGTATCAGATTGTGACTGACTGATTCGTACTCGACCAGTGCTGCATTGCTAGTCGTTGACGTTTCATCTTGGTATAAACAACCACGGCAATTATCACCACAGCATCTTGTTGGTTAGAACTATAAGACGTAATTGAATCGATCCATGTGTTGAAACTCGTTCACTCTGCGAGATATGAACCCAAGCATGGATGCCACTCCCGTTTTACCACTGTGTGTGCCCTAACTTCTTGCACAAGGATTATACATTTTGTCAGCCCGAATCTCAACAGTACATGACATCCTCAACAATGAATCAGCTCATAACCTGACTGCCTACAAAAGGATTTTCGTATGAAGCAAAGAGGGTGCATCAGGTGAGTACACGGACTAGCTTGCCTATGAATCACGTCAACAGATGAAACCGCGATCCAGCCTAGGTTTTTCAGGGGTTCAATTCCATTTGGAACGTCATTAACCAACCTGGAAAGCAATTCAATATGAGTTACAGTTACTTCCAAGGAACGACAGTAATAATCATCAGTAGCCACTTTTATTAGTCGCCTTAGTTACGACAGCCGTAGTTCATCTGACATTTTCGGTCAAGTATAGTCAGTCTAAGGTTCAGTTTACAGATGAGTCAACGGTTTCGGTGAGTATTTATTCTAATTCCGTGCAGCACAGTAGACAAGGAATTTATTGGGATTCGGTGGAAGATATACACTGTGTTACTATGGAACCAAAAAATAACAGGTTGAATATCAACTCTTGTGTTTTGCAGGAGCTGAAAACTAGTGAAAATACGAAAGTTTTGTTGCACTTAATATGAATTTTTCGTTGGTAATTATACCCCAGCCTAGCTTCGCTGATTCGTATTACTGAGGCGGATTTTTTACTCTTATCTTATCCGTGATTACCGAATGACAGGGAGATCCTGATTTACTTCAGGATTTTGATTAGAATCGGACGGTTTCATTGTATTCCTCTTTGTTTACTATATGCAAAACCACAACTTCGTGTTCTTGTCCTGGTTAGTGTGAGAAATTTCGGTCATTAAAATCCACATGAGCGAACAGAAAAAGCAATGTTCCTACTGCTAATTGATTCTTGAAGCTGTCAATTGTGCACAGTAATATGCAGGACAAAATAATCACTGCTTGCTAATTTTGACCTTGTTCCATTGTTCTAAAGATTGCTTCTCAAGTGGTACTCAATTTATGAATCCGTTAGGGATTAAGAATCTTTTTGAATAGGTTGAGAAAGTAAAATTTGATTTTTACTTTCTTCCCAACTTTCCAGACAGTATCTACTAGTTTCGGGCTAGGTATGCAGTGTTCACGGAGATGGGCAGTGGTTGGAAAATGCCCAAGAGCTATCGATTAGTCAAATAAAAGAAAGGTGTAGCAACCTTAACCAATGAACCTGGCCGTGCAGAACTTGTTAGGCTGCCCCGATAGGGTACAAAATCCCCACCTTATCACTACTTACAGATACTGGGTCTATTATATTCATTAACTTCCTTACTGCACTTGATATCGCTATCTACTTTCATACGTTCACACTCAGTCTTTTGGCCCCTAGTATGAGCTTTTGGCGAAAAATGGGCGACCAGAAAATTTGCATTCAATGTCTAGTTAACAGTTGTTCAGACAAAAAACAAACTGGGGTTCCCCTCTTCCGGCAACCGTATAAAATTGCCTCTGTCTGACTTCGAACACTGCCGGGTACTCCTTCTGACTAACTCAGTTACATTCAGATATTGCGCCTATGAATTATTACAAACAGTAGTCGTAAGCTGGTCTTGAGAAAGATAACTGGCGGTAACCGAAAAGTCCGTTTGATGCAAACATTTTCGAAAACCATGGCAATGCAAATATAAAACATTTCCGTGCATCGTAGCATCTGGTCCATCGTTTTTCTAAACACTCCACGTCGGACTCGATTCCGGTAAGCTATCTTTTTGCACTTATAGTTCACAAAATCAGCAACCTAGTTGGGTAGGAGGTTTGTTACCATTGTGTGTTTGAGAACTTGGAAGAGTTGTGTTGTGATGATTAAAATTTAGCGCCAGATACTTCGGCGATCTGTGGTCGAGTTGCCTACGCTCCAATCCGACAATTACGGGTCATGTCAACATTTCACATGGTTAGATGCATCTTACTTCTGAACAAGTCAGGAGGAGTATCTCCCATGTGTAGCACTTTATTAGATGCTTCATTTTGCTTACCCAGCCCGTAACCGAAGGCTCAGTAGTGGATAACACATGTGACTGCTGCCGGGGGCATCTCCAGGTTGCGGATGCACGATCAGTAACTATACGGGAGGAGGAAATGGGGTTTCTGCTTGGCTAACTCTATCCGCTCTAAAACAACAAATCTGCTGACGGCACTGTAACGTGGGGAATGTGGCTCGCTAATAAATGAAGCCATATCGCCTAAACGTGTTCTACTTATCTGACAAGTTTTCCAGAAAAAGCGAATGAACCATACAATTGGACATTGGCTTATCTAGACCAAACCCACTACCATGCACGAAGTGCCAGGCTGGACCGGGCTAATGTTCTCCCATCTCCACTCCTTTTCCACTTTCTTTTCCATTATCACATGCCACGAGTTTCTCGATTGACTGTACTGTTCTATCTCGTCCTCCCGTGATCAACTTCCGATTCTCAGCAAACCCCGTTACACCCCGGCTGATGTCCCTCTTTATCGTCTACGTTCATTCAAACTAGTTACGTTCAAAGAGGGAACCGTTATGCGTATAAGACAACAGATGTGTTTTGCTCGTACGCTTGAATCCGTTGCCATTATTGTGTGTTGCTTTCAAGAGACTCACTCTCAAGACTGCAATACCACCAAGCGATTAACGCCCCCATCAAATCCCTCGGTGAAGTTTCAAAAACTCTTTCTGGGGACTTGAGGTTGTGAATCCTGGTCTTGCTGGAGTTGCCATTACTCAATGTGGAAAGATTGAAGCTACGCTGTTGGACTGGATTTTAGTCGATTGCCTTTCACGCTCATAGAGACTCGGAGGTTCGATCAAAGCAAGCGATCGCTGTCCCGATAGAGACAATTTGTTTTTCTTCTCGTCTTAAAACCCAGCAGATAGCAGCTCAGAAGAAACTAAAAATAATTTCCATCGAAAGCTTCATAAAATTACACGAAAAGCGAACCGGGCTGATATCGTGATTCTGGCTGAATATTGGAATGCTAGAGTCGGATGTCTGTCGCTGGTAGAGGCACACTTAGGAGGCCATCTAGGGCTAAATTCCTGCCACTCGCAAACAAAGGCAATGGTTTTTGGCCCCGGGCCGTGACCATCACCTCTTCCTCTCTAGTGCGAACTTCAGAAGCTCTAATTGACACCAAGCCGTGTGGCGTCCACCCTCTTTGAGTCAGCTGTGGACCCTGATCGACCACGTCACTATAAGCCACAAGTCGCATTTCTACTGGGGCACCGTACTTGACTGCGACCATTCACTAGTTTGTACTAAGCTGTCCATGGGCCTCGATGAGAACTCAAAAAGCATGCTGCAACTACGGTTAGTTTGCAGTAATCTTTCCGATCCTTCTCGCTTATACGTCTTCTAAAACGCTCTAGCTAATAAGCCAGCTGTAGCCCTACCTGATATTACAAATGCGCATTGTTCGTTTATCAAGAATGCTTTGCATTCTACCGAGCTAGTAAGTTGCGGCCTGTCTCGTCATGCTATTAGATCCTGAATTTCTGCTGGATCTCTGCGTCTTCTGGACGCACACCAGCTAATCCCGGCCGCAATCGGGTATAATCAAACTGTTCGTAACGAGATATGTTCCTAACGTGAGTCTTTGTAGAGATAGCAAAATCTGCCCACAGCAGATTGTACTACAGATGGAATAAGCTGCCTCTGTGGGAAATTCCCGCAAGCCACTCTATCTGATTCGAGTCACCGGTAGAAAGCCAATAGGTTTGGGTGAAACAATCTATGAAGCTGACGATTTGCCAATTTACAATCAACAGCGGCATCTGGAATACTCGGGGGAACACTTTCAAATAGGGTGGCTAGCTGTCATTGTTAGACTCTTCTACTACCTTTCCAACGCTCTTCCCGTGGTCTATTTTAACACATCCACCTATTGCGAGAAGATTCGCCTTTGGACGTCACAAAGCGTGGACTGTGGTTGCCTTCCCAACCCCCTTTCACAGATGGTGAAGAGCAGCTCGTAAGAGAACTTCATGTTTTGCTCACCAAGGTTTTGCAATTTTGAACAAGTCTCCTTGTGGGGGGACTGATCTTTATCCCCTTCTTTAAAAAGGGCCCGCGCAGTAACCGCTATAATCTTACAGGTGTAAAAAAATATCCCAATAGCATCCAGGCTGCTAGCATCTGTCATACCTTGCCAGTTTTACCCAAAGCTTGAAGAGCAGAACTGCGAACAGCAGGTTGGGTTTCGCGCCGGTCGTATATGTTTTGATCACAATTTGACCCTCCGACAGTTCCTAGAGCACCGTCACACTTTCCAAGGACAGACGGCCATCGTGTTCCTAGAAATTCGCAAGGTCTTCGATTCTATCGATACGACTGCACGTTGGAATTGTTTGTTGAGAAATGGGGCACCTGATAAGTACATGTTAATCCTCAAAGAATTGTGCCGTTACACCTCACGTCGGGTTAGGGACCACGGCCAGCTCTTCCTCTATAATCCCATTTACATTAACATAGCCACACAGTACGTTCTACGAAATTCCCTGTGGACTTCCAATAGGTGGAGTTGACCTCCCTTCAAGGAACCGAGTTTTGACTTGGAATAAGCCAATAGTATCGCCTTGTTGAGTGACAATGCACAGACGGTTCAACGTGCCCTGAACCAACTGGCGATTGGGTATCCAGATGTTTTACACTTTGCGCCTTCCAAGTACAAAGTACTTTTACAAGATCCGCAGTACTCTGGTGATTAGCTTTAGTCAGTCGAGAATTTTGAATACCTTGAGAGCTTCATACAGCTGGAGGGGATGCTGAAGAGGAGATCAGTTCACGCAAAGCGAGAGCTAGAGCAGCTTTCGCAAACCTGCGGTGCCTGTGGCGTAGCCATGACATCCGGCTCTCTCTTAAGGGACGAACTGACATCACGGTGGTTCGTAGTGTTTTACTCTATTGTTGTGAGACCTGTCTACTTCAAATTGAAGACGCTCGGCGTCTTTCCGTGCTTAACCACCCTTCTCTCATAGAGTGAATAATGACGAGGTGCGGCCTTGTGAGTTAGGCACGGAGAGCCGCTCTCTTATTAAAATGACTGCTCTACGCTGCCTCCGGTGGCACGGACATGTTTTGAGAATGTCCGCTCATGGTTCACCCTTACGCACTCTGTTCGCATCTCCTGGCAAGGCTGGATAAGTGACGCAGTGGTCAGACTATGGTTTAGCGGAGAAGTGTGAAGAAGCTAGCATTAGCTTTGGCTTCGTTCGGCGTTCCCCGCCTCCCTGGTTGGGGCCCAAGGGACAAGGATTGTCGTTGATTCGAGAAGTTGATAGGCATGGATCAGAATAGGAGCCAACGGCGCTAATACTGTGAGGTCGGTCTGTTGCATTCTCATGCCCCGCAATCACAAAAACATCATTCACCCCACTAAACTGACAAAAACCAATAAAATGTGTGCAGTGAAAATCAAAAGGTCACAGCATATCACAATCCTTTCGCTAACCACTTATTATCTGCCATGTTTCCCTCCTACCACCTTTTATGTTGGTTGGTATTGCCTTGGCTCCATGCTTGATTCCAAGCATTATATGTATATATATATATATATATATATATATATATATATATATATATATATATATATTCACTAGAATGTAATTTGAATCGTCTGGAGTGTGAATGGATACTCTTCATTGAAGAGCCCACAAACGAATCACAACTGTGATTTCTCATAGTTATTCGTGTCTGAGTCACTGCTAACCCAACGAACAACGAGCCTGCGTGTGCAAGCGCTCATACTCTTCAATTAAGAGCATCCATTCACACTCCAGACGATTCAAATTAGATTCCAGTGAACATATAACATCGGAGTGTACAAGTATGAAGACGAGTGAGCAGAGGAGTACCGGGTACGCATACCTGATGAGCGGCAACAAACGCGAGACCGGTCGTGTGCTCCCGGGAAATTCTGTCCACACGTTTACATACTACTTATTATCAATATATATATATATATATATATATATATATATATATCCATTTGACAGGGGATACACAAATAGTTTTTTCCATAAATAAAATAGGTTCGTTGAATGTTATTTTCGTAGAGACGCATCATTACAGTTGAAAAACTCCTACGTTATGTGGCCTCCTTCAGATGAGTCTGCCAAACCAGTCATATAGATTTGTTTTTCTAAGTGTTATAACCGTTGAGCATTTTATCCTTGTTCTCTTCGGTTCTGGTGGGCTTTATTCCTTTTTAATGATCTTTTGACAATTTCCTCCAATGAATCAGTTTCCGACTTTTGTAAGTAGTCAATGCCTAAGCAACTCTATGAGCGTTAGCGAAAGAATCGATACTGTAAACGGGTAAAAATCAGCCGAAAGATAAAGCAGAGAAATCAGAATACTATTACCTGAATGGGATTTCCGGTCAAACCAATCAGCAAACCTTGATTTGAGCAGTATGTTGTTTGTGTATGAAAGCGGCACTATGGTAACGAGTTAACTGTGCATATTTCTCCGACTTCTCTAAACCTATGATAGCTGGACTAAACCAACCGTTTGCTTTGAATTTGATTGGCCGAAAGCCAGAGAATTCCGTCCTTTCTGCCCCCTCCCTCCCCGCTTTACTCATGCTCCCGTCATCCTTCCCTCGTCCTAAGCCTACTCACCCACACAATCACCTGCGCTCACTTTTGTTTCCACGCATCACGTGAGGCCTTACCATTGGTCAGGGAGACACTGCCATACGCAAACATAGGTACACATGCACAAGTCTTTTCTCCCATAGGCCTGCCCAGAGCTCATGAACCAAATCGATAACCAGACAACGAAGTACCTCACCTCAGTTTTCTTTGTCCATTCGTTGTGTGGACAACTCTTCCCAAGCGGGCAAGAAAACGCGTTTCCTTGTTCGGCCACTGAAACATTTTGCTGGGCTTACTTCGTTTTGTGGTGCACAGTTAGGTTTGTGCTATGCGATTTGACATCTACCAGGAAAACTTGTAGTACATTCCATCCGCCCATTCCGTATGGCTACATCGGCCACTCACAGTGGCCCAGTGGACTATTCTTCCCAGTACGATCTAACGTATCCACTGAGCAACTCAACTTCGGCGAGGTTCACCTCATTTACGCCATCCGTCATTCCAACCAAATGGTCTCTGTCAAATCAGAGAAAAATCATGTCTACGAAACGGCCCGCAATTCAGTCACCAACCATTTCTACCAAGCGATTCATGACTGAAGGGCGCCTTTGTTCTCAATCATCCGAAAGAAACAGAGTAAGTTGATCGTGGGAATATAATTTTTAGTATACTTATCAGAATTCAGACGTTCGTTTCATTGTCCTTCACAGATGCTTGACACAGGAGTGATTCCGACTGCCGAATGATATGGGTTCCGGTAAACTGAGTAGTCTGTTAAAAGTAGGTGCTTCACGATGTCGGATTTTTTAAAATCATTTTTTGTGTTTTGTAGACGGAATGAGTCATTGAGTGCCATCGTAATACCAGGGTCTGCTTAGTACCGATTATAACCCAGTATCATTCTGTTTTACCAACACACGCGTCATCGCAACTGCAAATGTACTGGTGGACTAAGTGTAAGGCATTTAAAATCATTAAGAATTGGCGAGTGATTCACTCATCATTCGTGGTTTTTTCTGTAATACTGGTGCAATATGTCAAGAAGGGGGTGGGGGGGGGTGCGGCCAACTAGAGGCTGCCAGCTGGCGAGGTGGACTGGGACCGCGTTGGAGACGAGATCTGAACTCCAGGTAGATGGGTCTGAAGCCCTCCATGACGACCATCTATCTCCCAGCAGTTTGCGGTGAGTCTACTGCAGAAGTAATTTGACATCAACTATCACAATACATCTACTGAAATGATTTGCAAATCCAGTTTTCAAACCGGCTGGTTGCTTATGGTGACCGTACGTTCCTTGTGGTTGTGGAACATCATTCCAGTGAGTTGGCCATCTGAAACAGTCTAACTCCTCAATTTTGATATTCTCACCTCATCAGTCAAGTGAGGAAAAGCGTAGAAAATCTATTAAGAAAGTTATAGTGAGTCGAGCAAAAAAGTCGTATATACAAATGAGTGGAGGCTGCAGTTTTTCGATGTCGGATTTGTTGAGCATCATTTTTCAGCCAACACAAGCTCTTTCTGACTTACCACGTCAATAAAAACCGCGTTTTTGTTACTGTTCTGAAGGTAGAGATGAAAAGCAACACTGTTGCAAGCGATTTTGCTGCCTAGTTATTTGTGTACGCAAAAGTTGAGGTGACCATTTCCATGTCAGTATATTGAACCGGTGGTGGTCGAATGGTTCAGAGTTCTAACTTTCGACGATATGCTTATGCGTGAATGAGGGAAAGTAGACAGACCTACATGACCGTGAATGTCTACTGAACTTTTCGATGCGAGTAGTGTGGTGTTGTATTTCGACGGCAGGTGAAAATCTCCCCTGAAGCACACGAGCGGTTTCGCGATCGTTGTAGCTCATCAGGTATGCGTACCTGGTGCCCTTCTGCCCAATCATACTTATACTAGAGCACTCCACAGTTGGTTCACAGCTGTAATCCCCACATGATTCTGCTGAGCAACTGAGAAGAACCAGTACCCAAAAGCGTGAGACTTGTGAACCAAATAATTTGTGAAAGTTTGAGTGACAAGGGAATATTGTGTACCGCCGAAGTTAGCGCTAGTATCATAAGCATTTTTGGTAGTGGTAGCGCCTGAGAACCGATTTGCTGCCCACTGATAGATCATCCTTTCATTCTTTGATTTTCACTTGACTCATTGCGTTGCCCTGAGGATGCAAGAAGCTGCTACTCCGGGCAACCATAGTACTCCAGTAAACACCTAGGCAAGCAACACAAATTTAGCTGTAACTATTGTGTATCTGCGACATAATGGGTCCTAATGCACACAAACGTAATGTCAACAGAATATACGACGGGTTGGATTAAGATTCGATGACCTTGCAGTGAAAACTAGAACCTAGCCCCGGAGCACATGGGCTCTTGGTGGTCCCATCATATAGCTTCGTGCCAGTTTACGATATACACTTGGCTCTGCACCGACCAGCGGTAAGTCTGTGCACTGGCGATAGACAGTAATCCAATGTCTTCCGGCTCGTTAGCACATTTGACCTATAGGGATCTTATGTGGTGGTCCGTCATCCCAGGTCTCACGGTCAGGTTGCCGGTTATCCCTAATAGTGTAGTAAACCTTTGTGGCCATGAGGCATACCCCTTGCATCGTATTCATGCCCAAGCATGTAATTTAAAATGCCGATCAAGTAAAATTCTAACGACTAAACTCTTACTCCGGAACAGAGTGACAGAATCGGATAATCGCTCGTAACGGTTAGTGAAAATGATATTTCACACACCGTCACCTATGGATGAGTGTTGCTGAATCTATGAAGATGCGCTGTTAGCTTAGAAGTGTCCCTACTCCGTATACAACATTTGTTTTGTCTTATTGCTGTGCTTCTAACCTTTTTCGTAGTCTTTTGATGACAGCTATGGCCGTTAGTTCCAGAAATAGTGCCATAGGAAAATGCCCTGACAGCAATTTCGCCCCATCTAAGGGACCCAAAGCCATCAGAGAACCATGGATAACTTCCGTTTTCCCCGGTATCAATTCAGAAATATAAATATACAGCGTGCGTAAACTGAGACCTAAAAGAAAATAGACACGCTTAGCCCGCATTCTTGAGGGCGTACCACGGAAGTTAGGAGAACCAGGCCGATGTTTTTTTTTATTTTGGTACAATAACTGGATACAACAGGATATCGGTCTGCAGTCCAACATAGTGCGTGTGGGAGACGATTTTGGAACTCTTAATAAGTCATTGTTGGACAGTCCGGATAGTGGAATGATAATGAGTGTGTGACTCACAATTGTGCATCTTGGGTTGAAGCCCCATTTGGGGCTCGGTTTACGTTAAAATCTACGCAGGTTGTAATCTCAGATCTGTAGGCTAAGGCAGTTTGGTGCCGGATGAGCTGTTGCTTATTTGTCCATGAATATATTCTATCAATCTTTCTCTACATCTTTCTCGTAATCCTTCCTGATCTACTTAAGAAAGATTTTATGTTACTTCACCCTGGTCTGGTTACTACAAGTCTTGTTTCTTTGACTCCCATGGATTCTCTTATCTCCAAATTAGTGCGACTGACACATTTTAGCCTGCGGGAAATTCGCCATGAAAATTCTAGCGGACTACACCCATCCCTTGTACCATGACTTGTCCGCTTGTCGTTCGTATCCCTCTACAAGTTCCGCATTAGGACTTATCTCCTCCCGTAAAAAGACCTATTGCAACTCTACAGTGCCTTATTTAGTACGTGTTCTGGTTGAAAAGACGAAAGTCACTGAGGAACTTCGCATGAACCCCGGTGGCTGAAGCAGTATTTTGCTCATTTCAAGGTAGTTTTTCATTTTCCCTCCTTCTAGCTGGAATTTGTGTTTGGTAACTTATTAAAGTCCTCAATAAGTACCAATGATCTCCAACACGTTGATTTTAGCAGCTGTGTTTACAAAGTTTTCATCAATGATTTGGCCTAGGATGCTACGTGATGAATAATTCAAAACCAAAAAGGTGACTATAAGTGACTGCATGCAAGTGTGAACCGTTTTTCCGAATAACCGTACCCCAAATGAAAACAACGAGCTTTGTAAATATAGTCCCGACACCCCACGATCTCAGACCCTCCACTAACCATCTTGATACCAGATGGAATGCTGCACTTTGTTTTGGGGATGCGAGTAAGATGTGCCAGAGTATTGTCAATGGATCGAGTCGAAAATGATGGAGTTCTGATAAACGGACTGTTTCATTCAGGAAACGTGACTGACAGGGGATTCACGTTTTCGTCTGTTTGGTTTTCTGTTCACTCGGTGTACTAACTCAGAATGGGCTGACTGTTTATCAGAGTTTCTAAAATCTTCACCGGTAAGATACGTAAGTATGCGCAAAATAGCCCCATGAAGGTTTTGTTGTGTTTGGTTTGGTTTGTTTGGAACAGCCACGTGTACACGAAAAGCCACATTCTCAAAAACTACACACCACTCGGATAAACAATTTATATCCCTCTCATGCGTGGACATATGCTTGCTTGGTGTAGATATTTAGTTACGCTTCAGCCCGGACAGTGTTCACTGATCGATCTCGCTGCTTATCGATCGGACTCGCCTGACTTCGACCAAATAAAAGCACAGCTTGCTAGCGAAAGCGCATTTAACTCCGTTCACTTCTCTTACGCTTCTTTGCATGCTTGACTGTTCACCGGCTACGGCCAAGTTCTATATTTCTGACTGCAACCAAATGGGGCACAAAAGTTACTTTTCTGCCACTAATTACGTAAACAACAGATTTTACCTCCAGTTCGCGCCACTTTTTGCCGAGTTCTCGCCGGGGCTGAAGAAAAACTTCAACCAAATGCATGAACTGTACACAGTCTGCCAATTCGTAGTGGTTGATCGACACATAGGTGGGTGCAATTCACAGTCTCACCTTAGCTCCTACTGAGAACGCATCCATCATGGGAGTCAGTTGCTGTGTGAGCGGAGTTATTAACTATCAAATCTAACAACGAATAGGTTCTATGTCACGTTATGTTTCCGCAGAATAACATGATTAATTACCGGCCTTCAGAGTATTGTAGTGAGGTTGTTGAGCTACAGTCATGCACCTCGAGTTGGAGCCTGTTTGAGATGCCCGGCAGATGATTCGTATTTTAACTAGGTGGTTGCGCATGAGTGCGACGAAGGGTGTACACTCTATAACCCTAAGTCTCACTGTAGTATTAGGGATAACCGTCTATCCGATCCTGGGACTTGAAGTTACGTAGAACTGCACGGAGTCCCGATAGGTCAGACGAGGTAGAAAACCGGTTGAAAGTAGCTCACTAACTGCCACCGAAGTGGCCGGTGGTGGCGAGATTCGACCCCTGACCCACAAGATGGTAGATAAACGCTCTAAACCACCCGACCACCACCGGTTGTCAAATTAGGTCAAAGAAATTTAGGAACCTCATGGGGTTTTCCGTTTATAGTTAGGCGTTGACACGGAATTATGAATCGTGTATAGATAGTTGTGTAGCCATCGAGCAGCCAGCTGTGTACTTCTTGGTCCCATATGACAATCTTATTCGTTTTGCTCAGAGTTCATGCGGAAAGGGCACAAACTATCAAGGTAATGGAAATTTACTGATGATCTGTGAGAAGCCTTCATTCAACATGACTAGCTGGTCGACGGAAGCAATCGGGAACTGTTAGTGTCAATAGGCCACGATCCCCAGTCAATATCTGAGAATGAACATCACTAATCCATGGGGGGAATTCGATTACTGTTTGGTTTAAATTTTCTCCTAGTGCATTCTGGTTCAGTTAAGTATCCAATTATGATGGAGTATGGAATACCCTATTCATCGCTAAGTTGTAATACATTAACTGACTTATCGCTAGATTTGTTTTATAAATCATTCATTCGGTTGCTCATCGATTTTCGCATGCAGTACCCAAAAATTTAGTGTCCCTTGAGCAAGTTGTACGCTAATTCTATGCTCTTTGACGTACTGAAACGCTAATCAGCTTCATATTCGGTAGTTGGTTGCACACCTCCGTTGATTCATCCCGGATGACCTCCGACAAAACGTTAGTCGACACCGTCTTAGCACGCATTCAGTAGGCTTCTTCAAAAGCCCTCTCGTAAATCTTCTTTTAATTCCCTTCTTATTTTACACAACAAAATGCAATCTCTAATGAATGGTGACGTGGCCCAATACAGACTATTGAAAGGGAAACTTACCAGTAGCGCAATATGGCGACCCGGAAACTTAGGGTCTTCCGTTAGATGTAATGACCGTTTGGTAGGCCCTCGGTCTAAGATGAACAGAACCCAAGAAGTAAATTTCCACGTCTCGAGTACACATTAAATGAACTGGAAGCACAAGCAACTGAAATAATCGACAATGAGTAGTAGAATTATATGAAACTTCAATGGGTTACTTCGGCGAGTGAGTGCGGGTGACATCGAAGCTCATTTCGGGCATCAGTTGACCGCTGGAATTGGCTTGACCACACAGTATTCCATCAGTGATGACGACTTTCTGGTAAAAACGCTGAATCGTATTTTATGTGGACTCTACGGCTCCAAATTCTCTTGTGAGAACCTGAATAAACGATCTTGGAGCTGCACTTACGCTGAAGAAAATTTCGATCCGTTTCGAACTAATTCTCTTTCGGGTTTAGTTCAGTCCAGTCAAACACCAACAGCTTTAATCATTATTCTCTTCTTGGTTATGGACTAGCCGATCCATTGGGTCTCCTTTAGAATAATTTAGGAAAAAGATTGTATGCAAGTAAGTTGTCGTTCTCAGCAGCCCATCACGTTGCTTAGTTCATCCAACCACGTATCCCAATCTGGGAGGCGAACACTTGCTACACGTTCAAGTTCACTGGTGATGGTCTTCACACTTTGTAGCTGTTTTGCTCTAACCACCTGGACCAAACATCAAATCACTGGCTGTCTCGGTAAATAAATTACAGAGGAAAATATTTTGTGGGTGAGTACAACCCAAGCGCCAACCACCGAAACTTGTTTGTACTAAAAACCTGAACGGCAGACTAAACTCTGCTTCCCAACATTTTCGGTAGGCTATTCCACTTCAAAATGATCTTTTGGGGCCTAATTACGCGAATGAAAACATATTCAAAATATTCACCTACTCCTCATGATCAAAAAAGAGATTTCTTTAACCTAGTGAGAAATTCAGACACCCCGAGAATGAAATGTTCACTGTGTATCAAACTACTAGGTCGGACAAGTTCAGCTCAGTTTAAACAACTATTAATCATGCTCTGGATATGGTAGCTTTCTTTGCTGTCAGTGGTTAGCTCAGTGGGAAATAATGAAATGACAAGAGTATGAAAAGTACATTAAGGGAGCTACATACAGGAGTATCAGTTCGATCAAGCCACATTTTCTAACGTATTTAACCACTCGGTACAATATCTCTTGAGCTCCACTCAGGAAATCTAACAAGCCCTACATGACCAAATCCACTGATTAGGTTTTTCGCCATATTCTCCCATGTTATAGACTAACCACTCTTAATCATCATCCAAAGCCTTTTGCCATGATAACTGTCGCGCCCATCAATTCTTCCCGCTTCCCAGTTAATAGCACAAGTAGCATATTGTCCAGCGCTACTCTGACCAAACGGACCCACGCCGGGCTGTGATAGACTAACTCTAGGCAAACGCTCCACTAAAATGGGCCAACTCTGGGCAGAACATGTTGTTGTATTAAATGGAAAAACCTGCATGGCTCTCATGAAAATTTCTGATTGCAAGCACATACATTCCTTGGTAATCTAAGCTAAGTTAATTAATGTATTGGAGCCAAAGTCAGCTTGGGGTGTGTCTAAAAACGGCTCGCCGTGTGATATGCTATAGCTGAATGGTTACTGTTCGGTTACCTGCGATGACAGCAACGTTGACTGATTACCACTTTTTCAGACACCGCTGGTACCGAACAGTGAATACTTAGCTATAATTTTTAATTGCTAACGTGCTTATCTTCCCGATAAGTCCATCATACTTTCCGTTGTCGGTCAAATCAGTTCATATTTATTATTGGTAGAGTATCGGGCCAGTTTATGTAAGGGGGATGGTACTAGAACAAAGTAGGAAATTAGAAAACGGGGAATCGGAGATATTAAACGTGAAAGGGGCATTTCAGTAAACTGATCTGCAGCGTGGAACAGTGACAGCTTAGAGGAAAACCTTCGAAAGGTAACATCAATGCTTACAATAAGAAGCGACAAGTTGTGAGGCGAAAGGTTACGAATGCGAAATCTTGCCTGATTTGAGGACGTGAATAATCTGTGGACAGTGTGCGACGAGACTGCACCTTGACGTCGTAAGATGTCTTGAGCGCGTCTATGACCCAAAGAGCTATACAGGATGTTTTCTTCAAGCTGGAGATGCAATCATATCTGACAGGTCAATGGGTAGAGGTCAGACGAAGTCCAGTCTCTTGGTCCTCCAGGTTGGGGGTCGATTTGAGCTGGAAACTCAGTCGGCAAAACAAGCGGAAGAATAATTGATCCAAGCAAATGGGCTCCCACTAAGCCATCCCTCTGCCTTGCGGATAGGTTCTTGTTAGAACTAAAAGCTTTGGATGAGGACCCTAGTCGTTCGCCTTCTTCGTGGCTGGACACTCTAGCCAGTACCCGTCCAACATATCCCATGAACTGCACGAATAGAAAGAATTCCACACTGCATCGGTCTTCGCGCAGGATAACCAGGACCACGCTGTCCATTGCATCGAGCGGGATGGGTAGTGATAAGTGGGCTACTGCTCAGAGTTCCCTCTCTTTTATTCAACCTTTGTCTTCTGTCCCTAACCATCCCTCTTTGCCCCATCTATCCACCCGTAATGCTCCCACTAATAACACGGTTGATACTCGCAACGATTCACTGTCAAATAGTATCGGGAATAATCCTCTGTCTGGTAACTCACATTTTCTCAAGCCGCGTCAGCCTTTCAATCTCGGCTCCTTCAACGTGCATACACTCATGCAGGCCGGTCAACAGGCATGCCTAGCCCTCACAATGAACTCTCTGAAGGTTGATGTCTGCTTCTTAAGTGAAACGCGTATCCAGGATTTGAGCAGTTTAATTCAACTAACTGCTCCCGGTATCTTATCAAGGTATTCACTGCGCACTTCAGAAGACGAAGCAGTTCGAGCTGCGGATCAACGTGGTGCAGGAGTAGTCTTGACTGACAAGGCTGAGGCTGCCCTTTTAGACTGGATCCCTGTTAACAGTCGTTTATGTGCTGTGAGACTCTCGGGGTCAGTTGGCGTTCGAAAGGATAGTTGTGTTAAGCGCAATTTGTTTGTGATCTCAGCGTACGCCCCAACGGACTGCAGCTCAGACGTGCAGAAAAGATGAGTTCTATGATGCCCTCGCCACCCTCGTTCGCAGCAGTAAAGGTTCTGACGTTGTAGTGCTAACCGGTGATTTTAATGCGCAAGTTGGCAAACTCAGTGTGACAGAAGTCTGTTTAGGTGGGTGTTGTGCTTTACCCGCTCAGCGTACAGATAACGGGGATAGGCTTCTCCAGTTTTGTGCAGCCAATCAATTGTTCTTGTCTAGCACCAATTTTCGACACAGCTCGCGTCGAACCGCGACATGGCGCTCTAACTCTACAGGCACTCTAAGCCAGATTGATCATATCGCCGTAAGCTACCGGTGGCGCAGTTCTGTTCAGATCTGTAGATCTTACTGGTCCACGTACGTAGAGTCGGGCCATGCATTTGTTTTAATGTGATTATCTCCCCAGCTCCATGGTCATCGTCGCAAACCGCAAACCCGATTAGCCGTGCAACGTTTGTGTGATCCAGAAAGTCCGCGCCCGTTACGAGCAGAAGTTTGAACATGAGCTAGGATCTACAACGAACAGTACTGTAGATGAACATTGGGCTCATATCAAACAGGCGATGCACGTTGCAGCAAATTTTGCCTGTGGTCCTAGATCCGATGTCCATCAAAGACTCTGGATCTCGCAAGAGTCGCTGAGTATAATGGAGCAAAAGCGTCAGCTCCCGAACCGTAAGGAGATGAATAAGATGCGGAGAAAGCTGCATAGACAAGTTACGAAAAGCCTTAAGAAAAATCACGAAAATTGGTGGGTCAAGATAGCCGAAGAAATGGAAATAGCAGCTGCTTCAGGTAACAGTCAGAGACTGTTCAAACTTATTCGTGACACCGGTGAACGGCACATCCAGGTCAGTGACAGGATTTGCGATAGGAATGGAGAACCCATCTATAGCAAACAGCTAAGGCTTGACGGTTGGGCCGAGTACTTCAGGGAACAGTTTAGCTGGCCGCGCGCTAGTGCAGTAACTCCCGTGTCAACAACTGTAACTCCCTGGGTGGTATCACTTGAGCCCCCATCGGAAGTAGAAGTAGAGTCATGTATTCGATTACTAAGGCGGGGGAAAGCGGCAGGTTCCGACGAACTTCCTCCAGTTCTTTTCAAACTGGGTGGTGAGGCGTTGATAAAACCACTTACCGCCTTGCTCCGTGACATTTGGAACGAGAAGCGTATTCCGTTAATATGGAGCGAGTCATTGATTGTTCCCATCTTCAAGAAGGGAATACGCAATGACTGCAGTAATCATCGTGGGATTAGCTTAATTCCGATAGTCACCAAAGTATTAGCTTCGATTTTGCTGCATCGTCTCACACCGGCTCGCGAGAGGAATGTCCGCGAACAGCAGGTTGGATTCCGCCCAGGTCGAGGATGCATCGACCAGATTTTGACTCTTCGCCGACTACTTGAAACGTGTCACACGCACCGCCGACCGACAGTAATGGTTTTCTTAGACTTGAAGGGCTCCTTTGATTCAGTTGATCGAACATCGCTTTTCAGTGTTCTTCATTGATAAGGTATGCCCCAGAAGTTCGTGAACCTACTGAGATCATTGTATTCTCATACTTCTGGCCGCGTTAGGGTTTACGGTGAACTATCCGGTCGGTTCGAAACGACCAGTGGTGTTCGACAGGGATGTCCCATGTCTCCATTCCTGTTCAACTGCGTCATGGACGAAATGATGGATAGTGCGCTGCAAAATCTTCAGGATGTAGGCGTCGAACAAGGAAATAGTGAAAAGCTGTGTGACCTAGATTACGCGGACGGCGTTGTCTGCTTGTTCGAATCCGCGGAACATGCTCAACGTGCACTAGATAGACTCGCAAAAGCTGTAGCTCCATTCGGCATGCGCTTTGTATCTTCAAAGTGTGAAGTGATGTTACAGGACTGGAGGTCAACCATTCTGAGCTTGATGCTCGATGGGGAGGTGTTGTCAGTTGTCGACCACTTCACCTACCTCGGTAGCTGCGTGACGACGGATGGGAGCACTGTAGTAGAGGTGAGTACGCGGATATCCAAGGCTCGAGCGGCGTGCGCTGGACTGAAGCACTTGTGGCGTCGATCTGATATTTCACTGAAGTTGAAAGGTCGTGTATACTGTGCTGCAGTGCGTTCAGTTTTGTTGTATGGTTGCGAGACTTGGAGTCTGCGTGCAGAAGATATTCGTTGTCTTGAGGTTTTTGACCACCGATGTTTACGTAGTATCGCTACCATTGGGCGGAATAGCCGAGTAAGTAACGATGAGGTCAGAAAGCGAGTATTGGGTACTAATTTGGAGAACATTCTGTCACAGCGTATCCGGATTAGTAGACTTCGTTGATTGGGACACGTGTTACGTATGGCAAACACACGTCCACCATACCGTGTCCTATTCTCCGTTCCTCCTAGGGAGTGGAAGAGACCACGTGGCGGTCAACAGATGACGTGGAAGAGAGGAATGAGGAAATATACAGCAGACTTAGGAAAAGTAGGTACTTCACTTCTTCGTGTTTGGGGTCCAAAAGATCCGTCTACCAGTTGGCTAGAGACACTGAAGGATATGGCAGCGAACCGCGAGCAGTGGCGATCGTGTTGTCACCTTCTATCGAATCAGAATGACTGGTCGATGTTTGTTTGTACAGTTAGACTGTATTCCGTGTGCTGGCTACTAAGGCATTCTTTCCTTTTCTCACCCATGTACGTCCAGTCCCTGTCCATCTTGTATATTCATACTTTCTTATTCAGCGTGCAAGGTGGTAAGAAACGTAGTGGTCAGTGGGGCTTGCCCTACTGTTTGACGCTGTACGATGATGATGATGATGATGATGATGATGATGATGATGAGTGTGTGAATAGATTTTTGATCCTAGAAGAAACTAGTAATAGTCACTCATTGAGACAGGAACATTCAGTTTCGGAGAAAATAAGCGACGGTGATTGGCTTTGACTGTGCCTAACACACTTACGACGTTACTTGTGATGGACAACCACGTAAGCCGCCCACTCCCTCGAATAGGCCGGAGACGCGGGATTTCAATCCACATGGTCAACCCTCGTTGTCCCAATGTCTGGTCTCGTATCAGCACTAAAGGATATGTCACTTGTTCGTCATTAAATTTCGAAGTGTCCATAGTGTCGTGTACGCAACGATTTGCACTGCAAAATCCAATTTCGAATCAGGGGTCCGTTATGTAATGTTGACTGAAAAATAGACTGTCCGTAATCCGTCAGAATAGCTTAGAGTTTGTGGTTTGATAGTCACAGTTCTGCATGTCGACCGACTATTGAGCTCAAGAGCTGAGACTTGATTGATGCCTAACAAGCAAGGAGGAACAAATGTCAATGGAGTTTCGATGGGGAGTGGGTTGTTGATATTGTGCGACAATTTAAATATCTTGGCATTACAACAGAAAGCTGTACATGTCATTTTCATATTTCTTAGTGTTTCTCTGCAAATCATTCGAACAGTAGTCTCTGAAATCACCGGTCAGGATTAGAATATTGAATCGAGACAACTGAGATCCGGTGCTATGGATAGTCCAGTTGAGTGGGCAGGGTGTACCCCACTGAAAGACTCCTGCACATGGGCGCAAAAGCGCCAGTTTAATTCCGCTCTTTTCTCCCGTCGGATTAAGGCTCATCCCTCGGTTTCTCTGTATGTATGTATGTATGTATGCGTGTTGGTGTGTGTGTGTGTGTGTGTGTGTGTGTGTGTGTGCATGTGTGTGTTGATCTGATTTGTCATTCGTTCGTAGAGCTGAATAATGAAGAACATGCGTTAAATCTCTGGGGCCGCCTGTAGTGCAGACAGTCATACACTGTAGCGAGAAACCAGCACGTGTAATGAGCATGTGGCTAGCAGATGCCTGTCCGTGTTGTGTACCGTCGATCGATAGGCTCCGGCTTGCATTCGGGAATCAATACGTGCCCCAAGCGTTCGAGTGGGCAACACTAACCCAAAACCTAAGTAGTTGGTTGTGTCGTGCGTGTAAATCTAAATCGGTCAAAGGCTAAAAGTGATAGTTCGAATGTCTCTTCGTGCAAATGAACAAAAATTGGACTGTTTTTAGTCATGGCCGAATAAAGTCTGAGCTGCGAATCAACAATACTGTATTCCAGCAATGGCTTCGAGCAGAAAATCGGCTATTTAAAAATAGTCATTTACCTAGCAATTCAAATAAATAACCAATCAATCATTAAGCCAGTAGCGAAGCTTCGTCCTGAGAAAGACTAGTTCAATCGAGTATCATCCGGTTACACTTTCTAGGTGCTTAAACTATTGCACATGAGAGACACGAACACGCAATCATTTTCATTCAGCTCAAACCCCTTAACATTTTCGTAGATGATGTGCTACGTGATGAAATTTTTGCTGTCAGAAGGTATAAATGACCCGACCGTAGAAAAGGATAATGGTCATCAGCAAATCTTGAATCTATGTGACCGGAAACAGATTGTTGTGAAATAGATGGTAAAAGACTAAAAATGGAAAACTTTTCGGCATGGATTCATAAAAATTTCCCCGACCTTCACCCCATACGTTCAAAGAGAAGCAAAATGAAAAATAACAGTTTGATCGTTGGTTGACGATAGTCTTTTATCCAGTTTTGTAACATCAGTTATGTGAACTCCCACGGGAATACTAGATGGAAGCCTTGGCTATTGGAGCACCTTAGAATGTGCAACAGACATACCCAAAAGCATGGTGGGTCGTTTGTACAGCTTCTGTTCATATTTATCCGTGGTTCGGCTGGAAATCACACAAATCAAAACACGGAAAGGAAACAAACATAAGGAAAGAGTGCATAAACAGAAGACTACTATTCGAACCCACCAGAGCTACTGGTCGCAGCAAAAAAATGCGTCAATGGAATTCCCAACCTTTTTGCACGTGGAATTCACACTTCGATAGACCCCGGTAAACAAGCAAAAGTCAACGCATTTCAGCGTGCGAAGAAAACGGCGGGACAGTATCCGAATTAGAAGGCTCGAAAGTTGATTCTTTACTGAAGGTTTGTTTCTCACACTAGTCAGTCGGTTTATCGATCGACTGCGTTTAAATTAACTCCAGTAGACGAGGCACTAGGCTTTCTATGCCTACTTCAAAACTATTGAGCTCACTCAAGCTGAGAACTGCAGTTATTCAGATGTCATTTATTGACTACACAAACAAACAAAGTGAACAGGTTCACATGCATGGAATAATGGGAAACAAAGAAAGGCCAGTATGATCGAACTAGAATAAAATGTTGACTAATTTGTGACCAAGGTTTGCGCGCAGAAATGCTAATTACAAACCTGTCTCAATCGTCAGTTCATTGTTCCAAAATAGGATTTCAAGGAAAAGTATTTCCTAAGTAATTAAAAATAAATCTTTACCCTGACGGAAATGTCACCATCCAGGAAAAACAAAACGACTGGGATCCACTTCTAAAGCTACAGTTACTACTACTGCTACTACTATTAGTATCGGCAATCAGCAGCTTTCAAACAGTCATATCACTGAACTTGAGATTGTGTGGTCCATAGTTCGAATCCTGTTGGCATTACTGGTCACTCCCCTATTTGACAGCTTTTCATTTCCACGGACCTCTTCTACAGACATTGCGCAACCCTTTTGCGAAAAATCACGAAAATAAAAACACTGTTGTTGTTATTCATTTTACTGTGATTCCATTAGTCATAACAATAATAATAATTGTAATACTAGTGATAGTGATAGAAACTCTGTCAACAGCAACCGGCAATGGGATCCCTGTTGTAGTCGTTAGTGTGGCTTTTAATCTGGTTAAAAATAATCAGTATTGTGCGTCTGATATACAAAATTCGATAATCAACACGCAAAACATACTCAGTCGGTTAGAGTCCCTCTTTTTTAATCCGCTACCAAATTTGGTATTATGACTAGTGTTGTTTTTGTGCCGCCCACTTTACCATTTAAAACCCGGAATTTCTCAGACAGTCGACGAATTAGTGTATTTAATTGACACCGGTCCAGAGATAGAGGCTTGGAGTCACTTAATGTTGAGCCCTAATGTCGGGCGAAGTTCACCTTTATTTAATATCCGGGTCACTCACCAACTGGTTTTGATGTCAAAGTACACTACTCTAAAAAAAACTGAATTCAACCTCACTCACTGAACTATCATCTAAGTATTTTTTCCATCGGCAACAGTTTACAAGATAAGGAGACAGACCCCCTTCCATCTGTGTTTCAACTCGAGGCGTTCTACAGGGGCACAATCTTCTCCACTTTTCTGTCCTCAGCCCATATGTCCTCCATGCCTGTCTGTAACTGTTATTTTACTTTAAAGTACTCTAATGATGTTGCGGTTGGGTTAACACATACGGATGCATCAGCTACGCTCCATCTCCTGTCTGATCTCTTAGACCTTGACTGTCAGTTCAAAGCTCATACTCAATCTTTAAATCCCCACACATGCTTAGACGTAGTCCCCTCTCTTCTCAACCGCTTTTAATGTTCAAACTTTTTAAAATCCCGTCCAGACATTCACATATAAAGCATCCACATCAGTCATTAACTATTTCTCAGTTCCTTGGGGTGACGACTACCCATAATCGTCAGAGATAAACATGTTGCCTGTGCTTTTACAAAAGGGAAGAGATCGACCTACTGCTTTCTGTGGCTGAAAGCATTTTCTGTGCCACTTTACCTTATCCAACGTTTTGTCCTAGCAGTAGTATTATCTCACTGGTTGTGCCCCTCTACCGTCTTCTTCCATGTACAGAAAGCTGAAGACTTCACCACAATGAAGCGGTTTCCCAACCACTTTTCTTATGCACGCGTCATATCTCGCATAAACCTAACAGATTTCGTCATATTACCACAAAAAGTACAACTGATTCCCTGAGGGAATCTTGAACGACTTGCATCACCCGCTTCACAATGACCCCAGCTTGTGTGATTTGTTTTCTTCCACCCGTCATAACCAGAAAACTGTCTACGCACGGATAACTGTCTATCGGTCCTTCGCCGTTCCTTATCTTGCTGGCCTCCTATATATAGTCCTGCAAACGCCTATACTGAATTCAGACAAATTTAAGTGCAATAATTCCTAAATCACCTCCTATCATTGTATTTTTCGTTGTTCTAAATGCTACGTTCTTTTGTGTGTAATTGCTATGGGCATAACTGCGTACGAGTTGGGGTATATACGGCTAATTCCTGACTTGATTTGACTTCAGTGATTAGCTAATCAGTTTGTGTAGCCTGCTGTAAAAGCATGTCGCCCAACAGAGGTTAACTGTCGGTGAGATAAACTGACAGTTGAAAAGTGACACTTGTCACTATTCAGCCGAAATCAAAGCCAAAATCACCTGCGACTACATCTTTTTTAGACAAAGCTGTTCAAACCCACTCTTTACTGTCACATTTATCTGCTGATCATTTTGATCGGGAACTGGATCATACTTTTCACCCAATTTGTTTCGTCTGTACAGTGCTTTGAATTCGTGTTTCCTACAAACAATCTTACGCCTGTGACATGTGATCCGATAATGCTACTAAGCGAGTTCAGTTCAATGAACCGGAGTATCCAAGAGTCAACCCGACTGGGCACCTGATCTCAGGCAGGTATTTAAAGTACCGATATTTCGCCTTTTTAGGACATAAAAGAAAACGAGCATGCGTAGAATCAAGTCCTTCCATCGGAGACCGGATTCTATAAAGGTGACAGGACTGCGACTGCCACTCCCGTCCCCGAATGAAACCGATCAAACGGTACAACTTTAGGTTGCCTCGAGTAAGCTACAAAAAATGCCAATGAAACAAAGAAAGTGATATTTTAAAGTAGAATGGAAGAAATCCTTCTTCCGTATAATACGAAAGTATATAAGACTAATAGATGATTTTTAAAGTGTATTCTGCAGTTAAGTTTACCGTGGCAGCCAGTAGAGTAGAGGAAAGTTCATGCTGCAAAAGTGAAAATCAACTTGAATTAATAAGCAGTCATTCAGATATGGTATTCGCTGCACGCCAGATGCTGCCAAATGGAGAAGAGGTGCTTGGTGGCTAAAAGGATTTGAGCTCGTGGTCATCAGTTTTGGAGCTTTCCGAGTTGGCCGGTTAACAGCACCGATCCACGATGACTGAAAACAACAGGGCCGACAACTCGTCACGGAATGGGGAGGGGCGATTTTAGCAAGATGGAAGAGAGAGGCTAGGTTACTATTGCGGCATCAGATGGTATAAGGTATGCATATTCCCCCATATTCAGTGCTTTGGTTCCCAACGGAAGAAGATCCATTTATGTGCACACAATTCCAGAATTACTGTTAATACGAGTTTGTCCACGACACAGGCATTTCTCAAAACCAGTCACGAAGTCAGTATCACAGAAACAAGTGGATCGTTTCCATTTTCAAAGGATGAGAGCATGCAATATTGATTAGGTTCCAGTTTAACGTTCCCGTTACTGCCATTGAGAAAAGCAAAATGTCAGTGCACTGTAACAAACTCAATTTTGGACAGTGGAAGCGAGGGAAATATTCGCATATTTTGATTTGCCCCGCATTAAGCAGCTTCACTTTCACCCTTCCTTGTTCAATGACCGGAGAGCACACGAAAATGTTAGCACGAAAGAGAGAGAGAGAGAGAGAGAGAGAGAGAGAGAGAGAGAGAGAGAGAGGAAAGGAAACCATGGTAACAGTTCAACCCAATCGCCAAAACACGTATCCAACATTGCAATGAAGTTGAATCGAATTATAAAATTAATCATTTCAACTTCCTTATAAAACGAAGCCCACTCCGTTTTAGAATGGAGAGTGATGTCTCTTCTTGTGTTCCATTTTCCCCAGAAAGTAGCCGATGATATTTAATCAGGTAGACACAAAGCGGGCACTCAAATGTTACCGATGCTAACTGATAAGCTAGAGGGGTATGAACTATTTGTGGCGCATAGAACATCAAAGAATGTATCGGCAAACTTACATTTACAGAAGCTTATCTTAGAGAAAACAGCTCAGAGCTAAGCAACACAGTCTTTCTCACACTAGACTGTGTTCAGGTTCTGAAAACACCCTTCACGAAATAAAGGAAAAACGTTTCCAAATGAGCCGGTTACTAGACCACCTGATTAGTGATAACTGGGAAAGGGTTGAAAATTGTGATCTCTTTCATATTCCCTTTTATTTTATGCTGTTACCCAAGAGTAGTGGAGGGGATTTTTAGAAAACCTTCAGCCTAAAGAATTCACAGAATATTGAAGAAAAACCAACCACCTGACCCTGACCTTTCGAACAGATAGCCGAACAAAACGCGTATGGGTTAGTTATGCAAAGCTGGTAGACAATTTCTAGGGGGCAAAAAGGATAGTGAAAGAACGCAGCTGGTTGCGGTTACACCCAATTGTGGTGAGTTTGGTTATCTGCCCAGCTCACGGGCAGTGTTAGTGGCTCAGTTATATGTAATCTCAACATTCATTACTCTTGATTCTGGGCTTGAAACCGGACAACAACTTCAATGCCGAAGTACCTCGTAGCTGGTTTCTCGCAAGCACCGCCTCGACGAATCTTGTGAATAGTTTGCTAAAATGAATGAACTTGTATTCAATAAAATGCACATCAGCACAAAAGAAGTCCGAACGGCAGATTCCAGTGAAACCAAGAAGTGGTGGAGAATATGATGACCAGGTTAATGAAAATATCTCCGGCAACAGTAGCGACATGGCATGGAGCACTTAGCTCAACACCGAAAATGAGCGTATCAATTTTGGCTTTTGTTTTGAAACAAAACACAGCATGAAAATTGGTAAGACATGGCACAAAAAATACATGATTACCAAAGGGAGGGATGGCATGTGAAAAAACCTTGCGAAATCAGCTGCACCACCTGGCCATATCGCCATCGTACCTTCTCTTGGATCTAACTTATAAGAACTCAAGATTTATTACTCGGTCATGTTTTGTTTCAATTTGCAAAACATAGTACCTCTTCTTTCAGACTGCGCAAGAATTACTGCCTTATTGGTTCCAAAAATCAGGAACAAGGTGCTGTGGATCTATTCTTGATCAAACAAAGTTCCTTTTTTGATAAAATCACGAGTTTCTGTTCTAGCGCGTATGTACCGCACGGGGAGATGAATTACTCCGCCTGGCAAATACTAAATGGCAAACTTGGCCGTTTTTTGCAAACTAACGGATTGAGAGAGAGATGATTTCCTCCTACAAACAATTCAGTACGTAGCTATGACTGAGATCACGGTCATAAACCAAGAGTAGTTTTTCAACGACAAAAATAAGATGATTGTTTGAACCTTTTTCCAATTGTGGTCATGAACTGGTTCATTTTGATCAATTAACTCCCAGATCATCGTTGACAGTCGTACAAAATCCCTGTTCGGTATTATGAACAAAATAAATCAGCCGAATCGAAGTTGGGTCTGGAACTCAGGATTGCAAACCATTCGTGTTATCACCAAGCAGTCCGAGCTAGTTTCGAGCGTCCTTTTTGTATAATCACTATATAATGTAATAGCTCGCATCCGTGGATCTTATCAAGCATGAACAAAAATCCTTTTAAAAAGTAACGGCTATTGATCCTTTTTCGTGAAATCGCCTTGTGTTCATGCTTTGGTCTGGGAGTCTCCTTACTAACTCTACACTTTTTTTACAGCTTCAGAAATGTATATCTCTTTAGAATCTTTCGAGCATAATAAACTACTGACAAAATGGTTAGTGGAAACAAACACAACAGCCCACGTTCGATGGGCTACTCAACTGAATATAGTGAGTACTAGCCTTATTAATCCTTACAAAAAGCGTGGAAATTTTGCACTCAAACTTCAGGACTTTACTGTAAACATGGTTCTGAAGAAAAAATAGAGAATTTTATCAGCTAGCACTGGTCGCCAGCGGGATGCATTCACTGTCGGGGCACCTGACGCCCATAGTTAGTCGATAAACACTCCTCAAGCTGAAGCAGTACAATAACGTGGCAGTTTGTGTACCAGTCAACAAGATTTGTTGTGGTTTATGTGCAGGTTCACGCAAATGGCCACGAGTACACAAGAGTTTACCTGTTTGTGCGCTAATCTGTGTTGCACGAAAAACGAAGTCCACCACATCTCGTTCCCAGAGGAGGATTTATAACTACATGTGGGTTAGACTGATGCTACACAGGCTATTGGCACTCCCTCCACCCCCCCCCCTCCCCCTCTACACTCTCCTCTCCCGAACTGCCCTGTCTTAAGTCGAACCGGAACGCATCAAGACACAAACCACTGCGAGTTTCGACCACAACTGTTTTGCACTATTCTATACTACTCGCGGTCTGCGCTTTCTTCAGGCCCGATAAGTGATTACCATTCGAAAGGCCGTAAGTTTTCTAAAACGAAAAGCTTCAGAGGTCACTAACCATTATTTGCTGTGAATGTGTGAACATTTGATAAATTTTTACGCTTGATATAAGTCTATTCGATGAGTGCATTAGACTAAAGGAAGGCTTCGGAATTCGAACGAGGGAAAACTATATGAACTCTGTTATTTGGATGCGTCAGAACCATTCCAAGTATATCGTCAACGTGCCTAAAAATTGTATAACTGTATAGGCTTTGCGATCACAGACACGTGAGTACCAACATATATATCACTTCGTTGGTACATCAGAAGGAAGTGGCTGCCCATACGTGGAGTCAGTTAAGTGTAAAAATCCGTTTGATCTGATCTACTTTGACTGAATTAGAAGAAAGATAACCTGAGAATTTTAGATGTTTTGTTTCTTGACATTTCAACCGCATTCTCGCTGTCATTTTCTGCTAATTGAGAGTACATTTTATATCTGTGTACTTGAGTTACTCAACCATACGTTTTTTTATGTATACTAAACCGTCCGGGAGCAATTGTGAGATACATGCTCAAGATAGAAGTGGGAAAATTGGGTACACTTGTCGCTCACTGTGTACAAAAACACAATTAGATCTGTGTAAACCATCACTCGAGACGGTCCCCTTGGCTTGTCAAGCTAAGTCCGACGAATCGTTCCATATCGACAGGATGGGAGCAATTATTATTATGCTAGCCCCGATTCCGGGAACCCGAAAAAGACGTTGGGTAACCTGGCGTTAGCTTGACGTTCATCACTCTGAGATGAATCTGAAACTTCCTCCCAGCAATTTCTTGATATTAAGGCTCTCAACTTCCCACGATCAGCACTTTTAACCGCATTCTAATCTCACCTTCTGCTTGAGTTTTTTCGGAAACCCATCTTTCTGCAATAATTGGGCCAATTTCCCATCACAGCCTCATGCGACGCAGCAGTGCATTTCTACCGAGTCTCTTCTAAGAGAATATTATATCACGTGGTATATGCGGTCATCAAACCATTGAAAACCAGCCCTGGTGGTTGTAGATCCAACTCACAATCATTCTGATCCCGGTGGGGACTCAATGGATACGCACTGCCAATGATTCTTAACAAGGATAAAACAGCAGTGCATTGTTTCCTTGGTTTTCAATGGTGAGCTGAGCGTTCACATCACGTAAACACCTAAGCTCTTACTACTCAGTCTCCTCTAGAACTCGAACGGGATCTGATTCTTATGCGTTACCCGTTAGGCTGTTTAGGGCAGTCTGTCTATGGCATGTTTCCCATCGAAGCCACCTACGTATCCGTTGGAATTCTGTACCTCTTCACTGCACTGGCCTTTAATAATTAATCGACTAAAGCGGTTAGACCTTGGCAGAGGGTCAAAATGAAATGACGAGCTCTCGAAATCACTTGGTTATCATTATGCGGAAAGCAATGACAACAAACACGTCAACCTGAAATAGTGGAGCCGAGATCGGTTCTGAGTGCATCCAGTTGCATGTTAAAATAGACGAAACCTGTTGAATGACTCAATAATCGGTCAGTGAAACTTCTCCAAACTGATTCGTTATGTATGGATGACTCATAACAAATATAAATGAAAAAATGCAAATCTGTTGCATTTCAGGTGTTCGAAACTATGAGCAGTGTACATTCACCGATTTCCCAAAGGGGGTCGAACAAAAGATTGTATGTTTGTGAGTCACACACGTTACCATTAGGCTATTCAGCCTGGCTGTCACCGGTTTGTTTCGAGTGAATCGTTCGTTGTATCTGCATCATCATCATGCACTGCGACGAAACACACATAGTAAAAACATTCATTTTTTTAGTTTGATGTTTGCAGTCTTAAATCCTGCTCTCCGTTATCCTCCTTGTTATTCTCTTGTGTTTCTGTTAGCGCCGTTGCTTTGGCGTCAAGCTTGAACTCAAGACGGTGAAATAAATGTTCCTCGATGTTATTCGTAGGAGATACCGAATATTACTCCCTTAGTTAAACGGTTCTTAGATAGGAAACTAATTCACTTCGGTAAAAGTGTTGAGTGGTCAGTTTTTCACCTTTGGTCGAAAGATTGAATGGTGATATATTTTATTCACTGTTAGTCTTTCTATGGCATGTCAGTTGAGGTTTGTGCACATCAATATGACAAATGGTGTACGCGATTCAATATTTATGGGAAACCTGACTGTAATGGTTTTGCTTGCAACTATTGACCGTCCTTACATTTGGGCTATTTTAGGAAACGGTTAGACAAATGTCATTAGGCTCTAGTCGATGTACCACGGTTATTGAATCACGTGACCGATACGGTTTGCCTTCTTCAGTCTGGTTTGTCACAAATGGCTTTGGAGGCGCAAAAGTTTGGTGTTCAATTGGCGAAAGAAGTTCGGAGAAGAAAACCCAGTGAAAACTGAGGTGAAACTTACTAATTGTTATATTTCTTGTGGCCGTTTTGAAGAATAAGATTTGACTGATAATATGGATGATGACACCATGATCAGAAAAATGCTTCCTACAGTAAAATAGTGGCAAAATTTATTAAGAATAAACAACCTCAAAATGTTAATCATTTTCCCACAGCGCATACACACGTTGAAATAAATAATACGAAAGTAATTTCCGAATAATCAAGAGGAAAATTGAGGGTAGCAGAATTTTCATTCACCATCTGTTCCGTCTGTGCTTTATCCTCTCCAAATGCGAATTTTCTGTCCGTATGTAAAGTTTAGAAAACATTCCTTTTTTCTGTGCATAATAATTCAAACTCAGATTCTGGACCAGTTATCAACGTTTTTACAATCAAATACTGAATATGTCCTTTGTCTGTGTGTAGGACGCAATTCTAAAGACGAAAACTCTGCTGTACTTCGGTATATTGTGACAAGATTTAATATAAAGCCATGATAAAGGCACACCAGTTTCACTTCCATCAGTTTTGTCCTCCTTGTAGTAAGAATAACTGGCTCACGGAGCAGAACACTCAATGTTTAGGAAAAGATTACTCCAAAATGGGACCCATCAGGGATTGGTAAGATAGATCATGAATCTGATTCTTGTTGTTAATTTCAGGAAGATTGATTCAAGACGAACGAAAGTTGTGCAGAATATAGAACACAGAAGGGTCCGCAAAATCAGTACGAATCCCAAAGTCATGAGCACGCCCAAATTAGGCGCAGGAATGGGGTTACGTACGCCAATTCGTTTACAGCCGCAATCTGGTCATGGATTCGGGCTGTTTACTCTTCTCTTCTAATGCAGTTCATCTTTAAATCAGTAATCTGACTTTCCTCAAAAATCACCGAGTGCTCCAAAAAGAGGTGTAGCAGGTCCCTTCTCTCAGTAGGATAGTTCCCAACGGGGTGGTTTTTATCACTGTGGCTTAATGTGCAGTTTATGATGCAGACATTAGCAGCAACGTCTCCAGCGGAACGGGGAACCTTCATCCTCGCACCATGTGCAACTTTGGTCGTTCCTTCTCTACTTCCCTCAAATAAATCATCCCCATATAAGTTTTTCCACATGAACATAAATCCATCTTAACGCTTGATCTAGACAGATCGCGCCGAGGTTTGTTCGTTTCCTGTCAGAAGGCGGTGTTGGAAGAAACGCGTGCCAGGTTCAAATCATTCATCCAATCTGCGTTGGCGTGTATTTTGTGGTGATTTTACTCCCAGAGTCTGCTTGCAATGGAGAGTCTCCGACGTTGTGAGCTATCTAACAAACTGCTGAGAAGCTTTTGAAGAGATTGTACCCGTCGGATAGAGAGCGTTCAGCTAAGTGTGTTTAGTTAAGTTTGATTCAGTTGAAGTCGTTATTAACGAAGATAAATAGTGGGTTCAGTGATAATTTTAGTCGTGACGCAAGCAAGTTCTCATCAAGGCAGCGGATGAGCATTTCTTAACGGATATATATATATAGTGCATAACTACAATTTATCCAACCATGGGTCCTCTTTGACCTTCATTCGCGCCTGTTTAAAGCAAACATAAAATTCCTCACTTTGCCGCGTCCCGTGGTGTTGCACTCGTCTGTTTATTCAGTCCACGTATATTACGGTTACACCAAAATACTGCGCTCGAAATTTGGGCCGCAGAACTGTTGGGGACATTGTAATACATTTACTCTCTGTCATATGCAAAGGACCAGACACACTGTTCGTTCAGTTATTTGCTTCTTCGTCTAAATTTTATAAATGTGCAATATTCGCTTACTCTTGGAAAAACAGGCTAGCGGCTCGCGGCGTCCGACTTTTCGATGTGAAGAATAAAAGTGGATTTTCCAAAAACAGAAATCAGATTATTGAAGGTAGAAAAGACCTTATTGTGAGTGTGCTCCGGGTGATAATGAGCTCCGCCGAAACTGGCGAATTTGTTTTTCCACCTTGCTTTCTCTCTCTCTCTCTCTCTCTCTCTCTCTCTCTTCCTTCCATTCTCTTTCTGCATACCTCCCTGTGTGTGCGGGTGGTTGAAATGGAGTTGGGCTACAACGGCCTTGTCCCAGAAGCACCTTTAGGTCGCAATAATCATCAAAACTCGATGTTATCGAGCGCTTCCAGGAGAGTTATCTCAATGGGGAAGTGGGTATCACGACGTTAGTCAAATGAATCTGTGGAAGACTAACGCGAAGTGCAACCTCGAAAACTGATAAAACAAACACCAGACTTCTTATTTTGCAACTTCCAAGTTCACGCAAGTTAGTTATCATTCTATTCTATCTTGTAGACCACCCAAGTCATGATTTCCATTCCGACACAGCAAACGTAGATGCCACGTCACACGTCGGATGGAACTAACGTATCCCTACTTGTTGTGTTTCTCCTGTCTCCTTTCTTTCTATCACTGAATGCTAGTGGTTAAATGAGAACAGGGCCGTAAAGTCTACGTACTCGATAATTTCCTCGTGAACATTTGTTGAGAACAAATCTGAATAGCTTTGCCTGAAGTTTAGGTCAGACATCAAACAGATGATAAACAAGAACAAAGAATTCATTGAAAGGGAGTAAATACACGGGAGAAACAAAAATCAGCGCACAGAATCCGGATAGGTTGCCGAATAGAGGGTATATGGGCACATAGTGTTGAATTATTCTTGGAAAAGGGGCCAGATTTGCTAACTAGCTGATATTTGGCTAGTTAATTCAGATTTCGGCGGCAGAAACCTAAAAGAAAAATACTGTCAATCATTGAAATAAGGAAAAAGTTGTAGGCAACCTCGACGTAAAAGATACGAGTCAGATTCAAGACAGCAGGTTGTCACCAATTTGGATATCATTCACCCAAACACCTAAAATGATGAGATTGCCTTCTTTGATACACATTTACGCATGAGTGCAATGGAAGAGGTATAGCCCGTAGCCACAAAGGGATAATCGGCAAGCAGACCGTACTTCTTGGAATGGAGAACTAAGTAATTTCTCAAAAGTTCGCATGTGGTAACGGGACGGACAGTAGTGTGGATTACTGTATACCACCGGAGATCTGTCAAACTGATAGGACTTGGAAGAATCCAAACCAGCGGGATCATAAATTTGTCATGCATGGACAGGACATTTTAATCTTCGTGATAGAACCCAGGTCATATTTTAATCGGATGCCAAAGAGACGTCTAACAACATTGTCAATTGTGACCAAGATGTACTCTTTGGCGGGCTTCTCCAAATTGCCTTTTTGATTGTGCTTTGTTCTTTAGTATTCTCAGTCAAAATCGTTTTTTTTATACGAGTGTGCTCACAAAGGACACCCTTAGCCGTATTGAAAACATTTACCGTCGTTAGATTTTGAAACTTGGAAAATTATTTGAAGTCGTTCAATTGTATGTCATCACGTGACTGAGCACAATCTTCTTTAGCCAGTTCAATCCATTTCTGGGCAACTTTGCCTTGAAGAACGCAAAAAAGAGAATAACAATACAATCTCATTAAATGGTCGACCTAGTTTAATGTCATACATCATAACTCAGCGATCTATAGCGATTAAGTAGCACGAAGTCTTCAAGCCATATCCTTTTGGAGAGAAAAAATAATCACACCTTTTCAAGGCTTCCACAAAATATTTTACTTGTATTTGATTCAAAATTCATGCACGTAGGATATATTAAAACAACAAAATTTATCAAGGGCTCTAACTATGTAGAAAAACCATGAAATCTATACGCAAGAAACGGTGTACGATTTCAGCGCAACGCTTACGTTGTCGGTGGAGATGTAACCTTAGCATGGGACAGAAGAATTGTTATGGGTGATTTTGCAAGCGAATACACAACCAAAAAGTGAGAACTAGTTTTCCTGATGGAGTACCACGAGCACGATTCGAAATGCAATGGTTACGTATTATCCACAAGAATCTTTTGGAAAAAAACTTCATTTGTGATTCTATAATGCGAAAGCTAGGCTTAACGAACAATTCCTCAGTGAGGGGAACACGACTGGTTAAGTTTACAAGTTACGAATAAGACCCCAATATTTTCGCAAGTTACAGGCAATTACGTTATCGAAAGATTGAGCGTGTATCGGTCGAAATTCAGATGCCAATGAATCAGCAACTCAGAAAATTGTCTTCATCCAACACTGACCAATTGCTCTGACTGCACGTGGTACGGAATCTCGAGGGAATGACAAAGTGCTCGAACAAAAAGCACACCAATATTGTTGCGGTACATCGAGGCATTACCAACTGGTCATTATCAAATACAAGTGTACAAACAAATCCAGTGGTTTATTAGCTTTGTTTTTTGGGTGATTAATGTGAGCTGAAGTGTGAAGTGCTACTTTCCCCTTGGTAATTGTAACTGGTTTAATCCTGAAGACTTGCTCTGACTCTGGTCTTATACGAATATCCATTTCTGAATACGAAAGGTAACCAGTCGTCTGTGATGTGTACCATTGTGCATGCAGTGAATACGTTCGAGTACCCGTCACGCAAATCGTTGTTTTTTTGTCGATTCTGTGCCGAGGCTTGAGAAGCAAACCACATTTCTGCTAAATGATATAGGAGTAAATTCCAGTGCTTTTACCAGTGTTCTTCAGTTGATTTTGCGAATTGCACATCAATAAATTCACCTATGGCAGTTGATGGATTGTAAGTTCCACACAGTTGAATCTGAAGTGGAGGTTCAAGCCCTAAATAAATCTTTGATAAATAGCACTCAGTAATCTTCCAAGTCCCCAAGACACCTTGCGATGTTGAGGTTGGGCACAGGAATGTAGACAACCAGGGGTCATCCTTTAGAGCAATTGTTTAACCTTACCAGGTTAGATCGGTTGTAGTATCCATTACGATCACCCACAGGTTGACCACCTTGTCGTGCTTTGCTCTCCGAGGCGGGACAGTGGTTGGGGTAAGGATGAAGTGGTCCCTTCACGGCAAGACGAAAATAGCGTGGGAATGTCTACCACGAGTTAGTGGAATTGGTCTTCCGTCTGCCGAATTATTGTGTACGGCAGGCGATATGCCTAAGAGCCGTAGTCAGTGGTGCACTGACATCTAGATGCTTTCTCCATCCAAGTGATTGTACCTTTCCTTGCCCTTTTTCAACAGGTTTCCAAGGACTTTCAATTTAGTTTGACAAGGTTAGCATTAAAAACGGAGGAACTGTGAGGTAGTGGTTAGAAACAGAACTGGAAGTAAACTTGTCGAGACGGGAATACCGTCAGTCATTGAAATCTTCTGGTAGACTGTCGTATCAACTGGTTGTTTTGATGAAGTAAGTGACTAGGCTTTCAGAACATCGCCAATGGTATACACCTTGGATTTCGTCACATTTTCTTTAGCAAAATATATGCAAGACTACGGAAGCTAAATGAAGCACACTGGCCTTCTGACTCATACAAGACAAGTCCAGTAAAAAGATGGCTTCTTTCATCCCAAGAGATAAATTTTCAACACAATGCTCAAAGTTTCTAAGACTGTGTTCTGCTTCACAGATTAGCACGTCTCTTATATATTCAGTTGTGCTTCAACAATTAACTGATTGGGCATGAGGAAGTCCTGCTTTTTGTCTCATTTCCAAAACACTTTCCCGAAAGTTTTGCTGCAGAAAAATGAGAATAAAACATTCGTTCTCGCTTATAGCAAACCTCGACCACAAGCAATTTTTCTCGAAACGACTGGATACTGAAATTCAGATGATTAGCGGATTTGCTGCACCGCCTTAGACGCTCCCCTCTTCCACTGCTGAATGTCTTCTGTCATTGTGGATACAGTGCATCTGAAAGTCGGACACAAAATGGTTTAAAGCGCACAAAACTGATTTGTGAAATTTCGCACTGACCTTAATGACGAAAAAAATCATCGCTTTCGGTGGGATTCAGAGTCGAACATGAACGCCACCCGACAATCTTCAGTAGCCTGTCTTCATAATCAGTTCAGCCATAAGGTCATCTCTGAACATGGCAATTGACAAGTTCACTATGGTGGATGTTATGGGTCAGGGTTATTCGATTGATCCACATGCGAAATGTTCGAGGCTCTTGGTGTGGTTCGTAACGCAACTGGTAAAACACTTGTGTGTGTGTGTGTGTGTGTGTGTGTGTTATAGATGGCATCTATGTGGATGTTTGAATCCTAGCGAGACCCAGGTTTTCATTCGGATGGATCCAGCCGTCATTTTGTCCTCAAATTTACTACAAACTATATTGAACGACGCAGTGGTCAGTTAGTTCTGTTGTGAGGATGATAAATTACTTAACAATGCCAACTGTTTACTGAAGTTATGTGAGTCGAGGGGTATTCATCCCAAGTGAAACATGAAGGCCAATAATTGTTAGCCGAGTTCTTTTTCTTGAGCCTGATGTCGTCATTATTTTTGCCATCGGACAAAAGAACAACTGAGATGAATATTTCTGCAAACTGCAATTAGTCTTGACCTCCAGTTAGCCCAAAACTACACGACAACCCCCTGAGCATTATAGGGAAAAGCCATACCCCTTCTCAACTTGAATACCAAACAGCGATCGCATTGTTTTACTCACCACAGATTAATTCCAGTTTATAATCAATTTTTCCATCTGATGAGTGTATTACCGATAATATTTTTGTCTGAAGAAGAGCTTCACTGGAATACACTCAGGCCCGAAAGGCGAAAGAAAATGGGCTGCATTGTCCTTTGTTAGGTCAATTCAATGCCGACCAGGTCATCCCACGTTGGTTGCCCAGGCTGACTCAGCTTTCTGTTTTGCCGAGGCCTTGGACGGGAGTGGAGATTTGGTGGGGGTTGTGACCATCCCTGACGCGGGTGAGGGCAGTGGGTAGAAATCCTCACTACATACCCGATAGCAGCCAGCCGGAAAAATTGGGACTGATGCCAACCTCGTTCAGCCGGGGGGAGGATGTCCACCATCACTTCACCTGGCTTGGTTTGGTCCACTCGACTCGACTCAGCTCGGCGAAGCACGGCGAGGCGGGGACCCCAACGTGGCAGAACATTCTCCCTAAAGCGCGCATGGTCTATCATTTAGCCGGTCAACCGTCCAGCTTGCTGGGCGTGCATCTTAACCACACGGTGTACCTATCGATCGGAGTGCAGCGCAGATCCCGTCTTCCCACAATGTAGAATGGGTGTGCAACCTTCGCACTAAAAAAGAAACATCGACCTTCACAGAACATCCATGTACGTAGGTGTGCGCTTCTGCTTCTGTGCCCGAGTGTGTGTGTGTGTGTGGGCATGCAGAGAATCGTGTCCGCGTGCTATGAACACGGTGATGTGTGCGTGTGCGTGCGGTTATGTGCATTCGCCTTGTCTGTTTTATCCCCACTGCCCAAACTTGCCAACCAACCCTCTCTATACCATCTTCGTCGTCGTCATCACCATCATCAGTGAACGAATCAACGCATGCGACCGAGCAGAAGGAGTTCATAGCATAGTGTTGATACATATTCAGAAATTGCTTACTTGAATAGCGTACGGTGTTTCTTCTTGTGTGGACTAAGTTATAGTCGATCAAGGCTTTGCTTCCATTACGGACTGGTTCGTCTGGGCATTGTGATGTGAGTTCTCAACCCAAAATCGGGTATTTCGTCATATTTTTTCTAACAAAAAGAAATAATGTATTACTGATTTTAAAAAATAGGAGTGTCAGATACAGAAAGCTGGTTATAAATAACTATAGCTTCATTATTATACTTGGTCGGAAAAATGACATCAGCTTTTATGACGACATTTAGTTTGAAAACATAGCTTTCCCGACAGAAATTTGAACATAGAAGTCAATAGCATTAAATTGCACTAGTGAAGATGCAGGGAAATGGTCCGGAATACATCGTGCAATTTAATGCTATTGACATTTAATTTCTCATTTCTTCACGTTGTCTCGTCCTGTCCGATAACCAACTATTTGATGTATTTACTTCGTAACTGTGTTGAATAAATACAGATAACACGTCCTTGCCTATTCCGTCCTCCGTAGGCGGTGGATTTTGCAATAGAACAGAAGTTTATGAAATAAGGGCTGACTATGTGGCTTTTAAACCAAGAAAGAATTTAGACTTCGAATGTGGAAGATGAAGATCGATTACCGAGGAGCTAATTCGGAGCGCATCCCGAAGACGATGTGTCGTCACGTGATATGTAAGCATTTCGCAGCCAGTAACACAGCTCTGTACATAGGGGAAGTATTTGACCGACCTTTCGGTCGGTGAAAGGCTGACATAAAAAGGTCCAAACTGTAGATTCTACGTCCAATGGTCGTGGTGTGGTCATACTATTTATTTCTGTTTTGATGAGATATTCTTTGTAGCACCGCAACTTCTCAGGTTACCGGGATTGTCACACTATTCATTTCCAAAATGATCGATTTGATTTCGACAATTAGATAGACGCTTTCCCGAAATTTGACGAACTGAGAAGAAATTTCGAGATATCAAAATGGCTTATGCAAAATGAACCAACCAGCTAAACTTTCTACAAATTGAGTCTGTTGTAAAGTACAGTCATCTTTGTATCAGAAGCAGACAATCAAAAGTGAATCCACAGAAACCTACATTGGATAATCCAAAAACCAAACCTTATTTTACAGAATAAATAAAGTTATTCTATCTCTAACGGAAACCTAAAATTTGACCAAAATAAATCCCGTCATCACTTTCACTGATTAGCAGTTTTAAAAATATCAAACACACAGTAAATGGCTGATACGAAGGTCGTACCAGTGAAGGACCTTGTGGTTTACCTTAAAAAACTAAGCCGCACCGAAATAAGTGTCGGCGATCGAAATTTGACAATTATTGATTGGTTTTGCCTCCATTTCGGACAGCATCATTTGATATGCGACGGCATTGAGCATCACAGCGGGGACATTCTCAGTTGATGATCACAGATGGTATATATATATTATATATATACATGTATATATATATATATATATATATATATATATATATATATATATAATGTAGTTCGCCATACAGAAATACTTGAAAATGGTTGACTTTGCGATTGATTGGTTGGTGGACGACAGGAATGAACCGGTAGCGATAAAAAGTGGGATTGTTTTGATCGGATTCTGAGATATGCCGTTATTATACGGCGTTGTCGAAATTTTCCCAGCCAGTTGGTTCTTTCTGAAATTTTGGCAGTACTGTTTTGAACACATTTGCCCCTGATTTCCATTGAGTTCACAAAGATAGCAGATTAAATGTTGGGCCAGCCTTTGCCCATTCTAATTCACAACAACTGTACACGGTCACATCAATGGTTACGCTAAATAAAGGATCACCCTAATTGTGAGGGTGTTTAAACAACCTTGTACAAGAAATACTCTAACAAAGCATTTGCAGATGATGACCTTAATTCCACATTACGCTTGTATCCTAAGCAAGTAGTATGTGCTATGTGTCAGTATTTCATTTGTCTGTTAAATTTATGTCGCGACCTGAACATTTCAAATTTTCGGTTTGAGTAACGAGATACGTGAATGGTTCAGCACCTAATTCAGGGAATTACCCAATCGTTTTCTACCGTAGTATTATTCATATAACAAAGATTCTTCCAGTTCCACTATTCAGTTACTAATAATGGTGCCATACTTCTGGAAAGGTGAGACAGTCAAATAGGGATGGTCCGAAAGAAACGTTAACCATCAGTGTCGGGTTTTGAACCCGAGACATGAAAGTCTATAACTCCCGGTGATGGTTGTCTTACCACCGCCGTTTATATTACTAACAAAGAAGTCTCCACTTCTTGCTGTCGAATTGAACTTCTCAGTGGACCTAACTAATAACTGACGGGCTGCTTTGTAACCGTGTAAATAATAAACAGCAACAATCATCGCATTGTGGCCGAGTCTCCCTTGATGAAAACGGTTGGCGTTTCATTCCATGGAGTTGGTCAAAATGATCTGATTCAACTGTCAAGTCCTGCTCGTCACTAATATGATAAACCCGTAGACCTAATACTAACATCTGGACTGAAGCACAATCCAGTGAGCCTTTATGTCATACACTGTGATCAGTCGATCAACAACGATATTGCAAGGGTCCCCCAAAAGTTAAATTCGGTACTTTTACTGCCATTTATGTATCCAGTTCGGGACTTTAATCGACAGAAAGAGAGCAAGTTTATCTGATTGCTGTTCTTGGAATAGCGTCTAACCAGAATAGGTAAATTATTGCTGGAACTGTACAAATCTAGCACTGTTTTAATTTTCCTTTACTGGATTTGAACTGAATGGACAAAGTGGGCTTACGAAGCTCGGAATTTGTGTCAGACATTTTCCTCAGCAAATCCGACTTCATCAATGCTATTTCTATTATTGAACCAACCTGCCGGGTTGATCGGTCCAATTATTTCTGCTGACTAGTCGTTTAGGAAACAAGCCTCGTCATCCAATCGCTGCGTGTAACCGGCTTACCGCAAAATTATGTAGAAGTGAAATCAAGAGAAAATTCAAATTACTGTAATCTTTGACGAATTGGCGAAAAAGTGCAGGTACCAATTTCAGACGAGCAACCCTACTTCTCCAGATGATCGTCCGGATTGCCTTTTGCGATGTGCTCCGTATTCACTGATACCGACGATTTTGACTAAAGCAACCTTTCCCATAGACAGATGTTGACTTATAATTCACTACTGTCTTTAATAATAATATTATTCACTTCCATCTCTCTTTACCCCTCCCATCTGAAGATCCGCTTATTTTGGCCAAATCATCCTAGCTACAGTCATCCCAGGCCTTCCTCACAGGACGCGCTTGCTGCATCAGAAACAACAGGTTCTACGAATCATCTGATACAATTAACAGATCCGGTTCTACCTAGATCTGACTTTCATATGTCAAAAACGAGCACCACTACGGACCCACTTACCTGCACTGCTCAGTCCGGATATCTTTTGAGTTCCACATCGTCTGGGTCAATGGCTCCATTTTCCACTAATCCCATCGAATCGATGGACGGTTCCATCGTAGTTAGCGCGGTCAGTTCATCGCCATTCGTGTCTCTAACGTCCTCGGCGTCCAGTGCATCCGCTTCCGTGATGGATACGACAAATTCCATGCACTCCAACCTAGGGGACTCTTCCAATATGTTAGCTGGAAGCATTCATACTCTAGGAGCATGCGCAGAAGCGACATCCAACGCACTGTCTTCATCTCAGAACCTCCAGCCCCACCAGGTAATATTGTATGATTTTCAGTGATCTCAAGCGATGCCTAATGAGTGTTGTTATTCAATGGTAAACATTAGTAAAGGCCTACACACTAATGTAGTTTCTATGAGAAGTTAGAATTTAGCAAAATATATTTTATGTATAGATATTATATTGATAACACGTGATATTAGATAATGTAAACTTTATTTGCGTTATCAAAGATCCCGGTTTCTCGTACCAACAACCTTATCCTGTGAATATATAATATTATTATACATAATGCAATTTTGTACTACATGTGATCTAGTAATGAAGTATTTATTAGTTACTATCCGAGAAAAGGCTATTTAAAGGGTTTGGTAACGTATCGATACTTCATCCGTAATTGGTTGAGTAGAAACTAGTACATTTCGGCCGGCACTGTTCCAATGAATGATGTAGTCTTACGAGCGTCATTACAAAATAGACACCCCAGCGAGGTCACCAGTTCGGTTCTAGGTAATGTCTTTGAGTTTCCGATGCGAAAGACGCAAGTGGATTTTCCATTATCCACTTCATTCCGACTCCTCGTGCGATTAACAAATTCTACAAACACGATCACTTTCCAGCTTCACTTCCGGCATCGTCGTCATCCGAATCATCAAAATCATCAACACCATCACGCATTTGTATTTACATGACTTTCATAAGCCCATTTGTTATCTATTAGTCATCGCCACCAACCTCTGAACCATCATCATCCGAATCATCTTCACCAACTTACGGATACATAAACAACCGCTAAGAATCTGTCTAACCACATTTAATTTGTACACACAATAGACGATTAGTTCAAAAACCTCCCAGTTACTGCGGTTGTAGATCCGCCGCCATCTCAAGCATAAACTCCATTATTGTTTGACAATCTGTTCACACAAAATGTAAAATCAAATAAGTTTCCTCAAACTCCAAACAATTTTCCATAAACTTTGACCATTTCTGTCAAGTTTCAAGATTGGAATATGCATAGAGGAAAGAGTGAAAGGAAATGATATAAGTGGTCTTCCGGTGTTCTGCCTACCACTTTCCAGAAACCATCACCATTTACAATTGCTCACGGCACTTTATCTGTCCTTCTTCACTTTTGCAAATAATCCAGCTTCTTCCTTCTGATCCAAGCAATGTGGGTACTCTGAACGGAACCAGTGGTTCCCTGATAGGCGGGTCTACACCAATCACCTCATTCACTCCGACCGTGTTGGATAGTTCCGGTTCGTTACATCTGTCCACAGTGGCTCAGACTAATGACATACTGGTCAATTCACTCCTCATGCCAACCACGGCTACACCAACAGCTTCGGTTGCCTCAGGAGCAGTATCAGTCACGACGTCGGCACTGCTGAATCACATTCCCTCTGCACTGATGGTTTCCACAGACGGTAAACAGGGACCAGGTCCGGTAAATGAAATTTCTGCTGTGATGGAAACCGTTCACACCGGATCCTCCTCCGCATCGGGCACTGGTAATACGAGCACCGCATCCCTTGCAGCCAACTTGGTTAACGTGGGCCCCAAAAGACTGCACGTTTCCAACATTCCCTTTCGGTTTAGAGAAGCTGATCTGAGGCAGCTTCTCGGGGTGAGTTGGCTTATTTTTGTCGTGAATTAGACCAAAAATATTGTGAGTTCTGTAATCGGATCCTATATCAGAAAATCGCACCATAGTCCTTTCACCTAAGTAGGCTAAAGGCCAACGAGGATGTATATGCAAAATACAGTCTACGCGGTAGAGGCAGTCCGCGGCTAGCACCTAGCGCTCCGTAGTTTACTGCTCATTAAAAATAAGGTAAACCACTTGTTTATATTAGCTGTCACTCAGTAAGTTTTGCGAGATAGAACTGCGTCAAATAGTTTTATTCTCGACAGTATTTCGTCACTGAGTGATGTCTCACTCTGAGCGGTGATTTCCAGGGAGTAAAACTGTGATTTAGCAAGCATAATCGACAAGATTGTCTCCATGCTTACTGATAAATATACCAAATCCTTACAGAAAACAGTAACAGAACCACTGTTTTATTCGGGCAAATTCTGAAGAACTGTTTGAATTCTACCGGTGAAGACGCGATAGAACAACACTGAAAAATTTAGACAGATAAACTCTGTGTGGCTGATTCTTCATACGGACCATCTGGAATTCATCTTCTCTGAAGTCAATCAGATCGGTTTTGACTAGAATGTTTTAAGTCGGACCTAAAGTTCCACCTTTTGACAGAGTAGATAAATAGATTCATTGAGTATGTTTCCTCAATTTGCCAACCATTTTCGACCAACATACTTTAGCTGATTCATCAGTAGCGCTGAATCAGAGCAACCGCCCTTTTCGCTAACTGTTGTTCCAAATCATTCTTGGTCTAACTCACACATCATTCTATCTGTCAACATTCTTGTACACATAGCCACGCACACACACAAACAGAATTTTAGCTGTAAGACAACGATTACAGGAAGTTGCTTTTGATCTATGTTCATCTTGTTTTTGTTGATTTATGACCCACGGATATTACTGTTGCTGATCTTCTCACCGTCCATCCAACCATTTCAGTTTCTCAGTAATTCCTTGCTCTGATTTCGACTACTGCCTAGCACTGCCATCGAATCAAAAGTGGTATAAATCGATGAAATAAAGTGCACATTATGAGAAAAGGAGAGTTTTAAGAGAAAATTATGTAGCGTGTTACTGACCACGTTCCCTAGCCATGTCGCTCACTGTCCTCAATAATCACCATGAATCTACAGAGGTTCTACTCTGCAACAAAGACCTTCCGCGAATTTCCCAAAGGAATATAAAGGATTGTAATTTTCTGTCCATTTTGGATTTGACTATGGATGGGACAACTTTATTTGGGTTTTAGCCTTGACTAGAGATGCACGAATCACTCTCACGGTAATAGTCAATCCTATAGAAAACACATCAGCATTCAAATGCGCTTCATCGCGGTTCATTTGTTTGGGGTCTAGAATGATTCACTACGGCCTCCATGTCGCGTCTGGCTAATGCACATCACGAGTACAGTTCTCTAGGTGAAGGCCTATCCTCCCTTCAGAAGGTTTATTCCGATATCTTTGGTACGAGAGCAATCGTTTTCGATCGACAGTCACAGTGTTGAAAAAGACTATCCCTCTTGTATAATCATGGCCGTTAGGTCTCACCTGGTAGTCAGCTATCGTTTGAAATGTCTTCGCGTAAAAGGAAAGCCCACTTGGATTTGGCCAAACGGAGTCACTTGTAGCGTCGAACTAACAGTTGTTAGTCGAGTAAACACGGTCACAATAAGCTCAGTCCTTTTAAAATGATCAGAAACATGGCACTTGTATGTAGAAGATGCACAGAGTCTGTTGGTTTTTATGGATGCCAATACGCAATTGTAGTGGCAAAGTTTAGCCATACCGTTTTGGGAGTCGTAGGTCATTCTGTGAGACAGGTGACTAATCTAATTAGGTTACGGTGAAAAAGACGTGTCTCACACGCCTATGGAGACACATCGTCCTCCGATATTGGTGGACATTGAAGCACGGGTGGGAATAGCCAGGGAAGATGCGGAAATTTCCACCAGGGAACCTGGTCGGATCTACCGCGTTAGATTCCCGCCTGCTGCACTGCTAGTGATATTTGGTGACAAATAAGTGCCAAGGTCATTGGCGTATTGCATTGAAGCTCTTCCTTTACCTACATGATTTTCTTTTTAGATTCGCTTTGCTGTTCTCTTTCTCCCAACTTTTTGTGATATTTCACTTCCGACTTGACGAAAAACTAAAGCCATGCCACAGGATTGCCAGGTCCTTGAATGGAAGAACTGAATTGAACTGGGATGAATGACTCACAGAAGATTTAGGAAATTCTGTTGACAAATGATTTTTCTTTACCAGTTCAGCACTTTATAACTTTTGATACTAAGATCTCAGCGTTTATTGTCTGCCAGACAGATTGTGCCTTTTGTTCGGTTATTTCGTTATTTATGTTCATAACAGTACATGTATGGTCCTAATTCGAATGTAACCGTAATTTGTGCGGTTATCCTACCTTCTTTATAAACATGAAAACCTGACACAGATTTTGATTCGGACAGCACCTGCCATTCCGTGACTAGTAAATACACAGGCTTTCCTGGTTATCTTCCCTCTCGATCAAGAATGTAGGACGGTAAAGTCCTTCATATGTGAAACTGACCTATAAACATGTGGGAATGTTAAGCACAAATGGAAATTTAGAGCAATTAGTTCACGCGGAAAATTACACCAAAATAGTACATTCATATATTACCATTCTCTCCGTAATATGCAGACTTTTCTCCCTTGGGGGTTGCTTATTTCAGCCTTTTTGTCCTAGAGTGCACCGGCACAGCGTTGATACAACCAGTTATCCTGCGCCCCCTCTACGAACATTGTTTTTGGCTCGAAAGCCCACTACGGAACAGAGCATCAATTTATTTCTCCAAAACTAAAAATAATTTACCAATCATAATGAAATCACGGCTGTTATGAGGTAATGGTTTTGCTAGTGAGAAGGCATGTAGCAAGTGGATAGATATTTCCACGGCTATAAGATGAACATCCTCGTAAACGACGTAATCTGGTTGACCAACTGGAAAAGTAGTAGTCTTTCCAGAGAAGTTTTTGATCTGACAGGCTATAATAATTCTTTTTTTTTGAGTTCAGTGCATTCTGCTTTGTCCGGAGTGTTGTGGATAATTCTTCCAACAAGGTGGATCGTGATTTAACGCGTCCCACGTAAAATGGCTCTATAACTTTTATGGACTTAAAGTCATTAGAATGAAATTTCCTGTAAATTTCCTGTCCTGAACCACGTCTTCTTGAGCTACTACGGTTTTAAACAAGTTGAATCGGTAGTCAAAACTATGGGCGATGCATTTTCAGTGTCTTTACAGCTAAAGTCCATGACCATCTTTGTTGAGTGTGGGATACTGGCTTTTGGTTGGACGAAAGATTAAGAAACTTCGTACTCGTTTGCAACAAAGCTTCGGAATTTACTGAAGAATCTCTCCGGGCATATTTTTTGCCCTTTTGACTTTCCTTAGCATGTGCAAAAACATCACTTCAAATCCTAAATGAAGGATCTTTGGCCAGTCCATCTTGTTCTGACACCATGTTTTAAATAAATAATGTAAAATACATGTCTTCACCTATGAAAAACTTTTGAGCAAAGTATTTCATAAAAGCACACGCACCAATGGAACTTTATACCTCTCTTTTCCATTAAACTAGCGGAATTTTTTATTTCGCGAAAATAAAACAGACTACTAACAGGCGGTGCTCGTTTGACCTTGATTTCAAAGTCACGAATTTCAAATAAACCAAGTTTTTCTGCCATGAGCCTACAGTCAGTCGCAAAGTTGGTACTAGACCTCAGGACAAATATTACTCTCCAAAGCGGTTCTTAATTTTTGTTACTTCTTTCTGTTTGGCACATTCACGATGAAACCCTCAACAAAATACCGCTCCTGATAGAATTGACGTTGACTGACCACTGATTGGAACCATTTATAATGAATTTTATCTTCATAGTTCTAAAAATTGTCTGACGGTTTACAAAATTTGATATTTTATGCTTCACTTTAATATGTCATGGCAACCAATATCATACTAATTCAGTTTTCCGGAGAACATTCCGCGGCCTACGTAGGCAAAAAACTAATGTATAATTCTGTATATCCGACCTTTGTTCGGCAGAATATTTTTGAAAATTAGCAAGGAAAACCTGCTTACGAAGAAAATATATTTTTGTTGGAATTTCGATGACACCTGTGTTCCATTTGCCTCCCTAAAAGTACACAGGTAGTTCACAAGTGCAACGCAGTATTTGCCATTATTACACATGATCTAACAAAAATCCTGTTCTTGGCCATTCACATACACGCTTTAGCAATGAAATAGATGCTTAAGATGTCGATCTATGACCGATGGTTATTTTCTCTGGATTAGTAAAATCACAGTCTCATACAAATAAGTAACCCCCGGAGTGCCCTATTGAATGACGTAGAGGTAGCCATTGGGGTTCTGAATCACGTGCTCCTAGTTCGCATCCCAACTGGATGTGCAATATTTGCGAAGCACGACGATTCACAGGGAACAGCTGTGCGATTCTTTCAAGTTCTTAAGTGATGAATGGAACTAGGGCACTGCGCGATAGCTCATACAAAAAGCGTCCTGAATATCGGAATAATACCACTGGTTTGCAATTGTTATCATACCTAAAATGTGGAATCATTTAAGCTGAAACTCCTTATTATATTGATGGGAAATAATTCTGTACCGTGCATTGCCCTCAAAGCATGACTTCCTAATCGACACAGCTGAATCATAGAACCAAGTGTTGGGCATGATTATCCGTGACTCTTTGGTCCAATTTTCGTGAATTCCTGTGTTTGGTTGGTTATCTGTATCACATGGGTAATAACACAGTAAAAACGACTCAGGTACTGTATACGTTCACTCCCAAATTAAAAACATTCTACTCTCATTTATTTCAGCCTTTTGGTACTATTCTGGATGTGGAGATCATATTTAACGAACGTGGTTCTAAGGTAAGCACTTGTATGTCTTGTGCCTAGTATTTTGCATCGTTTCGAGTAGTGAGACCCACTTCCGACAGTATTACTTGCGAGAAATATCTTACCTTGTTAGAGACAAAGTTCTTCAATCCACTGAGGGTGCGAATCGAGCATCATTGGGCGAAACGAAGCCTTAAAAGACGTAAAGTAGCCGAAAATGACGGAAATTTTCCTGTTTTTCACGAACATATTGGGAAAAAATTCTAGTTACTCCATCTCTGTTTTCTTACCATTCCTTTAGTGTGTAGTCTGGGAGCTAATTCGAAATTTTACACACCTGATTATTGGAGGGAAATCGGCTTCGTTTGAACCTATTGGCCTTCCTGTCATACTGGTCTTGATAGTTGTGCGAATCGTTTTGAAAATAGTCTCAGGACCTGTACCCAAGGTGACCGGAATAAGACATTGCAAGGAATAACTTGCATGCCCCAACAAAAGTTGTCTGAAGTTCAGCAATAATTGGTTATTTATTTTTCCTATTTATCTGATGTGAAACTTCCTCTTTATCCAAATGTGAGGAATACATTTGAGGGTTGTTACTGTTGTATAGTTTTCAGTCCTGCTGCTCTTCAGTATCAGTTAGAACTATATATATATATATATATATATATATATATATATATATATATATATATATTCAGAAAACCTTAGTGCCATGAAATATGCTCATTACCGTTATCAGTGTGCATCAGATAACATTTTTACACGGGGCTGGTTGTGCACTTTGTATTGTTTCAGACTATGGTGGGATACGTCCCGCTTCAATTCGCACACCAATGACCCCCGTCCATTCACATCACTGGGGTCGAGTAAGGTTTCATTGAGAATCATATGGTATACGGTGGCTGTTTGTGTGTGTGTGTATGTTCGTATGAGAGTGTTTTTGATGCATGACTAAATCGTCTGTCTGTACGTTTGTCCGTCTATTGCCCCACGAACATAGTCTGGGTCCAACACCGATCCCTCCACGTCACCCACGTCACAAGAACAGCATGCTTCCAAATGTTGTCTTTCTGCCTGCTCGTGCGTACGCGTTCAGCCATCGCTTACTTCTTATTTGTCTTTCCGCATACTTATTGATCTGCATTTAGATAGACTGACATCAATGGACACGAATACACGGCTGTGCAGCAGTTACTAACAGCCACAAAAAATGGCTCTATAAAATGCTAAGCACGGACTTTGCCTACTCGGAAGTAGTTCAATAACACATCACTTTTAATATTAGCCACCGAATGTGATACTTAAACATGTGGACTCCTTCTTACGGTAGATCGGTTTGATTGTGATAGGCCCCTGCACTTCCAGCATCATTTTTCGGATCGATGATTTGTCTCATCAGGGTGTGACTAACTGCATATTTGCACCGTGCATTGTGTCACTCTTATGCGCTTGGGTTTCAACTTGGGAAGGGAATTTGTTGAGTTCAAGTTCTTGTGTTTGGTTTGTTTTAATTTGCGACGAATCAGCGTTTATGCGTGATCAGTAGTCCTTAATAGTTCCCAGTTCATGATCACCTCAAAGTTCCTAGGAGATGTCGGTTTTTCCCTGACACCCTCTCCCTCTATTTCATTGTGCTTGTTTGACAATGGTAGCACTGGGAATGTATGCGGACTAACTGCGTAAACCTATACGGATTGCATACACTTGCATCTACTGTTTTACAAGAACAAGCGCAATGATCGATACATGCATATGCAAGCGACTGTCAAACAATATTTCGATAGCCTTCTTTTGCACAGTGGAGTTCAAGCACACCTATGACTCACACTGCTGCCTCATCCAGTCAGTTGTTTTTCGATTGCGTATCTTTTCTCGTTTGTGCGCGTTATATGTTCCTCTACTTATACGAACACGTGCGTGCTCCCGTAGCTGTTCTGACTCTGCAACAGACATGCAAGAGTAATTTACTTATTTTTCTGACCCCATTTTTTCTTGCGTGTGACCTTCGAAATGACTGCATGTGATCAGAGCATTCAGTTCATATTCTATCGGTTATGAGGTATCCTGGATGCTCATTTTCGACAAGGGAAAGGGGCCGTACACATTCACTTGGTTTTCTGTGATCCATACAATATGGAATTAAACTACCAGTGCGAATCCAGAGAGTTGATTTTACTTACTTTCTGGTTTCCCCTAATATCACTCCTGATATAGCAAGAGTAGTTTATTGCTACGCTTTCACTAGCCGGAGGGATCACGAAATCAAAAGTGACCAGTTTCTTTGCAAAGACTTCTCAAATCAGACCGAGTCGACAGCGGTGGTCAGGCGGTCGTCATAGTGCGCCTTGATTCCTTCGGTCCCGGGGTTCCAATCCACACGCTGCAGCAGGTCATTCCCCAGTTGGCTGCCTTAAACTGACCGCGGCCTCCTTCATGAAATATCGCGCTACAAGTGTATGATAAAAAAAGAAATGAAAAAAGAAAGAAATAGTAGCTCCACGCACCTGAGTGGATGGGTTTTCAACACTTATATCATATATATGAGTACAGAACTATAGAACTGGTAGGTGGGTACAAATTATAGCAGTTTCTATCGAAGCAAACATTGCTGTAATTCCGCGGTTACTTTCGTCGGATCAGGAAGCAGATGAACAAAATACGATTAAACAGAACTGCAATATGCAGAAGTGTGAGTAACTATAAAGTCGAACTTTGAGCGTGCACAGGATGTAGACACAATTTTTGAAAGTCCATTCAGCTGAAATGAGGAATGTCTAGAAGTATTTTAGAAACAAATTAGTCACAGACATTGAAGTGTTTATCAGTGTTACCATCAACAGTTGTATCTAATAATATACGGCGACATTGACACATGCTTTTTGTGCATCCTCTTACAAAACTGAAAACGTTTTTGAAAGATTAGGGCACGTAAGTGGAGAGCAATACACCTTTTGAAGAAGAAAGCATACCTTCACAGATTTCAAAATTACTAGGTGAAAGCAATCTTAAAAGGAAGCAAATAAATGACAACCATCCAACTAAAAAAAGTCTCCTGAGAGTGCCTGGACAATGAGAGACTGTAAGGTAGTGTAAAGCCAAGATATTTACCCGTAATTTACATTGTTATGGGTTCATCAATTGCAAATAGGAGGGGAACGTGTTATGACGCACTCTAAATGGTTCATCCAGAATTCATTAAAACTATCCTAGCATTTAGTAAGAGGGATAAAGAGCGTCGGATAATCACTGGTGTTATTCTCACTCGATTGGTCAAACCGTGACAGCCCAGATGGTAAAGTATCTGCCTGGTAAGTGGAAAGTGGCCCGTTTGATTCCGGCTTTTGGCGACCGGACTCTGGATGTAAAAAAAGCAAGTGAATTTTTCATTGTGTATAAGATCCAGACTCATTGTGTCAGTAATGAGTTGTAAGATTTCACCAATTTTTTTCTGGAACCCCGAAGTCCGTTCGAGTAGGGGTAAGTAGCGGCCTTAAACTAAATCGTCAGCGCTTTTGCTGCCAAAGACTCGTCAGGATCTGGGGTTGATTAGTGTTCAGAGAAAAGAAAAAAAGCAATAAACAACTTTGTAAGACACCAAAGTCAATTAAAAGATGAGAGGGCTCTTTGATGGTTTAACAAGCGAAATGTCTTCCATCGAGGAGATGACTGGAAATCAAACAACAGGCATTTGAGCCAACACCATCCACAGAGGACATATGGAGTAATGCTGATCGATTAGGGCTGCCAAATGCGTTCTTGTAGCCCAAAAACACCATTCTGACAAACCTACACTTTGTTGCCAAAGCTGAAGCTATTGAATGAACTGTGTATGTTGCAGTGTCAAGTGTGGATCGTGAAGATTGCTAAGTAAACTGGTAATTGTCTTCGTCAGTAGACCCCATGTTTACCCCCAGCAGCCAAAGTCTCTTGAACAAATGAGAGTCACATAGATGCAAGAGGTGGGGCAGTATTCTCCAGGTTCCTTCTCGGAGACAGACGTTACCCTACCCGTTGTCAGCTGTCAGGGATTTTTCCACTTGTTAGATAACCATTGATATACCGAGTTTTCATGTTTGCCTAGAGTACGGTTTACAAAGAACAATAATCACAAAATTTCATCTAACGAGACATTTTAGACCGAAATGCTGAAGCCGCTGGTCGAGGATTGACTAATTTGGATCACTGCATTCAGGAAAAACTAAGAAATAAACGATAGGAGCTCCAGTTGATGGCTGTTTGTTCACTGATTTATAGTTTTTTCTTCTATCTTACATTTTGTCACTGAGCCCCGTACAGCAAAATCAGAGCCGGTGAAGATGTCTGTGGGATTTTGTAACGTGAATCATATCCGTATCAGTAGAGATTTTCACTTCATGAACTAGGGCATATGCTGAAAAACTTTCTTCTCTTCGCTGATATATTCGCGCATGAGTGTATTGGATAACCGTGAATTTTGACCTTAAGACTAGGAGCGAAGAACCGAATAAACTCGCAACAGATCAGATACGGCAACAAGCCGGGTGAAAAATGAATTACTGTCTATCACCAACGTGCCCACCAGTGACGGTTTCGAACTGCATACATGATGACAGTTGATCAACACCCGCCGATATGTCATATCACCTAAAGACGTTCCGTCATTCATACGTTGGAACAGTCAGTACGCAGAAATTTATTTATTAGTTTTTTTTCATAGTAACAGATGCATTTTACTGCAATACTTTATCCCACATTGACAATATACCTTTCCACTAACTGCTGTTAATCCGTCCTTTTTAGGCTTTGAACCGGTTACTATGGTAAAGTATTGTATAGTCCTGGTAAATGCCTGACGCGCTCTGCTAAGTAATACGTTGTCTTATCCAAAAAATACGCATCCAGAATCATGTTGAGAAACACACATTTGCATGCGTACAGACGGCTCATCCCGTCTGTTCGAATTTGGCACCAAGCGAAACGCAGATGTCCAACTATCCATTTGACCGTCCCAACTCCTTGCACCTTGGTTTTGGGTTCGTCCATGTTTCTCACTCGTGCACCGATGTTTGCTCTGCTCTCTGACGTGTTTCCTATTTTCCACCCTCGTTCTGTCCTTCTACCGTGCCTTCTTCCCTCAGTAATATCTGATCATTCATTGGTCCTCGATTTTTCTGTCTGTTATCTCTTCATTACAATATACTCGTGTATTTTCCCTTCCCACCTTGATGATAATAATGAGGATGATGACTACAATAATGAATGTGATTATGGTCAATATGATACGTTTAGATAAAGCACGTTCAAGTTTCAGTGTTGTAATACCTTGGAGTTGAATGGCCTTTATTCTGTTTATTTGGCTTGTTTCGGCTTGTATCCACAGTTAGTTGTAACTGAACCAGTCGGGAGCAAAGTGCAACTGTGCATAGCCTGCTCACCAGCCCGCGTCAAACCCTTGTACATCTTGTGCCTTTTAGATTCATTTAGCGGAGCTCAGTATACGTTTCAACACAAACACACACATGCCCACACAATGCATTTGGTTTATCGACTATTCACCAACTCCAGCTTTGATATTTGTGTACCGGAACTTATGAGTACGCCTGTGAACTTACGCTTACAATGCATGGCACTTGAGTAGCACACCATCAAGTTTCAACCGTTTATTCCAGGGTTTCGGTTTTGTGACTTTTGCTACTAGTGAAGAGGCAGATCGTGCGCGGGAGAATCTTAATGGGACGGTGGTTGAAGGGCGAAAAATTGAAGTAAGTATCGTTCATCTTGCCCGAATTTCCGTAGGAAAAGTGACCGGTGTTTTTGAATTGTGCATGATTGTTTAACCACTTACTGTTGATATCTAGTCAGCAGCAAAATGAGATTAAAAGTGGCTTTTGAGCCTTCTCATGAAATAAATGTGAATCGAAGGATTACTCACTGAGACGGATCCGATCATGAAAAAATGGGTTTTTATATTCGATATGATACGACCTGTATGCCTTGCTACACTGTTTTACTTCATATTTTTAGATAAACAATGCTACGGCTCGCGTGATGACCAAAAAGAAATCGGAATCACCTACTCTGTTGAGAAGTAAGTTTCACGTTCCTCCACCTTGGGGTCAGGCACGAACAAGTTGGCAAAGTAATTTGCAGGGGAATATTTTGATTTGCCCGTGTAGTTTCTCAAGGCTCACATTCACATTTTTCTATGCAGTCCCAATGCAACTATTTCTAAGGAGAGTGGTGATAAGGAGTGGAGAAAGAACTTTCGGCTGATGATTTAGTGACTTTTCATTGTTTCATATGTCACGCAATTACTTGCGAGTAGTATGGGATTGTTTAATTTTCGTTTGGTTGACTGTCCTGCCGGATCAGCTCGAACGGGAGCGGGGTGGCGCATTGGTAACACACACGCCTTCGAGATGGGAGGGCCCGGGTTCAAACCCTGGGTGGTGGCGGAGGATATGCACCACTGATGAGCTCTAACAAGAGCGAAACTCGAGTCTGGTGCTTCCGAGTGCAGGTTGGTCGGATGACCTGAGGTTTGCGCGTGAAACGTGGAGTCCAAAAGGACGGTCAATCAAACGAAAATTTTCATTGTTTATCCAGTTTCCCGGTAGTAGATACCGCATCATAAACTTTTCCACAAATATAAACTGTTCATATATCTTTTGAGGTGTTGTTTTAGGGACACAAAATACCACTTGGCTAGAGATCCTTTCTCGACAAAGACTATTGTTCAATAAGGTTTGTAAGGACAAAAAACGATGACAAAGGAGCACAGTAGAAAATGACCTAGTGGGCATTATATGTATGAACAGCATGAGCTTTCAGGGTTCCATTTTTGGTTATTTCTTCCATCTACTCAGTTCTCTACATTTTGCAGTGAACAGAAAGTAAATTTGACTAATACTTTACTGTAAGTCCTTCGTAACTAATTCAATGGTTAGTTATTCCGCTTAAGGTTTATCTGACCTTTGTTCTATCTAACGCCTGAAAAGCGGCCACAGCACTTCGTGGAGTTCGTGGACTTGTACCGTGCACATCATCGACCGCTGCTATTGCCGCTGCCGCAGCAGCACTACGCAGTGCCGCCGGATTGACCGCAGGATTCCAAATTAGTCCCATGCCTACCATGTCCGGACTGACTCCAATAGTTGGTGTTCCGGGAATCAGCAGTCTTCTGCAGGCTCCAACCCAGCAGTCATTGGCCGCGGCAAACTCAGTACCTACTGGCCTGGGAAATTTACAGACTGCCGGTTCCATGGCTAACAATCAAGCCTTGCTAGCCGCGCTGGCCTCAGCATCACAGGCCACAGCGGCTTATAATCCGGCAGCCACAGCCGCACTCTACCTAACAGATCCGAATACGGCCGCTCTGTTGGCTGGATACGTTGCGGCTTTGGGTGGCAACGCTTCAGGCTGTTTGGCCAATCCTGGCGGTAGTGCAGCACAGGGGATTCCCGCGTTCAGTTCACCTGCTCAAACTATTGGATTGGTTAATTCTCTAGCAGCAATGGGAGTTTTGCCTCAGGGTTCTCAAATATTTTCGCCAGCAGCCCACGCGTCACTCATCGGGAACCCATTGGTAAGTCGAAAATCAATAACAATGACAGTACGACTAGTGTATTTGACCCACTGTAATGCACACGCGTCAATAGTCAACAGACAACTCTCAAAAACAACCGTTTCTTATGCAGATGTCAGTAAACTATCAGATCAAGTAAAGTGGCACTAAATATGTCTTATATTCAAAAGTTTAAAAGCAGAAAAGTTTTCAGTTGTTCAGTCGTATTTTTCTACTGAAGTGGGTTAGTGAAGTTCGATTATTGGAATTACTGAATCCAGCAGTGACAAGGGAGTTGATTTTGCTCCGTGAACTGAGAATGACGGCTATAATTATGGCCCGCGTTGCACATGCTGTTTGAGAGAGCTGATGTTCCTGCAACCCTAAAAGACTAATTTTACTTCTCCTGTCGTTTAACAACGAATTCATTCGACTTTGTGATGGGAAGAGAAACCAATTAAGTTTAATCTATAACTGAAAGCCATAGCATAATATTGCAAAAATTCCATTGCTATCCTAAGTTTGGGGATGCATAACTGTCGTTGGGAATCCGCTGGAAATCGTCTGTCTCTCGAAAATTTCACTTCGTCACATGCATCTCCTTGGAGATATATTATCCGCAACATTCTTTCACTTTACTTCTTACAGTGGTTTGACGCAGCAACAGGAAGTTTGAGTCTGAATGCCGAGGCCGAACTTCACCATCGAATTCAACAACACCACCAGCAGCAGCAGCAACAACAACAGCAACAGCAACAACAACAGCAGCAACAGCAACAACAGCAACAACAACAACATCAGCAGCAGCAGCTTCAAGCACAGCAGCAAGCTCTGGTGGCCGCAACAGGCTACAATTCTCCCAGCCTCAGTGTGGCCAGTTCAATGGCCAACTTGTCTGGTCAGAACAATGTGATAAGTAACACACTTTCACCATCGTACGCAGCTGCAGCTGCAGCTGCCGCTGCGAATGTGTTACGTGCATTTTCTGGTTCTGCTGCCGGTCAGCTATCCAACACCGGTGTGACTAATGGTCGAACAGGTGCAACCGGAAACGGTTCCTCCGGAAATAATGGAGCCCAGGTGGCCTCTAATGGACTTCCTGCGTCTAGCACCGTGACAGTGACACCTGTGAGCGCGTCCGGTACAAACAACGTCTTGTCCGCTGCTACTGCAAACCAGCAACCTCTGGCGGCTGCCGTGGCAGCAGCCGCAGCTGCGGCGGCTGCTTCGCAAAACTTCCCTGCACATAATGCACTGAACGCAGCATCGTGAGTTTTTGTTCTTTTTACGCAAGATTTTATATATATATATATATATATATATATATGTCATGATAAAATCGACCCACAATATACGTCAGTAAAAGTCAGACACCCTCGAAAGAAATCGGAATACATTTACGTGAATAGCAAAATAAATCACAGGCAGAAGTCGTGATTTGGTCAACATGGTTTTCATCTTCGTTCATAGTTTGTTTTACTCGAAGAATCTGGTAATAGTACATCGCCAAACTTCTATGGCTATGATGTGCTCGCAAATAGGGTTATTTTGCCATATGCTGATATCCACGGTAGCGTATGAAGAGGCCTTGCTTTACTTCTGCAGCCTACGAACAAGCTGTTTCGATTGGTCTGATGTAATCGCATAAGACAACGGGTTTGTTTGTTATAGCCCTTCAGAATAGTCATTGCTATGTTTTGTTGCCTACCTTTCCCCGACTGAAATAAGTTTGGTGGATCAGGCTTATGGTTATCCAAGCAAGTCAGTAGTTCAATGAAAAACTATAGTTTGTGACATCATTCATATTAAACGCTCACCACCATGGAAAACAACCGGAGCTCTGAATAATTATTTCATCTCTTATATTGGAAATCATCAACAGAGCATAAATATCAAACCCCATACGGAACTCGAACCCTGAGTGCGTGACTGTGAGCCACGCAAAGTAACACTGAGCTACCCGGCCTGAACCCCAGCGGATTGCCGTCACGTCATCTCTATGTTGCCTCGTATTATCTACATGCAGACCATAAAAAACAAATGAAGACCGTAAGCTAGCTTTCTGGTTTTGCTGATAAACACCCATACGAGTCTCAATTATCAGAATACCGTCAAATAAGTTTTCAAATTGAAAAGAGTTTCGCATACTAATGGTGCATCTGCATTTTGAAAGAAAGTAACAGTTCCCCAAGATATTGGTCATTTGTTGTAACAATTTCCTGCGGCTTCAAAACCGCTTTATTGTTCAATTGCTTTGAGTGTGAACACAAAATGAGAAGTAGAAAATCTACCTTGTATAATTAGCAGGTTTATTATTGTCACTGAAAAAAGAGAAACCGTGTTTGAATCTGAAAGGACAGAGACTTCGTCCTAAAATTATGCACCCTGTAGGTATTGACCCAAAAAATTTTGATATGAACCTGACAATCAAATCACAAAACTTCGCAACCAAATGTTGCCCGGCCGATCTTTGATGCAGCCTCTTATCGCTTAAACTACCTTCACCGAATTATGGTAAGATTTTCATCTGAACGGATGACGAACAAGGGGATGATGTGAAACCCTGTCAGGTAAGTGAATACCGTTCACAGGTCTCGAACAAGAGTAGAAATTTCTCCCTCCAATAATTGCTATTATTTTATTACTTTTTGGGCTAATGTAAAAGAATAAGTAGTCAAACGTGGATCTGACATCCTTTGTCGCATCACCAAAACAAATTCGTTGTACGTACCAAAAGTAACGATGAAAATCCTAATAGCTAACAAAGTTTTACAAACAACGCAAACAAATGTTATGCTTTTATCCGTATACGTCCTCGCTTTGAATGGTTGATTTCATCAGAATTCCCATTTTGTCCGTGGCAGTCAACTCTTAGTCGCAGTTCGTATTTGTGTGATGAGTTTATCGAAAGTCTGAACAGATGGCTATTCACTACTGTAGAAGCAAACGCATATTTCAAGTTCCTTCATTTTCAAACTTCACTTTACCTGTTTTCTTTCTGAAGACTTGGAATAGTGTATTTTCTCGGCTTGAAAGAAAAGCCCTTCAAATTTTTATATATCCTTCTCTACAGGAAGAGAAATCTTCCTCTACGGAACAACTCTCTCTGTTCGTTTGTGTGTCCAATTACCTCCATCTGGAAGGAGAGTGAGTTAACACGTAGGTTCAACCTTCTCTACACTGTCTCCGTATTGCATCACACAGACGGTAAATGTTCTGTATAGTGTGAACTTCATGCAATCGTACTGAATATGCGTTGATAGCTGATCGACAGCACTCGAAATTGGTGGCCCTTGTCAGCTCGAACCCACAGTGTTCTTCTTGCCCTGCTGAAACGGGTTAAATGAAAAGAATGTCTCACATCAGTCAAATCTCTGTTTCCGGTCTTTATTTCGGTTTTGCGAGAGCAAAAAGGACTGAAGTGAGGTAAGTGATTCAAGAAACTGGAAAATAGGCAAGGAAAATCAAGTCACAAGGCAAACACTGCGATAGAAATTCCTTTCGTGTACTGAAATCGACCGCCTAAGTCCATTTTGGGATCCAAATGTTCTAGTATCCTGGAAAATATGCCCAACTTCTATAGTGCTAATCAGTAGACCGTCCAGATTTCTGATAAGGCCCCCGTCTATATTCATTGTATTCATTTAATCCGTCCGTTAATTTGTTCATTGATCTATGTTCTAATCCTTCTTGGATATTTTTTGCCTTTCACGCCATTTGCTTAACAGATATCTCCCGGATTTGAATGCAGCAGCCGCGGCAGCTGCCATGGATCCGTATCTAAATCGACTGACTGCCGGCTACGCATTGAACAACACTGTGGTTACCACGCCGGCCATATACAGAACCAACTCGACATATCAACGGTTTTCACCTTATTGACTTACATTTGTTTGTTCAAATAATCCAAAGGACCACTATGGTGATTCGACATCAGCTCGGGACGCGATGTGATAGGCAATTCTTCAATGATAATATAAACTTGAGAATAGGTCTGAAGCACTCAAACTGCTCGAGAGTGAATGTAAAAAGTGTTTATTTACCCGCCTGTTTGACGTGCCTGTCCAAACGTATTCTAGTGTTCCTAAGATAATGAAATTAGTTTTGTGGCTGTTCATGTCCCAAGAAAACCATACGTGAGTTTTGCATTTTGAACGCTCGAATTTCCAAGCCTAACCCGTAGTTCATTAGCCTGGAATCCGTGCTCTTCACCCCGAGTGGCTTTATTTGTGTCCCTTCCGTGTGTATGCGTGTGCCCAGGGAATGTGGTATTGTGCAATCCCATTTTATCTCAGAGGACGATCTTGACTGATTTCGTCACTGATTCCGTGCATTTAGCGTCAATTGGAGTTACTGAAAACCCAGAGTCTAAGCCTGTCCCGTCCACTCGTTTCCTTCCCGGGTTCTTTTTGATGCATGCATTTCTACACATTGCATCCTAACTGAACGCTGCCAAAAGTCCAACAAGTCACAAGCATTCAAGCAGCACGACCTAGGGCCACAAATCTCGGAGGACGTTTTCCACTCCCGATCCAGTTCATCTGTTTATTCAGCCAGTGTAGTATTGTATAAGTCCACAGTATTTTTTACCTAGTAACACAATTGTAACCTTAGTGCTTCACGTCTTGGCAATCAGCCTCTCTTTCTGATCATCCCCATGCCTCATTCATCGGGTTATCTTTGTTCAAAAATCCCGAAGCGCCTATCTAGTCACACTTGTCTGTCTGTGGTTGTCAAACTTATTACTGTTTTTTATTTCGTCTTTTTCGGTTAGTTGCTTCATTTTAGTGACCTGCGATAATTTGACTGATTTACTCATCTACCCGTTCTCGTCAGTCCGCCTTGCTTTGAGAAAACACCAGCTTTCGACAGGTCGGCTATGCACGTGATGTAATTTACTTAGTCCTGGCTTTCAAGATTGACGCTGTGACCTGGCCGGATAGAGAGGCGAACACAGTTAGTGTTTGTCCATTCGTGCAGCTACCAAGGGCACCTTGTTTATTTATTTTGTGTGTATGCCTGAGCACGTGATAGGATCTCGTTCGTTTCCCCACCTTTGATCACATAGTTCAGCCCCTTTCTTCGTCCTCACCCTCTTTCGCTGGCATTAACCCTCTTATGTACTGTCATGACAAATTCTCGCCTGTTCCCTTATCATCCATGTTTTACGTGTTCGACAACTGCTTCGTCCAGTCTGGTTGCATTCCGGGCGAGCAAAGCATTTTTGAGCCGCAACACAACAACTGCCATTTAAAATTCCTGTTCTCACTTATATATGTATTTATTTACTGTTATTTAAAAATGCGCATTCTTGCACCCTGCAAGATCCATAACCTGCAACCCCTAAGTGTGTGGGCGTGGGTGTGTGTTTGAGTATTATCAAGCCTGTCACGCACCACGCTGTAAAATTGAATGCATTTAGATGCGTGTGGGAAACAATCAAAAGCTTGAGCAGATGACCTTCCCCGTTGAATTTACTGCCTGTGTGCACTGAAGAGATCACGCTTCACGTGTTTTTTTTCTCAAGCAATCAAATTTATCGTTATTTGGAATATTTACTTACCGTTCTCTTGGAGAAGCTGCCTGTTTGTGTGACTGTTTATGCGCATTCTGTTTGATCTAACGCGCACATGCTACCACCGTAATGTAATTTATTATTAATTATAATGATAATATTACTACTAGTATTACAGTTATCATTATATCGAACTGTTATTATCATCTGTTCTAAACTGTTAACACTTTGTCAGAAATATGGTGGTGGACATGAACTGGCGAGTGGCTGTACGTCTATTTCGACCATACTTCAGTCAGCAATGAGAATTGAACAAGAGAAATTCTTTTCATCACCATATGCGTCAAACCAATGACTTTTGACCAACCAGGAAAGGGTTACAGCGTATTCGTTTAGGGACCTCAAGGTTGCAAATAGTCAAGACTGGGCCCGAAGTGAATCCCACGGATTGGGTTACAAAATAATCAGCCCAATGAACATCCCCACTGTTATACTAGTTACATTCGGCGGTTGAATACATTGAGAACAAAGGCCTAAATCAGATCATTTTCTTGCGGGATGAGTCATTGCAGTTAGACTCACAAGAATATCTCCCAAGTGGTTGTGAATATTGTATTTCCTGGGCTCAGGTGGATGCTTAATAGAGGCTTGTGATCGCTCAGCTCGCGTTTTAGGTGGGAAAAATATCGTAAACAGTCAAAGTGACACCAATGCACTGATAATGTCACCATGACTAGTGATGAGGCTGGAGAAGTTAGATCATCAAATTAATTTGAACAATCAAGACAGATGACAAATGCTGCGTCAGGAATTCTTTTTGTATACTGTCATCGGTTGCAAAAGTAAAACACTACAGAGAAAATATGAACTGAGTTGCTTGAGAATGTGGCATTCATTGATGCAGGTGTGTGTAAGTGCCAGCGAGTCTGTTCATATCCGAGTGTGATTTGCTCGTACATAATTGACTAAAGCCGTGGTAAGTTCAACGTAAAGTTCATACGTTTTTGAACGCACAAAGTACGGCTAAGCTGAATGATAGATAACGCTTCTAGTACTTTTATGCGACATGGATAACAGAGAACGCGTCTCGAGCGACAGCCAAATTGGATCTACATATCGCCCTTAAGCTTGTGAATAGGGATGGCTCATCGCTTCCTGTACGTACTTGGGTATGTGTTTGACGATTCTAGTTCTTAGGATTCTGACGGTTCTACCGATGTATGTTTCCTTGCAGCTGCAAGAGAAGCTGTACATTCAATGAGAACTAGAATCAGCAGTGAAGCAATTCTTGAATGAAAGCATGAGAAGGTGACAACTGACTGACAGTAGCCGTGATGTCTCGACATAGTGGGATCTCCAGAGCGCGTTTCTAATGTGGTGTTCGATGAGCTTCCCTAATCTGTCTTTCTTTTAAGGAAAAAATATGGTAATACACTACTTTTTATCACCGTGTTGAACTGTGCAAAGGCTGTAGTACTTTGCATGCTGTGGAAAAATAATGGAGTCCGTGCACCAATTAGCGCGCAAAGTAGCGAAAAGACCTTCTATCTCAGTTCTGAGGACATCCTCGGTACATATCTTTCCCGCCTCGAAGAAGGTTCTGACTAATGCGTGTTTATGTTCCATAGGTGAAAAATTATTGAACAGATATTCTTGCTCAGATCACGTTTCTTTCCGAATCACTGACTGCTGGATAGAACCATCCGTGTCCTTAGCACATCCAAGTAGACCATGGCACTGCCTTTTGCTGGTTCAAAAGTAAATTTAGAGTTTTCATGAGCTGCAGTGAATCCTTTCAATATTATCTGGACATCTTTAGACTTCTTCAGGACGATGAATACGCAGTCTACATACCTTTTGTAAGCAGCGGTCTCTTTTATTGCCACATCCAACCACGTTTTGATTATTCTCATAAAACCCTCTGCCAAGATAGGTTCGAGGGAAGAACGCGTACCTAATTCGTTAACCTGTCTGTAAGCTCTTCTGTGAAAGCATTTTTTCACCTATCGAACACAAAAGCACATTAGTCGGGAACTTATTCTTCAGAACTAAAAAGAAGGATACCCATGATACCCTTACAACAGAAATAGAAAGTCTTTTCGCTACTTTGCGCGTTAATGGGTATCCAGGCTGCTTTATTCGTTTCCACAACGTAGAAAGCACTAAAGACTCCACACCTTTCGACAGGGTGACAAAAATTGCATTTACATCTGTATCTTCCTCATAAGGGGGCAGATAGACAGACAGACACAAACAACTGCATCAAGGAATGCCGCATTTCCTCTGTAACGTCGTGCGTTCACGGTTGATGACAATAAAGATGAGGACTTTCTGTGACACCATTTGCCTCTTGCCTTGTTTGTTCAGCGCGGACACTAATTGCGCAGTTTATGGTAACACGATGCGTGAGAAATCTGTTAATTTGCACGCAAGCACAGGCTGTACATGTAATTGTCACAGCTTACAAGGCCGCCAGTTACGGGGCGAAATACGACTGGGTAAAATGGTTATGTCGTATACGAGATGTGTGCATATTGATCATCTTGGCAGTCAAGAGGCAAGGATTGAAAGGCATTCAACAAGTTAGATTGAGGCCATTCTGTCACTTAACGGACCGTCAATAAATTCACACAACAGAAAAACTAGAGAACTCATCTCGAACAGCTGCGATCACAAGCCTATGGGAGTCTCCAGGCTACCGGCAATTATGCGAAAGAAGACAAAAATGCGTCATGAAATGATCCCTGTACGTGACACCTTGTTTAAATATTTAAACTACTATCTCCTGATAGCAGCCGAGAGCAGTTTTCCTAAATTCCGTTTATATTACCGAAAAGCTGGAGCGAGATAACGTGTAAACCAGAGAAACGCAAGAGCGCGCTGACAGTGTACACAGGCGGAGCAAGTGGCGCCACCAAATACGGTAATCGTTCAGGTAAACAAATTTGTTAGTCTTTGCGATCTCGTGTCACATCGGTAGTACTACACCACGAGTGAAAAAGTAACTGCCCAGGTACACCAAGCTGCTGACCGTTTCCAGACTTTCTCCATTTAGAATGAGTAATAGAATCTGCTTGCCAGTCTTGAAGAAGCTCTGTGCGCTTGGATGGAGCATAATGCATGTCGTACTCGGTGATTTTGACGGCCAAGAGACTCAAAGCATCTAGGACGACTTGGGGATCACCTTCCAGCAAGGCAACATCGTCAGCATAATCTAAGCCAACAGTTCTGGCCCCCGATAAAGGTTCCACATCATCGTTTGCAATACCATCAAAGGTTCTTTAGAGCAGGTCTTCCATAAGAAAGTTGAAGAGGAATGAGTAAGTAGGACATCCTTGCCGAAAGCCCACTTGAGAAGACAAAGGACTGTGATAGTTGTCCAAAGACTCTTACCCTGCCCGAGTTCTGCCGATAGAGGTTCCGAGATGGAAGCGTACTTCTCGGGGAACGCACTTCCTTAACGGGCAAATCCATAGGGCGGTCCCATAGATAATCAAAGTCGGCCCTGATGCTCAAGGCTAGGGGCTGTGTGTACCACACAAAGCACGCACTTCGTCGACATCAATGCACTTTTAGTACCGCAAGTAGCCAAGGAAATAACCAGATCCTGATAATACACTAAGGAAAAAGTCAATGTATCAAATATTCCAACAGTTACAAAATACACTGAAAAGCCGGTGGATGTTGCGGATGATTATATTTATTGAAAGAACGTTTTTTGTCGATCATATCTTAACGCTGTAGCAGTACGCAGCTCCAAGAAAGCTGCAGGATCTATGGTTCAGCGATGTGCAAACGAAGCAGTAAGTGACGTGGTTTCAGTTGGTGAAACCAATTTTTATTAGTGTAAGCGGATAATCATTGAACTCGGCTCCCTGGGGTGAAACGACACACAAACTGCCTGGAACTATGTATGGATTGTGTTTGTCTAACTGAAATCATTTTACTCACTAAAGTAAACTATTAACGATAAACCACAGAGCTGACCGCGACATATCATTCTGTTTCCTGCACTAACGTAAATTCTCGATTTCTAAAGCACATGGAGGCGATAGCAGTCAAGAGATGCACCCTACCATTTGCCAACAAAATTATATCTCCGTTACGCCATGGCGATTGAATTTGAACTGGGTATCGTCGTTTGTATACTGTCGACAAATACGTCTTCAGATAAAATCAATAAAGTTCGGTTGATGCCAGCTGAGATTCACCGAAATAATTCAGACGTATAACCGAGATTTCCCTTGGCTCGGTGTTGCTTTTCCAAATACATACTGGGCAAAGAATGTTTAAAATTTAAGTAGTCGTCATATTTTTAAGGAAGCCATATCGTTTCAAAATTTTTTGAAGCTCTACAGAATTGTTGGATCCGAACTTAATTGACAACTAGCTGACATGGTTGCTTTGTTTTAATGAATTAGTATGTGTTTAAATTCACGGATATCGCAGTAATCGTCTGAATATACCACGGTTGACTTTTGTTCGAAAGTAGGTTACGCGCATGCGGAAACCGCGTTTGCCACTTTCCTCACACTTGCTTGGTGACAGTGAACTTGGAGTTTGTAAAATGCAAGCTTTCGGCACTCCACTACCTTCCTTCTTGGTCTCTTCAGAGAACGTTGAAGGTGCACGCAGAAGGAATAGACCACTCCAATAATCTTCGAGCACAGATGGCTGTGCCTTTTCTGACGCATTCCACTGTGCATTTTAACCTAACCTATGAAAACAATGACAATATTAAAAAAGCCAACAAAATCTAGATAAAGTCATCGGTGCCTTGTACAGTGTCTTCACTGGAAGTAGATCCACCCTCTCGAGGGTGGAATTTCTACAATACGCTACTGAGCACAACAGGTTGCGTTCGGTCCGAAACAACAGAAATAGAGAACTCCATGAACGCAAAGGCTCAGTGAGTATATCACACTGATTCCATACTTCCATCATCCGGACACCAATATGGCTGCTAACAGTCTGCTCACTACACTAATTCTCAGCACCAACCTAGCTAGAATAGCAAAACAATAATCAGCGTTGAAAATTAGGGAGAAAACTATAATTAACAATATTATTTCGACTGCTAGGTTGTGCAAATACAAGTGTCACTTTTCATGCCACGCAGTCATGTCTTCCTGCATATGATCCCTGATCGAATGGAACTCGTGGTAGAGTAACCAACCGCGAAAGCCCGATGGCCAAGTGCGTCGGTCCGGCACTGGCAATTAGTCACCCCGACCCACAATTGGGCAAACAGTGGTAGTGCATAATGACCTTGGGAATTATTTCTAATTGTTAACTAGTCCACCATCTGGTAGCTGTTGTTGAATAAACAACGTTGTGTGCATGTCTTTATTCCTATGATAACGTTCGAATTACCATTTAAACTGAGCCATCATGGCTGCACTATGCACTAGTAAAGATGCAACAGAATGTTGGGGAGTATGTTGAAGAATTCAGTGCTACCGAATTACGTCTCTATATATGATAATGACATTCAAGTAGAGGGAGGCAATTTACGTACTAGAAAATACAAATAAAAACTATTACGGGTTCAGTGACCGTCGTCCTTCTGATTGCTGCTGCTCAACAGTAGGAAATCAAAACAACCACCAGTGTGATAAACCATGAAGTGTGCTACAAATAACAGTATCAGTGTGATGAGCAAGTTGTTTTATTCCAAGAACTTCACTTTTCATCATACATAGTCATGTCTAACAGCTTATCGTCACTGGTCGGATGAGGCTCGTGGACCCCATGTAGAAGCCCGGCACCCCCTAAATAGCCTGGTGTACTGGTTCGGCTTTTAATATCTTCCTTCCATGTTACGAAGTGAGAGCTTAACGGCTTTTATCCCATCAAGTTTATAATAGTCTCCGATAAGTGGTATACTATTATTTAATCAAGCCAACTACCGGTTAAATCGTTATAGTGTTCGGTATAATGATTGCGGCAATTTCTTTCAAGCCTTCATATAAAAATGGACGGAAAACAAGAGCGAAACTCGAGTCTGGTGCCTTCGAGGGCAGGTTGGTCGGATGACCTGAGGTTTGCGCGTGAAACGTAGAGTCCAAAAGGACAGTCAACCAAACAAAGATTAAACAATCCCGCACTACTCACAAGTAATTGTGTTAGTTTGTTCTGGCGGAATGCAAAGTACCTGCAGTTATTGCGTGCATGATTAGTTGTGCGTATAGTGTAACTTTGGACATAGCTTGTGATCTCATAATTAAGCAGTTCTACGATAATCACGGCAAAGCAGCACGTCTGGTGACTTTGGATAATCTAGTACAAGTCGGCAAAATCTACTGGGCTTTACTGTTTTATCATTTTTGCCCGTCTTCCAGTAAAAAATTTTGTCATTTTGTAAAGGTTTATTAAAGTCCTATCTTATTCCAGTATCCAGCACCTTTTACCTTAAATTATTCAGTTTCCTAACAGATGAGCACCTCGCTTCGCGTGACAATCCTAGCAGCAATAACACAGTTTAACCTAACCTGATGAGATTGAAAAGTGACCTGTTGGTGTTAAAAGCAAGCTGTTCTAGTGAACCGCGTAAACGCCTAGATTTTTTGAATGACGTTATTTCGTTGTTTTAATTCGAAAATATCTATAACAGCACGGGATATGGAAATACGTGGAATACGTTTGATATTAGGACACTGATCGGGATAGAAAAAACGTTGTCGAACACGCCACAGTCCACACCCGTATTCCCGCCTACACACCGCTAAATCAGCCAGACATGAAGCTGCTTGAACCGTGAAATGACTGGGAAGCGCAGTGGCAGATAAGGTGTAAGACCACTGGTCCACAGTTTGATTTCAGTCATCGGTATTACAATCTTAGTAGAAATAACTAGCTAGTACATCAGCACCTATTCACAGACTTGAGGCTAAATATAAACGACCAACACACGTTTGCCATAACCCACCTCCCTCCTCAGACAGTCGTTTGAAACACGGTGAATTACGTTTTCGTTGCCATGATACGCACTCTTTATCGGCCCGTAATTGTAACCGCTCTAATTAATGAAAGATGTTACGGGACATGACCATCCTCAGCTAGATATAGTCTAATCATACGATCAGTAGGAATGGAAGTTACTGCTATCTCAGTCTCTCCCACCGATACTATCACTTTCTCATGTCAATCCGTAACGGTACCGAAGGAAGCTTATGAACCTCCAAATGACTACCATTGTTTTTGCATCTCTCAATCTTCAGTCACAAAGTTCATTGAGTGTTTATCACAACCGACGGTGGTTATCATGGTGTTCGCACATGATACGATCTAGAGGCGCAAATTCTATACCATTTTCACATTGATTTGAGAAACTATCACACTGATTTGCGAAATTACCACACTGATTTGGAAAACTCTATGTCCAACTTGAGAACCAAACGCAGTGGTTGGTTTTCGCATCAGTAGAACGCATTTCATTGGTCAAGGTTGAACGTACTCGCCGGGAAGACGAAATCTGGTGCCAAAAACAAGTTCAGCAGCCTTGCTGTTGACGTGATCTTTAACGGATGATCGAGGGCCCAAGGGAACTATTGGCAAATTATCACTCCAGAAGTCGGTTGTAACTTCGTTGCAGCTTTCAACTGACGATGTGGGCGCTCCACCATGACACTGGACGAAGGTGGGTACGCGGTTGTTGTGATGTGCCTGCAGTCATGCAGTTTAGCAAATTCGCGAAACAAAGTCCAACAAAGTTGGCTGCCGCGGTCTGCGGTCCCTTTTTTTATTGAATGTCTGCACTTGAGTGCAATAGAAGGGGTATACATTCCACAACCACGAAGGCCCACTGCACTATTAGGGATAACCGGCAACCAGACCCTGAGACTTGGAATGTCGGAGAACCACACATAAAGTCCCAATGGGCCAGGTATGGTAAGGATCCGGACTATAGTGAATTAATACCTACCACCACCATAGGTGGGACGTCATAAATAGCAACCCAATGTTGCAGAGCGTCTTAGTGATCTGCTTTGCAGCATTGCCTGCACTTGGTACTGAAGCAGGCCATCGGGTAAGACGATCAACATCTGTCAAGATGTGTGTGCGTCCATTTGACAGAGGAAGTGGACCTGTGAGGTCAATGTGGATGTGCGAAAAACAAACGCCTGTAGCAGAAAAAGTGATGGGAGGCAAAAAAAAACGTGATTGATTTTTACGCTGTAAACATCTTTTAGTCCATTGTGCACCTCAGAATTCATATTGGGCCAAACACTCAAGCAGCAATACGTAACGTTCGCCCAAACCCAGCCCAGTTATGAAAACAGAGGGCATCCCACTGAAAAACGTTGGGAAGCCCTACCGGTCTCTAATGGAAATAGCGCTGGGAGTGGCTAGTGCATGAAAAAAACGCGCAGAATTGATTCAACCTGCTTGCTATTTACTCGCAATTCGTTTTAATGTTCAATCTAACATTTTATCCACTATCCATTACAAATTACCCAATAACAACATATTACATCAATTGAAAGAAGTGTTTTATATAAAAGCATAATGTGCACGTGTATAAAAAACTGGTTATTATTCAGTTTTTGTCATTCTCGCCTTCCATACTATGGTCTAAATTTTTTCCAACTTGTGATCCGTAAAAAGAAAGTATAAGTGTTGTATCAAGTTATGTAATCAAGATGAAAAATTGCATCGTTTCATAATGAAAAGCGATGGAATAGCATCAAATTGCTGAAATTAAAAGCCATGACAAAGCATTGTAATTCCGAAAGGAAACAAAAAAAATATCCACGAAATGTGTATATACATCATATATATATATATATATATATATATATATATATATATATATATATATATATATATATATATATATATATATAGCACTGGTCCAGACACGAATAACTATGATAAATCACAGTTGTGATTCATTTGTGGGCTCTTCAATGAAGAGCATCCAATTACACTCCAGACAATTCTTATTAGATCCTAGTGAACGTATAACATCGGGGTGTACAAGTATGAAGATAAGTGGGCAGAGGAGTACCGGGTACGCCTACCTGGGGAGCGGCACCAACCGCGAAACCGGTTGTGTGCCTCCACGGGAATTCTATCCACACGTTTACATACTGCTTACTATCAGTATATATAGACGGAGTAAAATTTTATTGCTTAATAACAGAGTGTAGTCGAAATCATTGGTAGGTTTTCGACGTTTTGGTCACCACGGGTAACCTTTTCCAAGACTGATTTTACAACCGAATGAAACCGGAATGATAGTTTAGAGCAACTGGCTGTTGGTCACAGTGTGTTCGTGTGTTGGTCTGTGTGCTTGTGATGTTTAATGCAAGGGTTGGGTTGAATCTCCGTCCATACTACGTGTCTGTTACAGTGGGGTCACTTGAGGTCAACAAGGTGTTATGACCCGTTTTGGTGTTTATCCATCCGCGTCGTAAGTGCCATCCATACGCTTGCAATCTCAGCCTCATCGTTGCGGTCGAGACACGATTGGTGGGCATTAATTGCCCGAGCCTCCGCGTAGATACACTTGGTGTACGTACGAAACCCACACAGGAGGATTCTGGTATTTTCGTAGTCGTTGGTGTGGTTTTCGGATATGGCTTGAAGTGCGATTGCGGAGTTGCGTTCTAAGTTCCTTAAAGCCATTTGGTCCCTCGGTCTGCATTTTTCCTTACTTTTGTGTTCTGCGATTCTGGTTTTGACCTGTCTGCATGTTTGTCCAGTGTACTGAGCAGGGCATTCTTTGCAGTTGATCATGTAAACACAGTTGTTCTGTTCGTGTATGTGTTGAGAGCTATTGGTTCTTGTGAGGTGACGTCACGTTATCCATTTGGAAGAAAACGCGAACACCATACGCACCAAGTACTTTCCTGATTGTCTCCGATGTGCCCGATCTGTACGGGATACCAACGGAGGTTAGCCAGTCTACGTCCTTCTTGTCGTGTGTTGCTGACTTGTTTCTTAACACATGGGTTGCTAGTCCTCGTGGGTAGTTATTTAGGAATAAAATTTTACCATAACATTTCACATTAAACATCGATTTTTCGATAAACTCCGAACCGATCTCGGTTCTGACGCATTATATAGGCATGGGTGGAAAAAACTCTATCACAGGTAGTGGGATACCAACTTAACTGCCGGAACAATATGGCAATAGGTAAAAAGTCACTCACCTGCATATTGTTTTTGATTCACCGCGACCTCGAGTGTTGTCAAGCCAGCGCTTGTCTGCGTATGAACATCGGTTCTTCCACGAATATTCATTACCATGAACAGCATCTTGCGGTTGAATGATAATAAAGTTGATCAACTAACCATTGACCGCCGCGAATATTTCCCCTAGTGGCACATTGCCCACTGCCAAATTCTGAGAACGTGCCGGTAACCGATGGGCAGAGAAATGACTGAAATTTCAAGAAACGAATGACGTAGCTCATTCTAATTCGCTGTATAGATTACCAATGTCCTATTTTAATGGTTATTCGTTTCCGTTGATTGCGTTACAAATGCAGCGCCAATTGTTTCAACTGGCTGGGATTTTCCCGGCTGCAGCCATTCTGGCCGTGCTTTGTTCGCTAAGGTTAGCTCTGTGCTCCTTTTGCTTTAGGTGCTGATGATCCGTGCTGACTGTAAAGTGTTACTGACATATCAGGTTATCATTTACCAATTAGTAAATGATAAGCTGAATAGTAAAAACTGCAGTATTGTGCTATAATTGTACTTGTAACATGATGAGGTGCATTTTCTCGATGAAGTATTTTTCACGTAACTCTTGATGATACCCAGGTAGTTTTGTAAAATCCATAAAGCTTCGATGTGTTCGTATTGAATGCTCTGATATCGTGTGACATCTGCAGTATGGTTTTCAATTATGCTATCGTGTCGTTCCATTACTTTTACGGTTAACAAATAAGTGTATTTTAGGACCTTGTTACGTATTATCGACGGACAATGGCCGATATGACGAAACAAAAGGGATATTATCTGAAAAAGAAAGAACTTAGCTCACTGATGTGTGCTGTTTGTGATAAAGCCACCCTATGGGAACATCGGCATGGTTGCCCTAAGTGGGATTTGCCAGGTGAGGTTATTCAGTGACAATTTTACTTTCTGTTCAGACTCAACACCTTTAGGAGTTGCAGGTGAATGCAGCGCTGTGGTTTCCGAAGACGTGTACCGTGAGGAAGGGCGATATGCGATTGCAAGAGGCGAACGCGGTCTGCCGTGTGCTTCCACATAACAACCAACAATGATGGGTAAATTACTCCGTTGAGTCATGCTATACCAAACGAAACAGTTTCGGCGGCTCAGACAGTTTGTGAACCCGAAATTACACCTGAAGAAAGGCCGACAGTGTCAGATAAACCCTGTTTCTATGCTCATTTTCGTATTATTTACTTCTTTGACCAGCCTACGACGCACATCACAGTTTGAAGAGGAGAGCGGTTCGCTGCTTAACTCACTATCGAAGGCTTTCATCCGATATCAACTGACGCTGGTGCAACAAAAGCGTATATTGGAGGCTATAAGCAAACATATACCGAACATACGTCGGGATCCAAGGGCATTGTTGCGCACGCCACAGGATTGTCCAACCACAACATTGGAAAATGGCGAATATGTACACATGGGTTTAACCGAAGGCTTGCAGATGCAGTTGAGTAACATCATCGCTGTACCCGACGAAGTCTTCCTCCAGTTAAACTGTGACGGCACTTCTGTGTTTCGTTCTTCGGACCTGCAGCTGTGGCCTGTCCTTGCTAGGGTGGTTAAGCCTCATTGCTTGCCCGTACTTACCGCCGGTTTTTATTGTGGCCGTGGAAAACCATCAGAAGTGTCACCTTATGTGAGTGAAACTGTCAGAGAGCTGAACCACTTTTGACAGAAGGCCTAAAGCTTGGTGAGAGGTCTGTGAAGTGTCACCTGTCATCTATGATCTGTGATACTCCGGTACGGGCCTTCAATAGACAAGTGAAAGGTCCTACTGGCTACTTTGGCTGTGATAAATGCATCCAGCGTGGATTTCACTGCGAAAAAGGACGACATTCACCCTTGTCAAATGCAAGTTACGTGACAACGAGGCTTTTCGATCACGTCGACACCACAAACATCATGTTGGCGTGAATCCTTTTCTTTCACTCCCTATTGACATGGTTAAACACTTTCCACTGGATTACATGCACCTTGTTTGCTTGGGTGTGATGAAGAGGTTGATTGATTTGTGGTTGTTTGGGCCGCGCGACGCATTTAGCCGCTTGGACAAAGCTGCTACTGCAGAACTGGGAAGCCGTATACTTCAGTCACACCCAGACACGCCGTGTGATTTTCAGCGACTCTGTCGACACGTACATAATGTTGAACGATGGAAGGCCACCGAATTTCGCATGTTTCTTTTGTATTTGGGGCCGGTTTGTCTGAAAGGATTATTGTCGGATGATGCGTATGATCACTTTATGTTATTGTTCGTTACCATTTACATACTGTGCCACCCCTTTTTGTACAAGACTTGTAACGCATTCGTAGAAACCATCCTGCGTAGATTTGTACAAAAAATGAGTTCCCATTATGGTATTTCTAACATCGTGTGCAATGTTCACGCCGTTATTCATTTACCGGCAGACGTTCTTTACCATGGTACGTTAGACTTTCTCTTGTTTCCCCTTTCAGTCCTTCTTACGGACAATTAGATTCTCCATTCGAGGTCCCAGGAATCCTGCTCAGCAGCTGTATCGGCGTTTGCGTGAGAGAACACTTCCCGATAAAAACGAATCATCTGAGGCCATCCCTGATGACGCTGGGAATGCGGCTACCCGTTTCCGGGTATGCAAGACCGCGATGGTGGTGAGGGGATGGTTCTGTCTTGCTTACCACCAAACAACATTGTCGTTGCAGGTAGGAAACCAGCAGTTGTGGAGAGCATTTCTGGGGATTCCATAATTATTAGTTATTTCGTAAACACACGCGATTTTTTTCTTACGCCGATGAGATCCAGTCACTTGTACATTTTTTCTGTTGACGGACTGGATGACAATGTTGTCGAAGTTTCTGTTGATATCATTTTGTGTAAATGTTTCCGTATTTGTTTCACTAGTAATAATGTTTTGATACCCATATTACATACCTTCATGAAGTAAAACTTCTCTTTTTAAAACAGATGTCCTAGATCTTTGTCGTTACTTTAACATGCGACCGAATGAACTAACCGTTTTAGATGTACTTGGTCGTCATGTTTGATGTTGATGACTCGGTAGCCATTGTTCACAGCAACTGGCTTACTGATGGGAACCAGGTGCGTTGGCCGAAGTCATCCACTTTTCAGGCTTACCAACGCATAATGTTGGACGGTGGATGTTTGCCGGAAACGGTGCCAGCATACGATTTTCATGAGATTTATTAAGCAGGTAACATTCCCAGTTATATGCATTCTTCTCAGATAATCTCAAAGATGCAATTGAATTCGAAAGGAATTTTCTTTCCGAATCTGGTATGTCAGCGTCAACGGATGATACCTTGACCATGACACCATTTTCACAGCGGTACACCGTTCGCCGCAGGTACATTGTTATACGTTATCACATTCCTTTTAGAATACCGGTACCATTGTCATTGGATGACAGTACTGTCGAGATCCTCTGTCGCAGAGGATTCGAAGGGAGTCTCCGATACAGTCACCCGACTCCCCCGGTGATATCATGGCTCTTGGCCATTCATCACCGATGTAAGTCCAGTGCGAACTTCTCATTTCATATTACTTATAGTCCACCAATATTGAAGTCTCAGAGGAGGTTTACGGAAGATGCCACATTGTCAAACGTGGCCGGTCCCAGGTATGTTGCGTAAAATTTACTAATACTGCTATATTTCAATTAGCACAACACAACTTGTAACAACGCCCTTATCTCCACAGCATATGCCCGCTTACGCCAAGAAGTGGCAAGGTAACTTTCTCATTATCAGCTATTACGATTACCAGACTACTTTGAACGTATGCTATCAAATCAAAATGGCCTTCGCAACGACATGGCTTTGATGATCGCCAAACTGAATAGCATTATTTGTCGTCTGGATGCGACAAGTATCACGGACTACGAGCCTTCACAGGCCAACAGTATGAACGATCTTCTGAAACTGGAAGATCTTACGGTACTGGACAACTTTACGGGCACTGTAAGTGACAGAATAATTCCGCATCATATTATAAGGTCAACGCACTCAAGCGTCATCTATGCACCGATCTTGGATCAAGTATCCGCCGAATGCTTGCATCTTTGATCGGGGAGAATTTGGCACTCACGTGCAATTGGACCGGAACAGCTGGGAAAATTGCAGTGGGAAGTTTCAAGTTTCCTAACGTCATCATTGGTCAGTCTAATGTAATGTAACTACTGTTTATTTACAGATGCCATAAAATCTACCTCTCGTTTCCGGGAGTCTTCTACGCTGGAGATCGAGCATACCATGAAACGATGGTTTACCGACGCAAGAGATCGCTGCTTAGGACGCAAAACTGCCAGGTACGTTCACTGATCACGCATTCGTAGTCCCATGGTAAGTTTTTTTCATTTACACAGACGACGATAACGAATGTCATGATTCACCTTAGTTAACAAAATACCGTTTCGGAGTCGGTAGTATATATATAACTACAGTAGTATATTTGTATGTATATAATTAATCATATCTATACATATATTTTTTTCGTTCCACAATTCATCTTATTTCTGATTCACACTTTTGTTATCCTTTGCAGATCTCGGCGCGAAACAATTTGATGGGAAGAAGTCTGTTCGGTAGAGTCAGATTGTAAATATACCCGATATATAAAAATTTTACTTCATACGATTTGTTCGTTTTGAAATGTCTAAGGTTTAGCATTTTGGAAGAAGTCTCATTAAGGTTGCACTGGCCGTTGTAAGACTTTAGATCATGCCGTCCTTAGGTAAACATTGCTCTGGGAATGCTATGGAAGAGTGCAGCGTGAAAGAGCTTTCGGAATGCAGTAGCATGTAATTATAAAATTGCTTTTGCAAAGTATGTGGGGATAAGACTGTTCACGTAGGTAACTTGATCGATCAGTTGACTACTTGCGTAAATTTCGGACAAGCTAGAATTGCATGATCGTTGGAGGTGCGTGTGCGATTTCGAAAATTGGGTTTAAATTTAAAAGTGGATTGAAATCGTAAGCCGATTTCGGCTTGATTCCGGTATGCCTTTCCGGTGCCGGCACCCCACCGGTAACAATACCGGTGAGCTACCGGAACCGGCCCGGAACCGGTTTGCCACTAGGGTTACGGCCATAAACTGGTTGTCGTTTAGGGCCTCCAAGCCAACAAGAATCCACTGCAACTTGTTCGCCGATGAATGCAGTCAACACGTTCCGCACAGTCTCAGCCAAATCAGTGCAAACATAACGCTTGAGCGCTGAAACTTGAAGATCGTTTATATCAATTAATAATCTCACCATGCTCGCTCCCGATACCCGTGTCACGTGCTCTCCTTAGGCATCACGGCGTATATCTTATTTAGATGACTGTAAACAGTCTACAGTAATACGCCGCTGGGATAATGAAAGAACAAAATTCACCAAACTGTAATAATTATGAAGAGTAAAACGTCTGCTATACGTGTCTACAACAATGTGTACTATAAATAACAATTTCATCATAAATACATGTGCATTACACACAAGCTGCTTATATATCATGAAGAATGCATAAAACTAAATAGTACGCTACATTTAAGCTGCTCGTACATATAATGGCAAGGATATTTATTACTGGACTGCTTCCTTTACCAAGAAACTACCGCCCACCATCACGATATGAACCGTACCAGTATGGTGCGACCTGGTCACAAGGGTAATGATTAAAATAAATGGGCCTAACTGGCCCACAACTTAGTCTCCAGAATTTTCACGAACATCATCGCTTTATAGTGTTTTGTAAATTTATTAATAATTTGTGAAAAATTATGCGAAATCTACTGCTTCAGTGCTCCACCCCAAAGCTCCGTTGGGAATTGTGCCGCTTGGGAAAGCGGGCAAAAAAGAAGTTTGAGAGACGCTCCGATGTCAGGGTGAGAACGAGAACGTAAAGGATCTTCCTGTTGGAGATAAGAACAGCAGGATGGGGGGTACCGGTAGACTAGACACAGGATTGTACCATCGGCGGAAGGTAAGGGAGAATCCTTCAGCTGGACTGTGGTGGATGTACACAGGTTAGGTAACGACCGATCGCCTAGCTGGCTTTTCGCCTCATCACATTTTGTGATTATTTTCTCGATCTAACAGTAATTCTGTCATGTCAGATCTTTTGTCTCATTAGTTTTTAGATCCTCGGTTGGATAGTGACTGATACTCTCTGTTAGAGGTATGATTACCACGCAAGTTTTCGGACCACTGAAAAATAGTACCGTAGATTTCTGTGCGCCCACCGGTCCTCTGTTTTGCGTATCCGTGGGACTACGCTTTGCTCAGTACCTATCGCCACTTGCCAGAATTGGCATGGAATGTTCAGTCGCGTTCGACTGTTACAACGAATGGCGCAAAAGAACCAACGGCTGGAGAACCATATTCAAAATGTACGGGTCTCACATAAACAAACGCGCACGTATATACGCATTTTATGTAAAATTTGCTCATATAAATACTGTCGAAAATAGTCGGATTAACATAATACACAGAAAAGGGGGATTGTTTTTTAATATACATTCCTTACATTTATATATGTAGTTACTCCTTTTCTTCTCATTGAAGTAACCATTTTTTGTACCAAAATTTTTCTTATTACGTGGTTACCTTTCTTTGGATAGGCCTGAGCGACACACAAGAGAGTGAGGTGCGGGGGTGGCGGACTCGAGAATCCGTGAATCTGCCACTTCTCCCGAAACCAAACCTTATTGGCACCCCTGATCCCCAGAGGTAATTGATCTACCAAGATACTGTAGTGGCCAGGCTGTGAGCAGTCGTATTGGTGTTTGACTAATGTAAATGTGGGGTCCGTATGATGCACTTACTCAGCCTTCGCGCTCATAGAGTTTTCCACTTTTGTTGTTTTAGATCGAACACAAGCAACCCCCCTTTCGGTGGGGCACTGGTCCTTGCATACTACAATACTACACAAGGCGGATTACAAATTGTCGAGGCTAAGAGGGATTCACAAAAGAGTCCACTGGAGCAAGAAACTGGACTTGACTCCCAGGATGAAGCAGCAAGCCCTGTGACATAACCTGAGACAATAATCTCTTGGACGGCGATCTTGATTTGTCAAGCCTTTCTAGCTACTGAAGGACCAAGGATCCCAAATAGTTGAAGCATGGTGGGGCTTGAGCCCTTGAACCTGCAAGAAACCGGACTGTTATTGGCATTGGCCACCAGTTCTATGCTCCTATCATGCGTCGATACTGCAACATTATTCCGAATTTGAGTAACACGCAGCCAAAATGGCGAATCCCGAGATTTAAAACAAGACTGATTCCCAAAGTGTACGGTACCAGATTTTAAGTTATAAACATACAAAGTACATGAAAACTTCAGCTGCACGGCTAAACGATTAACAAGTGGGAACCAAGGTTCAGCAAAATTCAAGACCAAATAAAATCAGAGACAATCAGAGTTCAAGTCAAAAAAGTGCCATTGGAGACATGAGCAAGAGTTAAGATGTAGTGACTGGTGTGTGTTGTTGAATATGAATCTTTTAAGTCATGCTTTACTTGTACATTACAGTAATTGGGAAGGATATTTATCAAACACGTTACAGAGGCCCTGCGCACGTTTAAAATTAACCGCAAGATTTCTGATACGAAATCTTTTTGGCTGTGCAATATAAACGTAATCTTTGCGTGGTAGGCATTTTCAAAGCCCTCCCCCCCGGTGTCTATATCTGGACAGTGGCCTCCTGATTCCGTCTCGAAAATGCGGTGTTGGGAGCAAGGTTACACAGCAGCAACACAACCATCTGGACAACCGATAGATCTGGATAACTTTCATCTAAACTGCATTGAATGCAACTACAATGTAAGCTGAGCTACGAAAACAGGATTGCTGTGAACCTCAAGGTGAACCCTATAGTGTGCTGTACGTGTAATTAACGGCCACTCAGTAAAATGCAGTGGGGTAAGTCAAAGATGAAAAACGGAATAAGAGCGTGCTTCGAGCAAAAAAGGCCAAGAATCTTTTGCGATTCATTCGGGAGATATACAGATTATACAAAAGAGCGCCCGAAATGTCCACTGGAGAGAACACGCACATCCCTGATAAAGTTGAAAAGGAAATCTGTGATAGCAAAGTTTACGAGAATATTGGGCTCCTATCATCGTGTAAGCCATCAGGACCGGATGGAATTCATCCAGCTGTACAGTAATGATGAGCTGCTTCGTTAGCCAAAAAGCTGATGTTTCTATCCAACTCATCGTTGGAAGGTGAGATCTAACAGGATTGGCTGATGTCCACCGCCTCTCCGATCCACACAGGTAGCTGAAGGGAGGCATGCGCGAACTATCGACCGATAAACCTGACGTCAGTAATACTGGAAGTCAGTGAATGGTTAATCCGAGACCGCATAACTGAGTACCTAGGTCACTTGTCGGTTCTACTTCAACAGCACGGATTCATTTCCCGAAAGACACTCTTGGCTAACCTGACATACTAATACTTACATGAAGTAATCAGAAAATTAGACACAGGGGTGAAATTCTCTATTTGTATTTGGTTCTGTTGATCGCAGGCTGTTACCGGGTAAACTGATAGAATTTAGGTTCAACCTGCTGGTAGAGAAACTGATCATCAGCGGGCTTACTGTAATGTAGTTTCAGGTGAGGGTGGAACGGGCTTTGTCCAGGATGGGAAGATCGCATATCTGTGTACCGCAGAGATTGGTCCTGGGCTCCCTTCTGTTTGTCCTGTCCATTAATGACCTAGAAAACTGTACAGCAAGTGCTACAAGTTTGCCTATGAAGTCAAATCAACTGTGGCGGCTCCAGTAGGCACCGTACAGTGGGATCTAGATAGGGTATAAGCGTGGCCAGCGGCGTGGAATTTCTGTCTTAAAATGAATAAATGCAAACATTTCATGGGATAGAACTACAGCCCAAAATATATATGTGACCATCAGGCAGTCAGACTGCACTTGTTTAAATTGTCCTGTTCAAGATTAGGAAAGGACCTAATAGAGGACACATCAGCCAGACCTGGGAAATCTCTCTTTAAACCTCCGGAGAATGACAGATCGTGATAACGTAGGCACCAGATTGAGAAGACCATGAAGGAACAGGAACTAGGAGTCGGCCGTTTGCTGTAACGTCTATAAAAGCGCGGAACAAATCAACAGATCACTGAAGCAAAGTCGATGGGTGGCTTAAAACATCAACGGGACACGGCCTAGAAGGGATTGTTTGTTGAGGGCAGCGACTGGAACCCTATCCATCACTGTTCTACCCTTCTTATTCCGCCTACAATATGCTTTTTCATTAGGCGACAGGTCAGGCAGACTTGATGACTAACAGCCTAATCCCAGAGTCAAATAAGAATGGAGAACCTTGGCAGGTTTATCCTGTCCCCCAGCTCTCAGCGGAACCTACAACGAATAAACGACTCTTCATAACGTCGAAACACCCTCAGATCAAAGAGCTCACAATGCAAGAAACTAAACGATGTTGTACACTGCCGTCAAGTCCTGGAAGCTGAAATGAACTGAACTAAACTAAACTGAACTGGACCGAAAAAACGCGGCATTCGTGGAAATACATAGTGGTGGCTTTTATTCAACTATGGGTGACTGTAGGCCGGTAAGTCCAACTAGCATCGGTAGCAAAGTTCTTGAAAAGGTCATCCACGAGCACATCCGTACGAAATTACTAGAGGATTCTACGGTTAACCCGGCCCAGCGTGGATTCCTAAAACATTAATACTGTCCAACTAATCTCTAGTGTTTCTTAGACGAGGTGAACTGACAACTGGCGGAAGGCATGCAAGTCATATTTTGCCTTCTCCATCTAAGCAAGGTTTGGAAATGAAAAATTATTATCTGCTGCAAAGCACTTTGGGGTTGTCTGGCATAAGTGACTGACTGACTTCCAAGCGTGAGAGAGACAGGTGCTCAAGTGTGATGGATGTAACCAGTGGAGCCCCTGAAGGATCTTTTCTAGGCTCGATTCTATTCTTACTGTTTATTACCGACTTCTCATCTGCCCTCCGATCACCCAGTTTCATTTTGCGGAGGATATGGAAGTTGTGGGATCTTCGGACAAGGACGACCTAGGCAGGGAATTAAGGGCCTAATAATCGTAGTTTTCGAGTGACCCGGGTTCCGTTGTCCGGTTTACCGCTCAGTGTTGGAGAGGAGTCCGCGGAGGTTGTTATATGTGCTTGATTTCGTGTGCCAATATTGACACAGCTTGGTTTTTAGGTTGAGTTGACTTTTGTATCTTCTGTAGAGAGAATAGGGTTGGGAAACATATAAAGGATTATGCTTGCTGGTGTAGCGTGCAACAATTTCAGTGCTATAAACTGGGACTCTACTCAGTTCTAACTCCATTCATAAGCGGCGGCTGTACCCAAATGCACGTGTAAAGACTATTGTCACATCCTCGACCCGCCAGCTCACCCCTCGCCAGGAATCGCCCGACAGTTTGTCCGGGGTGCCTTTTATTCCACACAAACAACTTAGGCATATTTTTCACTAGGGCCGTTTGTAGATGCCGTCCGAAATAATAAGGAAATAATGGAGGGTCCCACCGACACCCCATCACAAAACAAGCCTTCAGCTTCACCAGAGGATTTAGACCAACAAGTTAGGAACGGTGGCGTATCAGGGTACTGTATGTTGTTGACGCGTGTGGGTGTGTAGGAGTGGCTGTTCGTCAAATGAGGCTGGGAGGCAGGATCTTAGTACCTGATGACCCATGACGTTTATTTGACCTGGTTCACAAATGGTAAAATTGATATCCCAGTTCCCCCTTCTCTGTCGTTCACACTCGTAGTCGACTTTCGCGCTTCGGGCTCCTCGCTTCCCATTTTCTTCTCATCCACTTGCGCATCATTGACTTTTTATCTTTCTTGAGGTATTTCCTAACGTTTTCGAAGTTTATATATTTTTTCGTTCCCTTCTACCTTTTTCATCTTCTCTCCCACTTTTGTCCCGTTTTTCTTTTCGTTTTCCGCTTCTTTTTATATCCCCACCTTTTGTCTTCTTGTTTCTTTTGCGCTTTTAGCCGGCCGAAGCGTACTACGCTGTGCTCCGTTCTATCCTCGTTTTTTTGGTCTGTTCACGTGGACTGCACCAACGGCGAGAAAGATGGTGTTCAGCCGCTTGATCAGAGTGTTATAAAACTTAACAGATGACGAGTTTGTGGTGTGCTCTGGTGTCTCTTCTGTCTGGTCCTCCGCCTAATGTGCTATACACGACTGTAGCTATCGGTGAGGAGGCAACTAGATAGAAAATATAGAATACCTGACTCTTTAGACCAAAATGTGCTAGTCCTGGAGAAAATGAAGTTTGTTCAACGATCTCATGCTCGATCTAAGGAAGAATAAAATTCAGGCTTTCTGGATAGCACCTCGGAGCTTCAAAGCAACGCGTAGACCAAGTCGATGTGGAGTCCAAATCAAAACGAGATTGTTCCGCAGAGTCTACGATACTATTCGTCAGTTAAGATAAAAGTACGTAGCGATGATACCTTCGACAGTGAGCTTCACTCACTACCCAGCCAAAAGGTAGTCAAAGTAAGGACGGCAATCTGTACGAAAAGAACATTTGACCAAGAAGTACAAACAGAAAGTACCTGTCCAGTGGTCCAAGCAAACAGAACGAATTCTGCATGCCTAATCAAGCCCAACAAACAATTTCCTGGGCGCGGCAGCCAAAGATCAACTTAAAAGAACTGAATGTTTACAACCCGCCAACACGAGCGAGAAAACGAAACCGAACCGCAACAAAACAAACTGCCCCAAGTCATTGCGACTCATAGTCATGCCAGATGTTCACAAAGCTACCTCAATAAGGAAGCACGACCATAAAAGAAAGAAGTAAATGCCGACCGCAAAACAGTATCAAAAAGAATAATGTTGGAAAGAGTAGTCCAAGATCCGTCAGGAAAATATACAGAGGTAACAGATGAGGAATTTTCAATCATTCAGGATGATTCATGGCGGCTTCATCTCTGCACTACGTTATTCCTGAGCAGAACCCAACTCCCAAACAAGTTTCGAAAGTAACACATTCGTGTAACCAGACCAACCCAAACACCCGCTAATCACCATCACACCGTTGCACGAATGGTATTATCCTAAATGCTTGTAAGGTTGGTTAGACCTTACTTCGCGGTATCCTTAGTAAACGCGTGCTTTGGTCCGTTGTGCTGCGGGGGCCACTTGCACGTTGCCCTAATGCTCGGCACTGTACGAATACGTTAACCAAAGCGGTAATCTCCAAGACTCGTGAGAACGAGAGGGCGATCGGGAGAGGCAGTGGCTAGCGTGTATTTCAGAGCGTGCTTGAGAGCGTGCGCCAGAACAATCGTCAAATGGCAACCGCACTTGGCAGTCAGCGTTCGGTTAAACAATAAACGTGGTAAAAGTATGAACGAAGATGGCGGTCGCGTCAGTTACGGACGCTGGTAGGGAGTTCCACGGGCGGCATTTAAGTACCTAGAAACTGCGATTTCCAGCCCTCAGTAGTGGAGGCTTCCTCTCCAGGTTTAGGGCTTGACCGGTAAACAAATAATTGGGATGCTCCACAAATGAATGAGGCCACCTCCAGTCCTGTAAGGTTATCCCGATAGTGAGTAACAAGTAGCCAAAACGGCGAATCTCAAGACAAAACAAAAGTAGCTCGCAAATTCTACGGCGCTAGATTAAAGAATTATACGCGCTGAGGTTGTATACAAGCTTCAGCTGTACGGCCACAACTATTAACAGAGAGAATCAAAGTTGAGCAAGAATTTACGGCTGGATACAACCGTCACGGCAAGCAGAGGTCAAATCAAAACATGCCACGGCATGCCTAGTGTAACGGGCAAGGCGGATCTGGGTGAGTAGGCGAGATGACGGTCGGTCTAAAATGAATCCGAGATAGACTCGGTGTTAGTATTTGGTAAACAAACACTGGGCCGACGTCCAACACACCGTTCTCAGGCCGCTCACACACAGGAAGAACACAGACACCAGCAGAACGCGTGTATTAGGCAAAAGTCTATTAACATCCGGGACGCCGGGAGTCCCAGGGACAGGCGTAAAACGAAAGGTAAGAAGAGATTCACTGGAGTTCAGTCTCGTTGGAAGGTTCTTGTGGGCCGGACTGGTTGGCACATAGGCCTGAAAGGTAATGAAACAGAGACAGCATATGGATCAAACAATGGAAATGATAATGTCATATTCACATATTGGCCCTAAGAGAGCTACTGCCATTACACCATCCCCTCCCTGAGTGAAAAGGTGTTGTCCTCAACACCTGTCAGCTTCCGGTATGGACTTCAACTTCATCAGCTACATCCGGTACCGTGATACTGGTATCTCGTCGTGATTCTTCTCGGAACGCCCCTGCTCTTGTTGCTGGTTTTAACCGATTAAAATGCACTGTCATGGGTCTAACATCCACATGGTCCGTCGGCGCAATACGGCATGTGGCATCATTGAACACTTCCAGTACAGTATAGGGTCCAGTCCACTCCCGATGTAGCTTCGCTGGTCTTCCTGAGGGTGGGATCGGATTATGTAGGAACACTTGTTCACCGGGTTGTAGTGGCTTCCCTGCAACCCACTGGTCATAATATTCCTTTTGGTGTCGGAAGGCGCTTTTCAATCGTTCACGAGCTAGCAAATGGGCGCGTCCTAACTCCTGTTTCAACTTCCATGCGAATTCTGTTGAGATGAGCGGATCTGGGGTACTCCCGGGAATTGCTAGATCTGACGGCAGTCGCATCTCGCGTCCCGATACCATGGCAGATGGAGTGTGTCCGGTTGATGAATGTACTGTTGCCCGGTAAGCTAACAAACAGCGGGAGATCGCCTTGTCCCAATCCCGAGTAGAGCAGTCATCAACGAAGGCTTTTAACAGTCCCTTTAACGACCGATTCGTCCGTTCAGTCTGGCCGTTACCTTCCGGATGATACGGGGATGTGCGTGTTTTACTTATCCCGCATAATTGACAAAGCTCCACGACCACAGCGTTCTCGAAACTTGTGCCCCGATCTGAATGTAGTTGTTGTGGTGCACCCCAGCGAGATATCCACTGTTCAAAGATAGCATCTGCAATCGTGATGGCATCGACGGAGGGCAATGCCACCGCCTCACACCATTTTGTGAAGTAGTCCACCATCACAAGAATATACCGATTCTTTCTGGGGGTTTCAGGTAATGGTCCGACAATGTCCATTCCTACAATTTGGTTAGGATAACCTGCCGGCATTGCTTGTAACGGAGCACGATGTCGTTTCTGTGGTGGTTTAATCTGAATACATTCTATGCAGCGGTTACAAAAGTTTATTACATCCCGACGCTGCTGGGGCCACCAAAATCGTTGCGACACGGCATGGTCCATCTTGTGTTGCCCCGCATGACCCAACTCGGAATGCAACTTTTCTAACACGTACTGCACCCTCGATTGGGGCACGATCATTCGGAGGCCATAATTCTCTCCGTATTGATAGTACATCACCTCCTCCTGAATCGATAGCCGTGGCCAAGCAGACCAGAGACAAAGGCTTTCCCAGCTACAACCGGCCATCTCCGCCTTGGTGGGTTTAGTCTGACCACTCTTCAACTTGTCATAGATTACTCTCGTTTCTGGATCATTTCGCTGAATCTCTGCCCACTCCGTTTTCTGCGTTTCCAACAGGACCGTGGCCACCTGGCAAGTCGGGCAATCACCATGCTGGTTGTGACGTCGGGACAGGGCGTCGGCATTTATGTGCTTTCGACCAGGTCGGTGTTGACATTCGAAATCGAACTCTTGCAGCCGCTCTTGCCAACGGGCTACTTGTCCTTCAGGTTCTTTGAAATTTTGCAACCATTTCAGAGACTGATGATCCGTTCTAACTGTAAATCGTTTCCCTAGTAAATAGTGCTTGAAGTGGCGTACATACGTTACCAGTGCAAGCATTTCTTTTCTGGTTGTGCAATAATTCCTCTCCGGCTTGTTCAGGCAACGACTGGCATAGGCGATCACATGTTCTTCATTATCGCGGCCCAGTTGAGAAAGAACTGCCCCGATCCCCGTTTCACTGGCGTCCGTATCCAGGATAAAGGCACCTGCTGTTTCGGTGAGGTCTGGGAATGCGAGGATTGGAGCCTCGGTTAGACATTTTTGGAGCGTTTCGAATGCTGTTTGACACTCCGACGTCCACAGAAATTTTCTGTCCTTCTCTGTAAGCCGATGCAGCGGAAACGCGATTCGGGCATAGTCCTTCACAAAGCGACGGTAATATGATGTCAATCCAATGAACCGCCTGACGTCGGCTACGTTCGTCGGAACCGGCCAGGTTTTAATAGCTTGAATCTTTTCCGGATCACTCTGGATCCCATCTTGACTGATAATGTGACCTAAATACTTAACTTCCCGCTTCAGAAATTCACATTTTCCAGGCTTCAGTTTCAACCCGGTATCCTCAATTGCAGTAATTACCTCTTCCAGGTTAGCGAGATGTTCAGCCAGTGTGCGGCCATGTACGATAACATCGTCTAAATAAACCAGACATTTTTCCGGCACCAGGTCGCCTAAAACCACACTCATTAAGCGTTGGAATGTCGCCGGAGCATTGACCAGCCCGAAAGGCATCGTCTGAAATTCGTACACCCCAGACGGGATACAGAAGGCGGTTTTCTCCTTGTCATCGGGGTGCATCTCCACCTGCCAGTATCCGGATGCCAAGTCGAGAGTGCTGAAATATCTTGCACCTCCAAGTGCCTCCAAAGTATCGTCAATCCGAGGAAGGGGAAAGCTATCTTTCGTGGTCACTTGGTTCAGCTTGCGATAGTCTACACAAAGCCGTAGCGATCCGGACTTCTTTCTTACCAACACTATGGGTGAGGCCCATGGAGACTGTGATGGCTCAATGACCCCTTCACTCAACATACCTTGGATGATATTGGTCAATTCTTTTCGGTACTGAACGGGAACTCGGCGCGGGTGCTGCCTCACTGGGGTCGCTCCCTGTGTATCGATACGGTGTTGTACGACTCCAGTTCGCCCTAAGGGAATACCGTCCCAGGCAAATGCTTCCTGGTGAGTCTTTATTATCTCCTCCAGCCGGGCGCGATCGTCGACATTCAGAGAACTATCCGCCTGGTTGAGCAATAGAGCTATTTGTCTTGATAAGTCCACCGGCCGTATTTCCTGAATCCGGTCTCTGCTCTTTTGTGTGTGTGCCATCAGGGATTTCCCATGTGGGCCCGCTAACCCCGCTTGTAACAATGACTGTTCTTGTCGCGCCTGCTGGGTTGCCTGGTGCGACTTGGGGTTTATTGTGTGATCGTCCTCCTCTACACTGCCGAACCGGATATTCTGATCTCCAAAGGTCAGCATGCCAAGACCCAAGTCCATGCAACACTTATTTGCATGCAGGAAGTCATGTCCGAGGATTAAATCCCATGGAATGTCGGGAGACACAACAACTGGGTGCGTAACGGTTTTCCCTTCCATTTCGAGAGTTATCTGACAAGAGCCACAGGTTTTGACTGGAACCCCATTTACTGCCGAAACTCTCGGTGCCGCGGCTCTGTCCTTGCCCTGACCGCAAATCCTTGGATGAATTAAGCTACACGTAGCTCCCGTATCAACTAATGCCCAATATGTATGACCCCTTATCACAACCTTGATTAGAGGTGGTTTTACATGTATTGTTTTGTAACCACATATCATAGGGATAAGGTCATTCGGCTGCGCGGACTCACCTTCATGGGTCCCTCTTTTTGACCTGGAGCCCCACCGGTCTTGGTTTCGCCTCGCCGGATGTCGTTCACTGAAGGGCCGGTCGTATTGCGCTTTATTCCCTGGCTGGGGGCTGAACTCAGCCGCTACCCGAACAGCATGTGACAAAGATTTGGGTGGCTCCTGTTGCAGCTGGGACCGGGCTTTATCACTTTGAACTCCCGAGATAAACCGTTCGAGAGCCAGTGCACTTCGAACCTCTGGGGGTTGGTGTGGAAATCCAGTCGCAACCAAGGTACGTAGATGATTCGCATAATCAGTTAGGCTCTCATTGAAAAGTTGCTTCCGCGTCCAAAATTCGTGTTGCGCTATAGAAACATCTGGGACAACTGGAAACAGTTCTTCCAAAGTTCGCCAAATGACCGCGGTGGGTGTCGTCTCGTCAATCCCTTCCTGGAGAACCAATTTTTGAACGTCGTCCGTAAGACGATCCAGAATATATCCACTCCGTTCTCCGTCAGGTAATCGTGACAAAAACCGGGTCATTTTGGATTTCCATAAAGGAAGTTCCGAATGGATACCAAATAGTGGTGGCGGCTCCCTCAGGGGTACCGTCGCGAAAGTAGTTACCACAGACGGCAGTCGCGTTTGAATTACTGGCGGATCTTCCATCGATTTGTCTGTCTTCATTTCCTCTGATAATGGGGATCCCATCCCCGTCGCCAAATTTGTAACGGGCAAGGCGGATCTGGGTGAGTAGGCGAGATGACGGTCGGTCTAAAATGAATCCGAGATAGACTCGGTGTTAGTATTTGGTAAACAAACACTGGGCCGACGTCCAACACACCGTTCTCAGGCCGCTCACACACAGGAAGAACACAGACACCAGCAGAACGCGTGTATTAGGCAAAAGTCTATTAACATCCGGGACGCCGGGAGTCCCAGGGACAGGCGTAAAACGAAAGGTAAGAAGAGATTCACTGGAGTTCAGTCTCGTTGGAAGGTTCTTGTGGGCCGGACTGGTTGGCACATAGGCCTGAAAGGTAATGAAACAGAGACAGCATATGGATCAAACAATGGAAATGATAATGTCATATTCACATATTGGCCCTAAGAGAGCTACTGCCATTACACTAGCCCGGATTCGAAACTGGTTTAAAACTGCCGCGCAAACCATTATCAGAATGATCCATTCAAACTGTTGCTGTCTATGTTTTTCCATCTCTGATACTCTCAACTTTCATACTTAGAATTTTGTGAATATTACATCTTATTGAGTAACGTGTTACACCATGATCATGCGTTAGCGCGTGCCTCTCGAACATGGCCGAGAAATATACCAATATTATTATTATTATAGTGGTTGAAGTGTGCTGCAGGTTGTACGAGGATCAACAAGACCGAGCCGCATGGTCTAAACAGTGCGAGTATACCACAGGGATTTGAGAGGATTTCTACAAATGTACTTCACAAGTCCCTGTGAACTTTATACCATTTATATCTAGAGGGCGTGGCCTGTCGGGATATGTCCTGCTGGGCAGTCCTCGCTCCAGCTTCGTGGCCTTCGGCTGAACCGTCTATTTGATGCTGATATTTCGTCTAAGTACTAGTGGACTGGCCTGGGCTTTTGCTGATAAATGTGTAGCATAAAGGTTTGGGAATGTTTCAAGTGTCTGAGTTAGTTAGGCATGAGCATTGTCCTGCTAGGCAGGACATTGCAGTTTGTGGTCCCAGACGGATCGTCTGCAATAACCGTGCCCAGATCTCCTTCCTTCGTAACTAGCTGCACTATGCTAGATCCTAGGGCGTAGTCATTCACCCGATGCCCCCTAAAAGCAAGACCCTGCATTTGGCCGTAATGAGCGGCAGATCATTGCAGATTGACCATTAAAATAGATTTTCAAGACAAGCTTGTATGTCACCGCTATTGATTCTCCACCGAAACTCTCGGCATGTCTTTGCGTCGTCCACGTATATCAAGGTATCTGAGAGTAACTTAGGAGGGTAAACAGCTTAGTAGACTTCTTCGGTTTGGGCACATGCTACGTATGGCAAACACACGTCTTCCATACAGTGCCCGTCTCCCGTTCCTCCTGGGGAGTGGAAGAAGTCACATGGAGGTCAACAGATGACAAGGCAGCAAGGAATGAGAAAATGTACAGCAAACTTAGTGAAAGTAGGTGCTTCACGTCTTCGTGGTTGGGGTCCAAAAGATCCGTCTACCAGTTGACTGGAGACACTGAAGGATTTGACAGTGAACCGTGAACAGTGGCGATCGTGTTGTCACTTTCTGTCAAATCAGAATGATTGATCGACGTGCGTTTGTACAGTTGGACTGTGTATTCCTTGTGTTGTCTATTAGGGCGTTCTTTCCTTTTCCCTCTCGTGCAGATCCACTCCATATCCACCTTCTATATTCGTTCTTCGTAATTCAACGTGCCACACCGTGGGAAGGGCAACAGTTAGTGGGGTTTCCCTCTCTTTTTACGGCTCTACAAAGATGACGGTGACCTTAGGAGGGTAATCGATCACAAAGACAGATAATAACTTGGGCCCAAGTATGAACCCCTGGGGTACTTTGCTCGGCGCTTGATGGCTGTCGGATAGCAAACGATTAACTCTGACCCTGAATATCCGGTCGGCCAGGAAGTCAATTTAGGCAAACCCAATTTTGCCAGTTTATACAGGAGTGAATGGCAACCGCGATCAAGAGCCCTTGAGTAATCTAAGAGTATGGCCCCTTGTCTGGAGCCTGGTGTACCACTCCATTGTTTCCAGGAGGTCAGTTCGGCAAGATCTACGGCCTCAGAAACCGTGCTGAGCATCATGCAACACGCTGCCATCATCGATGAACCAGCGGATGACATGGTCGATCAAGCCTCCCATGAACTTGGAGACTATGGAGAGCAGTGTCACAGAACGGCAGTTTTGCGGCACCGTCCGGTTCCTTGACTTGAAGAATGGTGAGACCAAGTGGGTCTTCCAATCTTAAGGCACGTTCTTAACACTCATTAAATGGTTGACAAGGTTTGAAGGCAAGAAAGCTAGTTACTCCGTACACTGTATGAGGAGAAGCGGTGAATTTTATCCAGCCGTGGAAATGTTTGGGACTGTAAACTACTGAGCTTACTTTCAGCTTGCGCAAGTAGGAAATTCAGTGAAGCCCCATCTAGTGCAGAACCTTGTTTCTTCGCGACTGGGTAGCAGTGACTCAGCAGGTTTGGCCTTTCCGCAACAAAACTGCCTGGCGTTGAGTCAAAGTATTAGGTGCCCCATGAAGGCTTTCCGTTAAGGTACCATCAGCTTGCTGTCCATCTTTTATTCTAAGTTTAGTCTGTGCCACTGCATGTATGTGGATATGGAAGCCTCTAGGATCCGTTACCTACTTGTTCAGGAGCTGTCTCTAATGCTCAAAAGTACCCTGCTTAAACTGTGCACTAAGGAGATTTTGGATGTGAATGCATTCGGTATGGTCCTGCGGGTCTAGGGTTAACCGATGCCTATCCCATGTAGCTCTCCTTAGCTTTAGAGTATTCACCTTGTGCGACGCATTGTCATCCTGGGGTTCAGGGTCCTAACAAGTGTTCGCGGCACAAACTTTCGCATAGCTTCGGTCATAATCCCCCTAACGCTGTTTCAGTATACGCTGACTCTGGACAGGTTGTGGAATCACCGCACAATGGCTGCAAACTTCTTCGTCGCAGGGAAATTTTCTCGGGGCTGGTTCCACTTTTAGGCCAATTCAGCTTTCAATACAGATTGAAACCTAATAGAACTGACAACCACCACCTGGTCAGTCACAGCGGTTTGTTGGTGAGTATCCAGTCCAGTGCTGATGGAGCTGAGGTCCCTCTCCATCGTGTGGATTCCTTTACAAGCTCACACCTGCCCAGTTTGCCCACCATGCTAATGAAGGCCAAAGAAGTAGATCCAGACCCAAAGGAGCGTAGTAGGCTTTTAAAGAGTATACCGGACAGGTTAAAGCCCCAATTATAGGTATAAAACGGTGTTTCAACGTGTCCGCATGTTTGAGTGCTACGACCATGCAACCGTTTGTAGAGTCTGAACGTCTGAGCGTCCCGTAGGTCACCCCCACGAGGCATGCCCATTAGCCCGCCGGTTGTGTATAGGCCCAAATATCCTTCGAAACTCCCTCTAGGGTTGATTCTGTGGGGTGTATTGTCTTAAATTTCCTGCTGGTGTAAAACGCAAGCCCTCTCTCTATACCCTCTGCATGGTTTGTTCCCAAGAAGTTCACGTCCCGGATGTAAAGCTCTGTTTGAGGTACCCCTGTGCGCCCGGATCTCGGTGATGCCAATAACCTGGGCTTCAGAATGGGCAGCCAAAAAGCAGAGCTCAGTGGGCTTGTGGCTCATTCTCTAAACAGCGGTGCAGAGGCAGCTTCAATGCTTCGGCTACCATGGTGTCGTTGAATGAAGACCTTCCAGGTCTAGTGTAATCCACGAAATGTCCAGTTGAGAGTGAACTTGATAAAGGCTCTGGTGCCTCTAAACTGCCCATCAGTTGAGCCTTTGGGTGTAATTTATCCTTTTGTTTGGCTAGGCCTAAGCTGCCAGCTCTGGTGGGGCTGGCATCGTCACGGATTTGAACAGGAAACTGAGTATAAGTCCAGCCGTACTGTCCCGCAGAACCAAGGCTGGTAAGCAGCAACAATATGAGGGCCATGCTGTTGCAGTGTCTGACGTCCACTTCTGGGTCTGCATCAATGTGACTGCGGATCTGACAAGAGACTACGTCCAGAGACAAGCCATTTCTCTAAGGTAGCTTCTGCCGTGGAGGCTGAAAGCGGAGTAATCTGTAATGGTCTGGTTTGGGGTATACTCGTCAGGTCTGGTGGCCCAGAAAGTTTGTTGACCCCACAGTTCGGCAGTCCTTTAGCAGATGGCTCTGAAAATATGCAACACTACTGTCCTAGGTCATGAAGTTTGCTACCCTCCGCCCCCAAGTGCCTCAGTGTGATCAGAGGTGAGTGTCTCAGGCTCCAAGTTGGCTCTTCTGTTCTGTTCAGACAACCATTAACCATGCATTGGGTGCGGCGGATTTGGTTGCTATTTCCTGGCGGAAACCTCGAAAGGAAATAGTGAGAGAGAAAAGAGTACTGAAGGAGTAAGAGGATAACTACTATAATGGAATTAAGTCTATAAAGTGAGGTTGTGAATGCAAGAGCGCCACTGATCGCGGCATCTAGCCATTTCCCCAGAGTATCTAACCATTAAGCGCGCTGGTCTCTTGGGCCCCACCCAGGAAGTCTAAGAAGCCCTAACCCGCCAAGTCCACTAGTAGGGCTCTTCATACCTTTCTTCCATGTCACGGGCTGACTTACTCATCTTCGAACTGGTACCCACCTCAGCAAACATAGTACGCCGAGGAATCCTGTCAGGGGACACAAGTAACACGTCCTACCATCCTAGCCTGTTGTTTCATCTCGTGGTTTGATCATTGAACCTAAGACTTTCCGTAGAACCTCAGAATTCCTCTCACGGTGTTCCCACCAGATTCGAGCAATATAACGGAGACATTGGTGTTCGAATACCGACAATCTTCGTAGGTCCGCCAACCGCAGTGGCCGCTTCTCCGAACCATATAGAATCACGGGCCTGACTGCTGCAGGGTACACTGGACCCTTGATAAATAAACGGATGTCATGCCGATGCAGCAGATTTCCCGGGTTGGCAAATACAGAGCGAGCCTTCTGTATACGCAGAGACATTTCATCCGATACCAGACCTCTGGGTGAGAAGCAGCTACCCAAACAACAGAACTTGTCTACCAGGTTTGTAGTCTCTCCTGACACTGATTGGTTTGGAGATGGACCAGCCCGGTCCTGCCACAGCATCTACCACTTTGAAGGTGCAAAATGCATGCCGAGCATTGCTACGAAATCCGTCAAGCTGTTTAGAAAAGCTTGCAACTCATTTGGATCTTAACTTCGAAGAATTGTGTCGACAGCAGACTCAAGATTTGACACCTTACCACTCGGGAAAAAGTTCAATACCGCTATCGTCAACCTAAAAAGGCAGCCCCTAGGACCATCTCAATCACAAAGTTAAAGAGAGAAAAGGAGATAAAGGGCAACCCTGATGTAGACCGCTTCTCGTGGTGGACTCAGGTGAAGGACCACTGTAATTCCGAACTCGGCTTCGGCTATTATTGTAAAGGGGTTTTACGACGGAAATGAATTTCTCCGATACACCCTTCAGCAAGAGGCAGTGCCAGAGAACTGTACCGTCGACTGAGTCTAAGGCCGCAGTGATATCAGGAGAAATGGAGATAGTGAGCCTTCGGAAGGTGTGTTTACGTCCTAAAATTTGTCGAAGAGAGAAGATAAGATCAATACAACCTTGGCCAGGTCCAAACTCAGCTTGATTCCCACGCGAGCACTGTTCTCGAGCGTTAGATAAGCGGTAGAGAATAATACCAGCAAGCAATCTGGATGCGACGCCAACCAAACTTATTCCCCTGTGGTTTTCACAGGAGGACCTGTCGTTTTTCTTATAAATCGGTAAGATCACCGATTCACACCCATCATTTGGAACTTGTTTCTTCTCTCACATCAAACCGAGGAGTTTTGCCAACTCCAATAAAAGTACTCGGTCACCGTCTTTGAAAATAGACGGAGGCAACCTATCCGCACCGGCAGCCCTACGTCTTTTAAGATCGCTCATCTCATGAAAAACCTCCGTTTGTGACGGAGGACTGGTATCTACGGCAAGAGCTGTACCCACTGCGCCAGTGAGCAAACATGGAGAGGATAAAGGCCAGTTAAGCTGCATCTCAAAATGCTCCGCCCGGCGGATTAGACAATGCTCCTGAGTTTGAATCAGTGAGTCGTCCGACCCTTTGATCAATTCTGTAACGCCTGGTTTACATTGACCGGTTTGTCTAATCAGACGGAAAAGGTTGCGGCTGTTGCCATGTACTGCAGTTTATCCCATCTCCCTACAATTCGCAACCCACCACCGCTCGCGATCACTTCTTAGGCTCCGAATCAGTTGGCGTTTAATAATCGCCGTGCATCATCACATCTGTAATCCGTAGGAATCGATCCGCGCCCATCTAGCGGCTAAACTGAGGATCCTGATATCCACCTTTTCTGCTCGCCTAGGTGCTGGGCCGTGGTTCTCATCAGCAGCCACGTGTAGGGCCTGTTTGATTTCTGTCCACCACTCTTCCGGATCCGGGGCATATGACTGCATCGATAACCTGGCGGATAATTCTGATCGGAAGGCAGATCGTTGGCTATCATCCAGTAGCAGCTATGGGGGACGGCTGAGGCTGGCTTCGCATCGGCCAGCAGCGAGGTGCAAGCTGAAGCTCGCTAACAATACCGTGATCAGCGTCTACATATGTAGACCAAAATGACCGACAGTCTTGAATTGATCCACACCAGCAATATGGCCGATCTTAGTCCAAAGCTGTGAAGGGGCTGGAGGACGTCGGGATAGCCGGTGTCGTTTTTGTGCAAGAAATTTTTACTCGCTAGAAATGGTCCATCGTCGGAACATAGAGTCCATCACCGATACCAGTTCGGCCAGCTGGAAAGTAATATCGGCCTCCCATATCCCTCCCCGTCTAGTGTAGACTTCTTACTTGAGCACAGAAATCACCAGCAACAACCATGAGGCCCGTAGAGCACCTACTGCAGAACATTCAAGAAGCATCATGGTAGAACTCGTCTTCAGCCCCAGGGGAGCCACAGCCAGTTGGGGCATACGCGGAAAAGACAAACAGGTATCGGCTCTTCAGTCTAATGTCATTGAAATGCACAGAACCATTCAACCGAACTGCGCAAAGACGGCTGATGACCAGGATCTATTGGAGCAGCCTTTTGCCCCTTTTGGCAAAGTGTGCGGACGTTGAAGGCAGCTAGGTGAAAACGAAGCTTAGGTCGGAGATTGGATTCTCTTTCTTTTCCTGTCTTTAACTTGCTACTCTTTTCGAGGGCTACAACTTCACAGTCTCGGCTCATTGTGGCTACTTGTATGTACTTAGAATTGAAACGTAAAGGATGAGGAGCAGATAGATAAGAAATGTTTTCCGATTGACCCCCGGAGATTTCTAAGCACATCATACTCCGCGGCTGTCTACAGAGCGGAAGGGGTTTTTCTTTGGGAACCCCAACCGCAGCCTACGACTCACAAGCCTCATACACAATGCAGTGGGGCATTAACCCAGCACGGCAACGTGACCTAAGCACCCGTGCAGGAACAAAGAGTCCGACACGTGAGGCCTGATTACTGCACGCGCTTTGTCTTGTCTCCGCCTTTGCTCCGTACAGACCTTCTGTTCGGATGCATTCCTTGGCCCGCGCATTCGGTGGCGCGAGCTAAATGTGGGCACAGCAGCATCCTTTGGGCTGGGGGCTGCCCAGCTTAGGTGTGCCATGGCAGCCCAATAAATTGCAATCACTTCTCCCACCCTCGAGTGAAACCCCAGGTACTCTACTCCTACGTCCACCTGGCGGAGGATTTTAGACCGATGAACTGCTTCTCTCCGTGTTCATTAGCTGGGGTGACCTCTCCAAGGGCGAAGTGGTTAGAATCAGGTGTTGTCCATCAACTGCTTCTCAGACTAGCCTTCGTCTGACCTCTACCCATCGACCTGTCAGGTACGGTTGCATCTGCCGTAAAGCCGTCCTGCATAGCCTTTTTGGCCATGAAGGCATGCAAGCCATCACACCACGTCAAAGTGCAGTCTCATCATGATGGCTACTTGTCCTGAACGCCTCTCGAAATGCACCCAAGAAACCGTGCTTCCAGCAAAGTCCCTGCTGAGAAAGTTCTACTCGCAGCCTCCTCGTGGCGGAGGTGATCCTACCAAAGTGAAAGGACGGAAAGAGTGACCTGCAATCTCCACCGGGTCGGCCGACTGCTGTCTCTCCCACATCCACCAGTGTTCTTAAGTTCACTTCCACGAAGTAGGTCTCATGTCTCCCTGTTTAAAAACTCATTCCGTTTATTAGACCACGGTAAATCTGTCAGCCAGGGATTGCATCATCTTCATGTATCTCTATCCTCTTCGCACACATCGATTTTCCCCTGTACAATTCTTTACAGTTTTTTTATTCCTTCCTTTTCATCTTGTTCAGAAGTTACTACTTTCGCAGGACCTTAGTAGGCTCCCTTCTTCCTTGGCTTGCGTCATTCTCGTTCACAATGCCTCACTGTCACTGTGTTAAAGATTTTTTCGCCATCCCCACCTCGCACCATCGCTCAGCTCGGATTCGAAGCTTGTTTGTAGTTGCCACGCAAACCATTATTAGAATGATCCATTTAACCTGTTGCTGGCTATGGATTTCTATCGCTGATACCCTTGACTTTTATACTTAGAATTTGTGAATATTTCATCTTATTGAGTAACGTGTTGCACCATGATCACGGGCTAGCGCATGCGTCTCGACCGTGGCCGAGAAATATACCAATATTATAAATATCGTTACTATTAATACCCGGTTAAGGAGAATGGCCAGACCCTGACTCTGAACCAACCATCGATGGCGTATGAGGCGTACAACGGTAAGGTCACCGACATATGTGGCGGCTCTGGGTATCCAAGATGTTTGGCTTCATCCGAAGGGCGAATGAACTGAGTTTTCAGTCACCGGCCCCAAGTAGGTTACGGGCCACACTTTTCTTCCCGCTGCTTTGTGGTTAGGCTCTGGATGGCTAAAGGCTCCGGTTGTGGACCCCCCAGAAAAACACCTGCTCTGGCTTGGGCAACCCGGCAGTATCGCGCCCACAAACAAATAATGGACTCGGACTATTTACCCCTCCCTCCCCCCCCTCGATTGCACCGTGTTGCTTGGCACACGGTCTGTGACCGGAAAATTGTGATGTATATATATATATATATATACATATATATATATATATACTTCGGCCCGCCCTTCTCTGACTCAGGGACACCATGAGCGATTGAGCCTCGTTTCCGTAACGGAGATTCTGCTGTCCCTCCGGTGTCCAACTTGCCTTGTCCCCCAGGTGGTGAGAAATCCCATCGTACACACACCCCGGGGCATCCTATGAGTGTGACTGTTGACGCCAGTAGTCTCCTGTTATCTGCAGGTGATCCCAGTGGCAAATTGAGAAGCCTGGATTTTGAGCGAATTTCGCATCTTAGATTCTTGATAGCCGCCAGAGTCCCAGTGGATGCAAGTCCCGAATGGACATTTTTATGCACAACTGTGTGAGTATATGTGTCTTGTGGCTCTCACTTAGCAAGTGAGGTAGAGGATTTAAAAAGGGTTTAAAATCATGACAGACTGGGGCCGACAATGTGCTTGGCGCTTGGGTTTTCTGTAGCCGCATAGCGTATTTTTTCTTTATTGCTTTCCAGACCTTGCCAACTCCTTGTGTTCAGTCAGTACCTGTCTCTCCCCCGAGGTCACTCCCAAGTAGCACATTGCCCAACCTGTTTGGGCACTGCCCAACGGAAGGTTGGGGTGGAGCACGATGACGGCACTTTTCAAAGCAAATGGCATAGATCTTCCTGAACTGCGGGGTGCCATTTATATATACTAATTTAGTAGAAATAGGTAACTAAAACTTATGTGACATTTTGCACACTTTTTGTTTTACTGCATACCTCCATGACAGGATAAGCCTTATTTGTTTCGCTTTCTGTTTGCCGGTGGGTGAGTGTTTTAAGAAGTGCGCAGTTATGGTTGGTATTATGATTATCTAACTGTCATGAATAAACATCTTTTAGACTGCACTGGTACTGTTTCGTCGTATAATTGTTTGACCTTAGGTACTAAATGCTTGCAACATCCCATACTTCATATAAAAGTAGAAGTTTCTTCTGACGTTGTCAGTAAAAAGGTCACCAGTACTTCCTGGGAAATGAATAGCATTAATGAAATGGTTAACTGTTGAAACCCATTCGCTTTTCTCGATAGCATAGGAAACATTTTGTCATGCCGAAAGAGAGCAAGTGGCACAGGTGTAGGGGGAGAACGATGTAACTGGGCTCCAAGCAGTGCCTCATACATCACAATGCCAGTTTGTGGGAGCACTGAACTTCGTGTCCCCAGGAAAGGATCCGGAGTATTCTCTGATAATGGATTTATTTATTTGAGTTATTCAGCAGCTGTTACAGCTAGCACTTTTGGTGCATTTCTTGAAGCTAAGCCACGAAGGCCGGAGGTTCAAACAGGAGTGCCCGGAAACCTTATCAGTGGAGATACACTCCCCTTTGCGTGCACCTCCGTTGGGATTGTTCCTTCGGGTAAACTGGTATTTTTTCTTTATTGCATTATTTTCAAGCAACAGAAGATGTACCGTTGGGCAGAAACATATCCATAAACGTAAACATGGGCGTGGTGCAACAATCACCGTCTGATCTATTTTGTCACCGAAAACTTAAGCATGAAGCAGCAGCGAGACGTACTCACCTGTGTGGGCAAGTTTGTGATGGGTCTTCTGCGTGATCCACGGACTATTTCTCGTACACCAAGTTCGTGTGAGAGAGTTCACTCGGACAGTAGAATACATATTCACGTTAGACTGACAGACGGAAAGAATATGTGCCCAAGCAGCACGGATTTTGTTCTGAATTTTATTAATCTACTCTTGAATACAGGTGGTCTGTCGTTGTTTCGGGCATCTTTCGTTCAGATGTGGCCGAATTTCGCAAGGGTATTGCAGCCAAAAAGTCCGAAAATCATGACTTTTGGATTTTATTGCGGTGTAAAAACACCATATCCAGTACATGACCGAATTCTGCAAACCCCCTGCGCTCTTACTCGTGACCTCCAGCGTATATTGATTCAAACAAGAGGTATTAGAAGCTGGAAGGCGACGGACTTTCGCTAGTTCCCACTTTAATTTGGTCCTGTGTGTTTGCATGATTTATTACCCCATGAATTAAATGACAATTTTTTTACTTTTATTTGTTTCCGCATATATCTTTCTGCAATCCGTTTTACATGTCCGTTTACTAGACTTAGCACAATACATTTTGCTTGTTTTTGTGCAGGAGATGGCAAAATGGTATGGCCCTTATTCAATTGTTTACAATGTTTACTGTCTGACTCATCAATCAGGGGATGTAAGAAGAAACAGAACTTTGGACAGCTTCTCAAGTTTCCCTTATGAATCTAATTTGAGCAAGCTTAAATGTCTGACAGAAGGAACAGCTAGATCAGCGGAGCAATTTATTTCAGGTTCGTCGCCTCCCACTATCTCAGTCGCCAAAACGGGATAACCAAAGATGCCACTATGACTCGTACCGACGGGAACCCAAGTGGGACCTTTCATATCATCTGGGACTGCAAGCAAGCCACGCGGCAGGAAACACCCCCAACTGCCTATCGTATTAATTAGGGTTTTCTAACACAAAACCACTCTTGCTGATATCAACATTATAGCCAACACAAGTAACGGTTCAATCGCAACCTGCTAATATACTAGTCGTCATTTACACCCGCCATATCTCGCCACACTGGACTGATTGACTGACACACATCCTTCACCCCACCAGGCGAACTATACCCATAGAATGTAAAACATTACCACTAATGACGCCGAATGACACTGAGGCTCAATGCGTCAATGCACATCTATATATGCATATATATTTGTCAATGAAACAGCATAATATTGCCCAAGTCAATGTGGAGATTTTCCACTTTAGTATCCGTTGCAACAGTCCGCTTTTCGCTCGATTCGTGTCCTGCTGGAAATTGATCCTCCACTTTTCCAGGGCCCTTCAGTTGCACTTTCACATTTCTGAATAGTACAGGTTACTGATCCTGAAATTTAACTCACCCTCATATGGACCTTTGTTACCTGCACATTCACCAAAGTACAAAAATGTACATTCATGAAATTGGTTTCATGTCTCCTTGTTTCATAACTCATTCCTTTTCTTGAACCCCAGTGGAACCGACATTCAGGGTTTGCATCAGCTTTATGGCTTGCTATTCTCTTCGCATGCATCAATTTCCCCGAGTGTACTGCCATACAATCTCTTTTTCTTCATATTTGAAACTTCGCTGTTCGCAGATACCCGGTAAACCGCCGTTTTTCATAGCTTGCATCATTTTCGTTGATAATGCACTTCTAGCAGCACGAATGAACGACCTATTCGATATCTTTGCTGTGCGCCACCGCCCAGTGTAGTATGGGGGATGCAGTGTCCTCCGTGGGGGTTGCACGTGTACGATCTGCAAAAACAGAAAGAAAACTCGAGCTCAGTAAGTGCATGAACAAGCATCAACACTTACACCGATAAAGATGGGAGTGGCGATCTGTCTGAGCGTATTACACCCAGCGCGAAACCGAAACCGGTTCAAAGTTGGCGCGCAAACTATTATTAGAGTGATTCATATAAACTATCGCTGGCTACGTTTTTCTACAGCTGACGCCTTTGACTTTTATACCTGAAGTTTGTGAATATTTAATTTTAGTGAGTAGCGCTGTACACCATGATCATGCGCCTGCGCGTGTGTCTCGACCGTAGTCGAGAAACATACCATTATTGATTGTACAAGCGCTTGCACGAAGTGAACACTGTTAATGATAATGGTATATTTCTCGGCCATGGTCGAGACGCACGCACTAGCGCACGATCATGGTGTGACACGTTACTCGATAAGGTGGAATATTCACAAATTCAAAGTATGAAAGTCGAGAGTATCAGCGATAGATAGACATAGCCAGCAACAGCTTGAATAGATCACTTTACTAATGGTTTGCGCGGCAGTTTCAAACCGGTTTCGATTCCAGGCTGGGCGGTGGAGATATCGAAAAACCGTTGGCGCAGTGTCAAGGACGCATTATGAATGAGAATGATGCAAGCTGGGAAACGGAGGCCTGCTAAGGTTCTAAAGATGGAGTAAATTTTGAACAAGAAGAAAAAAAATTGTAAAGAAGTGTTCTCGGGAAAATCGGTGCATGCGGAGAGGATAGCGATCCATGAAGATGATGCAGACCCTGAATGTCGGATTTACCGGAGTTCAATAAATGGAATGAGTTTCGACACGGTGCCGAGATCAATTTCGTGAAAGTGAACACTGGTGGATGTGGGAGAAACAGCAGTCCGTAAAAATGTGAGTTTAGATTCAGGATCAGTAACATGTAACATTCAGAAATGGGAAAACGCAACTGGAAGGTCCTCGGGGAGTGGAGAATCAATTTCCAACCGGCTACGGTTGGGGGGAAAGGTGGACTGTGGTAACGGATAATAAAGTGTGAAATCTCCGCATGGACTTGAGCGTTAATATGCTGTTTCACCAACAAATATACATATACATATGTTGACGCATTTGCCTTCAGTGATATTCAGCGTAGTTTCTGGTAACGTACAACATCAAATGGGTATGTTTCGTCTAGCAGGGCAAAGTATGTGTCGGTCAATCGGCTGAGTTTGGTGGTATATTAGCAAGATGCGCATGAACTGGAATGTGTGTTGGTTGCTTTAGAAAAATCTGAATGATCTGATAAGCAATTGGGAGTATTTCCTGTCGGGTGGCTTGATTTCGGTCCCAGTTGCTATGGTAGGTTCTATTGAGTCTCTGTCCGTTCGAGTCAAAGTGGCGTCCTTGGTTATTCGGTTTGGTGACTGCGATAGTGGGAGACAACAGACCTGAAGTAAAGGGGGGTTGCAGTCTGGACTTGGTTCCAGCTGTGGGTTATGATGATATATGAAGACAATAGATAATGGACTGGTTACGTCTGTGTGAGTGAAGCGTGGATAAAGTTTCATTTGAGCAGTCAATGGCACCTACTCCACATTCTAAGTAAAAAATAGGCTCGCGGTGGATTTGTGCTATACTGCTGCAGGCTAACGGAGTTGCGTACACTAGTTTGGTAACGGTGTATGCATCCCAAATGACTTATGATTTTTCACGTTGGCATGGCATCGCTCGGATGCTAATGGAAGACCTAGGGTCTCACGGTTTAGAGCAGTTAGAAATGATAACCCTCAGTACCGTTTGCTTACGCAGAAAGCAGTTTGACAACAATGCGATAAGATAGGTTTGAAGTAACAGACTGTGAGCGAATGTGACTGGCACACTGGTTGGGTTTATATGAACGGTCAGTGGCACATTTCATATTTTGGTCTGGGTTTAAATTCGAGAGTTTAAATAGCGTAGGGTTGATAAGCACTACCTCGGGCTTGCAATATAGCGTAAATCGGGTGGGCTGCTGCGTCTGCATTTCAAAGGATTAAATGTTTGCACGCAATTAAAAGTTCTGAAGAGCAATTAAGGAAGAATGCAGAAAGAATCGCTAGGGCATCATTTGTGATGCACTATAGAAAATTGTTATCATGCACAGGAACGTGGACTTATGTTGCACTGGCGTTTGTCATCGGGCGAGAAATGAAAGTTCTGGTGCAATAATCCTAGTAGTCAAACCCGTTTTCGTAGGCCACCTCTTCGGTGACGGTCTGGCCGGTAAGAAGGATCACATTGGGAACAGTCAAGAAGTGATTCAGCGAGCCTCTGAACTGGGAAATTGAGAGAATCTCGCGGATGTTTAGCGGGAGTTTATTCCATAACTTTGAGTATTTTATAAGGAAGAAGTTAGATCTTAACGCTAATTTTGATCTAGGAATAGAGAACTGCAATGACCGATGGCGTAGAACATAATTCGTGGAGGGAGTGAGACGAATAGGTTCAGTACACGAAAGGGCCGTACGGTGGTACAGCTTAAACAGAAAGCATAAATTGAGCTTCATGCGACGCAGCCATAGAGGGTCAAGACTGAGTAGGATGCATCGATCCTTGTAACACAAACTGGAGGAAAATCCCACTAATTGCTTGGTGAACTGACGTTGCACGGACTCCAGAGAAATGCGGTCGGATTTCGTCATGTTGGTGAAGATAATAGGACAGTATTCAAGGAGAGGCCTGGCGTGAGACTTGTAAGTGAGCAGTTTGCAATCATTTAGCCGAAAGGTTCTGGAGATGTGACCAGTGGTTCTTCTCGTCTTTGCAATCTGGAGTGGAACATACTCAGAAAACCTAAAACTGCAAGAATAATGAAGACCAAGGTCTCGAACTAAAGGGCTGTACGAGATGGGTAGGTCGTGGATAAGCAGGGTTCCGGAGGCCACTTGACATCTGAATGTTGTGTAGCAGCTCTTCGAGGCCGATAAGTCCATACTCCATGAATTGAACCATTCCCCGAGTCGCTTTAAGTCACTAGAAATTTCATCTAGCATAATGTTGAGGTTCTGACGAGGAAACTCATAGACAATCTTAACGTCATCAGCGAAAAGGAATGGGGTGCCATGGTGCAAGATGGGAAATATATCATTTATGTAGATGAGAAAAAGTAAAGGACCGAGTACACTGCCTTGTATAACTCCACTAGTGACTGGAGCAGGCTGTGAGAAACACCCATCAATGGAAACCACTTGTGAGCGATTCGATAGGTATGATGGTAACCACGTTAAAAGCGAACCGGAAAAGCCGTGAGCTTTGAGTTTGGTCAGTAATAAAGCGTGAGGGACGCGGTCGAACGCTTTTGTCATATCAAGGTATATATTGATGATGGATTGACTGTTGTCGGCGGCCGCCGTTATGAGGTGAAAAAGTCGTATTGGCAAGTGATGCATTAAAGTAACTTTAAGAAGCCATGCTGCCCACTATGGATGATGTTATGGGACAATAGGAAGTCGTACATCCGCTGTTTTACGAGGCGTTCCATCAACCTAGAAGCAATTGGAGTGTGGTTGATAGGGCGGTAATTGGAGGGGTCATGTATTGGTCCTTTCTTATGGATTGGGATGATGACCGCAGTCTTCCACTGTGAAGGAAACATGCCATACTTGATGGATAGATTGTAGGCCTTCAATAGTAGGGCTGCGATATCAGTTCTTCCAAGGCGTAGAAGTGTCGGTGGAACACCATCATGGCCAAGGTGTGAGGACTTCCGGACACGAATAAGCTGGTTGGTCACCTCTTTTAGAGTAAATTCTAAATCAGACAGTAAGTGCTCAGTGACAGGGTCTATGCATGGGGGTGAAGTAAGGGGGTCCGTAGTCATGGATGCAGCAAAGTAGGAATTAAGAGCCTGGGCTATCGCTACAGGTGAGGTAATGTGATCGTTATTTTCCAAAATGAGAGAGGGGATACCTGCCGGTTTGCTCTGATTTCTGTTCTTCATTAGGCGTGCCAACTTTAAGGAAGTATCATGGCATTGCAAGGCCGATACTTCTTGTTTTTTTAGCATATCGTCAGACTTAATTCTGATTGCTAATGAGAGACGTTGAAGCTGCAAGAATGACGATAAGTAACTACTGTTGTGATACACCTTCTGGAGCTTCAGATATTTGTTTTGCATTCGGCTCAGGACTGGACTACGGACTCGGTTTGATATGATACGAGTTGTAGTGATTTTGGACAGCAAGTTTGATAGGTTAGAATATAGTAGATCAGCAGCCAGCTGGGGGTCGCTTTGCAGGAAGAAGTCATCCCAGTCTAGCGAACGAAGCGTGCAGATAAGATTGTCCCAGTTGACTGCTCAAGAGAAACGATTGGGTGGGTGGGATTTATCGAAAGCTTGCGGAACCGCGAAGACGCAGGACACCATTCTGTGGTCACTTCCTGGAAAGAGGTCGAGCGTACTAGCTGAAACATCAGATAAACCAATCGGGAACAACAAATCAAGGATGTTGTTACCTCTAGTTGGGACTGTTACATGTTGAATCCAGCGCCCTACGCGGATGCATGACATGAAATCTAATAAATTGTTTGGGGCAGATAGAGTGTTCCAACAGATGCTCGGTGCATTGAAGTCCCCCGCGATGAGTTTGGAGGAACAGGGCAGCAATGAAAGGTAGTTGAACGCGTCAATAATCTTGTTAAGGTCCATAGCGTTGGAACCAGGTGGCCGATAGATGCAACCAATATGAAGATAGGGGTTAGATAAGGGAATCGTTAACCACAGAGAATCCTGAACGGCGTCGGGAGTTGTGTGTGAGAGTGGAATGGCCTGAAGAGTGTTTTTGACATAAATTAGACAGCCTCGTCCACGACGAGGCCTATTCCTTCGGAACATCTGGTAGCCCACTAGAAAGACTCGATCTGACCGGACGGAATCCGTTAGCCAAGTTTCAGTTACAATGATAATGTCAAAGTTGGAGGGCTGAGCGATGCTGCGGATGGCTTCAGTTTTGTTCAGTAATGAACGGGCATTTACGAGTATGATGGAAAGAGACGATGCAAGCCTCGATGGTGGTGGATATGGTGGGGGTTCGGTGGTGGTGATGAAGGCGGTAATTCCAGTGGAGAATAGGGCAAGGATAGGGGGAGGACCTCAGTTGTTCCACGGATTTGATGAGTTATAACCTGGTGGGGGATAGTGTGAGGAAAGAGGGATGGGGAGGTGCTGTTTAGGAGAGTAGTTTGAATGCGGGGAATATTCTCGGAGGGGGCCGGCAGGGAAAAAGCAGCCACGGATGGATGGCAGTGCTAGGCTAAGAGACGTGGATGGGTCCTCTGGGAGTGAGAAGCTAGGCGAGGCACGGACATGGTTCCCAGGGAGTGACTGGGTGGCAGTAGAGGTATAGAGCAGTTGGTGTGGTGGATAGTAATGTAATGGAGCGGTGATTGGGGGGGGATAAGGTGGGTAAAAGTAGGGTGGAAATGATAAGGCAGTTAGCCGAGATGGAAGAGTAGGATTCACAGCCACACAAGAGGCTGGTAAAATGTCGCTCGACTGAGCTTTTTTCTTATGGTTTGCATGTGCATTCTGTTGATGGGTCTTGTTCTTTTGGCGACGAAGTGTTAACTTCTGGGGGTCAGTCTGCACTGACGGGCTAACCAGCGGTGGTGGCCTAGGTGGCAACCAGATACATTCTGGTGGCGAATGGGTGAGTGCAGCGGGTGGGCTTAGGAGCCTGGTTAGGTTATCAAAAATGCCAGAGGTAACGGGATGCATGGGTGTAGAAGGAGGTGGTTGATGGTGCGGTGATTTTTAGGTACGGTTGCATAACCCGACATGGAGCTAGTAGAAGGAATGGGGTCATCTAGACTTGTGGAGAACATGAGCTCGCGGGTGGATGAGTCGGAAGAACCTTCATCAGTTTTGTGAATGCTGGGGCGCTTGTTCCAGTCTATAGATTTGCTTGGGCTATTCTGAACATTGGGGCGTTTGCCAGGTGGCTCATTGGGTGAGAAAATTGGCGTACTGTCTATAATAATAATAATAATTGTATATTTCGGATGCGCCCGAAGCATGCTAGAATGCATGATCAGATGATTATAGTGATGCCGGAATGACAATTCACAAAAGGGTACAACAAGTGCATGCAGAGTATCAGAGAGAGTGTTACAGTGAACTAAAACTGTAGTAATGCCCGGCAAATTTGAAGGTCAAGGTCGAATGATGTCAGTTGGTCCTGTAATAGAAACTTCGGGAAGGTCGCACGAGTATGGCGAATTGAAGTAATGAATTTTCTCTTCCGTTTCAGTTGGTCGTATCAACCTTGTACAAACAGAGGGGAAACTGGAAGAAGGTGAAGAAACCACCAATCTGGAAGACGGGGCAACAATTCAAGAGGACTGATTCGTAATGTGTTTATATTTGTATTTTTACATTAATGACAGTGTGCCACATATTTCAGATAAATCCTTACATTACTGAAGTTCGTCTTTTCGCCTTGGGCTGACTGTTACAAAAATTGGTGCCGCGACCCGGGATCGAAGATGCCGAAAAAGCTAGCTGAATCGGATAATCGAGAAGAGGGGACAGCTCGCTCGCCACCCAAGGACCAGCTTGGGAGTCCATCTGTCCAAGAACTTTCCCGTGCGTTGACTGAGTGAAGAATAATCAGAACTCAGCAGATTCCTACCCCGGGAGCGCCTGAGAAATTTCACCTGAATGGAAACTATAATCGATCGGAGAGCCAAGTGCGGCGATACCTTCGATGGTTCGCTGAAGAGAGACAAGAAGATATTATCATGGGGCTGCTAGATGGAGAGGCTTATGACATCGTCAATGAAGCAGACGTTTTTAACAGTGGTGACTTGGATTCTGCTTTCAAACAGATTCGGAGACTTTTGGACGCCCCCGGGCACCCTTCACAATATCGGCAGGAGTTCCACGGGAGAGGGCAACGATCGGATGAAGACGTACGATCCTTCGGTCGCGTGCTGAAATGGCTGAGTCAGCGGGCTTATCCCGACGAGACCAAGGAAGAGCGGGAACGCCGGGTGCTAGAACAGTTAATTGACGGCGTCTCGAACCCAGCTGTGAAGCGGACTCTGTTGCGAGGGAAGTTCGAGAATCTGGCACAGGCTTTGTCTACAGGGGAAGCAGAGGAGCGCGTAGAACGGGCAGTCGCGGGGGTACCAGCTGGAGACGAGTGCTGCGTTTTACGTGAGTGGCAACCGAGGTCTCAACATCCAGGCCGTAATCACCCTAATTGGAGACGAAGCTGGTATCGAGGGAAGCACGCTGGAACACGTCGACTGTCTTATAACAAGACCCCAGGCTTCAGCGTCAACCGGTGGTATGCGGGTCCCCACGACAGCTCTCCCGGTACTTCGTACTCACAGCCAGTCGAAAGCGGTCTACCCTTGTTCGGATCGAGGACACAAACTCGGAAACAAGGTAGGTCCATCGTTCCTGCTGTTTCAATATGTTCCGCTTGCACTGAATCTCTATCTGTTCCAGTGAAGGTTAATGGAACCGTTGTGTGTGGGCTGGTTGATACGGGGGCCACGTGTAGTTTAATCAGGGCACAACTGATGGCAATAGTCGGAGGCGTTGAGCCAGCCTCGTGCAGTATAGCCTTAACGGCGGTGAACGGGGAGAAGTTAGACGTCAGAGGGATCATCACGCCGAAGTTGGAACTGGGCGGCGTCGTTAAGAAGCAGCCCCTAATAGTAGTCGGGGGAATCCCCTACGACGTGATCATTGGAAAAGATGTTCTAGTGAATTTCGGGTGCGTAATCGACATTCCACAGAAGAGGCTATACCTGAGGAACGGAAACAGTGAAGCCCTCGGCCGGAACGGGATCAACACACACAGTTGTGCAACGATACCGGCAACGAAAGACCACGCAACACGGTTCGCCGCGCTCCTAGATGATAATGACACAGCCAAAAGTAATAAACCGTTGTTGAATCTTCCTGGGAAATTCTCCGATACGTTCTTATGGGGAGACGAGAGATTAGGCCGGACGGATTTAGTTAAACACCGAATTGACACGGGAGACGCAAAACCCATGAAAATAGCCCCCAGACGGATTCCAATTCATTATCAAGCGGAGGTACAGCATATAATCGAGGAAATGCTAAAGAACGACGTTATTCAACCATCCCACTCCCCTTGGTCGTCTCCAGTGGTGTTAGTTAAAAAGAAAGATGGAAAACTTCGTCTGTGCGTAGACTACAGAAAACTCAATGCCATCACCAAAAGGGATTCATTCCCACTACCTGTCATGGAAGACTTGTTCGACGCCTTAGGAGGCAGCCGGTACTTCAGCACCCTAGACTTGGCGTCTGGGTATTGGCAGGTTGAACTTGCAGCAGAAGACCGGGAGAAGTCTGCGTTCGCGATTCCATCCGGGCTTTATGAGTTTCAGACGATGCCTTTTGGGCTAACCAACGCACCTGCTACGTTCCAGCGCTTGATGAATCACATTTTGGAAGGGCTGATTCCTTCGAGATGCATTGTATACATCGATGATATACTGATTCATGGGAGAACAAAAGAGGAACACTTAGAAAACATCGAACTAGTTCTGGGAAGAATTAGAGACGCGGGACTTAAGCTAAAGGCATCCAAGTGCAAATTTCTGTCCAAGGAAGTGAATTTCTTGGGCCACATTGTTTCGGACCAAGGAATAAGAACTGACCCAGAAAAAGTCGAACAAGTCTTAAATTGGCCAACGCCTAACAACGTGACGGAATTAAGGAGTTTTCTGGGATTGGCTTCGTATTACCGTCGCTTCATCAAAGGTTTTGCAGAACGGGCGGCGCCATTGAATGCTCTCCTGCGCAAAGACGACAGCTTTAGTTGGGACGAGCAATGTGAGCAGTCCTTCGAGGACTTACGTTCGGCTCTTTGCGCGGCACCCGTGCTAGCACCGCCCGATCTGACGGAAGGAGCCAGTGAATTTATCCTAGATACAGATGCGAGTGACGGGGCCATTGGAGGTGTATTATCACAGATCGGGCGAGATGGGTTAGAACACGTCATCGCCTATGGCAGTAAAACGTTATGTAAACGAGAGAAAAACTACTGTACGACACGAAAAGAGATGCTAGCCCTGATCACATTTGTAAAAAAGTTTAGACAGTATTTAATCGGTCGACGATTTCGAATTCGTACAGACCATCAGGCCCTTCTGTGGCTACAAAACTTTAAAGACCCCCAGGGACAGACAGCCCGGTGGCAGGAGCAGTTGCAGGAGTTTGATTTCGTGATTGAACACCGTGCTTTTAGCCGACATTCGAATGCGGACGCATTATCGAGGAGGCCAATCCGAAACCACGGAGACTGCCCGTCCTGCCCCGTCGGTTATGTGGCACAGATCAGTCTACAGGAGGATACGACGGAACAGTGGGGCTCAATCCAGTCCAGCGATAGCGAACCAAGCCTCATCTACGCAAAATTGAAGGCAGGAAGTGAGAAGCCTAGTCAACGTGAGATGGCGGGGAGTGGTTTGTGGACCAAGCATCTCTGGAGCCTCTGGGATCACTTGAGCATTGTGGATAACGTTTTAGTTTTCCAGTTTGGTCCCAATTATCCAACGAAAGTCGTCGTCCCGCGGTCAATGGTACAAAAGGTCCTTACGACATTACACACTGAGCTGGGCCATGCGGGTGTCAACAAGCTAGAACATGCGACAAGGACTCGGTTTTGGTGGCCTTACCAACGAAGAGATGTATTGGATTTCTGTAGGACGTGCGAACGTTGTGGCCGCTTTAAAAATCCCAGAACGGCACCGTGTGCTCCGTTACAACCCATAGCAGCGGGGTTTCCCAATGAAATAGTCGGTATGGATTTAATCGGACCCCTACCACTTACGAAACATGGAAATAAATACTTACTGGTACTCGTCGACTATTTTACTAAATGGTGCGAAGCAATACCGTTGAACTTCGGAGATGCCAAAACCGTTGCAGATGCGATCCTTAAGCACTGGATTTGTCAGTGGGGTGCACCGAGCCAACTACACTCGGATAAGGGTACGAATTTCGAAAGCTGTCTCATGCAGGAGCTGTGTAGATCTCTGGGTATCGACAAAACGCGCACTACCTCCTACCACCCACAAGGGAATGGATTAGTTGAGCGTACTAATCGGACACTGATCAACCTCCTCAAGGCCTTCGTCGAGCACGGTACTGATTGGGACACGAAAATACACTTCTGTTTGTTAGCGTATCGCGGTTCAGTGCATGCGTCAACAAACCAGACCCCAAGCTTCCTTTGGACAAGGAGAGAAATTCGACTTCCATCAGATTTGCGATTACCCACAATTGGCAATCAAAACACTACGGTAGTGGAATACGTCAACAAACTGCGGGACACAATAAGAAGCGGTGAAGACCTTGCTCGAGCCCACCTTCAGACAGCACAGAGGCGGCAGAAAGAGTATTATGACAAAAAGACGTTTGGCGCCCCATTACAAGCCGGCGATCTCGTGTGGCTTCATACGTCAGTAACCACCGGGGGGAACCCAACTAAATTTGCCGGGGGCTGGAAGGGACCCTTTCGTGTTGAAAGGGTTGTGTCAGATGCAACCTGTGTCATTCGGAACGCGTCGCCGAATAGTAGTAACCCATCATTCGTTGTTCACTTCAATAAGCTGAAGCCCTTCGAACAGGTAGCTCAGGGAATCAACCCAACCAGTGGGATTTCGCCGACCGAAGACCAAGGCGCAGTGCCACCAGTACAGTTAGAGCTGGAGGTGCCGATCGAAGGGGGAAGAGCTGTGGCCCCGGGGACGGAGCCTTCTGGAGGGGAGAGCTGTGTAATAGAAACTTCGGGAAGGTCGCACGAGTATGGCGAATTGAAGTAATGAATTTTCTCTTCCGTTTCAGTTGGTCGTATCAACCTTGTACAAACAGAGGGGAAACTGGAAGAAGGTGAAGAAACCACCAATCTGGAAGACGGGGCAACAATTCAAGAGGACTGATTCGTAATGTGTTTATATTTGTATTTTTACATTAATGACAGTGTGCCACATATTTCAGATAAATCCTTACATTACTGAAGTTCGTCTTTTCGCCTTGGGCTGACTGTTACAGTCCGGAGTACATGCATAAGTGGTATATGAAATAATTACCACTAGTGGAAATTCGAACATATTGAAAGGAAATGTTTTTGGTGCGCTACAGAATATGAGGGGCATATGGATAGAAATCTCGTCGAAGCGTTCGGTGAATTATTCACTTTACTACAGGCATGTCAAGAAGTATTAACATGGAAATATTTCAGTCTGCAAAGATGGTAGTATATAAAGTGGTGGCTGTATACTGGAGGAATCATATATGTTGCAAACAATTGCGTATTTCTTGGGAGGGATACTACCAGAGTGATGGTGGCAGGGAACGGCCGGAGTAAAACAGGTGAGCGTGCGGCAAGTTGTTAACTTTATGTAGGGTTGGTATGAAATGTCAAAGCGGAAGTGGAAGACTAATCAATATTGACCGTGTGGTTACATCCATTATACAGGTGTTCAGTTCTGCGAGAGGAAAGGTAAAGTAATCCACAGATAAGTGTACGTCAATAGATGAATGGTGTGTGGTATGTACCATGCAAAAATGACAGATCAATAAAACTGCACAGGTATATCGCGGGAAGCGGCCGTGGATCAACGAATATAGAAATAAAATGTATCGGCCGGTGCAGATAGTGGTGTGATTTAGAGGCTGCATACGGGGTCAGTTTCGGTAATGTAACACGAATGCAACATCTGGAAAATCAAAGGTCTCGATAACGGTGATGGTATAGTAAGTAGACGGTGAGTGTCAAATTTCTAATGACCAATTTGACAGGTGTAACAAATGATGGGAACGGAGCGGCGACGCAGCATGGGAAGTGTATCGAAGACGTTCAATCGTGGAGGAAACGCAGTGATCTACAGAGCCTGAACACTCGATGCAACAGCATTGCGGATGCGATCGGATGGACCGATGAAGAGTGCAGGTAGTTACTAATTACTTCGCTGCCCACTGGAGGACTACTGAAAGATATGTCAGCGCCGGACGTTTTTTTTGGTGACCGATGAAGCAATGAACAGTGACAATAAAGGTGCCAGTGTTTGAACAGTATTAGCGGGTTCTAACAAGGAACGGGCATAATGACATATGGGATTAGAATGAGTTGTATGAATGCAGTGAGATCGAGTAGTCCAGGTTCAAGAAGTCCGATGGCGGGAATCTTGGGGAAAGCGATCGTGAGACGGGCGAAAATGAAGTTGTGTGTAAATCTCGTTTGTCCTGTCCAGCAAGAGAGGGTCCAAGTTATTCCTGGGAAGTGGACGGCGACAATCGTCCTTAGGGTGCAGGTTCTGAAAACAAAACGGAGAGGGCTGCAGTCTGGAAATTCTACCAGCTGTGGGTTAGGGGAGAAAGACAGAACACCAATATCATGCCAGTAACAGAAATGGGTGGTCGCGACGTTGAGGTCTTGTTTTTTGGATTAAACAACATACGGAAAGCGGAGAAGACCGGTACTAGCGACTAATTCTTGTGAGGCTTAGTGAGAGTTACCAAAAAAGCAAGGAAGCGAGAATAGGCGACACTGGGGGCAAATACTTATGTGTAGTTCGACGAATGGTTTATGGAAGACCACATCGATTGTGGCGATTCGTTCATCAGAACGAGGCCTGGAATCTTGTGTTGAAATAGGGTCTCAATGAGTAAGTAGTTGAAGCGTGGATGAGACTGGTACCTTGAAGACCATATTATATATGCTGCTATGTATTTTCTAGCATTATAAATGCTCTTATACCTGGCGGCAGCTGATAAAAAAAAGAAGAACCTAACCGACTATGGTAAAATCTGACAGCATGAAAAAGAATCACCGGAGTAACGGTGGCCAGTAGGGGGTCGTGGTCAGAAGCGTTGAAAATGGGAAGTGGCTAGACAAACACGTGGAGTGTGCTGTTGACAGTCATGGAATATAGGTTGGACTGCTTTTATTTGCTAACTATAATACAGAATGCTCCTTACCATCCGTTGGTACTGAACAAAGTTGTTAAGCTTTTGGTTAGTATCCCAGGCCCAGTTCGTAGGCTCGGGTAATAGACATGTAGGGATCATGCATACGGATCAGTTTTTGGACAGTTAGATGTTTATTTATTTCTTTTTTGAATAATAAAGAGGCCGAAGACATTGACCTAAGTTGAGGTGGAAGTTTGTTCCAGAGGGAAGAATATTTAACAATAAAGAAGTTTGACCGCATCGCAGTCCTGGATACTGGAATCAAGACCATAGAGTCCCTATGTCGTAAAGAATAGTTGGAGGGAGTTTTGACCTGGGGGGCTGAATTGCAAGATGTACGTTTTACAATATTGCAAAAGAAGGACAGGTTCATTCGTAGACGGCGCAGCCATAGGGGCTCTAGGTGCAATATTTCACATCTTTCCATATAATTTAAAGGCGAAGAATATCCTAGTAGTTGTTTGGTAAATCTACGTTGTACATTCTCAATTGCAAATCTGTCAATCCGCCGCATGTTAGAAAAGACGACAGTGCAATATTCCAGAAGTGGTCTGACATGAGTTTTAAAAATGCTTAGCTTGCTCTCTGTAAGACTGAAGGTTCTATTAATCAGACCAATTAGCCGTCTAGCTTTAGCAACCTGCACGGCCGAATGTTCGGAGAAATTAAATGTACAAGAATATTGTAATCCCAAGTCCCTTACTTCCGGACTGTTGGGGATGAACTGATCATGAATTTTAAACATTCCCGCGGGAACCTGACACTTATACATAAGGATACAACTTTTGACAGCGGAGAATTTCATCAACCATTGGTTGCTCCATGAGTCTAGCGATAGTAAATCGCTCGTTGTGCTAGCAATGGTAGAAGCTAAGGCGTCAGGTTCAAAGGAGTACATAATTTTTATGTCATCTGCAAAAAGGAACGCAGCCCCGTGTGTGATGACGTTGAAAATGTCATTAACATATATAAGAAAAAGTAAGGGACCTAGTACACTACCCTGAATAACTCCACTAGTAACTGGTCGAGGTGATGATAAACTGCCATCAACGTCCACCACCTGCTTTCGGGATGTTAGATATGATGAAAACCAACTCAGGATCGGGTCAACAATTCCGTAGGTTTTCATCTTCGCCATGAGCCTATTGTGGGATACTCGATCGAAAGCTTTAGTCATGTCAAGGAGGATTACAATCACTGATTTACCACTGTTAGTGGCCGTAGTTATTAGGTTAAGGAAGTCACACATACAGGTGGCACACGATCTTTTTTGAAGAAAACCGTGCTGTCCGGTGTTAATGAGGTTATTGTTTAGTAAATGAGTTGTCAGCTTATTTTTTATCAGTCTTTCCATAATTCGGGAAACTATAGGGGTGTGGTTCACTGGTCGATAGTTGGTTAGGTCCTGGCGTGAACCTTTCTTAAGAATTGGGATAATAACTGATGTTTTCCAGTGGGAGGGGAAAACGCTACTGCTCATAGATAAATTAAAAACCTTTGATAGCAAGAATGGGATATCAGTGCCACCTAGACTAAAAGTAGCCGGTGGTACGGCATCTGGCCCGGGGTGGTATGACCTCCTAATTTTAGTTAGCTGTACTGTTAAGTCGTTCGGGTGAAATGTAACCGCTGAGAACTGTGCAGATGTCAGCGGCTCAACGTGATATAGGCATGGGGAGTCATCGGTCGTTAGAGACGAAGCAAAATAGGTACTGAATGCCTCGGAGATCTCTTGGGAGTTCGTTATATAATTGTTGTTATATATAGCGGATGAGATAGGAGAACTGCACTGGCTGTTTCTCAGCTTCATCAGCTTAGATAAAGCTTCGGACCTCTTGGGGTGACTCAGCGCCCTTAATTCCTGTTTTTTACTGCGGGACATTTCAATCAATTTCATAGAATTAGATAAACGGTTCATTTGCAAGAACAACAAAAAGTCTCTCGACCTAAGGAATTTGCGTTGTAGCATAGAAAGCTTCTGCTTTAGTCGACAAAAACTGTTTGGTTTATCTCGTCCAGGTAGACCTTGGGTTGGGGTGATTACGTCAAGACATGCATTTAGTGTGGAGTAAAGATGATCCACCACGGTATGCAAGTCATCAGATAAAAAGAAAGTATCCCAGTTCTGCGAGCGAATGAGTGGGGGTAATTGATTCCAGCTAGCTTGGTGGAACGGTCTTTTATCGGTTGGTTTGTGAACGGTTCGTGCTGGCACTGAAAACTCACATTTTACCGGCAAGTGGTCACAACCTGGGATGCTGTTCACGATAGATGTGTGCACGCGAGATAATCCTACCGTAAAAATGAGATCAAGGATGCTACTGCCTCTAGTTGGGCACATCACATGTTGAGTCCATCCTCCTAAACGAATGCTGGTCAGGAAGTGTATTAAGTGATGTGGAGCTTTCAAAGTGGACCAACGTATTCCTGGTGCGTTAAAGTCGCCGGCCACCAGTTTTGGGCCGGGTATGTCCGCAACAACGTTTAACGCCTCTATGATAGGCAGAAAGTCGTTTTGACTAGTATTCGGGGGGCGGTAGATGCAACTAACAATGAGGTCAGAACATCCTGTATTGACCTGTAGCCAAACTGAATCCGGCAAGTTATCGAGTATGGGGTGCTGAAATACTTTCGCTCGCATGTTTTGTCTTACATATATAAGACAGCCTCCCCCTCTCTGAGTGAGTCTATTTTTCCTGAAAGCTTGGTATCCGGTGATAGCGATATCCTCGTTTGGGGTGTTGTCTGTCAACCAGGTTTCGGTAATTAAAATAAGGTCGTAATCAGACGTGAGCAGTAATATACGCAGCATTCGCATCTTATTCACTATTGAGCGTGCATTCAGCATAAACAATGAGAACTGTTTAGTGGAGTCAAGGTTAACGTTAAGATCTTTATAGGATTCCGAAATTGCATTTGCTGAAGGCGGATCGAATGACGCAATCATTATTCCTTGAGATGGAGTAGTCGTTAATGTGGATGGTGAAATAAGCTGAGTAGAAACACCTGGCGTGGCAGTCAGCTTGGTTGTTAAGCTAAGCCGGGTGTGGCTAGTACTGATGAGATTCGTTAGATTGGAAGGATATCGGCGGTTGGTAAGTCTACTTAGCGCGGAACAACACCGCGAAAGATCACTATCGAGTACTTTACTATTGGTAGATACTGGTGGCTGGGGCGTAGAAATATGAGGAGGGAGGGTTAAGTAGCTGTTAAGTGGGAAATAAAAAGGACGTGTAGCAGCCTCAGGTATCTTGGCACCTGCCTTAATACGGGCGGTAACACAGGTGCCCTCTTGAAATCAGTAATTTGATGGGCTGTAACCTGGAGGGGGAATGTGAAATGGAAGTGGGATATACGGGTGTTGGTTGGCGTAGAGACTGGGAGGTCGTGGGTACTGTTGTAAGTGGCCTGCGGTAGAAAAGGGATTCAGGGTGGGTGAGATATGTGAACGATAAAAGGAAAGAGATTCATGTGAGAAAATATTACTTAGGCTACGATAGAAGGTATGTAGAACACTAAAGTAATCGTTTGGTATGAATGGTGGCGTTGTTGAAGAGGCCCGGAGGTTAGTTGTACCAGCCTGATGAGGATGATAACCAGGTGAAGAGAACGCGATACTGGGTGGAATGTACGGTGCATCTAGTGGTTGGTGGTTTGGATTGAGGAGATAGGTCTTGAATGACGTTTTCTTGTCCATTGTTGCACTCCGTGTTGCCTCGCTTGGGGTCCTTAGCCGTTGGGAGTGTGGCTTGATGAGTGAGTTAGGATTGACCATAGTGTCAACAACGTGCAGTCCACCTAGTAATGATGTTTTCGCTGGTTTGGGGGATGGCCTAGGCACCGTAGATTGCCGAGTGGCTATTGGAGCCGAGTGGAGAGATGGCAAAGAAGAATTTGGGGTGACTCCGCTGATGGGTTGAGGATTTCTGGGTATGGCTGTTAAGCCAGTTAGGCGGTTCGCATCGTCATCGATCGTGGCCGATATTTCGGTGATAGGTAATGGTGGAATCGAGTTAGTCAGCCCAAGAGAGGACAGCTTGCCCGGGGTAAACTCTATGCTTCTTGGTTTCTTAGGCGCTGGCTGGTGAGGTGACGTTGAACTGGATATATCTAAATCGACGTCAAACATATGGGATCGATGTTCTGGTGAACATGAAGCCGAATTGATATTGCATGTATTTTGCGCATCGTCAGACTGAGAAGAAGCGGATAGTTGAGGGCGGACAATTTTTGACGAAGCTGAATGCGTGCTGGTGGACCTGGCGAATTCCCTTTGTAATGGGGTTTTGTCGGCAGCAATTTTAATGTTCTTGAACGGGGATCTCAAAGCGACGGTGGATTGGCTCTTAATGAATTGTTTAGCGGATTCCTCTTCAAGAAATTTGAACAACACTGGACAGGATTTGCGTTGAATGTTCTTTCGTAGCCGAAAGCACTGGCAGGAATGGTGTGCCATATTAATAGAACTTAGAAGGTTATGTTTTACTTTCTCAACAGGGATTCTGTCGGGAATATTAAATACCACAGCATTTTTTGAGTTACTGATTCTTCGAACTATTTCTGAAGCAATGGCGTCTATGAAACGCCCAGCCGTGACTAGGTCTAGGGTTGACGGATTTGTTGGAGGGTCAGAGATATACGTGAGCGGAATTAGCTTGGATAGGGTCGTATCAATCAAAGAAATGTGGCTACTGAGATTAAAAAGATTGTGTTCTATGGTCTCTGCCCTTTTGTTTGCCCCTCCAAATACATCGGTCAGGCTAACGGAACAAGGATTCAGTGGGAGTTTTGCGACTTTCGACTTGGCGAGTACTTTTGGTCGGATGTTGGTACGACCAACCAGTGAGGATGCGGTTTGTCTAGCCGGCAGTTTGGGCATTGCAACACTGACCGCGATTGCACTAGAGAGCTAAATACACAGAGTAGTCTTACGTTCCCCAATGTACAGGCTTACTGAAATAAAAACGTGTAACTCTGTGGCTCTGGATCAAAGAAACTTAAAACTATGGAACTGTTGATATAGAGTCTCTGAAATTAAACGAGAACTTCTTTCAGAGAATTCCCTGGATTAATATGCTGAATTGGGTGGTTGACTGCCACACAGTCGCGCACGATGGTGCCAACTTTTTCTTATTTTAGACACAAGTTTCTCTCAGTTCATATCCTGGGAAGCAGTTCAAAGACTCCTTTTGCAAGAATTTTTAAATTAGCTGTTTAGGTCAAGATTTCGCGTCCGCAGGAAATCCTTAGAAAGTTTTGGAGTTATGGGACCACACTAAAAAGCCGTAATTTTTTAGTATTACTCTAGATAGCTAAGCAAAAACTATACCAATTTAAATCGATAAACGAATTGATGTGATGGTTCAGTTATTCCCGTGAATTGTTCGAGAATCGACAATGGTTTCACAGATGGAGTCGCCAGAAATATTTTTAGTTAGGCTTCATACCTAATTTCCTATAAAGGTCTTGTGCTGATATTTTACGATCTCACTGTGGGGTGGCGCCAAGGAACGGACGATCACCAAAAGAGTTGAGCTAGCTAAAGAACGCTGGGTATTTTAAGGTTGGGCTTGCAAAGGGCTGTTTGTAGTAGTAATAGATCTAGATTTCTAGGTAGAGGGTTTTGTAGATTTCTCGCGGTAATAAATTACGGACGCATAATGGTGTGTCGCAGTTATTGTCACGGGCAATATGACGCTTTAGTGTGGATAAATGTTGCTACTAGATGTGACCCAAAATCAAGCCCTAACGACGGAAAAAGGAAAAATTTGAGACAACCTGATTCATGCGTCAAGATGACCTTGACCTCCAGTCTAAATCTACGGTTGCATTGTGATCTTCAATAGATGGCAACATCGGGTGATGGCCAGTGATAGGTGCACCAGAGTTTCGGGTTGGATTGTTAGTTTCACCAACACCGGGGTTACTGTTCTGGGCGTGACTCTTGTGCACCTCCCTTTGGAGTGGGGCCTTGTCCGGAAGTATCTTGGCGCACTTGAAGCCGGTTTTGGCTACGACTAACGATTGCCGGCTGATAAAGGTCTTGGCGACAACTTCGTTTGTAAACTGGAAAAGCAGTGGACAGGTGGTGCGCAGGGAAGTTTTGCGGAGTCTAACACAGTGGCACGGTTGTGAGCCAAGGTTGCAAGCGCTTAAGATCATATTTTTAGCAGCTAAGAAAGGTATTCGGTTTGGAATGTTAAACACAATCGCATTGTTTGCATTTTTTATCCTTCTGAAGATCTCCGAGGCAATTGTGTCCACAAATTTCGTGGCCAGTAGTAGATTGGTTGGGGTATGGTGTGCGGCTGGATCAAGCAAGAACGCCATAGGCATCAGTTGATCGATAATCAGATCAGCGGAGTCAAGTCGGGAGGAAAGACTGCTCAGAGTTTTGGTCATTTCCGTAGATTGTCTATTGGCATTTCCAAGTATATCTACCAGAGAGACTGAGCAGTTGTCCGGTGAGTTTTGGAATTTAGTGGTCTTGCGACGGCGAGTGCTGACCGTGATTTTGGGTCGGCTGGGAGGATATGTAGGCAAATCTATGGTGGTAAAGAGGTGGATGGCCAGTCGGACAAGATGTGGCAATAAGCAGGGGTTAGAGAGCTATACGGAAGCAAGGGATTAAGTGCAGAGTATTGCCAAAGTATTTAAGCCTTAGGGGAGAGTGCTCGCCACAGGAGGTCAATATCGGCGGAACTAATTATGGATCGGCTGTTCAGCTAAAAATTGCAAGCAGTTTCTGCGGATGTTGCTGTTTGAAAGTTTCCGGATGTATTACGCAAGTCAAGACTGCTATAGTCTCTTTACGAAGGTGATTCTCTGAGTGGTATCTTGGAGTCTGCTAGTGTTGTTTGACTGAGACTGATATTTCGCTTAGCTCCTACCCTATGATCACTTTTGTATGTATATTATACCACCGGGTGGTCCCAGGGAATAGTGTTCAGAAAAAATTGCTTGATTTTTTCTGGGTCGGACAACAGGCCTTAGAGCTATAGTTTTAGATATTATCCTAGATGGCTTAATAAAAACTATACCGATAACAGCGAGAAAGCTACGTGGTATAACATTGGTCCTAGAGGACACGCTCTTGCCCATTCCTCGTTTTTCCAAAACTCCCTGTTCGTGTGTCGCTAACGGGATATTTTTTAAAATGTACTTTCCAATAATATCATTGTGATGGACGACCAATCGGTGACCGTATTCAATATTCTGAGCTTCACATATTTTAGTATCGTCGGAGACTTCGTTACGCACGCCTTGATCTCAAAGCGTTTATTTATCCTTTCAGTAGACGGAGTGCAGTCCGATATCCGAACCGCTCCCATTCACACTGTATCCTGTAAATGCCCACTCTTATCGGACAACTCTTCCCATGTGTGCATCCCCATTTTACATACCTTTTTATAAAATTGTTGTTTCCACTGCCGCTCTTTCTGTGTATTATATATATATATATGGCAGTTCGTTGTCCGTGGAAAGCACCGGCGAAGGTAGTACCTGTCTTCTAAATTCATTTATTTTTATTAAATATTTGTCACAGTCAAGTTTGTAGAGGACAGTTCGTATGCTGTGATTCACAGCAATTGGATGGCCGATTGCCACCTTGTTCGGTGGCCACGGACCACAAGCAACGGCTCGTACCGGCAGTTGCTGATTTCGGGTTCGTCATTGCCTGATTCGGTTTCGGTGCAGGAGTTCCTATAAAACTTGTGCACTTAAGTTTCCTGGCGTGATGTTGTACATCACGTCAACCCTAACTGCGGCATGCAAATCTTTAGCAACTGGAATTCGCCGGAGTCCCTTGAAAGAATGTGGGTAACCGTAGTTATCAAATGTCATGAACAACTTATCACTTAGTAACTCTTCAGCTTCTGCGACAAGCAAAGCGCCAATGGAGAGATTTGCCAAAGATTCGCATGAAGCTATCCGTCAACAACTATCACACACACTCATGTGTGAATATAGTAACGATGTACAATATACGCAACAGTTTGCGTAAGGTTAAGCGTGCGCTGCACCGGCTCACTGTCGCGTTAGGTGCCACGCACCCACCAGCTTTGCCGCCCAAGGCTCGAAAAGCCAAGAAATGGGAGAATTTCAGAAATTCTATGAGGCTCAGAGCTCACTCGATGTGTACTTCAGCGTGGTAAGTATATACATTTTAACTGAACACTTTTAAGTGGCTACACTTGTGCTCTTTGCCGATTACGACTTGGCTGAAACCGTGAGTAGCATGCTCGTCGCATCCATCAGGGACGACACTGCCCTCAACGAAATGCCGTTAACGGCCATAAGTTGTTCCCCGCCGTTAAGGATAGGTTCTTCAAATTTACCGTCATACGAAACATCAGATGTTATAAGGGCATTGAGACGGTACCCCAATGAGCGAAAGTCTGTCATTGACAGACATTTAAGGCTCTGGTTCATCAACGCTCAGGATGGAGACGAAGGAAGACGGCTAAGAAGGTACGCTATCTACCAATCTTCCTGCATGGAAATAGTGTTTCCTGCAAGTTGCTTCGTTAAAAACTTTAGCTGTTACAGTTTACATCAGTTTATATTTTTACTTAGAACGGATTTATTACCTGCTTCGTCGCTGCGATTAAGCAGCTTATTGAGTGACAAGTTTGTTCACAGTCTATTATTATGCTTGAATATATATATATATATATATATATATATATATATATATATATGAAGTCTAGTACGGAACTACAGCTCTTCAAATGTCTAAGACTTAAAACCCACAATACAGCTTTTTATGTCATTCGCCAATGATGAAACTAATATCAGCGTTTCCATGCTCTCATTTTTCAGATATCGCGAACAACATGAAGAAGAACGAGTAACATCCTCGCGGAGATTGGATGGATGAAAAATCGACCAGCGGCTTTTTGTGAACGCACCGACATTTGTTTAATTAAATTTATCCACTTTTTTAACAAAACGGCCACTTTACTCACATATAGCGGTAATTCAGTGGTTGAGCTCGGAAGGAAGGAGAACACCTGATGTTGTCAAGCGATTGAGCGAAATAAGGGTCATTGGCGAGAAGGGAACAGAAATTTTTCGCAATGTTTTCGTTGCTTTGGGCATGCCCAACCGTAGCGTAATTGGGCTCTGGTGCCGCTGCCCAAAGCATTTCAGTAGCGTCACCCAACTTTGCGGTGGGCAGGCCCGAAGTTTGCCCAACCCAAGCCCAGTTTGGCAGACGTTGGACAGTGGTGCTTGGAAAGGTCGCCCGCCACCGGCCAGCTGAAAGAAGCACAAGATGAAGGTAAGCCAATCCGTCGGTATGATAATATTGCTGACTTTTTGTAAGCTTTTTCCAAGGTGACTACGAAAAAGCTTTGAAGTCAGTGCGCCTTTTCGAGCACATAGCTGACGTGCCCTTATCGGATGCCACGGAACCGATGAAGCGATTTGGGAATTCCACCGTATCTTGTCTTCGAAGCTGATAAAGCCTTATTTACAGGAAACCCCTTTCCGTTTTAGGGTCTGACATGGAAGAAAGTGTTCATGTGCTGCAATCAGTCAATACATGGGCCACAGAGCCAGTGCCCATGGAGGACATAGCATATGTTCCTCAAAGCAAGCCCCCAAGGACACGTGATAACATACCAATGTCGTCCGCGTCATTCAGGTCAGATGCACCCATTTCATCTTGTTTCATACGTCACACAGGTGCACAACGGAATGTAGCATTTTGACTTGGATTTCAATTGTTAGCCCCATAGCGGAACAGCACCAGTAAGCCTTTTTTACTCAATCACAAGAGTCCACTATATAGAACCGCAAATGCGCCCGGAGGAATAATATTCAGCAGTTAATCCCCCGTCAAACACTAGGTCAAGATTGAGGAAATTGGCAAAAAAGACGAAGTTATGAGTTATTCATGGAATTATTGTAATATCGTAACAAGGACGACAAAACGGGCCAAAACACCTGTATTTCAACGGCCAACCAAGCTTAATTCATGAAACACATTAGGTCGTTCATATAGTCCGTTTTCGAGACCGAGCGGCACTAAAATGGCTCTTGTTGCTCTCTTCTGACTAGTAGCTTGTGACCGACAGTCTGATCCTCTTGGTCATCATTTCCATTAGGCTGGTCCGATTGTCCCAATTGACGGCTTGCTCGGCAGCCTTTACGTGAGCTATATTTCTGGTTGCCCGAGGTCCCGCTGCTTTCCGTCTGATAGTCCGTATGCTCCCTTTAGTCTGCTTTGGGAAGCCTCTGACGTGCCCACTACATAGTGATGACCCGATCACACCATTTCTATCACTTGCTTAAACGTACTTTTCGCCTAAGCGGCAACCGCAAGCGCTACTTCCGACACACTTCCTCGGCACAGGCCAGTATGTGGTTTCAGTACTCAGGCTCTGTGATAATATACGCAGTTGGCACTCCACAGCCTTTTCTCGTTGACTTCCTGGACGAACACGATCGCAGAAGCTGGAGGAGTGCGCCATCCAATAGCCGTTTGTTCTTTTGTCCGTGGTTCTCCGTTGATTCATCTGTTCGACTTGATATTCGCGTCCTTCTCTTGTCTCGGTATTCCCCGCTACACACTGGTTGCAAACAGCAGCCTTCTTAGTCGCTCTCACTAAGTCCAATTTTGAGGTAAGCAGTGACCTGGTTGCCATGCTCCACCATCAGTCCAACCCAATCTCCGACACGGCATCCCAGTGAGCACCAGAAGAAGAATGATTTATTCTGCGACAAGCAGTAAATTAAAGTTTAATCATTTTTTCAAGTTTTCAAACAAGATTTTTACTACACTTGTCCGAAAATAAACTTTGAAAATGGCACTAGGGATATGATGAGTCAGCTGATGACGACGCCAGTCATGGTTCAACTAAACACGTAGTTACCCCATAGAAGTGTGAATTATACAGTTTCTTCGCAAGTACTACCGCGCTCTATGCAAATTCAAGGTCGATGTCAAGTATTTCCAAAAGGACGCATGGTAGGTGGTATTTTACAGGAGGTTTTAACTCCTTGGTCTTCATTTGCGGGGAATGGGTATTTCTCTAAAATCACTCCGTGAAGAATTTAAAGGTAGTCTTTTACACGTGGATCAAAATGCAACGGCTATACTGGGTGTTGCTGGCTACCCGTCCTCCTCTTGGAGGCAGGACATGACTCATCCTAGGTTCTGGTGACCGCTGGAACCTGGAATGTGTTCAGTAGTACGTATTAAAGTAACTGTACTCCGTCTATCTTTGGCATCTTATGCCAGTGACTTCGGTATTTGCCAACGAAAACGGGTATGGTAGATTCATTTGATCGTGGTTGCGTGCTCGCGCACCGGTCCCGAACCGGCGACAGCAGTAACAGTCGTTCCTGGGTCCGGGTTTCCAAATTTTCGGTTTGGAATAGATCGGCATCCCGTCGGCCGATGAGGTGCCGTTGGGAAAGATCTTGCACCTACCGAGGCGAGAATATATGTTCTCGTTGAGTGACTGTGGTTGGACTGAGATCTAATGCGCGTCGATCTAGCTCAATTTGGTACCACCCACTTCAGTCCATACTCTGTGTAAACAACGGCTAGAAATGAATACTACCGTAGGCACCACGATTCGAAATTTACAGCAATAAACGAAACAAGTTTGTCACCGCAGTTATAGACAGTTGTGCGGCACACTGGGAAGCAGAAAACCGAAATGGAGAATGGATGAATATTCAAAAAACTGGGCGGCTACAAAAACCTGAAAAGCAAGCTACACGAACGAAAAAATCAAAAAGAATTACATCGCCCGAGATGCACACCACGGTAAGGTCAGGTCGGGTCAGGTCACAGGACTTGCGGCAGGAGCCAGCGAAAGTGCAGTTACTTGCACCGCAGGCCGGGAGGGTTCCCACGGGGCTGCAACTTCGAGACATCTAATATAATTCGGTATTTCCAGTAGCTGAGGGGAAAGGAAACGCAACAGACTTGCCCTAGTGAACAGCAACCTCACCAATGTTGGTTGGGCCCCACAACTCCCTGCTGCTCCTGTGTGAGACATGTCCCGAGTCCCAGAATAACTTGAAGCTGATAATATGAAATGTTGAAGAGTAGGGTGATGTGACGGCTGCGGTAGAAATAGGTACGATAAGGAAACACTGGAGCGATGAGATGTAGTATAAGACAGTTAGTCGAGAGGGGAGAAAGGGACGAAAATAAGAATAAAAGTGAAACATTCTTAGAATGGTCAGTAACAGTCCTGGGAAACCCCTGCCCAGCACGCATCCAGCTTCCGTATAAAGGCAACAACCGAGGACGCTGTCACTACTTACGGAGGCACCTTGTTCCACGGGGTACGGTATTTAGTTCAGTTCAGTCAGTCTTAAGCTAATCTCCAGTCTTCAGATAAAAGGCAGTGGGGAGTCATCCCGTATGAACTTCGTCGCATCGTACTCTATTGACTCAGCTAGATGGCGGTGCTCCGCCGATAATTCTCCAGAGTCTGACCCAATTTCCTCCTAAACAGTGTCTCAGTTTCCCCTTCCACCACCTCGGTCGGTAGAGAGTTCCAGAGATTGGCGACTCTCTTTGGAAATAGACTGATGGCCGGTAAGCCGGTGGAATGCACCTCGAGAAGCTTCACTGTGTGTCTTCTGGTATGACCATTATTCCTGAGCGGGAATCCCGAAAGTAGTTCCCAGCCCAACTCACCACGGATTATTCGCCCGACATAGATGAGGTCTCTTTGAAGAAGTCGATAAGCAGTAGGAAACAGCTCGGTGACGTCCAGGCTTTCCTCATAGGTGAACCCAAGCAGTCCGGCCACGAGGCTAGTGGCAGCAAGTTGGACTCATTGAAGCTTGGCTATTTCCGCCGCCGTAAAGGGGTAGACGGCCTCACCGCCATAATAATAATAATGATCATGCACATGGCATGCTTCGGGCGCTTCCGAAATAAACCAATATTATTATTATTATTATTATTATTATTATTATTATTATTAATATTATTAATAATAATAATTATTATTATTATGGTAATAATACTAATAATGGTATATTTCTTGATCATGGTCAAGACACGTGCATGGCTGGAGAACACGGCGACTCACAGTAATGTGGGGTAATCACATTTTTGAACTTCATGGTTCACACAATTGCAGTAATAGAACGATCAGCTTGGACGATGTTTGGGTGAACTAAAGAGGAGTGGGTCGGCGCGGCCATTGTGAATCGGTTTTGGGCTCGGGACGGGGACGATGCGGTTGGTGGGATGGGCGTAGGAATGCGGATAAAGCGATACTGAAGAAGGGCCAAAGTGCAGTGTGTGCAAGAACCCATTAAGCAACTGGTATCAGACATCACAGCATGAACAGGGAGTTGAAGCAGGAATAATACACAACTTGCCTAATGGGAGCCGATAGCTGTCTACGACGGATCCGGTAGTCCAGAATTGACGACGGCGATCTACGGAATTTGGTGTGCAGTCGATGGAAATGGAGGGAGAGAGAGCAGTGGAGTGAAAGGGATTCAAAGGAGAGTGGGGAAATGTGGAAAGAGTAGCGGTGTTGCACCAACTGGATATTTACGGAATCAATATTGAGAAACTGGTTGAGAGTGTTAGCAAAAGAAAATTAAAAATAGAGTTAACATGGTGTAATGAAAGTGCAGCCGGAGATGCCTGCAGGATATGGAGAAGAATGACCCTCCACTGAATAACTCATTGTGAGGTCGCCTGCGATACAAATGCAAGTAAGTCGAATGGGATAATCAGATTGGCCTTTCCGTAAAAGTAATTGCGACACCATATATAAAATCACATGGAGGCAGAAACCCCCACCAGGAATGCAGTGTGCTTTTAGGGAGCGTGAATGGTGAATGGGCACAGAAAGGGGAATTTCAACAAGAAGCCGCCGAGGAAACACTTCTGGAGACAAACGCTGACGATGCAACCAAGCAAATATTCACAGGTGGCGTAGAGGAGGGAAAACTGCGGTGACTGGGAGAGGCCAGACCCGGAGGAACAGAGGAAGTTGAGTGTACAAGTGAGATTTTCTGCATACGTGATAAATGAAGGAATAACCAGGTGGTTGGTATTTTTCTTCATAAAGACTGTGGTTGCTGTTGGTTGCAGGTAGTTCATGATGAGGGTAGCAGTCAAAAAGGGTTAGGCTGACGAACTAGAGAGAGTAGGTACGGAAAGCAACGGCGAGGGCCAGACTCCGGTCCTGCAAGCAGAATGAATTGAACTGTTCGTGTGGAGCACGGGAAATGGATGCTGGTGGGTGATGTCAAGAATCCGTCCGGAGTTCCGGTGAGACTATCATGACTGATTGTAATCCTGGTTATGGGATCGTGACCACTGGTCTACCATGCAAGGTGCTCCATATTAAGCGTCGGAAGGTATGAGTATGGGTTTAACCATGATCAATCAGACCGATAGAATCGTTTAGTCCGTTAGGTATTCCAGGGGTAAAGTCGAGTTGGTTTAGGGGCTGCCCAGGTAACCAGTGTGTTCTGAAAGACAGGAGGAGCGCGGCAGTGTGGCGAATGCTCCAGCTGGGGGTTATGATTAACGGCCTAATAGAAATTAGAGCTATAATGCTACTTGACTGCCAGTAGGCCAATCCACGAGGAATTGACGAGCGGAGACTGGCAGTTTTGTAGGGCAGCTGGTTGATGATGTAGGTTTTAAGCGCATGCTTAGCCAAAGTACAAAGTGATTAGGCTGATAGGTGGTAGAAGAGTAAAGGAGTCCAGCTGATGGTCAAAAATAAAACAGTTGAAGAGGGTGAGGTCAGAAATGGGAATGGGAAAAGGGAATACAGCAGTCAGGTAGTTGACCCGGCTGTAGTTGAGGGCGGAGAAATCATAAAAAGAAAAGGAAACGCTCAGAGTCAAGGTGAGGCCTTTTTATGTGGATGCGAATGCGCTAGTTTTCCGTGGGGTCATGCGTAATCAGGTACATACGCTTGCTAGGTGGAATGGGGTCCCAACATACCATGAGTAAATACGCTGATCGGTGAGTACTGGTTATTAAAGGACGGTAATCCGCGTGGTAGGATTCGAGTAACGGAGGAGTGCAAGAAGAACGACGGTTAGACCACTGAGTTATAGCCTGGGACAAGAGAATTAGGTGAAGGTGAGCACCTATCTTTAAAAGGAAAAACAGTTTATTAAGGGAATTAGTGTCAGTAGGGATCTTGGTTTGGTAGCTGAGTCTACATGGTAGCGGACAAATCATCGCCGACTTTGGACAACATTATTAGTGCTTCGGCTCGAGGGGGACAGAAAAAGTGAACCTGTGGATAATAAATTATAAATGCGCAATGATTGCGTCCCTCATTCCGACAACCAATACAGGCGAGGCTTTGCCCATGGCTGTTAAGAGTAGGCGCACCATTGCCGGGGTGTAGCCAGAGCAGAGGTGGCGTGACGTAGCTATTTAGACCGTGAATCCACTACTGCATTAAACATCAGCAAGCTGGTCAAGGATTTTGCAGGGAACCGAAAAGGGCTGAAGCTGAGTAAGGCGGGGTCGGCAAGCATATGTGGAGAGCTCAAACGACGTGCTGTCACCATGCACTGGTCTAGACAAAAGGAACTGCAGGTGAACTCGAAAGCTTGGGGTTTCCCATATGCAGGGTCGGGTCTAGGCTGTTATCAGAAATCCACCCTTAATGAAGGGGGAAAAGAGCATTAACCCAGGGCCTTCCCAGCCCGAAGTGAATTTCTTCGTCTTTTTTGTAGAGGAGAAGTAGAAGGATTTTACGCCGCAGGGCAAACCTCCCTTTTTCCCTTGACCCGCTTTTCTTTACACGTGGCCAACTGGGTCCGAGGCTGATAAAGATGGCTGTTTCCTCTTATTGTGAGACGGCTACAGACCAGATGCTATAGCCTTCAGGGGTGTTGCTGCCACAAACTGTAAAAGAAAAAAAGATAGGATGAAGCAATCACTCAGATAATGACAGCATTCCTGGGACTATCACTTACAGCTTGCTCTTGTCAATAACAGAGTCGGTCGGGTTCCATTATGTATGCGAGCCACCTGGTGAACCCACCGCCGATTTTTATATGCAGGGCAACTTCACTGACGCGGAGCAGTCGGTGGAATGGTATCACCACTGACTTTGCAGAGGTTGACCGCTAGCTAGTGCAGTGGCAACGAGTGATTAGGACAGTTGAGCCAACGGTTTTCGGCCGAAAGGCGCACGCTAAAGGGGAGAACTGATGAACTGTAAATATCATAGGATTCGGTACACCAAAAACTGATAAATAAGGGAGACAATGTTTCCGGTAGAAAATTGGTTGTAGGTCCGGATGAAACAACTTCTTGATCAATCGCGGGTGAGTGTTGCTTACAAAAACAAGGCATTGTATGAGGAGCGGATTGATGGTGGAGAGCTATCTCAAAACCCTGAACCCCAGGCGTAATAGTGAGTCAAAGCCAGGTGGCGCCTCGCGGGTTAGTATTGTCTTGATGGAGCTTTGAACTGGATTTATAATTACGGGCTAGGTATCCACAAGCAAATTAAAGTGTAATATAGCAAGGTCTCATAAGGGAGAGAAGAAGAGAGAGTAGATGAATGTCGAGAAGCTGGTTATTAATAGCCGTGCCGTGGCTATGGGAAAAAAGATGAGAAGATGGGAAGAACTAAAAAATTATTTGATGCCACATTTAGCAAAACAGATGAAGGTAGAACAAGATTACCAGATTGAAGATAAAACCATTTTGTAAGAAATCGCAGAACATTAGAAGCTGAAAGTTACAGAATGGAGAGAGAGAAGAAGAAGAAAGAAAATGCTGCCATAACTGGGACTCGAGTCCAGTTAGTGCGGCACTCCAGAGAAAGTTCAACGACCGTGCCTGTCGGACTTTGCCGAGGGAGAATTACAAATGCAAATGGCGGGATCAGATGTGGAACAGAAACAAAACGAATGGGTGAGTAACGCGAGTGGAGGAATCAGGCGTGGCTTTGGCCAAAAGACAACGAGGTCCACAAAAAAGGGAGTTCGAAAACGAATAGAAACCTAATCCAACTTCAAAAGCCCTTTCTTCACTTATGCACCGATCTATAAGTTGGATTCTAATTTGTACTGTGAGGTATTTGCCTATGTAGGCCCTAAATGTTTTAGATGGCCTTGTAGAACGTATTTCATGGGGTAACTTGTTCCATAATGCTGCGTACTTAGCCAGGAAAAAGTTGGATCTAACAGCAGTTCTAAAAATGGGATTAGTAACTGTGTTGTCTCAGTCTTAAGGAATATGATAAGTCCGTTAGGTTTCTGAACTGCGGTGCTGATTTGATGGTTTGATTTGCAACAACACCATGACAGAATATGAGGTTCATCTCCATGCTTCTAAGCCATAGCGGATCTAGTTTGAAATGTTCACAGCTTTAGCTGTAATTGAGTTGAGTGGTAGAGCCAATTAACTCTTTTGTCATTATCCGCTGAACCTTTTCAATAGCCACTCTGTCCCACTGGCGTGTAAGAGTAGATTATGAAAGAGTATTCCAGAAGGGGCCTAACGTGGGTCTTATATATGCTGAATTTGCTTTCCGGGAGGCCGAATGTCCTATGAAGCAGGCCTATAAATCTTCTAGCCCTCGCAATTCAAGTGGTAGTACGTTCAGAGAAAGTGAAGGTGGCTGAATATTGCAAACCTAAATCTCGTACTAACGGGCTGATGGAAATCGGGTGACCCTCAATACTGAACACACCTGGGGGGACATTGCATTTGAACGTGAGAATGTTGCTTTTCTTCGCAGAAAATTTCATTAATGAAGTGGTGCACAAATAACTAAGAGCTGGTTACCCTTGCCGTACATCACTAATAACCGTACTAAGCTGACTAGAATCAAAACTAAGAGATTTTAATGTCGTCCGCGAAGACGTGGAGACTGCCGTGGCAAACGACACTGAAAACATCATTTATGTAAATGAGGAAGAGTAGTGGACCCAAAACGCTGCCTTGTATGACACCACTGGTGACAGGTTTGAGTTTGGAGACGGAACTATTAATCCGAACCAACTGATGACGGTCGGAGAAATAAGAATCCAACCAACTGAGTAACGGGTCCGTGATGCCATAAGATTTGGCCCGTGATAAGAGCCCAGTGCGTGAGACTCGGTTGAAGGCCTTTCTCATAACAAGCAGGATAACAATCATGGACCTGCCTTTGTCAGCAGCCTCCGTGACTGAGTTCAAGAAGTTAACTTGACAAGTGGAGCACGGACGGTTTTTCAGAAAACCTTGTTGGCTCACACTGAGCAAGTTATTTGTTAAAAGGTGGGCCATCGTCTTATTCTTAATAAGCTTCTCCACGATTCTGGAGAAAATCGGCGTATGACTAATAGGACGATAACTCTCGAGAACATGAACAGAGACTTTTTTGTGCATGGGGATAATTGTAGAGGTTTTACATTGATTAAGGAACGAGCTAAATTTCATAGACAGGTTAAATAAATTAGATAGAAGGATAGGAATGTCTGGACCCCCCAGAGTAAAAGCCGCCGGCGGAATGCCGTCCGGATCTGGGTGGCAAGACGGTTTCATAGAAACCAGAAGTTGAGAAACATCATTAGGGTGAATGAAACTGCAGACAGAGTCTCACTGGGTGGGCATGAAGAACGTAATCCAGGAGCGGGAACACTGGCCTTTAGGGCTGAAGTGAAAAATGTGTTGGAGCTTCAGCCATTTCATTTGGTTTGTCCAGATGGGAGTTGTTAACATGGATGAAAGGCATAATCTTGCGGGGATGGGGTTTCTTTTTATCATCAACTTACTCAGAATTTCCGTCTTCTCTGGGTGGCACGAAGCTTTTGGTTCTTGATGAGTAAGCATGAGTTCAGTCTGTGATTTGACTTTCCCTGACAGTCGGTCCATTTGGATGTATACATGCGAGACATAAAGCAATCCGAAGGTATCCAGGGGTAGAGGCCCATATGAAAGGGGAATTGGACCAAGTATCCTCCAAGTTGAGGAGCACACTCTCTCGGTGTGTGCTCAAGTCTTCAGATTGTTAGTGACAACAACTCCGAGGTCCCTTTCCTCCTGCTGGTGACGGAGTACGATACTCCTAAGGTAGTAGCCGGAAGTATTATTGGGGCCACCAATCCTCGTGCTCGCGCATTTGTCTACGTTTATCGGTAGAACCCAGGTGGTCGACCAATTGACTAGAGCATGGAGATCCTGTTGTGGTATCTCGCGATCCTCTGCCGATCGCAGGGTGCACCAGATCTTTGAGCCGTCGGTGTAGTTAAGGCATTTGGGTAGAACGGTTTGTGGTAGGTCGTTCACAAACACTAGAAACAACAGGGATCCTAGCACGGAGCCTTGCGGCAAGCCACTGCTTACGGATACCACGCGGACTGGGACTGTGCAGGAATTCATCACTTCTGACAGAAAACAGGATCTAACCGTGACATTCATCATTTCCTCATTCATGTCGCAACACCTGAGTGATGCTTTACACGAACACCTCTCTAGTGACTGGATGCTCCCCATCGCACAGAAGGGAGTGGAATGGACTCCGCGGTCGAAGTATGTGAGGAAGAAAAGCAAGGATGGAGTAAAAACGCGCAGTATTTTGAATGGCATCGATGTAAAGTCGCAGGGTAGAGTATACTGACAAAAAAACCTTCGAGAAAGCACCGACGAAAAATTGAAAATTTCTTGGTGAGGACCGACAAGCGCTGGAACCAATAGTTCGAATGACCCGAAAAATAGCAGGAAGATAATAACGAAAGAGTTGTGGGGTGTAGTCTGAGAAGGGGAATGGAGTACATGAAACAGAGTCGGATTTACCACTGAATTAGTGCTTACCATTCATCAAGAGGTTATAGAAGACGCACTCATAGAGAGGTGCATGTGATGCCCGAGCCTGGAATTTTGGCGGAGCAGGTAGACGGAAGTTGACAGGTGAGTTAAATACGACTGGAATAGAGGGTTCGTTTTAGGTTAGTTAGTGAACACAAGTTGACAACCAGGTGGACCGAGGAGTTTATACACGATGATCTTTTGAGGTTGTATGGGGGTGGTGCATAGATGTTACTGTCAAAACATGTAGCCGTCACCTAACGGGACAAGCTGATAAGATTCTGACATGAAGCTTTTGAGAAACAACCGGAAGGTCAGTAATTTGGCATATATATGGCCCATTTCCAGCAAAGGTTTAGAGAAATTGCCTTCGAAGTGGCCTTCGACAATGATGCTCAATCGTGGAAGACTGATGTAAAGTATGGCAATAGGTAATAGGTGGGTGATATGATGTCCAGCTATCGGTTCACGGAAGGTGTCACCGAGACTGACAGATGAGGAATACAAATTTATGACGAAGTGGGCATAATAGTGGCGTGTACGTTTGATATCTGACGGAATCAATTTGAGGTAGTACCTCACTGGAACCTCCAAAAAGCGCAGATAATTGTGTGACTGGTTACGTTGAAGAAGGTCCAACCTGAGACTTTGGAGGGGGGGACAGAATAATGGCAGCCCAAATTATGGGCGGTTGATTTTCAGCCGAAGATGCAGATAAAGCTTTCATTGGGTTGTGGTGTGGGTGGCTGACCGTGATAACTTAGTGGAACAGCGGCCGTGGTTCATAGGTGAGTGAAAAGTTATACCATTATGGATTTGTAAGGGTTCGTTGGTGAATATCATGCGAGCGTTTAAAGTTAGTAACAAAGAAGTTGCGGGGGGTGGAGACATAATGGGCTGACACAGCTGTATAAAAGTAGTTCGTATAAAAAGCTCTGAGGCGGTGCAGGTGATTGCATAGCTGGAAACGCTGAAGTCTGACATGAAAAGCTGAGAAAACCATCGAACTGTTTGTTTTGGATTTTGGATGCCTCTTTGCCAAAGCAGCTGCAATGAAATGCAAATGGCTGGATGAAAGGGGATGCAGGGGAAGGATACAATGGAACAGCTAGCTGACGTCACGCAGATGAGGCGCTAGAAGGAGGAACATTCCGTGTTTTGTGGTATTTTTGGCAGGTAAGAGTCGAATTGTAAATAATGGTTTTGTTTAGACAATTGGGGTGGTGGCATACAGATTGCCCAATGGATGAATGGTCGCTCCAGTAGTATATCAGAAGTTGTGACTTTCGTAATAAAGATGTCTACACAGCGAAATCGCTTCATGTTTCGGGTTACAGAATTCTGCAGCTGGACTAGGTAGAATGAGAGTAAACACTGGATCAATTCATACAGATAAGAGGAAAGTCGGTGGGGATAAGCGTCAGTAGTATCAAACAGTAGGGTATATTTCTGAGCCGAGCCAGTATATGTGCATATGTAGATTTGGATCTTGACCGGGTGTATGATAAGCCTTGTGCAGGAATGTTAGAGGAGGCAATGGACTGCAGCCAAGAAATACAGGGAAAGTTGTTTTTCAATTTGCAACTGGTGCTAGTAGGTAAGGCTGGCCGTGCCCTGGACACCCAACCTGAAAACCACTTCTGGTGACAGGAGGTGCGATCCGCAAGCCTGGTTGCGTCCGCAAGTCGCTGCAGACGGCCTGCACGCCTGGTGTGGGCTGGCTAAAGTGGTAGATCTGACTGCGCCCCGCACCGTTAGGATTCACAAGAGTTTTCTTGGTGAGGCCAAATGGCCGTATGTATCAGGTAGTCCGCGACCAGGGGTCAGGGGATCCCGCAAGGTAACCAAGGGAGCGTCGGTCGGGTAGCGTACAAATAGCCGACGGTCAGATCGAAGCGCAGGCTAGGTTAGTGACCGGCGTGGCCTCCAAAGTATTAAGAGCCATCGAGAGAAAGATACACACGAATGAAGGTCTGGAAATAGAGAAAAGTAGAGGAGCGCAGTCTGAGGTTCTCCCAGATGAGGAAAAATGGGAATCGATAAGAAACAGCGTTATTAGACAATGACCTTCTGGGACTAGCTTTCTGATTGCAGAAGGCAGAAAAGCCAAGGATTTTGCTCGATTTCACTTGTCATGGACCGCCAGCGATCGCGCGATTCAAAATTTCAGACCCTTCTCATGGGCTCGGTCATCGGGTTGTCTACGTTGAGGAGCTGTAAGGTTTGGGTAACCGAGATGAATTTATCCAACACACTTTTAAACCGATGGCTGGGGGTAGAAATGCGTACATCTAACGGTAGTTCATTTCATAAAGCAGAGCACACTGTGACGAGGAAGTGTAAACGTAAGCTAGTGTTGGTAATGGGAGTTGAAAGGGTAAGAATCCTAGAACGTAGTGGGTAGCTAGAAACGGGCGCAAAGTACAATGGATTAAAAGTGTATGTCCGGCTGTGAAGGATGTTATACAAGAAGATTAGGTTCAGTTTCCAAAGGCGAAGCCATTAAGGGTCTAGTTTAAAAAAAGGCAGCATTCTTTATAATATTGGTTTATTTCGGAGAAGCCCGAATCATGCTACGTGCATGATCTTGTTGATACAGGGAATGGAAAGGACAGGTATAATCCATGAAAATGTGGCAACTTGCATGAAAGTGTAGGATAAAAAGGCTCCGAAGGGGAATAAAATGGGATGAAAATAGGATAAATGTATGCGCACCATGGAGGTTGTGGGGAGCTTATATGAACTCAAGGGCGGATTTGAATGGACTCCCGGTGAGTTTGAAAGTCAAGGTCAGGTGGGCAGTATGACTGGTCGGGGAGGATAGATCTGGAGGCAGACTGATGAACATGAGAAAGGCTAGAGATCGGTATAAGAAACTGAAGTAGCGATAGACGATGGAGAAGACATTGAAGTGCACTGTAGTGGATTAGATGTCAATGAAGCATTGGCACTCGGCAGAGGATGGTCGACGAACAGGGCAGAAAAATCGTCGTAAAACAGGGAGCTAGCAATACAAGACAGAGAGGGTGGATCAGATGACAAAAATGATTCAGAAGGACTGGATATGGCAGACGTGGGCCACAGATTTAGGAGGGATGGATGCATGGTATGACGGTCGGCTGGATGATAGCAAAAGAAACTGCCGGTGAGGAAAGGCAAGATGCAGAGCGAATGCTCATAAACATATATCCGCAAGTATATATATGTATATAAATTATATATATAATATATATATATGCATATTAGAGGGGAGGGAGCGATGACAATGGGGTCCTAGAAAGAAATTATCAGTCTTTGGGAGGGGTAGGTAAGGTTGGATGAATTGGTTGTAGAGTTAATTTTGGAATATCGTGGTGGATTATCTTTATGACAGGTGCACATGGTGGCCCAAACTGAGAGAAAAAAGGAATGCGGAAGCACAGAAGCGATGACGACTGTGAGGATCAGTTCACGGAAGGGTGAAGATGAAGGATAGGATCGAAGAGATCAGATAAGAATGAGTCAGATTATTTGATCAATTCAGGTGCGACATGTGGTGACGGACCAGAGGAATCGGGTAGTGACAGATCAAACGATTTGGAGCTGTAAAAGTACATCATGATGTAACGTTGCCTTTACAATCAGTGGGACATGGAAAAGCGGAGCACACTGGAAGGCACAGAAAAATGCCTGTAGTGGGCAACAAACAGATCAAGGGATGAAAGCAATGACAAAGAAGACACAGGTGAAACATGAACAATCGGATCATTTTACTGCAGATGAAACACGAAGGAGGCGGGCAAGGAAGCGTGACGCCCCAAGATAAGTGAAACAGTAATAGAACAAAAAGGACCAAGAAGTGATTGCGCGACTGAGTTGGGGCAGTGCACCTGGAGAGCTGTGTACCGGCAGACAATTGAGTAGGTGGATACTAATCGCGACACTGCCTAATGGAAAGAACCACAAAAGCATCGCGGAGCCAAGAAAGGAAAAATATGGTGGTGGCGATTAGATAACAAATGCGACTGTAAAAGTTGCGAAGTTTGGAGCGGCAAGTTCTAATATGCGGATTGGTCATGGGTGCGGGCGTGATTGGTGCGTAATGGCACTGGGCATGAGGAGGGAGAACAATGAGGGATTTAACGAAACAACAGGCAGTGGGATATAAGAATGCTATCAATGGGCATTCTGAGCACAGGTCAATAACAAGTGCATAGATGATAGAAGCCAGCAATGACGGCAGGTGGAAAAAGGGTATTGGCGAGCTTCGGCAGAGAAGAGTGGTTAGGACGATAGTGACTCAATGCAATGGAAGTAGACGTAGAGATAGGCGATAGGAGGAAGGACAGAACCTGTGTGTGCATACCGTGGTAGGGTGAAGAAAATGGGAAGTGGTAACAGATGATAAGAAATATGGGTGAAAAAACTCTGGCGGAAAGAGGATGGGGAACATGCAATTTTCGACCGAGAGCGTTGGATTCGGTAGTCCGAGAAAAGTTAGAGAGTGCGATCCACAACCGGTGCTAGTGGGTGGGACTGGCCGTGCGCTGGGCACGCAACCTGAAAACCGTTTAGTGAAGTGGACACAGGAGGTGTGATCCACCAGTCTAATTGCGCTCGCACATCGTTGCAGATGGCCTGCACGCCCCATGTGCGCCGGCCATAGCGGTGGATCTGACCGCGCCCCGCACTGTTAGAGACGGCGCGAGTGGTCATTGATAATTATACAGGGGACTAAACAACCGCGATAGGGGTGCCTGATCCAGGAACAGTTGGCCAAGATGTGAGACCATGGACAGGAGAGCCAACAGAAACAGCGAGTGGTAGACGACCGTGTAGCAACATTATCCAGGTGCACCTGCCAGGGAGATGGTGAGTAAGTAAGTACGGTGCCCGAAGCGGTCGGCCATCATTGAGGATCACTGGAAAGGGAGAGGGGACAGAGGAGCGCAGCCTGGGTGTGCCTCAGCTGAGAAGCAAGGGATACTGAGGAGAAAAAAATGAAAATGACGGATAGCAGATGAACGTGGGTGAGCAATAGGGTTATCTCATAAAGGCAGGAGGTAAATTCGCTGTGAATCAGTGAAGGTGATGGCCTTAGTTCGCGGCACCGGAGGGAGAGGAAGTGTCGATCTTGGGGTGTACCTAGTGGCCTGTGGCGCAGAGGTAGGAGAGTTACAGTGTGAGGCCTCTTTCAAAGGCCAGGTCGGTGGAGACGAGCTCATTGGTGAGCAGTATAGTATTGGGAACTGTTAAGTATAACACAGGTGCACGCCTAAAAGCGAACAGTAAGGAGGTACTGAGTAAGCTAAGGGGGGGGGCTTATTCCAGATTTTGGTATAGGCTGATAGCAAGAATATGGACTTCAGACTGAGATTAGAATGAGAGACGGAGAGAAGGCACGATGTCGGACGGGGTAGGAGCACGGAACAGCGAATGAGGTGGGATAAGAGATGTAGGCCTGGCTATGGATCAGCTTAAAGGGAGAAATCAGGTTGAACCTCATGCTACAAAACCATAGAGGCTCAATCTGTAGGTGCTCACAGTGCTGGCGGTATGCTAGGGTTATGGGTACGCCCAACAGCGTTTTGTGGAAAGTACACTGGAAATTCTCAAGAGATACAATAGAGAAACGCGGCCAGAGGCTGGAGGTAATGGGACAATATTCTAGGAGCGGTCTCACGTGTGAGATACATGGAGAGGCGACTGGCTGGTATTAAGAAACACCGATGGATCAGGCCTAAGGTTCGCCTAGCTTTAGCGATTTGGAACGATGCCTGTTTTGAGAAGTTAAAGGAACAGGAATAGCGTACGCCAAGTTCGGTAACCAAGGGGTGAATGGGAATGGGCAGACCGTCAAGACAAATTTGGCCGGGTGGAGCAGTGCAATTGTGAGGTAGCAGGAAACTTTCTCCGCAGAGAATTTCACGAACCACGAGACGCATTGGGTTTGGAAAACTAGTAAGTCACACGCTATGTTGCATAGAGTCACGGATAGGTCACTAGGGAGGAAGGAGTACACTATTTTCATATTGCTGGCAAAGGGGAAAGGAGTGCCGTGTCGAATAGAAGAGAAAATGTCATTGATATAAATAAGGAATACTAGTGGGCCTAGGACACTGCCTTGGATGCCGCCGCTAGTAACTGGTTTGTCGGAAGATAAGTTGCCGTCAACGAGCACAGCTTGTGATCTGTGAGAGAGATAAGAGGATAGCCAGCAGGGGAGGGGGTCAGTAATACCAAGAGACCGGATTTTGGCTAACAGATGCATATAAGGAACACGGTCAAAGCCCCAGACATGTCGAGGTACAAGACGATTACAGAGCTGCCGGCGTCTGCAGCAGACAATAGGACATTGAGAAAGTCAAGCTGGCAGGAAGAGCAGGAACGGGAGTTCAAAAAACCATGTCGTTGGATAAGAGGTACTGGACAATGTTCTTTGATAATTCTCTTCATTATTTTGCAGACTGCTGGGGCGTGATTATTGGGCCGATGGTTATTTGGGTGGCGTAGTGCACCCTTTTTGAAGCGCGGAAATATAACAGATTTCGATCGAGCTGGGACGAAACCGTGAAGCATGGAGGTGGTGTATACATTAAGTAACAATAAACGAAAGTCAGGACCACCGCAACGGAGGAGGGCCGGTGGGAGATCATCCGGTGCCGGTTTCGGGGAAGATTTAGTAGAGGAGATTGATTTTTAAATCTTTGGGTGGGTGAAGAAAATCAATGAAAGAGAGGCGGAGGTGCTGGGGTGGATTGTAGGAGGGGGAATACCAGGACAGTTTATAAGGGAGGAAGAGAAATGCTCATTGAAGGCCTCAGAAATAGATGCTGGGGTATTAGCGGTAAACGAGTCACAGATGAGGAATTTGGGCGAGGTATGATTGGAGTGATTGGACCTTTCACTAAGCAGGTCTGACAGGTGGCCAGTTTTGTTTGGGCGTGCTAGGGCGATGGCCTCTTGCCTTCTCAGATGCGAATAGGCCATGCGATGCAGCTTCAGCTGAAGCTGGTTTACGCGCAGAAGAATTGTAAAGCCGCGTGATCTAGCGAAGGTAAGTTGCAGCTTAGTCAGCTTACGCTCTAAAAGTGACTGGCGTGAGCTACTGGACTTGGGGCGCGGATAGGCACATGGGTTGGCGGTCCCTAAGCAGTGCAGGAGGTTGGAGTAGAGAGAGTTCACAACAGTGGGGGGATCAGAGGAAAGAAAGAATATGTCCCAGTCAAGGGAGCGGATTATCACTGGCACTGGGGGCCAGTTACAGGAATGGTGGGAAGTCGAAACAGGGTGAGAGGATTGCATCAGATGAGAACAGCTGAAGCAGCTAAACGTGCACCTGACAATACGGTGGTCACTACCCGGGAACTGATTAGTAATCTGGGTGGTCATATCAGGAACATCAATGGAGAATACTAGTTCCAAGATGTTGTTCCCCCTAGTAGGGCAAGACATGTCGGGTCCATCCACCAAGACGGACACAGGAAAAGAAGGTGGAGAGGGTGGGAGGGCTAGTATAGGAGGACCAGCAAATCGAAGGAAGGTTAATGTCACCCGCAACAATTTTTGCACTGGCAGGGTAGTCAAGCGCAGCATTAAAGACATCCACGACAGAGTCAATTTTTGCAGGCTACAGACCGGGGGGGAAGTAGACACAGCCAAGGAGGCGGTTCTGGCCGAAGCGTGAATAAATAGCCATAACGAATCCTCATTAAGGAGAAGGAAGGGGTGGTCAATGGCATTAGCGTGGATAGTGCATTTGACAAAGGCTAAACAGCCTCTCCAAGCCTGGCCTGGCGGGTGTTCGAGAAGAATTGATACCCAGCTGTGCGAACAAGGTCAAACGAGGCATCATCTGACAGCCAGGATTCAGTTACTAGTATAACGTCAGCTTTTGAGGTAAATGCCAGAGATCGCATGTGCGATATTTTTCTAATTATTGACCGAGCGATAATAGGAACTAGTAGGACTGAGTTCAGTGTCGGTGTGTGCAAAGCATGGATGCCAGGTGCAAGACCATTGGGATCGCTGTGGTGATAGGGCTTGGGTCTAAGTGGGGATAGTGTCAGTAGAAGAGGGAGGGTGGGCAATGTTGGATGGGGGACAAAAAGTAGGCAAAGCGTTAGCATCAGGCACCGCCGATCGCCGTGGGTGATCAGTACGGTGGGTGTGCAACGCATCACTGATGTGGGCCGGGGGGGGTTGTCACGTGGTACGGGGGGAGGGGGCACGATATGGCAAAGTGAGAAGTTGAGAATATCTGTCGAAGCGGGGTGGACAGGGGGGAGTGCAGGGTGTAAGGTACTAAAGGACATGACATTGAGGGGGGGGGCGATCAGTGACATAGGTCTGTGAAAGTTCATCGATGTGGTCCATTGGGCGACTAGCAATATGGCCACGGGTGCGGAGGGTATCCGTCAGGAAAAAAACGAGATCTTGACTGCTGGTAGCCCACCTGTTGGGCAGAGTCCGTATAAGGCCGGTAGGTCGGCATGGGGGTAAAGATAGTGGGAGAGTAACTGGGATGTAGTGTGGGGTGGGGGCGGGAAGGGAGTGGCGAAATCTGAAAAGGTTTGGGGGCCTATGAGGGACAAGAAAGACGGTAAGTGGGGAGATGGGGCGAGGAGGCGGGATACAGGTACAAACCTGGAGCTTCTGTTAGGGTACGTACGTGGGACTCCAGGGTTGGGTGAGGGTTGGTGGAGAGGAGCAGAGGGGGACAGTGGAGGCATGCTGAGGCTATAGTATGGAGGGTTGCTGTCTGGGGGGAGGGAGGGATATAGGGTAGCAGCGGATATGAAAGATTGGTGTGACCCATTCGATCAGAGAGATGGAAAGACGATTGAAGGGGGTGTGAGGCAATGGAAGGGTGAGTGGCACTGGCAAGGCCCTGGAGGTCCGTCCTACTTAAAGTGGCGATGGCTTTAGACGAATCTGGGTGGTGACCCAACTGGTTCCCAATTGGAGGGTCCGACATTAAGCTATGAGCAGAATCCGGCTGAGAGTGGGGGCTAATGGGCGGGGTGATTACATGAACAAGTGCGGACTTGGTAGGAGTACCAGGTAGGCTTATGGGAGGATTGGAGCGGCTTTTATGAGGATAAAATCGAAGTGTCGCGGCTAAGCTAGCAGCTGGCGGGTAGTTGGTAGGGTCGTTAGAGCGAGAGCGGTGGTTGACAACACTTGTCCACTGCTCGGAGGACGGATTGGAAGAAGTACGGCGAGGGCTGGTAGTTGAACCAGGGTCTTGTCTTGGCTCTGAGGCTATGATGGGGGAGCGCGGCTTCAATGCTGAAGTGGAGTGCCGCTTGAGGCCTGTGGTCGGGGAGCGAGAGCTACTGGAGGTAGAGGCTACTAGGGGAGATGGTAGAAAAGGGCGTTTGTGTGGAAGCGGAACCGAGGGTGGGGAGTTAGAAATATCCAGGTCGACAGTTTGCAGGTAGGCAGGGTGAGGCTCTGGGCTCGCCTTTGACTTCTTGGCAGAGGGGCACTGGGTAACCTTCATGTCGGTTGCAGTGGGGTCAACCTGCATGGGCAAGGCGGAGTTGCTTCCCAGCGAGCGAAGTATTTCCCGTTGGAGGGGGGTTTTATCAGGGAATATCTTAATATCCTTACACGGCAAAATGGCGGCAATTGCCGACTTGTTGCTAATGAACTCTCTAGCTGTTCGGTCGTCCATGAATTAGAATAGAAGGGGTCAACTGTGTCGCTGAGACTTTTTACGTAGCCCCCTGCAATGGCATCTATGGTGAGCTATATTGCACGAACTTGGTATGTTGTGTTTCGCTAAGGAAAGCGGTAAGCGGTCTGGAACATTGAAAACCACTGCGTTCTTGTAGTTGGTAATGCAGTGGTATATTTCAGCAGACACAGAGTCGAGGAGTTGTCCAACCGAAACCAAGTTCTTCGGCGATGTAGCGGCTACAGGATCAAGGAGAGTAGCCAAGACTTCATCAATCAGCTCGGCCTGGTTTCTAAGTTCGACGAAACTCTGCTTAAGGCCATTTGGATTATTAGAAGCTTCACCGTCGACGTTAATGAGGGCGACAGAGCACGGCTTGGTTTTTTGGGAGAAGTTGGGTGTGTTTGAATTTGCCAGCATTAGCGATACGAACTTGCCAAGCACTGGTCGGGGACCAGGATGGCATGGTAAGTAAGAATATATGACGAAGGTGAAGAGGTAGCAGGAATTCGGTCAAAAAGACAGAGACAAGTCGAAGGTCCGAGCAGACCAGGAGTGTGTCTGGGTGCTATACGCGCAAAAGTCTAGGTAAGACCTATGCAACAATGCGGTACGGGAAGTGAGCTATATAAACCACTATATATATAGTTGGGATTAGGAGACTTGCAACAATGAGGAATAGTGAGGTAGAAGAAATTTCGCTGTGTGGCATGCACAGGTGCAACCCACACAGGATACGGTAGGTCTTTTATAAGTGAGGGGTGAGCTGAATCTAATCAGTCGTCCAGTAGAACTACTCTGAACTGATTATATACTAATTCTGTCTGGTTTGCGCATACTAGAAAAGATCAGCGAGCAGTATTCCAATAAAGGCCTGGCGTGAGATTTATAAAGAAAGGGAATGCAGTCTCGAAATCGGAGGGAGCTAAATATTAGCCCTTAGTACTTTCTGGCCTTAGCGACTTGAAGGGCCGGATATTTGGAGAAGTTAAATGTCAAGGAGTGGCCTGAGCCAAGGCCCCGAACTACCTGTTTGCTAGAAATGGATGAACCACAAGCGGCTGAAGATCCTGGAGGTAGGTTGCATTTATATGTAAGTACCTCACATTTGTCAGCGGAACGATTCATCTGCCAAGTTGAGCACCATCTATCATGTGCGAATGTCTTCCGAGATGTTTAAGATAGCCGAGGCTTGGCAGTCAGACTTGAATGAAGAGACAATCTTAATGTCATCAGCAAAAAGAAATGGGGTGCCGTTGCTCACTGGGAGGAATATGTCGTTTATATACATAAGGAACAGCAGAGGGCCAAGGATGCCACCCTGTACAACACCGCTAGTGACCGGCCTAGGCCTGGAAAAGTGTCAGTTTATTGAGACAACCTTAGAGCGATTTGTATTGTCCACCGTGAGCACTGAATGTGGACTGCTAGAGCTTACTCCTCTGACAAAACTTGGCCAAATCCCGTTCCCATTTCTCACCGTTCTCCAAACCAGCTCTCAAATCAGTGTTGTCCTGCTTTGCAATGTGATAACGACGACAAAGATTCCACGGTAACCCTGCAATCACCACTACATCAGGTTTCCTTGCTCACACTCGAGTATAATCTCACATACTAGCACCATCGATTAGGAGCATAGACGAACTTAAGTCTACTTTTCTCGGCACGTGACCGCTTTTCTTTAATGCATCACCACCGACACCCCAGCAGTTTCTCATACCTAGATGCTCCTCGGAAACTATTCAGTATAGAATGACCACCATACCAGAAGAGACATTAGTAAGTATAGCGCCATGCACCAGTCCCATTTACCCACATACCGTTCTTTCAAACCTATCCTACCCCGTCGTTGCCAAACTGCACTCTGCGCAAGCAAACGGCTTTGAAGGTTACCCTTTCTAGTACCTCTTGACCATCAAGGCGTATGGCTTTCATTAGTAGCCGAGCATTGCCGCTCCAACATACAAACCATACACCTTTTGGAATGCATACACGGCCGCCTAACTGAGGTATGCAACTCTGCTAGCCCGTAGCAGCATAGCGCAATCCCTCGCAAGCCAACTTCACCCAGAAAGTAAAGTAGGTGCCACTGACTGCTTCAAAGAAATTTCATCCATGCCCCATTCACGTAAACCTAACCAGATCATGATTATTGTCATCATGTATTACCATAACCCACAGCTGGAACCACGTCCTGACCGCAATCCCCATTTATTTCAGGTTCGTTGTCTCTAACTATCTCAGTCGCCAAACTGGATAACTAAGAGTGCCACTTTGACTCGTACGAACGGAGACCCAAATAGAACCTATCGTAGCAACTGGGACCGTAATCAAGCCACCCGACAGAAAATACTCCCAAAAGCCTATCAGCTCCTTCAGCTTTTTCCAACGCAGAGCCGCTCCTGCCAATATCACCATTGCAGCCAACACAAATGACAGTTCACGCCCATCCTGCTAATATACAGGCCAATACCAGTCATTAAATTAATCCGCCATAACTCGCCCCACCCGGCTGATTGACCGACACATCCTTCAATCCCCCAGGTGAACCATACCCATCGGATGTTTTACATTACCAGTAACGACGACGAGTAACACTGAGGCCAAAAGCATCAATATATATATATATATATATATATATATATATATATATATATATATATATATATATCAGTGAAACAGCATAATAAAGCTGCAGTCAATGCGGGGATTTCCCACTACAGTATCCTTTGCTACAGTTCATTCATTCCCTCGAAACGTGGTCGGGTGAAAATTGACTGTCCACTTCCCCAGGACATTCCGGTTGCTCCTTCTCATTTCTGAATGGTACAGGCTACTGGTCCTAAAATTAAACCCGACTCTTACGGGCCGTCTTTCTTTCCCCATCCACCAGTTTGCTCGAGCGCGCTTCCACAAAATTGGTTCCGCTTCATCCTGTTTCAAAACTCGTCCCTTTTATTAAACCCCGGTATGTCCACCATTCAGGGTTTTCATTGTCTTCATGGATGGCCATTATCTTCGAAAGCATCGATTTTCCCAAGTATATTTCCATACAATTTTTTTTCTTCTTGTTCAGAACTTATTCTGCTCACAGAACCTCAGTAAGCGTCCATTGTTCTTGGCTTGCTTCGTGCTCGTTTATAAAGACTCTTTAGCTCTACTTTTTAACGATATTCTCGGCATCCCCAAGGTGCACTAACGCCCTGCCCGAACTCAAAATTGGTTCGAAACTGCTGCGAAAACCACTATTAGAGTGATCCATTCAAGCTTTTTCTGGCCGTGTTCTTCTATCGCGGACACTGGAGGCTTTTATCCTTAAACTCTTTGAATATCTTATCCTACTGAGTAGAGTGTTACACCATGGTCATGGGCTTGCGCATGCGTCTCGGCTATGACCCAAAAATATACCATAATTATCATTATTATTGGTGCTGACCCAAGATAGTAAGGTGTCAGTAATACCAAAAGATCAGCATTTGGTCAGAAGATGAGTGTGTGGCACGCGGTCAAAAGCCTTTGACACATCCAAGTAAAGTATTGTAAGTGTCATTCCGTTGTCTGCAGTCTCGGCAATGAGATTCAAAAAATCACATTGGTAGGTTGCGCAGGATCATGACCAAAGAAATCCATGTTGTCGAAGATTAATAATGTCCAATTGCAAGAGGTACTTCACAATGTGTTCTTTTACGATTTTTTCTATTAGCCGGGATGGAATAGGTCCATGAATAATGAGACTGTAATTTGTCACCTCGGGCAGTGGGCCTTTCTTACGGTGCGGGAATACGACTGAGCATTTTCAATTTGTCTTCACCTGACCGGAGTTCATTGATAGGGCAAATAGATTGAGTAGAAAGTAAGATAAGTCAGATTGGCATTCAACTATTGCAGCGGGTGGCAAACAGTCAGGGCCTGAGTAAGATGATGGCTTGAAAGTGGTCAATAATTAGAAGGTAACTGGTGCGCCAAATTCCGCTGTGGACAGAGCTGAAGCGGTAACTAAGGGAAGTGGCGGAGGGTCAATTTTGATAATAGGGGCCACTGTTGAAGCAACGAGTGAGTTGAAGGTCTCAACAACATAAACGGGAGTAGAGTTTTTTCTATTTATTCCGAACACATTGTAATCTACCACAGAAATCTGGTCCGTTGGGGGGTAATCAGTCGCTCAGTTTTCAGTAATCAAGATTATATCATACTTAGAACTAGTGAACAGATATCCTAAGTACCGAGTTTTGTTTATGAGGGATTGGTTACTACAAAGAATCAGCGAAATACTGCTGTTGGTATTTAGTTTGGAGGAATTTGGTTGATTGAGTAGGTTGTGTAGTGCGGCATAGTCTAGATTCGTGGTCTAACTAGAATGTCCATATGCTGGTGGCAAATCAGCACCCAGAGTTGGAGGGTTTGGCCCGTAAGCTGTTTTGTAGTATGGTGCGCTATGGGAAAAAGAAGTTCTGGGGACGCTATGTTGTTGGGTGGTGCTAGGGTCCGAAGTAGATGAACCCTTCGAAATGTGAGGGATAGCTGGGGTGTCTGGGTTACTGATATTTCCATTTGTCCAAGGAGGGTCGAAGATGCGAGAATCCATAACAATGTGGTCCGTTAACAGCCTCGGTCTGGGATACAGATTTTCGCTTGAAGGTAGAGGTAATGAAGGGGCAACCGGCAACTTTGACGTGCAGATTTGTCAAGAGTGGAACACAGACGGTGGTAAAATGTGCCTAAGGAAACGGTGGTTATTATTTGGCACGCCATTATCATAGGGATTTAGAGGATTTTTCCATGTCAGAGGGGGTCCGAAGAACGGTGGGAGCATGCCTTACGTTGTCTGGGATTGGTTTGGCCTTAGTGGATTCGATAGGGCCCCCAAAGTGAAGGGGGCTTGTAAGCTAATAAGGGCCACTGGCTTGTTAGTCTGAGGGAGCTGAGGCGAGGCGACAACGTTGTGACTGTAGGGCCTGATGCCCGCCTGAACTCCACGGCGGGCATCTGAAAAGGGAGGTTTGTGATGTGGAGTGAGGACCAGGTAGCTGGCTTGGGGGAGGGGCGGTGGCTTTTGGCGGTGGGTAGGGGTTCAGTTGGTAGCACGCGTGTTGAATGGTGCTTACTGGGCTTGGTCATCGTAGTTCCAGGTATATGCAGCGGCTGTACTGTCGCAATCATATCATGAGGCCTCCAGGTGGACGTACTAGGCTGTAGAAATGACTGCTGGTGGATTAGTTGTCTCTTGACTAAACGAGGAGGGAGAACTGTTGGGTAAGTTTCTGGAGGACCCTGAAAATGTGGGGTTGCGGGTTTGATGAGTTTGGCTTTTGCTATTTGTTCTAGCCGAAGTAGTATTTGGGGAGGCAAGGTGCTGACGTTTTGCTGGCAGTTGGGTCGGTGACAAGTACGGCGATATATCTGAGTCTACCGTCACTGTTGGTGTCTTGAGCCCCGATGGTAACACCGATTTATTTTTCTCCACAGAATATCTATCCCGGGTTTTCGCCACAGATAACCTGTGCTTGACGGATTTTACGGGGTTTTTTTTATGATGACCTTCCTAGTGTGTAGAAAGAAGGCTGCTCCGCAACTTGGGATACGTTTCACGAAATTTGCTTGGGATCGTGAAGACTGGACCAATGAAGATCCACTGACGCCGAAGGGGCGATGGGGGTGGGAGGTGTTCTGCCGGAAGTCCTTTTCATAGGAGCATGCGGTGAAGCATCTACGGGTCCTGTTGTATCAGGGCCGGTGGAAGGCGCTGGTTTGCCTCTCTGCATGCAGAGAGGATTTATCGGTGTGTATTTTGATGTTTTAAATGACTCAACTGCAGCATTTCTCAGACAGTTGCTGATGAACCCAAAGGCTGTTAACTGGTCGGAAAATTGAAACGGCAGAGGGCAGAGGTATCGTGACGACCGTTTCTGCAGCCTAGTGCAACGGCACTTGCAATAAGCCATGTTGCGTGATTTCAGTGTTGTGGTTTTCACAGACAGCTTTGGTAGTCTGTCTGGGACAAATAACACTACAGCATTGCTAGCATTCTTTGTCCTCCTGTGAGTTTCCGAGGCGATTGCATCCATATAACAACCGGCTTTGGATAAGGTTTTGGGGTCAGCTCGATCTACTGGTTCAGCAATGGTTTTCAGTGCGTAAATCTTTGATGGAGCACACCCAATCGATAATCATTTATCATATAAGTCGTTTATCTTCTACTCCAAATCGGCGACCCCATTTTTGACCCGGCTGTACATACGGACCAGTGCTGCAGAACACCTATTGACAGCTGCTGTCATGTCGGCGTTTGTGTTGCTTTTCACTTCGGAAGCCGGAATGGTTCGTTCTGGAGCCGGTGGATATTAACGTCTAAATACAGGTTAAGACATTCTTCTGAGTCTAGAACAGGGGCAGCCGTGATTTTAGAGGGCGTGGAGGTCATATCTGACCCGTGTAGAGGTTTTACTTGCTGTTACACTTCATAAAGAAAAGCACGTAGACAGATCATCAAGTCACTTCGTCAATGAATATAGTTGCTCGGATAGATCAAGGTTGGTGCGCTTAATGTGCAACTGTGTGTAAGGAGAGTGACTGAGGGCTGGAGTCTCGGATTTCAAAGTTTGCCGAAGTGTCAATGATGGCCTAACCAGAAGTCTCGTGGGATTACGGGTGTCAGAAAAAAGATTATTTGATTTTCCTGAGTATCTGGACTAAGCTTTACCGTAGAAACGCCCAGCCAAGCATTGAATAACCTATAAGACCGAGGAGATAACAACTCATCGAGGTACGGGTAGGTATCTAAATGACGTGATCCAGCAGAGAATCAGTATATGCTTTATAGACAGGGTCGCTAAGGGTAAGTTCAGGTAGGTTTGAACCAAAAGTTCTTGGAGAAGGCCTATGTTGATATTATGCGACAACAAATTAGAAATTCAAGTGAGGGTGGCGCATCTAACAGCTCTGAATATACAGTGCTTCAGTGGGAATATAGATTCCTGCTATAAGTGGCACAAAACCGAGCCTAAATGATGGAAAATCCAAGAAAACGGGGCAACCTGATTTTTACGTCTGGATGACCTTGCAGCCACCAGCATTTCCATAACTTTTCCCGCCACGGAAGTGAGGCTGTTTGGGAGGCGGTTGGCCGAGGTTGATTTTGTCCCACCTTGTACAGCGGAACAACCACTGCTTTTTTCCACTCCCGAGGTAGACTGTCAGAGGTCAACGATAAATTGAACAACCGGGTCTGTAAGGTCGTTAGTTGATTCGCCGACTCCTTCAACATCAAAGGATGCACATCGTCCAGTCTCGGTGACTTATGGGTTTTGATGGATTTGTGTATGTCATTCAATTCTGGTTCCCCAAAATTATGCATAATAAACAGCGGCGAGCAATTCACTATCGTGTTCGGTGTACCTTCCTCCGCAGAATACACCGACATATAATGCTCGTTTAATTTCTCAGTCTTTCCATCATCTGTAGCAACCATTTCGTAGTTGTCCATCAGCGCCGAGATACCTACCTTCACTCTGGCACGACGCCTGAAGATAAGCGAGCAGGCGCTTGGGTGCTCGCACTGTAGCAAACAGCAAGGGCCTCCTGGAAAGCCATCCGCTTTGTCCGTTTTTGTTCACTACACTGGTAACGAATCCTGATGAAGAGATCACAACCCTCACCTGCCGATCGAAACAGCTGCCAGGCCTGATTTCGTCGTTTGAGCAGGCATCGGAGCTCCAGGTCAAACCGGGGTCGGCCTTCCAAAAAGGGGCCTACATCGGCTGAGGTGGGAGTAGGTATTTACAAGGCATAAGATACCACCACGAATAAACGGCCGACCATTTTTCTCACAGCAGTCGACATCTGAATGCACTGGAAACCAGTTGACATCGAAAGCTGCTCTCCTGGCATCCTCGAATGGTGTGCGCCGAAAGTTACATCCAACGTGGAGTCTAGGGGATGGACAAGAACCACTGCGCCAGTGACTTTTTAGCACCACATGGTCGCTGCTTCCAAGTGGAGGGAGATAGTCATCCTTATCAAGATCCGAGCTCCCGAGAGAAATCACCAGAACTGGGATGGAGCCGTGACTGGATTGCCTCCGGGTTGATTTCTGAACATGTTGGTGTATTGCCAGTTCTTGGGCCGTCGTCAGCAACTCCCGATTGAAAGGATCATCCCCGGCCGCTGCCCTGCCCGACTTCCAATCAATATGCGAGTCATTGAAGCCCCCCAGGATGAGGCAGTGGCCGTCGCACGCCTATCTCCTCAATAATCTCAACACATCTGGAGGGGTGACCGCAGGTGTCCGATAGACGACTCCAACTGTCCTTAAGCCTCCGGTGGCAAGTATGAAGCGGCACCAGATAGCTCCACCGAATCCTTGCGGATCTGCAAACGCCTCTAACTGCGCTTCTGGAATGTTTGATCGGAAGAACAACGCTACGCCTCCACCAACTCTGATAGAGTTCCCATCGGCTTGGAATATAGTGTAGCCAGGGAGGGACATCTCAGAGTCTAAGACACTGTTACTCTTCTACGTCTCTGTCAGATCTACCATGATGGGTGATCTGGACTACAGCAGGTGTTCCAGGTCATTTCTTTTGTTCAGAAGGCCATGGACGTGAGGCCACAAGAAGACGGCGCTGTCTCGGCCTGCTACCACCTCCGTCTGTTCACCGAGTCCAGGCTTGGGGGGACTGACAGGGACACTAGCTTCAACTGCTTCCACTGGGAGTAGGGGCGCCGTTTCTGTATTCGAAAATCCCGAATAATCAAGTCCATTTCTTCCTGTTCTATACTTTCACGCAATTCACTCAAAGCATTTCTATGTTTATCACCATTCGAAGGATCCAGATCTAGGTGAAACTGTACTTGCTCACCCCTCAGCCGGTAGGATCGTTTTAACACAGAAGTCTCGGCTTCCTCAGAGTCTAGTACTACTTTCCTTGGGCGAATGCACTCAGCGCCACTGACCTTGCCAGTTCGGAAGGCTGATTCCGCCCTCAACTTTTCCTTCGTCTTCTTCTCCCCGGGGACAAACAGTTTCTTTTAGTATACTCCGAAGACTCGCGATGTCGCGATCCAGACGTGCCTACACCATAGACTTTTTTGCCCCAGGCAAGTTCACTGTTAGGAAACACTGCTTTCTAGTCCGTGGCACTCTTCATGGGTGATCTGCTGTTGTTATCCAGTCCCGTTTACATTCTTCCACAGCGGCGCTCCATTGGCTGGGTTTTGTACCTATGACTCTGTCCAGTGCTTGAGGGGCCATACAAATGTCAGATGGGTTTGCACTGTGGTGGGCACTCTTAGGTGGCTTCTGGTGCTGGCAATGTTTTGTCCGGCTGGCTCAGTGTCAGAAGTTGATGCCATCTTTGCACATGTATCACTGTCGGGAACAGATACTTCGGCGGATTTTCTCCTTTCTACCGGAGATGATTATGGTGAGAGCGATGACGTTGGCAAAGAAAAAGACGATGACGATGCCGCTGATCCTGCTGCTACTGATGGTGACGAACTGATTGATGATGCTGCTAATGCTGACGACGAAAGTGAAGACGCCGCCGCATCTGTGACAGGAGGTAACATTTTCGTTGATTGCCTTGCCGGCCACACATCTGTTGATAGTTCGGACCTTTTGAAGCGCAGCACTTTAAACAACTGCGCTTGGCATTTTTCCAGGGCTTCAGGAAAATCACCATTTATTTCGGAACATTCAAGATGGATCCAACTATCAGAACCATCACACTGAAGAGATCCGTCGCGTGAACGAACAACGTTTGAACAAACTAGACACACGGATGCATCTTTTTTGACTCTTTTTGGAGGCATTATGATCAAATTTTAGTCCACAGATCGCACAACCGCAGGAAATACAATTCCAAGTATCACACCGAAGGACCTGTCGGTGTAGCACAGTTTAGTATTGTGTTCAGTTTCAGCTCAATTCAATTCGGATTTAAGACTAGACGGCGGGATGCTTGAATGTCCAGATTCTTGCACTGGTGAGCTCCTTGGATCCTCCGGTGCTTCTACAACTGGGAGAGACGATTATTCTTCAATACTCTGCTGTAAATGTGGGTGTTCGGGTTAGATCTTCAACCCCGTTTCTCTTCAACAACTCTTCGGATCACAGGCTTCAGTCACAGGCGCTTCACGGTCAATCTCCCCGCTAATAAGGATAGTATAGTAAGAGGTGGTATGTATTAGATAGAGGTTCCTGAGAGGCTGACGTGAAACGGACTAGTCAGTCGTCTACAAAAAAAACGGTAGTAGACTCCTGGTCATATTTCTCCAAACACAGTCATCCACACCTTATCTAATCTCCTAAACTCTGACACTGTGCTGGCGCTTATCACACCCATTGGTGGCCTATTCCAGTAACTGGCGACCCTAACTACAAAAGAATGACTTCTGAAGCCTGTCAAAGTCCTCTCTTTCTCAATTATCAGCACATGCTCTCTTGGGGTGCCGTCCCCTTGCAGCTCAACTGAAGCCCCTCTGTGACCCAGTGCTTCTGTAAATCCTTTTGGTGTTTTGAAGGCCACTAAGGGGTCATCTAGTCATCTTCTTCTTTCTAGAGAAAATAACCCCAGTTGCCCCAACCTCTATCCGTATCATAATTGCCTGTATTAATAATACTAATAATAATAACAACTGTAGCTTCGGCGACGCCCGAGGCATGCCAGGAGCATGATCAACCGTTTACAAGTGACGGAATAACCAGACAAAACTCTTGAAAATATAGACATTCACATGAAAGAATTTGGAAGAAAGAGGCTTAGAAGGGGGAGTAACGTGGGATGAAAGTATGACAAATGCTTGAGCACCACATAAAATGTACTGAGTTTAAACGGACCCATGGACGGATTCAAATGGACGATCGGTGAGTTTGGAAAGTCAAGGTCGGGTGGGGAATCCGGCCGGTCAGTATAGGGACATCTGAAAGCTGACTGATATACGTGGGGAAGGCTAGAAATCGGCATAGAAAACTGTAACAGCGAGAGACGATGGCGAAAAAGTGAGATACACAGCAAAGGATTAGGTAGCAACGAAGCATTGGTACCCTGCAATAGATGGTAGGCGAACAGGGCACAAAACTCATTGTAAAACATGGAGCTAGCAAAAAAAGACGTGAAAGGTGGATCAGGTAAAAAAACAGTTCTTGGGAATTGGACACAGTAGATGTGGGGCATAGATGTAGGAAGAATGGATGCATATCATGGTGGTCAACGGGATGATGGCAAGAGAGATGGCCTGTGAGGCACCGCAGGATACAGAGCGAATGCATATATACCTGTGTGCGCTTTTTTATATATAAATACATATAAGAGAAGCCGGATCAATAACAAAGGAGTCGTAGAAAGAAATTATCAGTTATTATGAGGGACAGTTTAGGTTAGGTCGAATGTTTGTAGAATCACCTATGGAATAACGTGGTGAATTATCTTCATGACAGGTGAACTTGGCCGATCAACAGAGAGAGTAAAGAATGCAGAAGCGTGGAAAAGATGACGAGTGAGGAGCAATTCATGAAAAGAGGGGCAATGAAGGAAAGTATCTAAAAGAACGGACCAGAATAGATCTAATAATCTGATTGATGTAGGTGATACGTGTGGTGTCGGTCAAGAATGGGAGAAGCATTATTAAATGGGCTTACATTATTCAGCAGGACGATGGTGGCGATAGAGATGGCTAAGCAGCGCAGGGAGATCGTGCATACAAAGTGCAGAAATTTACCTGGGCGGTGAAACTGTCCGCGGCGCAAAATGCAGCAGCTGTGACCGCAAACGGCGTGGAAGAGGAATGAGCAGAAGGGGTACCAGAGGTTAATAGCAGATCAAACGGACTGAAGCCGTGATTGAAAACCATGACGAAACAGTGAGTTTACATTGGGTGGCAAGTGAAAAAACAGAACGATCCAAAAGGCACGCATAAAATGCCTGCGGCAAACGATAGACGAAATGGGAGAAGGGAGCACTGGCCGAAAAAGACAGATGAGACATAACCAGTAAGATCATCTCATTGCAGGTGGAACACGAAAAAGGCAGAGAGGAAAGAAGCACCGGGACAGGTAAACCGGTGGACGAACATCACGCATGAACAGTGGATGTGCGTAGGAGTCGGGGACATGGAAATTGGGAGCTGCTTGCACGCTGGCAATTGTGCAAGTGAATGCAACTGGACGATACTAATCGCGGCACTGCCAAGTGGAAGTATCCACTGAGGAATTGTGGAGCCAGGCAAGGAAAATAGAACGTTAGTGACTGGATAATAAATGTGGCTGTGAGAGATGCAAAGATTGGAAAGGTGGTTCTAATATGAGAAATGGTCATGGATGCGGGTGGGGATGATGTTTAGTGGTGCTAGGCATAAGAAGGGAGAACGAGGGAGGGTGTGACAGAACGGTAGGCAGTGAGGAGTAAGCATGCGATCAATGAGCTTTATGGGCCTGGGGTGATACCAAATGACTAAGTACTACAAGCCGGCAACACCGACATGGGTGAAGAAATAAAATATTGGCGGTCGCGACACAGTAAAGTGGTTAGGACGATAGTGATTTGCAAAGAGAGGTAACACAGTGAGAGTCGATAGGGGCAAGGACAGGATGGGTAGATGTGCGTACCATAGGAGAAAGAAATAATGGATGTGATAGGAGCAATAGGTGGGCATACATTGGTGAACAAGGATGGTTGGAGCATGCTGTCTGCAGCTGACAGCATTAGAACTTGCGATCCGCAACCCGTGCTAGTGGGTGGGACTGGCCGTGCGCTGGACACGCAACCTGAAAACCGTTTCGTGGAGTGGACACAGGAGGTGTGATCCACCAGTCTAATTGCGCTCGCACATCGTTGCAGACGGCCTGCACGCCCGATGTGCGCCGGTCATAACAGTGGATCTGACAGCGCCCCGCACCGTTGGGACTGGCACTAATGTTCATTGATGGTTATGCATGTGGGGCGTAGTTCAACTATGAAATGATGAGACATAAGTTCAACAATCGGATGGCCAGGTTGCAAGGGGTTCCAGGGGACGCAGTCAGCGGTTAATAATCGATCAAACAGCGGCGTTATCCAGGCGCATATAAGGAAAGACCCGTAAAAGTAAAGCAGACAAAAAAGGGCAGTCAGTGTATGACTCTGCTCTGGATTAACGGTTAATGGAGGCGTACAAAATCGAGTAAAAAACTAGGCACTAGAGTGACAGAGACTGCGGGAGAAGGTGGAAGCAAAAGGGATGAAAACAGTGGCATTTCGATTGGTTTCATTCATTAAGGAATTGGTCATAGCTAGTCTAACGTTGAAAACTCAGTCAGATAGATGAAATGGTCTATCTTTGATTGTGTCCTTAATTGAAGCGAACAGGGTCGGCGAAGGAGTTGGTCTTAGATGTCAAGGCCCCTCTCTTAAGCTATATCTTCTGCCGTGCTCATATTAGATAACTGGAGTGCACGGGTGACGCTGAGATATGCGATGAGTGCCGACAGAAATTGGGACTTAATTTGTGAAGCTCAAACGGTGACGGGCAACTGGCTCCAGACTTTAGAGTAGACAAGAAAGAAAAAAGTGACCGTATGGCCGACTTGGCTATACCAGAAGGGACAGTAAAATGCCTGTGCCGAAGTGAGTAAGGGGTTTCACTGGAGAAGCTTACTGGGTTAAAGGAAAAAGACCGGTTATGGAGCAGGTTGTACAAGAAGACTGAGTTTGGTCTTAAGCGCTGGAGTCAGAGTGGATCAATATTCAGATGTTTACATCGTTTTCCATAGCTTAAAGAAGTGGACCAACCAAGTAGTTCTTTGGTACAAAGTCTCCGTACGCTTTCAATCGCAACTCTGTCAAATTGTGTCATGTTAGAAAATATTATTGGTCAGTAATCAAGCAGAGGCCTGATGTGGGATTTATAGATGCTGATGATACTGTCCCGAAGACGAGGGGCCACACTTCTAGCCTTGACCGCCTGGATGGCAGCGTGCTCAGAAAAGTTGGGGGAACAGGAATAGTTGAGGCCCAAATCGCGGATGGTAGGTCGGCTGGCTACTGAGGACCCACCAAGGGTTAAAGATCCAGGGGGCAATTGGAACCCGTAGGTTAGGACCTCGCACTTATCAGTGGAAAAGTTCATCCTCTAGGTGTGGAACCAGAGGTCAAGTGCAGAAATGTCAGCGGAAATGTTGCAAAGAGTAGGAGTAGCATCATTAGAATTGGGAGGGTAGAGTATTTCTATATCGTCTGCAAACTCAAATGGCGTGCCGTGGTGTACTAGATCCAATGCGTCAATAATGTACATCAGAAATAGGAGAGGACCCAGTACGCTTCCCTGTATAACGCCACTTGTAGCAGGTTTCGGTTTAGAAGTATGTCCGTTGGTGAAGACCACTTGCGAACGATGAGCGAGATAAGATTTCAGCCAAGAAAGAAGCGGGTCAGCAGAGCAGAATAAAAGCAATTTGAAGATAAGATGCGGGTGTGGAACACCGTCGAAAGCCTTCGATAGATCCAGGTAGACAAATACTAATGCTTGCCCGCTACCAACAGCCCCAGTTACTGGGTTGAAGAAGAAGTCAAACTGATATGTGGTGCATGATCGCGATTTGAGAAACCCGTGCTGCCTGCCGTTAAGACGGTTTGGAGCGAGAAGATGTGTAGTAATGCCATCTTGGATAATCGTTTCCATTATTCTGGAAGTGATAGGGGTACGGTTGATGGGAAGGTAACTAGCGAGTTCATGGACAGGCCCGTTTTATGTCACGGAATGATGGCTGAACGCTTCCAGGGCGACGGTACCAAACTAAATTTAAGTAACAAGGTGAATAGATTTAGTAATAGAAGGTTCGATCCACCGTTGATGATTGCAGCTGGGGGCAACCCGTCCGGTCCAGGATGGGCAGATGCTCTATAGCGTGAAACGAGCCTGGAAATAACGTTTACTTCAAAGGTTAGGATAGATAGGGAAGAGCTGGTAATAGCCACATGATTTGGGGGGGGCTGTATCTGAGGCGGGAGTCATGGAATTGGTGAAGTAATGGTTACAGGCCTCAGCGATATCAGAAGGGGGGTGGCCGAGGTTTTAGCCGGTAACACAACGTATTGGATGATAGTATCTGTTGCCGAATTCCTAGATTAGTGTAGGAGTGAGTGTTTTATTGCTTTATCGGGAATACTTAGGACTTTGGCTTCTTCGTTGTGGAGCTGTTTTTCCTTTAGGTCCCGGAAAATGTCAGCAAGACTTGTTAGTTTCATGAGAAGCGAGTAGTCGTGATTTTGGAGGTAAAGTCTTTGCATCTTAAGGTACTTTTCTTGGAGAGAGGTAAGCTTGGACTTCCTAAGGGAGGAGTTTTGGGATGTTGGGCTAAGTTTTAGGGGGCAGTTTCCCATGTTAAGGTAAAAGTGATCAACGGCCTGTTGGGAGTTAGCCGTGATAAAAATTTGCTCCAATCTTGGTTGCGGATGAGACTGGGCAGAGGGTTCCAATTTAAACGGAGGGAATTGTTGACAGTGGTCAGATAGTCTGATGGATAAGGATGGAATGGAAGATTACCAGCCAATATCTTATGGTCGCTACCCGGAAATTTATTCAGAACGGAAACCGAAAAGTGGGAAACACTGTGAGTGAACATATAATCTAGGATGTAGGCGTTTCTAGTAGGGGTTTAAACGTGTTGCACCCAGCTTCTAATGTGAGTATGGGACACAAAGTCTGTTAAGTTTGGTGGTGCTGTGAGGTTTCTCCAGGATATTTTAGGCCAGTTAAAATCACCGGCTATGATTTTCGCTGCCGAGGGTAGTAGTGTAAGGTAATTGAAGGCTTTAATTAGGGGAATTAGGTCTGCAATAGTAGATGAGGGCGGGCGATGGACGCAACCAATGTGCATGACTACAACTGAGAACCAAATTGTGGGCCATAGGGAATCCGGAATTGAGTCGACTGTGGCATGTCTGATGGGGACCTTTGAAAAGGCTTGCTGTACTTACGCAAGGCACCCATCTCCGCGTCCGTCAATCCTATTTACCCATCGAATGCACACCAAATTCCGTAGATCGCCGTCGTCCATTCTGGACTACCGGATCCGTCGTAGACAGCTATCGGCTCCCATTAGGCAAGTTGTGTATTATTCCTGCTTCAACTCCCTGTTCATGCTGTGATGTCTGATACCAGTTGCTTAATGGGTTCTTGCACACACTGCACTTTGGCCCTTCTTCAGTATCGCTTTATCCGCATTCCTACGCCCATCCCACCAACCGCGTCGTCCCCGTCCCGAGCCCAAAACCGATTCACAATGGCCGCGCCGACCCACTCCTCTTTAGTTCACCCAAACATCGTCCAAGCTGATCGTTCTATTACTGCAATTGTGTGAACCATGAAGTTCAAAAATGTGATTACCCCACATTACTGTGAGTCGCCGTGTTCTTCAGCCATGCACGTGTCTTGACCATGATCAAGAAATATACCATTATTATTATTATCAATAATAAAAACCTTGTACCCTTTAGGCATAATTTCGCTTGTGCGGGTGTGTTCGGTGAGCCAGGTTTCAGTAATAAAGATGATGTCAGGACTGGATGTTATGACATAGTGTTTTAAGTGATGAAGCTTATTTAAGATGGACCGCGAGTTAAATAAGATGAATGACAACCCACTCATGTGGAAGTGAGTGCCTGGGTTAGCTAACGTAGGGGAGTTGTTCGTCGGAAAAAGTGCACGGTGAAGGGCCTGAGTCGGAGCTATTACCGAAGAGGAGGAAAAGCGAGCTTTGGATGCCTCCTCGATGGCTTCGAAAGAATCATCCGCGGACGAAGCGGAAATAATCTATTTTGGGTTATTACGAGGTGAAAAGAAGAGCTTGGACGAAGTGGTCCTGCTACTTGTCCTGATTCGCTGGGATCGTTCGATGCTCCAGTGCAGTGATAGAATAAGGGGTTATGGAAGGTATTGGCTTTCCCACGTGAAAACCTTGGTATTGGTTGGTGTTGTGTGGTAAGAGCAGGCCTCAGAGGGTAGGTAATAAAAGACTTTGGAGTGGCTTCGCCGCCAATCGATGCGGCTTGCCCGGGTGGGGAAGGATAGGAATCGGCGTTTGGTAGAGGGGGTGTATGGAGGTTATTTTGGAAGAAGGTAGTGGCAATACGCAGCGTTGCGTAGTTGGCCTGCGGAGTTCGGTGTGCTGCCGAAAGTAGGAATGGCTGGCAAAGTGCCGGTATTGGAAAGTGGTTCATTAGGGCTAGAAGAGATGAAAGATTGTAGGATTGTATGCCACAGTGTGGAAAAAATTTACTCAAAGGGGGTTTGTGGATGTATCCTGCGCTTAAAACGACTGTGGTGGGATAGGCGACGGCGGGGAGAAACGAAAATTTTGGTATGCTAAAGGAACTAACGGGATAAACGGTGGAGGCACGGAAGAGTTAGGAAATGATGAGCTCGGCAGATGCAGCTTTGAATAATAGCTGTGAGGTTGTTTGCAAGCATCGTCCGTATAAATACGCGTAGAGCTGGGATTTCGCTAGGAGGAATTACGGTTTGAGAAACCATCTATTCTGGGAACAGAAACTGTAGGTCCCGGCATTAGTGACATCTTACTAGGGTATCTGCTCGCTTCTAATCTACGCATGACCTTCGGGGTGTGGCCTGGTGATATAAGGCGGTGATTGCCTAGTGAACTAAACTTTGAGGCCTTCAGTAGGGATGGAGTGTGGGTTGTTGAATTCTGGATTTGCGGCCATGGGTTACCGTTAGCATCGACACTCTGCTTTGGGGGCTGAGTGTAGATCGTTACCAACTTTCAGCCCATTGGTGATAAGTTAGATTTCAGCAATGAGGTTGTGTCCTTAGGTACGCTACTTCTTGGCAGTTTGTTTCCGGGAGTATGCCCTGAAGGCTGACTGGTTTGATTCGAGCGAGAACGATCTGGCAATGGTATGGTGCGGTCCGGCGGATGGATTTTAGTCGTGGCTATATGTTGTGGACAGGAACGGCCATACGTTGGTTTTTGTGTCGCCTTGGGAGAGTGATGCAAAGTTGTTAGGTCAGGGAGGCTGCGCGATTTAGGTAGCTGCTTCTGATGCACAGGGCTAAGCTGTCTGGCAGGACTCGGTGGATTCGAATCCCAGGCATCCGCGACATTATTGACGAGCCTAGAGCGCTTGGAGACCGGTGGATTTGAAGGAGGCCCAGGAGTTGCGTCAAAGTCTTTATCACACAGTTGTTGGCTGACAGACGTTGGATGCATAGAGTAGGTTAAGGGAATGACGGGGTTAGGTGTCTTTTAGGCGGATTCCTGCCTTGGATGTTTGGGAGAGTTCAACTTTCTCAGCACTTCTCTTTGTAGTGGCGTTTTGTCGGGTGCTATTCGAGTGTCTTCTTATGGCGAATTAATAGGAATAACTGTTTGTTTATGAATAAACTCACTGGCTGTCAGTGAGTCCGGAAATTGGAAAAGTAGGGAGCATTGGTGTCGTTGTTTGTTTGCGTAGTCTGCTGCTACAGCATATCACACGTTCCATGTTAGCGGTCTTCAGCAAGGTACTGCTGACCATGTTGAGTAGGGCCCTATCGGGAATGTTAAATACAACGGCGTGATTCGAGTTTCGTATTCGTTTTGAAACCTCCACAGATAAGCTGTCAATAAAGTTACACGTAGCAACTAAGTTGCAGACCGTAGTTACTATAGGGGGCTCGAGGAGTTGAGCCAGTGGTGTCAGAATTCTGGTGACTCTGTCAAGAGCTTCAATCCACGATTCGAGTAAGCCAACGTGTTGTAAGAGGCTGTCAATCTTGCTATTTGCGTCATCGTGGATGTTTGTTAATGAGAAGGAGCATGGCGTAGTTATTGGGGGAAGTACGGCTACTCGTGGCAAACTCTTACTGGCCGGTCTGCTTCTTTTGGAATTGCGCATTGCGACTGTAGGCTTCGGATAGTCAACTAGTTTTATTGAAAATTCAGCAACTGCAAAAAGCCTAGATACGGAACGGAGCTGAAATTCTATAGGAAGTCACCTAGGATGTTTGTAAACAGGGTTGACCAGGTGGTTTCACTGTTTGGAAGAAGGGGGTTAGAGTTTTAGCCAAGGAGGAAACGATAACCAAAAGGGTTGATTTAGCAAACAGTAACTAAGTATTTTATAGATGGGCTCACAAGGGGTGATTTGTGTTAGGTATAGATCTAGATTTCCTAGTAAAGTGTTGTGTCGAGTTTTCGCGGTAATAAGTTATGGACCCACGGTGGTGTGTCGCAGTTATAGCCATGGACAATTTGAAGCTTCGGAGTAGGCGACTATTACCACTAGGTGCTACCTAAAAAGAAGCCTCAACGACGGAAAAAGGAAAAAACGAGACAACCTGAAATATACGTCAAGATGACCTTGTCGAACCATCGCACGAATCGCCGTTGTAGCTGCTCGAGAGCCTTGGTGTCTCTCACCATATATGGCCTGTACCCCTGGAAGCAGTTTTCTAGATGAAATCTCACGAAAGCCTTGTACAGTGGCAATAATAACCTGGGTTTCCTAGAGCTGACTGCCCTCCTCATCTGAGGCAAGGCTCTGTGTGCTTTCTGCATCACTTTCTAGCACTGGCGACTTGGCCTAACTTCAGGGCTTACCATCGCCCCTAGGTCCCGGGCTTCCATCGTCCGAGCCAGCCCCCCCCCCTTTTTTCCGGTGGCTCCATGTGTCGTGTGGGCCGTGGTCCTTCTTCCTTGATGAGATGATGGCATTTGCTCACGTTGAGAGGAAGATCCCACGCCACTGCCCAAAGGTATGCCCTGCCCAAATCACGCCAAACAGCCGCATCAGCCGGTGCTCCTTCCACCTTGAAATCACCCGAGAACGAGAAACACTGGCTTTCCAACCCGTCTGCCACATCGTTAATGTACATCAGGAACAACAAGGGCCCCAGGACTGACCTTTGCGGAACGCCACTATGCAGCCTCCCATTGTCCGAGAAGCAGCCTTGTACTCTCACTCGGAAAACTTTAATAATATTAATATTGGTATATTTCTCGGCCATGGTCGAGACGCACGCGTTAAAGCATGATCATGGTGTACACGTTACTCAATAAGATGAAATGTTCACATATTCCAAGTATGAAATTCGAGAGTATTAGAGATGAAAAACAATGACAGGAAAAGTTTGAATGGACCATTCTGATAATGGTTTGCGCGGCAGTTTTAAACCGGTTTCGAATCCGGATCAGGCAGTGGTGCGCGGTGGAGATATCGAGAAAATCGTTAGCGCAGTGCTAAGGAGGCATTATTCACAAGAATGATGCAAGCCCAGGAAACCAGAGGCCAACTAAGGTTCTGCAGATAGAATACATTTTGAACAAGAAAAAAAAGGGTGAAAAATCGACGCATGCGAAGAGGATAGCGATCCATGAAGACAATGCAGACCCTGAATGACGGATTTACCGGAGTTCTGTAAACGGAATGAGATTTGAAGCAGGGGGACCTGAGGCCAGTTTCGTGAAAGTGAACACCGGTGGATGTGGGAGAAACAGCAGTCCATAAAAAGGTGAGTTTAGATTCAGGGCCAGTAACATGTACTATTCAGAAATGAGAAGGCGCAACTGGAGGGTCTTCGAGAAATGGAGAGTCAAATTCCAGCCGGCTACGGTTCGGAAAAAAAAGATAACCTGTGTTAACGGATAATAAAGTGGGAAAATCTTCGCATGGACTTCAGCGTTATGCTGCTTCAATGACAAATATATATGTATGTGATGACGCATTTGCCTTCAGTGTTATTCTGGTAACGTACTACATCGAATGCGTAAGTTTCATCTGGCAGGGCAAAGTATGTGTCAGTCAATCAGCCGAATGTGGCTGTATGTTAGCGGCATGCGCGTGAGCTGGAATTCGTGTTGGTTGCGTTAGAAAATGCTGAACGATCTGATAAGCAATTGAGGGTATCTCCTGTTGTGTGGTTGGATTTCGGTCCCAGTTGCCATGGTAGGTTCCACTTGAGTCTCTGTCCGTACGAGTCAAAGCGGCCTCCTTGGTTAGCCAATTTGGCGACTGAGATAGTGGGAGACAACGACCTGAAATAAAGGGAGATTGCAGTCTGGACGTGGTTCCAGCTGTGGGTTATGATAATATGTGAAGACAATAAACAATGGATTGGTTAGGTCTATGTGAGTAGGGCATGGGTAAAATAGGCTCGCAGTGGATTTGAGCTATACTGCTGCAGGCTGATGAAGTTGCGTACACAGGCTTGGTAGCTGTATGCATTTCAAAGGATTTATGATTTGCCCGTGGTTAGTAATGATAACCTTCGATACCGTTTGCTTACGCAGAACGCAGTTTGGCACGAGGCGATAAGATAGGTTTGAAATAACAGACACAGCGAGTAGGACTATCATACTGTTTGCGTGGCGCTACGCTGTTACTGTCTCTTTCGGTATAGTGGTTGTTCTATACTGAGTAGTTTCCGAGGAGTCCAAGTAGAAGGAACTATTGGGGTGACAGTGGTTATAGATTAGAGGTAATTATTCTGTTTAGGCACTGTAAACTGTTAGGTTTACGCTTAGGTGATGGCAACTGCGGCGTATGGTGTGGCACATCCTAGATTCTCAAGGGTTCAGGTTAGTATCCAGCGTTTTCCTCATAAGCTCTATCAAAAGACATATAAGGATTCGTAAGAGCGATCAGTTTTTGGATGTCCAGAGCTACGTGTAGTCCAGACTTAAACATAATTAGGGAATCTACGGAACGGACTTCAGCTGGGAGTTTATTCCACAGGGTTGCATATTTCAGGAGGAAGAAGTTGATGGTAAAAAGTTGGGACTGTTTTGCTGTCCTAGATCGTATGAATGAACCGCTGAGTTCCGTAATTGCTGCAGCAAGGGGGCCAACCCTATGCGGGTCAAATTGAGCCTAGGTTGCTCAGAGCGGTTATTCGACTTATAAGTACCCTATACCTACCTCAAAGGCCTGAGCCCTTGAAGTATAGGGATTGTATAACCTAGTCAGCGTGTCCACCGTTAGGGCTATGCTTATTTCCTGTTTGAAAGCCACCGATGTCGGTGATAACGCCCGAATTCGTTGTGGTAGCTTATTCCACAATGAAGCGTACTTGTTAATGAAGAAGTTTGACCGAAGAGCAAGCTTCGGCAAAGGGACAGACACCAAGAACTCATTGTTACGTAAGGGATACGTAGAAAGGGTTCTTACCTGCGGTGCTGAACTACATGATCTATTCTTCAAGATATTGTGAAAGAATAGCAGGTTATTTCTTATGCGGCGTAGCCATAAGGGATCGATTTTCAGCCGCTCACAACGTTCCATGTAATTAGAGGGTGAAGAAAAACCTATGAGCTGTTTCGTGAATGCCCGTTGTACATTCTCAAACGCTATGCGGTCCCTTTGTCGCATGTTGGAACAAATGATTGAGCCGTATTCCAGAAGAGGTCTAACATGGGACTTAAAAATGTTTAGTTTGCTTTCTGGCAAAATAAATGTTTGATGTATTAGCCCGATCGTACGGCGTGCTTTAGCCACTTGGATGGCTGCGTGTTCCGAAAAGTCAAATGTACATGAGTAGTGTAGACCCAAGTCACGTACCTGAGAGTTATTGGGGATGAATTTGCCGTTTATACTAAATCTTCCAGTGGGGACATGACATTTATACGTAATAATATTACTTTTTTCGGCGGAAAAACTCATTTTCCAATCATTACTCCAGGATCTGAGAGCGAGCAGTTCCCTTGTAATGTCATCTACGGTAGAGGCTAACGCCGCGGGCTCAAAAGTGTACACGATTTTGATATCATCTGCAAACAGGAAGGGAACTCCCCGTTGGAAAATGGTAAATATATCGTTAACGTACATTAGGAACAGTAATGGGCCCAGTACACTACCTTGTATCACCCCACTGGTTACGGGACGGGGTTCGGACAAATTTCCACCTATACTTACAACCTGGTCTCGGGATGTTAAATAGGACGCAAACCAAGCGAGCATTGCGTCCACCATTCCATAAGTTTTAATCTTCTGTAGTAACCGGACGTGGGATACCCGGTCAAACGCCTTGGTCATGTCCAAAAAGATCACGATTGCCGATTTACCAATATTGACAGCCTCTGTGACCAGATTGAGGAAATCGGTCATGCATGTCGCACATGATCTGTTTTTCAGAAAGCCATGCTGACCAGCGTTGATTAGATTATTGTTAAGGTGACGTGTCAGCCTTTCCTTGATCATTCTCTCCATGATTCTGGACACGACCGGGCTGTGGTTCACCGGCCGATAGTTAACTGGATCTAGACGTGATCCTCTTTTGTGCATCGGTATGATAGTTGACGTTTTCCATTGGGAAGGGAAAACACTGCACCTGAGTGACAAATTGAATATGTTTGTCAGCAACATTGGAACATCTTCGCCACCTCGACTAAAAATGGCCGGTGGTAATGCATCTGGACCTGGCCTGCAGGACGGTCTTGTTCTTGCAACATGGACTGAAACCTCCTCAGGGTAGAACACTACCTTCGAGAAAGTTACTGATTTAACCGGATCTAGAACGGGGAAGGATGTGGCGTCATCCGTCGTTAAAGAGGAGGCAAAATAGGTGCTGAAAGCCTCCGTAATCAAAAGAGGGTCACGCAAGCATTTATTATTATAGTTCAAATATGGGATGTCTTGGTTAGGTTGCTTGTTTCTGGCCTTCATTAGCCTGGCCAGTGCTTCCACCATGTTTGAGTGGCTCAAGGCATCTAGTTCCTGTTTCTTCTTAGAAGAATCCAAATGCAATTTAATCGTACGGGATATACGTATTATTTGAAGATACGACGAGAAGTCCCTCGTCTTAGTGAATCTTCGTTGGAGTTTGGCTAGGTTACCGTTAAGACGATCTAGAGAGTTCCGCTGTTTGCGTATGATAGGACCCGAGGCTGGATTGATTTTGTCGAAGCAGTAGTGAAGATTAGTATACAGTTGGGCAGCTGCTATCTCTAGGTCATTAGATAAAAACGATTCGTCCCAGTTTAGGGAACGGATAAAAGAGGGTAGACTATTCCAGCAAGCTTTATGGTATTGCTTATTGGTGGTCGGAAGGTGTGTTTCTGCTGACTTATCAGTGTGAGGCCAAGGTGCAGTAAAAACACAGGATACCATCTTATGGTCACTACCGGCGAAGCGACTTAAGATTTGGGTATCTAAATTCTTGATACCAATAGAGAAGATAAGGTCTAATGTATTTCCCCCTCGAGTGGGGGATAAAACATGCTGTACCCAATTACCCACATGGATACACGAAAGGAAATCATGGAGTTTTGGGGGTGATGTCATGGAATGCCAGCATATTTTAGGCACGTTGAAATCACCAGCTAGAATTTTAGCAGTTACGGGGAGGTTAGAGACATAGCTGAATGCGTCTATTATTGCTGTCAACTCGTGCCTGCCCTGGTTTGGAGGACGGTAGATACATCCTACGAGAAGTAGTTGTTGATCTTCTTTGATAGTGAGCCAGACCGAGTCTGGAATGTTGTCTAGAATAGGATGATGAAACCTACTCGCCGTGAATATGTGTTTGGTGTAAATGATGCAGCCGCCTCCTCTTTGGTCAGATCTACTGTTGGCAGTGGCCTGATAGCCGGGTATGGATACGTGGTTTAATGGGGTATGATCTGTCAGCCACGTCTCGGTAACTAGTAAGATGTCAGGGTGTAGGTTTAATGCAAGCTCTCTAAGCAGGGGCAATTTTGGGAGGAGAGAGCGGACGTTAAGTAGTAAGAGAGACAAGGTGTTTTTGGATAGGTTCTCAGTAGATAGAGCCGTAATTTCGTTGTGGTGAGGTGATGAAGGATCGTCAAATAAGGCGCGGCTTACGATGGGCAGTCGAAGCTCGACCCATTTTAACCGCGTTTCAGATGAAGAGTTTGTGCCTGTGACTAAATGCGCCGCTGGGCTTTCAAATTGGGCGTAATTTGAAGAGCGGTTAGGGGGTTCTAATTGAAACGGCCGAATCCTGGAGGGGGTAAATGAGGCGCGGAAGGAGCTAGGGGGGGATAGAGGTGGTAAGGACTTATGGACATTTGGTGCATTAGCCCGGGGCTTGATGCTATACGTGGATTGTGGTTGAGTGAGGGATAAGGACGGAAAAACGGGAGCGGTCCGGGGGCGGGGTGGAAGTTGAAGCTTGTGCCAAGGTTGCGGACTGCACTGAGGTAGTCCACTGAAGGAGGAAATGGGAGTATAGGAATATTCGACAGGGAGGGTTGAACCTGGTGGTGATGTGGGTCTTGGAGGACCCCCAGAGAGGTAGAATCGAATACCCCGTTTCGAGAGGTATAGGGCACGGAAGCGAAGGCATGTTGGGCCAGTGGTGGAAAGAAAGGTCCGCCCGGCATCATATTTGGTATCGGGGCAAACTGTATTATCCGTGGAGATATACGTGATGGTGTTGAACACGGGTCGAGAGCCGGCCACTGGGTCTCTGGGAAGGCTTTATATTGAGTGGGATTGTGCGTGGGTCGGACCCTATTGTGAGTTGTCTGACAATTCGAGCGCAGCTCGAGTGGGCTGGATGCTTGTATCTTTGAGCTAGTGCCCTCTGTAGGCCTAGAGTCTGCACGGTTAGGTTCAGGTTTGTGGGTGGATCGGTGCGGTCGCCTCCGAGAGCCCACAAATATTTGACAACTGCTTTCCGGTTTTACTTCGGATTGCATGATAGGATGGCCCTGGCAGTGAGGCCCCACTCTATCTGTTTGTGCGTGATGATGGGCCGGAATGGGCCTCGCGCTTGCACGTTTTGTTGGTCCGGAAAGGTTCGTGGAGGAATTGAGAGATCTAGTAAGGGCAGGAGGGACAGGCGGATGGGCCCAACCGGATGGAGTAGTGGGAGTAGAGGTAGCCTGCATCCTACGAACTCGCTTACTTGGTGGAGGGATGGCCGGTGATGGAGAGGCCCCTAATGCCCGATCAACCGTGCCGTTGTTAGGGGCAGGTGATGTAGATACGCTGCGGGTAGGGGTCGAAGCTGCATCTAGAAGTACCTGTCGTCCACTGGATGTTACCTGGGGGTCCGACAAGGGTGAGCTGTCAAGGTCGACAGCCACATAAATTGGTACGGAGCGTGCCGGGTTGAGGGGAGGTGATCGCACGGCTGAGGCTAGCCTCAGCCGAGGGCCGGTTTGTGAGGTACTAGTGGGAGTTACTGCTGTCCTTGACGCCTCTCTTTGGAGAGGAGTCTTGTCTGCCGTAATCCTGACCGATTTATAAGCTGTGTTGAGGGCAAGCGACGATTGCCTTTTGATAAATTCTCTTGCTATTTGATCGGAAGGGAATTGGAAAAGGATAGGACATGTGTGGCGTGGTGAACGTTTGTGTAACCTTGTGCACGTGTATGGATGGTGTTCCATGCCAGCTGCCCTGAGCAGGGTGGATTTCAGTTGTGATACTGGGGCCTTGTCCGGGAGATTGAAGGCTATCGCATTTTTGCTATTTGAGATGCGCTTAAAGATCTCGGTAGAAACAGAGTTAAGGAAGTCCGTGGCTGATTTAAGCTGCTGTTGCGTATAGCTTGCCGCGGGGTCCATCAGGCACAGTAGCGGAGCAAGCTTAGCGATATTGTCATCCAAAATCGAGAGTCTTGTTGAGATATTCTCAACCTCTTGGTGAATACGAGCACTGAAGATAGCGTCGTTCGCGAGGTCCACCAGTGGTATAGAGCATTGTTTCAGTTGTGTTAGCGGTTTCTTAACTCTAATCTTGGGTCGAAGTTTTTGAGTAACAGGCATGATAAAAATATTGGGGAAAAAATCTTTAGAATTCTCGTATTGTTTTGGGATGATTTGTCTCTAAATAACTAGCTAAGTTCCTAGAAACCTATATAACTAGTGAGAGATAACGAAGAACACCCCGTGGCGGTGCAGCGCAGCGGACCATTCCTTTAGGCTTTGTACGATCCACTTTAGTATTTTGGCCGTAAGTTGAAAAGATTCCACCTTGGTTTCCAGCAGTATGTAGTTTTCCGAATCAACTGCCTTTCGGAAATCCAGATCGCTGACTTCCCCTCTTTCACCTCGATCCACTAGACTGGTTAGCTCATCCAAGAAACTTATCAGGTTGGAGAGGCAAGGGCGCCCGTGCCAGAACCAATGCTGGTTGTCAGCCACCAGCTTATGCCGCTCTAAATGCCTCACTATTCTGTCTCGTAGTATTCTGTTGAGAGTTTTAAGCACCACTGAAGGTAAGGTAATCGGCCTGTAACTGGTACATGTGCCTCTGCCCCACTTTTATAAACGAGTGTGATGCTTGATACAAGCCATTCTTTAGGTGGTACACTCTTGCCTTGTGATGCCTAGAAGAGCTCCGATAGTGTTTCAGCCGGGATGGACGTTAGTGGCTTCAGTACCGCTGGGTGGATTTCACGTGGCTCCGCCGCCTTGGATACGTCTAGCTGCTTCGGGCTTTTCAACACCTCTCCTGCCCTGGTTTATCTGTCCTCCCTCTCCGGGACTTCACTACCCCTGGTCGCAGGTAGAACCTGAGCACCCTGGTCCTGTCTACATACCTGATGAAAGAATTCCAATAGGGTCTCTGCTTTTTCCTGCCCGCTTATTCTCCTCGTTCCCTGTGAGTTCCTGACCCCGCCTACTGCCTTCCTCAGAGCTGCCTAGGATTGAACCTAGTTGTAGTACGCTTTTGGGTTTCTCTTGGTGTTCCTCTCAGTGCGTTCCTCGTAGTTGTTCCTGTTTCGTTTCTGTATCTGGGATAGTCTATTTCTTGCTGCTTTGAACGGTAGGAAGCCCCTGGTAGCTGCTGGCTGTTCTGTACTTTTTGAGCTCTCTTTGCTTTTTTTTAGGGCCTTTCTCACTGGGCTCGTCCATCAAGTTGGCTTGACTCTTTTAAGTGGAGCAACTGCCTCTGTTATTTCAGACAGTCTGCTACTGACCCAACTCCACCGGTGTTCTACGTTGTAGTCCTCGCTCACCATATCCCAATCTATCCGGAGGCCCAGTTCTACCAAGCTATTCTCGTCCATCTTTGAAAAGTTCCTCCTGAATTTATCGGGAGCACTTATTCCACGAAGGTTTAGCCTAAACTGGAGTACGCTATGATCACTCTTTCCTATGGGTTCCCCGACTTCTAGGCTTTCTAGGTCATATGGGGCTCTGGCCATTACCAGGTCAAGGATTAATGGTGACTGACCTTGGGTAACTCTTGGGTAGTGAGTTGGACTAGAGCTTTCCTGTGGATTACACGGAGCAATCTCTCCCCAAAATGTGACTTCTGTAGAGGTTTCCGAGTTCCAATCTACTTAGGGCGCGTTGAAAGCACCCATAATATGTAGCTTCCAGGCGGCTTTGGCAACCGTTGTGAGGAAATCAGGCAGGTCGCTGTCCTCGGCACCTTCCGCTCCTGGGCTTAGATACGTGCAAAAATCGACGCTTTCCGTCTGCCGTAGTTACTACAACCTCAAGAGCTTGTACGTTCGGCGAAAAAAGTCCACTGCCCTCAAAGCCGTCATGCTGTTTCGCTAGGAGAACGATTATACCACCCCCGGCTAGACCGCCTAGCCCATCAACTCTTAAGCCTTTTTAGAAGTTTGGGATCAGCCCACTGCCGCTTTCACCTGGTCGTAACCACTTTTCACAGACTGCTATCAAATCTGCCCCCTGCGTCCTAGCCTTTTACTCTGGCCATTCGCTACCCATACCTGCTGCACGAATGTAGGCCATGAGCATTACAACACCCTCCTCTATTTTTCTGCGTTTCCTAGAAGGGGGCCACAGGTTCTCGGGTCCTGAACCCGAGCACAAGGACCCTTTTATTGAATGACGGTTGGGTTCTCAGCGTTACTGTTGATTAACACCTTTCCTGCGTACTGAGATGCTTAGCACATCACCTTCTTTGTAGTCTGGGTGAGGGTCAGTTGTCCCAAATCCCCGCTCTCGGAGTTACGATGACCCACTCCTTTAGTAACGAGACTGGGCAACGCTTACTCCACCCTGAGCATGGGTTCTGTGGTGCTTGGCTCTTTTATCTTTCTTGCTTTTACTTTCGGAGACCTTCGTGAGGCTGTATTAAAACCCGGAGTCATGGATTTTTCCACCTTTCCCTGACCGAATACAGCTGCTTCATAATCAAACACTACTTTTATTTCTCACCGTGAGACTTCCCTAATGTGTCCGGCTGCAGCTAAGAAGACTTCCTTGTGACGAGGGTTGGCGAACTGGACAAGCAAAAGTCTTGGTCCGCACTCTTTATAGTCGGTCTGCCCGTTCCACCACCCCAGTCTCATAACTCTTTTCACGGCTACATGCCCGGGGACTTCCACTGCCCGGGGCAAATTGACCAGATGGTACCTCATTGCTCTGTCCCCTGCTTCCCAACTTCCATAAACGGTTGCGGAATTCAGTGAACCACAACATTCCGGTTCCTTCTCAGGGCAGTGTCATTGTTTTTTCCTCAACGCTGTCAGAATTTTGGAGATATTATTCGAGTCCTCCTCTAATTTAATTACCCGCTCTTTTAGGACCCCTTGTCCCTCCACAGTGGTGCAAGTTGGCAGCCAGCAGCTGCTTGCCGTCCCGGCTTTGCTCCGGTGTTCTTTAGGTGTACGGCCAACGCTTCACTTCCAGTGCTGTCCCTAATTTGTGTCAACTGTTCTTCTAAAGGTGCATATGTTCCTTTTTTCTGGCGACTTCGGTCTCCCCGGTGGCTTTGTTATCTGACTGACTAGCTTTTCGCGTCGCGGACATCCGGCTAAGTTTACCATGTCTACAGTATAGCCGGAAGTACTTCTTGCTTAATCCTGAGCGCTTCGTGTGGAACCGTGTTTGACAGGTATCACATTGAATACCCGAGGTGCCTGCCGACACACTCCCCTCAGAACACCTACGCCTTCCACACTGTTCATCTACCCCATCCGTCTGGGCCGGAGTTTTACAGGTTACGGGTAACTTACGAGCTAGTTTTCCCACTTTGCCAGTATAACCGAAAAGGAGGGGCAATATGAGTATTATGGCTAAGCTAGGGATGCCCAGTAAGACTGATTTCAGGTTGAGATAGACCAATAACGAAGAAGATGACCGATTTGTATGTCACGACAAGCCGGCTCACCTTGTTGTGGTTTTGTCGCCTGACACAGTCGTTTATTGTTACTGCTCCTTTCTTCGTTAACCTGACTTTCATTCTTCCTGCCTGATGGTTTGTTTATCTGCCACAGCTGAGTTTTTTTGCTATTTCCTTCTCCTTGTCCTCCACGCAGCCCAAATTTGCGGAGTGGTGCAAGTCAGTTCCGCTCCCCGCTAAGGTAAGTTCAGTTTAATTCAGTTTCCACGGTTGAAGTCTTGGAGTCACAAAGAAATACACGGGTACGAGGCTAAAGCCCAAATTTTCCCAGATCTTGTGGTTGTCTTGTTATCTGGATGTCGCCAGTGAGTTTGAGGGTAATTCACAGGATAATGGGACAGTGGGAGAAGGGAAACGGGTTTAAAATACAAATTTCGACAGTATCTTGCATCTGGTATTGCCAGCAAACTGGAAGATAGACCACTGGACAGCACTAAAGGGTTCAAGAAGACAGTCTTGAATGCACTTTTTGTCCTGAACTGCTGGGGATCTGGAAGACTGACTAATGGACCGTGGGAGGAGTTCATCTTTGCCGCAGTCCGTTCAGCGTGCGAGGCAAGAAAGATTCCATTGTGAGAAATCTGTCAGATATCAACCAGTGAGATTTTCAGACGGCTCGCAGCGCGCGGCCCTGCCGCATTCGGTTCAGTTCGGTTCAGTTCATTTTGCACAGGGCAGGTAATGGCTGCGGCCAATCGAGTGTCCAGAATTCCTTCCATGGTATGCACATCAGTTAGGCACCCACCACCGCACAGTGTATTTCGTCGAATTTCCGCTAAAAATGAGAGTGAAATGGAAGACCTCATCGCACGTCAGCTTCAAGAGATATTATGCATTGTGAGCCCTCACTGAGGCAGTATGCCATGAGCGAAAAAGTCGATTAAAACATACCCCAGAAGAACCACAGTGCTCTCCGTCATCCACCAGTTTGCGCAGGACTTCAGGTCAGATGGGATCAAGTCACGGTACTTGTGGCTTTGGCCAGTGTATTTTCAGGTTCTTGCACTCGAGGGCTGCAGTGTTCCCGCGGAGCTCCGACTGTCAAGCGGATTGAGTGTTGTGATCATTCAGCAGTGGACTGCAGGTTCAGTTCAGTTCAGTTCAGTTCGGTTCAGTCCGGCTCAGTTTGCACGGGGCGAAAGTGGCCAAGACCAATCCGGAGCCAGAATTGTTGTGTTGTCGGCGAGTTTTCTTGGCTCCCAATACTGCGCGTCAAAAGCTCTGTCTAAAAAGCAGAATCTGCGAGGCCGTATCGCCTTCAGAGATATAAGTTCATTGACAAAATTAAAAGGCGACTTACATCACCCCTTGCTTACACAGCTAGCTCTGGGAAATCAGTTTCCAAGGAAGATAATGAAAAGCAGGTTTGCTCTCGAAGAACCGACAGTCGAGTTGGATAAGCATGTTAACTGACTCAACTGGCTGCCACGCTTACACTCGAGAACCTCTATTAAGGACAACCAAATAACTAAAAAGGCCGCAGTTAGCTGTATTTTATTGCTTGACTGGTAAGCAGGTATCATGTCTCAGAGAACAATGGAGTGGATGAGAGAGGTGTAACCTAAGGGGCTGCTCGTTTGGCTAGTCATAGTCTGGGAAAACCTCGTCCCAGCAGTCATCCAGCCGTCGTCAGAAAGTGAAGACATTATTCGCTGCTACCAAATGGGGTGGAAGTTTTTCCCGCAAGTTCGTAACGCGGTGGGAGCAGAGCCGTGTTACGTCGATTTGATGGCCCTGGGTTTCACCACTTAGTTTTCCTGTCCCTTGAGTGTCGGGGTTATGCTTAGAACATAAAACGGCCTGTCGATGTGGCCAGAGCCAATCGTGTGTCCAGATAGTTTTGCTGTCGGCGCTTTTCCGTAGCTCCTAACACTGTGTCGTTTTCCTTTACCGAAAGGCAGAAATTTTGTGAAGTATCAGCCCTGGCAGAGAAAGGTGGAAACAATGAGTAAATTGAGTCTGATCCTAAAAGCTACCTAGCATAACTCGGGGTACACTGCCACCCAACATGGGTCTACAGCTTCCTTAAAAACCTTCACTGTTGTGGTATTTATGACCTCCTCCGGGAGCTTATTCCAGCAGAGTACCACTCTACTCGAGAAGTACTTCGCCCTAATTTGGAGCCTCGAATGCTCCCTTTGTGATCTAAGGCCAAGCCCCCTTGTGCTTCTCTCTGCGATCGGACAGGAAAGTTCCTCTCGATTTATACCTGACAGTCCGTTCGGTATCATGGGGGTTTCCATCGAATTCCTGCGAGGGTGCCTCCAGATCATCGAGAACAGATCTGGGGCACGGAGACGCTCTGTGCAGCTAACCCTTTTTGCCCAGTCATCATTCTAGTGGCTAGCCCTTGCACATTCTCCAGACGGTCTATATCCTTCTGGTAGTACGGTGCCCAGGCCTGCACGCAGCACTCCATATACGGCCTGACTATGGCTTGATATATCGGAGCGAAAATCTCCGGCTCTCTACACGACATAATGGATCTAACTCGAAAGAGTTCTCTCCTGGCCATATTGGCTGCTGCGGTGCACTGTTTCGACGGCTTCAATTCAGTTCATTTCAGTTTGCACAGGACAGGTAATGGCTTGAAGCTGTTTTCCATTATAACATCCAAGTCTTTGGCCTGAGAGACCACTTGCAACGAACCCACACCATTCCCACTAGCCCCTGTACTTGTGGTCAAGCATTGACACTTGGTGAGGTTTAGTGAAAGGTCCCATTTGCGTGCCCAGTTTTGTGCTGCTAACACGTCAAGTTCTATATCTACTCCAGCTATCTTGACGTCATCGGCAAACATAAAGGTGGGGTTTGTAAGCTCGCGTGCTAGGTCACTGATGAAGATGAGGAACAGAAGAGGGTCGAGCACCAAGCCATATGGCACCCCACCTGTCACACCTTTCGGTTTCGAGACATGACCACTCAACTTAACACTAAAAGTTCGCCCTGCTAAAAAACAATAATCCATAGTCTTGTCTTTCAAATAATCCCCATAGACTGCAGTTTGACGTCTGGAAATCTGTGGTTCACAGAATCAAACGCTTTGCTGAAGTCCAAGTAGCAGACTGCAACCGATTGCCCTTCGTCTAGGTGCTTGGTTACCTCATCAGGGAACAGCAGGAGATTCGTCAGAGAAGATCGTCCTGCCACAAACCCATGCTGAGCATTTGATATGAGGTTGTGTTGAACCAAATGCCTAGATATCTGTTTCGTGACTATTCGCTCCAGGGACTCACACAGTACTGAAGTCAAGCTAACCGGCCGGTGATTTTCGGCGTTTGCCCGGGTCCGCTCCTGTAAATGCCTACCACTGTTGCTCTCCTCCAGCTCCCGGCACAATTCCCTCTCTAAGTGACGTTTCATACAGCTTCACCACCGGAGCCTTCAGGACCTCGGACAGAGGCTGAACGATGGCTGAATGAATCCCATCTGGTTCTGCTGCTTTATTTCTATTCAAGGTTTGCAACTCCGCGTACACTTCTCCTGCAGTAAGTTCGGGTATTGTAGGCACCTGTGGGCCCCCCATTCTTTCTTCTGAATTATTTTCTGGCCGATATATGCCCTTGAAGAATGCCATGCATCTCAGCCTTGTCCTCGTCGGTTAAAGCTAGTCGTCCCTATGCTCTTTCCAAGGTTGCACCCACTTCCTCTTATACGTTTGTGAGATTGCACGTGGGCGTAGAACCGCTTTGGGCTTGTGCGGACCGACGCAGCTAACCGACGCTCAAAGGCATATTTCTCCCCCTTTTGGATCGCTTGCGCTCTGTTCCTAGCCATTTTATAGCTGTTCCGTGCCCCCTGAGTTTTATAAAGCTTGTACGGTGCCCATCGTTGTCTACGAATAACTATAGCCCCGCAGACTTTTCACTTCCACCATGGGGGTTGATTTCTACCGCTAACCACTCTCAGTGGTGCAAACTCCTCTGTAAGTTCGAGTAGCCCCATCCTGGTGGCCTCCCAACGTTCTTCTATGGAGGCGTTTGTGTGACTTGGTGTCCACTGAACTTCCTCCGCTGCCCTCTTTAGTTCACCTACATTGATCGTCCCATAGCGCCGACGTAACACGATTTCCTTCGGCGCCTTGCTAAGTCTTAGCGTGACCCTTGGGACTACGTGATCAAATTTTCCTAGCGGCTTTTCCTACTTAATTTCTTGATGGTGCCGCATTATGAGTATAGAATTGTATATTTCTTGACCGTGGTCAATACACGTGCACAAGGCAAGATCAGAGAATATAGCAGTACGTGTCATTGTGAGGTATTCACAATTTATAAGTCTATGAATCACAAAGCAGCCGAAGTACACCAGTGAATGCATGTGGTGTTTGAGTGAACTTAAGTGGTAGTGGTTGAAGCGATAATTGCAAATAGGTTTTGAATTCAGTGAGACCGGTGTAGATAGCTGGACAGACGCGGGATTGCTGGTATAAGCGATAATTGGACGGTCACTAACGAGTGTCCGGGCGGAAGAGATGCCAAAGAACAAGACTAAAAATAAAGTACGCATGGGGCTATCAATGTGCAGTCAGAGATACCAGCGATATATTGAACAGTGATTCTGCATCGCGTAACTAATTGTGAAGGAAGCATGTGAAATAAGTGCAAGTGAGTCAAATGTGATAATAAACCGGCCCTTTTGTGCAGGTGATTTCAGTGTCATATGGAAATTCACATGAAGGCGAAAAGCTTCACAAGGATTTCAGTGAACTTTTGAAGAGCATGAATATAGTATGGACGCATAACGGACTTTCAAAGAAGAGCCGTCAAAGAAACGGATTAGTGGAGACAAACGCTACTGGTGCGGCTAGGCAGAAGTTAGAAGTGTAAAAAAGAAAAAAAGAAAAAACAAATTTTGTGACAAATCATTATTGGCCAAATTCTGGTTGGCTGCAGATGGCGGGCATTCTGTTTCATAAAGACCTTAGTTACAGGTGATGGCAGGTAGACTGTTGAGGGTAGCAGGTAAAAAGTGGCTGATTTGTCGAAGTGGACAGCAGCGAGGGCTGGGTTTCGTACTGCAACGCGAAAAAATTGAACTGTTGGAATGGATTATTGGGAATAGACGTTGAGCGGGTGTGGGTTGATGGTTGGTGTCAGGAATTACCTATGCGATCCGGTGAGACTTTCATGAGGGTTTGTTAATCCGTGCACGGTGCTCCTTATAACGTCAGCAGGTGAGAGTATGGGTTTAAACCATTGATCAAGTCTTCTAGTCTTTTCGGTAATCCGGGATAAACGTCGAGTTGGTCGATGGCTATCCAAGTAACCAATGCAATCTGAAAGGGATCAGGAGTGTGGCAGTCTGGAGAGTGTTCCAACTGTGGGTCATGAATATGGTTTTAATGGAAACCAGAAAATGAACATTTTATCTGAACACGACGAAGGCGCAAGAAAAGCAGGATGGGACGGTTGTGTTCTAGCTTGAGACAGAGGAATTAAGTGAAGGGGAGCACCTATCACTAAAGGACAAAAAGGTTTTTTATTATATGTACGCAAATTATGTTGTAGAGTGGCACGATCTGGTGAGGAGGGAGGAGAAAAGTGAGTGGAGAATACCCAAGGTATATATATCTGCATACGTGGGTGCGATCATCAGACGGGTCATGAGAAAGCGGTCAGACGCAAAGGACTGGCACATTGGGGTTCAATACTAATTAAGTGAAGGCTATCACCTGTGGCTAAGGGATGAAACGGTTCGTTAATTATATGTGTGCAAATCACGGTGTAAAATGACACGATCTGATGAGGGAGGAGAGAATTGAGTGGAACATACCAAAGGTATACATATGTGTACGTGGGTGCGGTCATCAGAAGGGTCATGAGAAAGCGGCAGAACGCAAAAGGCTGTGGCACGTTGTGGTCTAATAATCAAGGCAATCTTCATATGCTTGGTCTATGTTATTGTTATCACGGGTCACGCTAATTACGAAAGATGCGTCTAGGATTTTGCATAGTGCTCCTTTAAGTTGTATTAGCGTGCGACACGATCGCAGTGAGTCAGGGAGCTTATTCCAGAGGCTGGAGTAGATAACTGAGAAATATCTAGATCTGACTGAGTCTAGATTGGGGGGTTGTGATGATGAATTGCCTATGACGGAGGGAGTATGGAGTCCCACTAGACAAACCGAGTGGATTATCAGATGAATGTACTTTTGAATGCAGAGGTTGAAGAGAAATTAGAGATTGAGCTTGATACGACGTAACCGTAGTGGCTCAAGCCGGGGTAGTTCGCACCTGTCTCCGTAGTTAGGGTTGGGGTAGGTGCCAAGTAATTTTTTGGCGGAAGAGAGTAGCACTTTCTCTATGTTGACCCGGTCGGCCTTTCACATCAGGGTAAAGACTAGGGGGCAGTATTCCGCCAGCGACCTGGCGTCTGTCTTGAATATCAGGGGCTCACTCTCCTGGGTACGGCATGTCCTGAGGATAAGTGCAATCATCCTTCTTGCCTTGCCAATTCGGGTCAAAGCTTGTTCATGAAAGTTGAAGGAACATGAATAATGCAGGCCCAGATCTCTTACCACATGAGTAGTGAGAATAGGCAGACCATTTATTTTGGGGGAGCCGGGTGGAAAGTGGACGACGGAAGAGAGCTCTTAGCTGCCGAAAACTTCATCAGCCATCGAGTGCACCTTTCGTCAGGGGGCTTCAAGTCTGGCAGAATATCACTGACAGCTGAGTGCATGGCGTTCGCCTCAAAATTATAGACTAGTTTTATGTCTTCAGCAAAGAGGAATGTCGTGCCATGACGCCCTACTTGGAAGATGCCAAGTATGTACAAAGGAAATAAGAGAGGACCTAGAACGCCACCCTGTACGACCCAGCTAAAAATTCGTTTGGGCCGGGAGGATGTTCCATTGACGATGACGGTTTGAGAACGTTCGGAGAGGTAAGATGATAGCCAAGGCATAAGGGGGTCAGCAACTCCGTAGGATTTAATTTTTGGCAGTAAGCGAGCGTGAGATAGAAGGTCGAACACTTTAGTCGCGTCGAGAAAGATGGCGACGATTGACTTGTTGCAGTCAGCTTTAGAAGTGATTAAATTGAGGAATCCCATCTGACGCGTGAGGCACGAACGGAACCTTAGGAACCCATTCTGAGCTGGGTTGATAAGGCTTCGAGAAGTCAAGAAATTCGCAAGCTGGTCGTTTACTATCCTCTCCATGAGCCTAGAAACAATCGAAGTATGGTTCGTGGGGCGATAGTTCCTCGGATCATGCAAAGGCCCATTTTTGTGTTTTGGAATTGTACAGGAAGCTTTCCATTGAGCTGTGTAGCTTACAGACGACATAGATAATGTAAGGAGGTTCAGCAATAGGAGCACCTGGTCAGGTCCTCCAAATCGAAGTAGGACAGGTGGAAGACCATCAGGCCCTGGGTGATAGGAAGGTTTCGTGTTGGCCAGGAATTTCCTGATGTCGGCCGTGGTAAATGTTATGGTTGATACCTCGTCCTGTGTGAGCATCGGATGGCAGAACGGTGGAGGCTTAGTGCCCATAATAAGAGCTGAGGCGAAATAGCAGTTGAAAGGCTCAGCCATATCTTCTGTCAAGTCAAGGTGGGTGTAACAGCCGGTCGTGGAAAATCCCCCTTTTTCCCTCGCGATTCAGTGTTTTTTCCCAACATCACTCATTTCCATACACTATTGACTTGTCTTTACGAACTGGTTGTTTTTCTGGACCAATTGTTGTTTGTTCGCGCCCAGAGCGCTATTTTGGCACATCCTTGCTCAGGACCTGCGTGACGCACGTGCTGTCTGCTCACACGCTGCTATTCGGTTTCTCGTTGTTGAGTCTTTGTGATCGTATTATTGAGGTTTGTATATTGTTTATGTCATTGTTTATTTTAATAATCTAGTATCGTAGAATTATCACGGATAATCGCCTTCTGATTTCGGGATCCGTTGCGAATTTGGCTACGCATTGCTCAAACGTTCGTAACAATACTCAATAGATCTATTTGGAACGAGGAAAATTCACGCAAAATGCCAAGGAAAGGATCAAAGGCAGTCGAACCCGGACAGGAAGTAATACGGCAAGTCTCTGGGGAGGTTTTGGGTACTTATGATTCTTTAGCTAATGCTAGATCGCCTAGTCCTGTCAGTGCTAGCTCATGTGTTATTGAAAGCAATATTGATCGTAAGGACGTTGATTTATATAAGCTGAGAATAATAGAACTAGAGCAACAGTTACTTTCGGCTAGACTACAGGCGCATGAAGCAGAGAAGTGTACACAGAAACAGCGAGAGTATAGGACCAGTGACTTCGACACTTCCGATAGGTTAGAGTGCAATAAGGTAGGGAACCCCACGCAGGTCGCCGACTACAAACCGCCATCGATCGATCTGCCTAGAGTGGAGTTAACGGTTTTCGACGGGCGAGCTGAGCAATATTGCAAGTTTGTCAAACAGTTCGAGACGTTCGTTGAAAACAAGGTAAACGACCCTGGGCAAAGGCTTCTTTACCTTACTCACTACTGCCGAGGCCGAGCGCGAGAAGCTATCGACGGATGCACCATGCTCGATCCAGAACAAGGCTACACAAGGGCAAGAAAGATTCTGAGGGACTTGTTTGGCCAACCTTTCAAAGTAGCCCGTAACCTAATAGAGGGCGTGATGGCAGAGGCAAAGAAAACCAAGGGCGACGTCTACACCATGGCCGACCTGGTGATCAAGATGCAGAACTGCTCAATAGCCCTCGACCATTTAGGTTACAGAGCTGACCTAGACGCCATGCACACTTTGGAAGGCATAGTCCGTCACCTCTCTCCCGAACTACAGGGTCGGTGGGCGGAAGAAGCTGAACGGATAAGCCGAGGCGACAGAGAAGCCAACTTCGAAGACCTGACTGAATACTTAGACAGGCAAACGAAGATAGCTGACAGCAGATTCGGCCGACTTATCCGGGACAGCAACCGAGCAAACAAGCCCGGTACTAGCCAAGTCCAAACCCCTGTACGGGAACATCCAAAGTACCAGCCTTGGACCAACACACACGTCATTTCACGAGATGCTACGGCGAAACCAAATTGCAGATCCTGTGGTACTAGCCATGGCCTACCAGAATGCCCCAAGTTCGGCAATGCCACAATAGACGAACGGTGGGGAATGGCGAGGATGGCAGGAGCATGTTTCATCTGTCTCAACACCACGCACCGGGCAGCAGCCTGTAGAACAAGGAATCGATGTGGTTACGAGGGCTGCACGGGCAGACACCATCGGCTGCTGCATCAGGCGAGAATAACCATATCCGAGGCGAGTGCCAAGCCCAGCGTGATTTGCTCAACTTCACAATCTGCCAGTAAACCGGTACGTTTAGGCGTAGTGGCCGTGGGAGTAGTGACTCCGACTGGGATAGTCAAGGCGTTGGCTTTCGTTGATAGTGGATCCGACACCACTTTAGTGAAAGAGCGGTTTGCCGACAAACACCAACTGGCTAAAGGTGCGACGTCGTTAGCAGTGAGCACGGTGGGCGGAACACAGGTAATGACTGCCGGTAGATTAAGGCTGCAACTCATCTCTCTAGACACTAACGAGGAAATTGAACCAACGGAGGCATTCACGTTAGCGGATCTCCCCATGCGAGCACCAAGGTCGGTGAACGCAATCTTGACTCGATGGCCCCACCTGCAGGATGTAACCGTTGTAGACTGGGAAGATGATGAGGTGGATCTCCTCATCGGATGCGACGTGCCAGAGGCGCATTGGGTGCTTGACCAAAGAGTGGGCGACCGCCAGGCACCTTATGCCGTACGCACGGCTCTAGGATGGATGTTATACGGTCCAGTAGGGGTACGCGGTTCCGTGAATTACTTATCCGCCGAAACGGACCGCATAGAGTATCATCTGCAACGGCTTTATGAAAAGGAGTTTCATGACATTGGGGACGAAAGACCGACGTTGTCTCAAGAGGATCACTTCGCTCTACAAACTGCGTTACACCAGGTCGTTTTGCGTGCTGTTATCGATATAGTTTTCATTCATCTGTCTTAGGAAATACTAAAAATTATATTTTCTTAGAGTATTCCTTTAACCCATAGAAATTCAGGTATTTTTTTTTTCCTCAGTGGTAAATTCCAACCCAGCTCTAGTTTCCGTTACTCTTCCACCTCATTCACAGCATCTTTTTGATATTCCAAAATGCCACGTGTAGCAAAGAAGACTTCCAATACTACCCCGTCCACTCATACCCCGGTCACTAGGAAAAATAGGCTTCTTCAAACTCCCGTGGCCTTAAAACAATGTTCGGTTGACCTCTGTGACTTTGTAGGCTTGGCGACGGAAAGAACAGCTGTTCTAGACCGAAGTATTTCAGATATAAAGTCTCGGCTTCTGAATTTGGAAGATACGATATCTAAACTCGCCCCCTTACTGTGCATCACTGAAGGCATCGAAAATTCCACCTTACAAAACCTGACAGCCGCGGGCCGCTTTATCGACTCTGTTGCATCCGAAGTTCTCATAAGAGTGAGGAACTCTCGTAATGCAGTCGTGTTTAATGTCCCAGAGAGAATACCTCTGGAGCATGTCAAGCACACACTGTTGAATGCATGTGGTATGGCCCACCTTCCTTGTCAAATAACAAGGCTGCGTAAGCGCGTTCAGCGCTTCAACTGTCCAATCCTTATGCGATTTGCAGATGATCTGTCTGCCAAAGAGTTCATAAAAATGCGTTCCACTATAGCTTCTAATTCTCCTTATGAAAACATAAAAATAGCCGAAGATAAAACCCCACTTCAAAGGGAAATTACCAGATCTCCTTCGACTTTCCCCACTAGAACGACGCCTGATAGTTCTGAGCCTTCAACACAGACGGCTGGTCGCTCCACAGCTCCTTCTCAAGTCCCCACTGCTTTACCTTTACACGCGTCTCCCGCCTCTTCACAACCGCCCACTGCCTCCTCTTCTGCTCCCGTACTGTACTCTTTAAAATCTAATCCCATTTCTGTTGATCTTGACATTTCCGCTTCTCCCCTTTTACTGCCACCCAGTAAGAGACGCCAATTATTGCCTCGCTCTCCCACCTCATCGCCTGTTGGATACACCCCGAACTCTAACTCGCCATCTGTTCCCTCCGGTGATAAACTACTCGCCGTCCAGAGGAATAGGTCTAACAGTCTTCCCATTCTTCTCACAAGCCCCTCCCTCATTCAACTGTCTCCTCTTAAATCAACTCGCTTTAACTCACGGAATAAGGTTTCGACCTTGAAAAATACCCCTTGCTCCAATGCATCGGTGATCCCTACAAATTCACCGTGCTCACTGCCTGTCAATACGAAAATACGGCCTCCACACGCCGTCCAATCTGCCACACGTCGTACTTCTCACCCAAAAACTATCTCCACTGCTCCCGCTTCTAACTGCTCCATATTTGGTGTTCCACCCAACTTGAGTTACCCCCACCACAATGTGCAGCTTAACCTACCACCCTACACCCCTATTCCTCACACATTTTCAACCCTGCCCTCTGCACCCCCCCTCAGCCATTACTCGATTCCGACTGGCCGGTATTTCTCGACAGCTCTTGATCACCCCTGTCTGATATCGACCCGCCAAACCCCACAGGTTTTTCCCTTTGCTCCGATGTTTCCCCCTCCGTTGATGCCCAATCTCTCTACCCCTCAGCAGTCCCTCTCACTGCAACATTTAATCCAGCTTGGTTGGAAGCCACCCCATCTGAACCTCCACTAGCCCCAACATCAACATATTCCCCGTTGACCCTAACCTCCGCTCCTTCCAATCGCGATAGCCTGCCTCCTTCCAAATTATACCACCCCTCTGATGTGCCTATACCACCTCCCACAAATGGTATATCTCTAGCCTTATTCAACTCGCGTTCTATTCTTGACAAACTCCCGCACCTTAAAAAACTTGTCCTTACAAATAATTACGACATTATCTTAATAACGGAATCCTGGCTTTCTGAGAGCACTTCCAATGATCAAGTATCTTTGGTAGGGTACTGTCTTCTAAGGACCGATAGACCGAACCGGCGTGGTGGTGGGTGCCTAGCCTACGTCAAGGAAGCCTACACCACGACCCCTCTTTTACATACGGCACTCGATTCTATTCCCGATTCTCTCTGGTTCACTATGAACCTCCAAACCACTGTTCTTCACATTGGCTGCGTGTATCGATCACCAAATTCCCCCAGTTCATTGTTTCCACTTCTCATTAGGTCTTTCGAATACCTCTCTTTGCTTCCTTCTGGAACCAAGCTTATTGCGGGTGACTTTAATCTCCCTCACATCTGTTGGCCCACCCTCTCGGCTCCTCCCAATCTTATGGACCTGATCACTAGCATTCATCTTGGCGGCTGGACACAACATGTTGTCGAACCTACCAGAAATGGGAACATACTAGACCTGGTATTTACTCATAACATGCCTCTCATCGACGTGGCCGTAATACGAAATTTCCCCGGTAGTGACCATAAAATGGTTATCTGCCATCTGCCCCTTAGTGGCTCACCTAGTCCCGCACACCCCCCCAACAATACATTCCTAAGCAGAAATTGGGCCTTGCTAGTCACGCTTCTTCGGCAGAAAGACTGGGGTGATTATTTCCTCACCCAGGACCCTCAGCATGCTGCGGATATTTTCTACTCCTTCTTTTCCGATTGTCTGGATAAATTGTCCAATACTGCCCAGGCTGTACCTAAAAAGAGGTCGTCTGTCTCGCCACTCCATAAGAAGTACCATAAACTTCTCAAACAACTACATAATTCCAACGACTTTTCACTTTTTATTCGTCTAAACCGCCTCTCCACACTTATTCAACGACAAGATAATACGCGACTTCGTGACCAAGAAGCTAAGGCTTTGAGTCATTCTAACAAGTCGCAACTTCTTTCTATGTTGCATAAGTCTAGAAACGCTGATGTTAAGGCCGACTTCCAACTTCTAATTCTGGATAATAACTCATCTATCACCTCCCCACCTTGTATAGCCGAAGCCTTCAATGCATTCTTTGCTTCAGCCATGGCTCCAGCTACTGTCATTGCCCCGCCCCCATCTTCACCACTTACCGACTCTGTCCTTTCTACGATACCCTTCGATGCCAGGAGTATTTCCAAGCTACTATCCAATAGCAAACCCTCTCCTCGATTAGGCCCCGATGGCTTACCACCAATTGCACTCGTCAATGGTGGACCGGATCTCCCCCTGTTGTTGCTTAACCTTTTCACTCTTTCACTTAATGGTAGCACCGTACCTGCTAATTGGAAGCGCTCGGTAATCGTTCCCATTCATAAAAAAGGACCTTTACATGAGGTATCCAATTATCGCCCTATAAACCATACCCCCATCTTATCCAGAATAATGGAAAAAATAGTTAAAGATAATATTATTAACTATTTATTAAGCCTCAGTCTTATTAATCACAACCAACATGGATTCCTCCGTTCACGTTCCTGCATGACTTGTCAGTATGATTTTCTGAATCTCGTCACCGGCTCTGCTGAAAGTGGGAAATCTCTTGTTGTTCTTTATCTTGATTTATCCAAGGCATTTGATCGTGTCCCTCACCCCCACCTTTTAACAAAGCTACGGTCATTTGGGATTGTCGATCCACTTCTTTCTTGGTTCTCGTCTTACTTATCTCATCGTTCACAGGTTGTCTTAATTAACGGGCACACCTCTAATCCTAAGCCTGTTACTAGCGGTGTTATTCAGGGCAGTGTTTTGGGACCCCTGCTTTTCCTCCTATATATAAATGATATGTTTCCGACAATACTTAATGGCACGCCGTTTTTGTTCGCGGACGACATTAAGATAGTCTACACTTTCTCGCCTGGCAACCTCAGTACTACTATCCCTAAAATCTCTGCTGATTTAGCCGCTCTTGATGAATGGTGCTCAACCTGGGCGATGAAATTCTCCGCCGACAAGTGTATTTTCCTCACTTACAAATGCCAGGTTCCTCCTGGTTTTTTATGCATTGGCGGTTCACCCATCGACAGCCAGCCTTTAGTAAGAGACCTTGGCTTAAGTTATTCTTGCTCTTTCAACTTCTCGGAACATGCTGTCCTCCAAACGGCGAAGGCTAGAAAGTGTCTTGGTCTTCTATTCAGATCCTTTCAGCTTAGGCAGAGCATTCTCTACATGTACAAAGTACATGCCAGGCCACTTCTCGAATATTGTCCCCTAATCTTCACTAGCATGAGAAAATCCGACAGGATTATTATCGAATGTGTTCAAAGAAGATTCACAAAACAGCTTATCGGTTGGTCGTCCAACTTAAACTACAGGGAACGATGCTTATCTCTCAAAATCGAACCACTATGGCTTCGTCGCATCAAGCTAAATTTGATATTTCTGTATAAGCTATTGACTAAGCAGTCCTTTTCCTCCAACCAGTTGTGCTTCTCCCCGGATACTGGATATTCACTCCGGAATAGACAGTATACTATTACCACACCCTCCGCGAGGACTGTTCTACGCTCTAAGTTCTTTCTCTTCGCGTACTCCAGAATCTGGAATAAACTTCCCTTGCACATCAGATCTTCTCGGTCAAAGTATGCATTCGTGCATGCTATTGATAAATTCCTTACTGTCCCAACTGTTTTGCGCTTATTCAACGTTCACGTAACCGAACGTCAAGCTTACGAGATAGGCCTTGACTTTTAAGCCATTGCTCTGCTTTCTCTCTTTACCTTACCTTCCAAAATAACCTCACCGCTTTAAAAATTCTGATTGCTTTGTTTGACCGCTTCTCCTAGCCTTCGCCATCGACATATGTAAGCATGTCTGCGTCCACTAACTGTTTATCCATACCAACTTATAGGATCCTGCTAATTCAACTTTGAAACAAATCCTTTCAGATGCGCTCGCATTTATAGAGACTACCGTATTACTCCCCACAGGTTGTCAATATCTCTCACTCGCTCCACGATTTATTAACTTTATTTAGTTATATTGCGTATGCGGCCCTGAAACCAACCTCAACATTGCCATAAAAACTGCTTCAGTATCCAACCCCTGGTTGGATTTATATATATATATATATATATATATATATATATATATATATATATATATATATACTCATTACTGTCTTATAATTAATAACAAAATCATGGTGAGTAACTCAACGGTCCTCGATATCTCTTAGCTTATAATGCCTCTCTTCCGCACCAGGTCCCACCACTCATACTTCGCTCACCACCTCTGCGATTTCGAACTGGAAAATCCAGTCTGATTCATCGCACTTAGCGTGACTCACTAACTGAACTCAACACCCAGTTATGACGTTACCATTTCTGCTCCCACCCTATCCACCAGCTAAGGTTCTTCTGTAATTTCATGCAGAACTTGGTCTTTACTCCTGCTCAATGACCACTCTAGGCGAAATACCAACTTTCCCATTGAAAGTTCTAGCCACACTTAGGCGTTTCCCCTTTAGTCTCACGTTTCATGGCCTAAATGTGCCTTTGGGATCCGCGGCACCGATGAGCCCGTGCTTAACTTTTGTTCTTCTTTCCGTTAACCGTTGATCCTCGGCTGCGTCACTCTATCTCACTTTCCTTGCCATAGTCTTTTGCGTCCGACCGCTTTCGCAGGACCCGTCTGATGATAGCACCCACGTATACAGCAATATATATATTTTATATATACATATATATATATACACCTGTTCATATATATATATATATATATATATATATATATATATATATATGCATATATATATATATATGCATACATATATATATGCATATATATATATATATATATATATATATATATATATATATATATATATATATGTACCTATTCATATATATACATATATATGTGTAAATATATAACATTTTTATATACAATATATATGTATATATATATATATACTCACTACTGTCTTATAATTAATAACAAAATCATGGTGAGTAACTCAACGGTCCTCGATATCTCTTAGCTTATAATGCCTCTCTTCCGCACCAGGTCCCACCACTCATACTTCGCTCACCACCTCTGCGATTTCGAACTGGAAAATCCAGTCTGATTCATCGCACTTAGCGTGACTCACTAACTGAACTCAACACCCAGTTATGACGTTACCATTTCTGCTCCCACCCTATCCCCCAGCTAAGGTTCTTCTGTAATTTCATGCAGAACTTGGTCTTTACTCCTGCTCAATGACCACTCTAGGCGAAATACCAACTTTCCCATTGAAAGTTCTAGCCACACTTAGGCGTTTCCCCTTTAGTCTCACGTTTCATGGCCTAAATGTGCCTTTGGGATCCGCGGCACCGATGAGCCCGTGCTTAACTTTTGTTCTTCTTTCCGTTAACCGTTGATCCTCGGCTGCGTCACTCTATCTCACTTTTCTTGCCGTAGTCTTTTGCGTCCGATGATCGCACCCACGTATACATCTATATATATATATATATATATATATATATATATATATATATATATATATATATATATATATATATATATATATATATATATGTATACATATATACCTTGGGTATGCTCCACTCGTCCCCCTTCCTAACTAGATTGTGCCATTTTACTACCGTTCCGTCCTTTAGCGATGAGTGCTCGCTCTCAGTTAATTCCTGGCTCAGGCTAGAACTCAGCCGTCCCATCCTGCTTTTTTTGTGCCTTTCTCGTACTTGCCACACGGATTACCATTCCTTAGTAACTAGGCTCCACTTCTCTACGCACATGCTCATGGTAAGTTAAGACCCCATTCCAACCGGAATCCGTATGCCCCTGCCGAATACCAGCACGTTTGCCCCCACATAAAAAATCCTCATTTTAACACTGTTTTCCCCCCTTTTTACTGTTTGCCGTCCTTTACCACAGCTGGTGAACTGACCAGACTGTTTTCTTCTTATTTTCTCATTCTTCGTCCAGACCATACCATCTACTATTGTTTTATTCCTGGTTCCCAAACGGACACCCTCTCCTCATCCACTGCCTACCTGATATTGCCCCAAATACCCTAGAAAGCTACCAGTCTCCATCTAGGGATCCCTAATAGACCTGTCCACTAGCCGAACGATAACTAACTGTTCGGATATCAAAATGTTCATTTTCTTGCTTCCATAAAAACGATAATCATAACCCACAGCTGGAACACTCTCCAGACTGCCGCATTCCTGATCTCTTCCAGATTGCATTGGTTACTTGGGTATCCATCGGCTAAATCGACGTTTATTCCGGATTACCGTAAGGACTCGACGATTTGATCAACGGTTTAAACCTATACTCTCGCTTGCTGACGTTACATGGGGCACCGTACATGGATTAACAAAACCTCATGAAAGTCTCACCGCATCGCAGAGTACGAAATCAATGGCCGGAACCCAGCCTTTGCAGCTGTCAATTTCGTCAAACCAGCCCTTTTTTACCTGCTTCCCACAACATTATGCCTGCAACCAAGGTCTCAACGGAACAGAATACCAGCCATCCGCAGCCAACCATAATTTGATTACCAATTTTCTATCAAATACAAAAAAAACATTTTACACTCTTCCAACTCCTGCCTAGCCGAACCATTGACGTTTGTCTCCACTAATCCGTTTCATTGACGGCTTTTCTTTTCTTTAATAGTCCGTTATATGTCCATACACCATTCATGCTCTTCAAAAGTTCACTGAAGTCCCTGCGAAGCTTTTCGCCTTCATTTGACGTTCCATTTGACACTGTAATCACCTGCACAAAAGGTCCGTTTTATTATCACCTTTGAATCACTTGCCTTTGTTTCACATGCTTCCTCCACAATTAGTTACCCAATGCTGGATCAGTGTCCAATATCCCGCTGGCATCTCTGACTGCACTTTGAAAGCCCCACGCTTGCTATACTTCTAACAATGTTCTTTTGCATCTCTTACGCCCGGTTACTTGTTAGTGACCGTCCATTTGTTGCTTATATCAGCAATTCCACGACTGTCCAGCTATCCACACCGCCCTCCAGCGATTTCGAAACCGATTCGAAATTCCCGCCTCAACCATTACCACTTTTGTTTACTCAAACACTACATGACTTTACTGTTGTATTTCGGTTGCTGTGATTTATAAATTTATAATTTGTGAATACCTCACATTGACATGTATTGCTGTATACTCTGATCTTGCCTTGTGCATGTGTATTGACCACGGTCAAGAAATATACTATAACTATAACTATAGTCCTGTCAGTGCTAGCTCATGTGTTATTGAAAGCAATATTGATCGTAAGGACGTTGATTTATATAAGCTGAGAATAATAGAACTAGAGCAACAGTTACTTTCGGCTAGACTACAGGCGCATGAAGCAGAGAAGTGTACACAGAAACAGCGAGAGTATAGGACCAGTGACTTCGACACTTCCGATAGGTTAGAGTGCAATAAGGTAGGGAACCCCACGCAGGTCGCCGACTACAAACCGCCATCGATCGATCTGCCTAGAGTGGAGTTAACGGTTTTCGACGGGCGAGCTGAGCAATATTGCAAGTTTGTCAAACAGTTCGAGACGTTCGTTGAAAACAAGGTAAACGACCCTGGGCAAAGGCTTCTTTACCTTACTCACTACTGCCGAGGCCGAGCGCGAGAAGCTATCGACGGATGCACCATGCTCGATCCAGAACAAGGCTACACAAGGGCAAGAAAGATTCTGAGGGACTTGTTTGGCCAACCTTTCAAAGTAGCCCGTAACCTAATAGAGGGCGTGATGGCAGAGGCAAAGAAAACCAAGGGCGACGTCTACACCATGGCCGACCTGGTGATCAAGATGCAGAACTGCTCAATAGCCCTCGACCATTTAGGTTACAGAGCTGACCTAGACGCCATGCACACTTTGGAAGGCATAGTCCGTCACCTCTCTCCCGAACTACAGGGTCGGTGGGCGGAAGAAGCTGAACGGATAAGCCGAGGCGACAGAGAAGCCAACTTCGAAGACCTGACTGAATACTTAGACAGGCAAACGAAGATAGCTGACAGCAGATTCGGCCGACTTATCCGGGACAGCAACCGAGCAAACAAGCCCGGTACTAGCCAAGTCCAAACCCCTGTACGGGAACATCCAAAGTACCAGCCTTGGACCAACACACACGTCATTTCACGAGATGCTACGGCGAAACCAAATTGCAGATCCTGTGGTACTAGCCATGGCCTACCAGAATGCCCCAAGTTCGGCAATGCCACAATAGACGAACGGTGGGGAATGGCGAGGATGGCAGGAGCATGTTTCATCTGTCTCAACACCACGCACCGGGCAGCAGCCTGTAGAACAAGGAATCGATGTGGTTACGAGGGCTGCACGGGCAGACACCATCGGCTGCTGCATCAGGCGAGAATAACCATATCCGAGGCGAGTGCCAAGCCCAGCGTGATTTGCTCAACTTCACAATCTGCCAGTAAACCGGTACGTTTAGGCGTAGTGGCCGTGGGAGTAGTGACTCCGACTGGGATAGTCAAGGCGTTGGCTTTCGTTGATAGTGGATCCGACACCACTTTAGTGAAAGAGCGGTTTGCCGACAAACACCAACTGGCTAAAGGTGCGACGTCGTTAGCAGTGAGCACGGTGGGCGGAACACAGGTAATGACTGCCGGTAGATTAAGGCTGCAACTCATCTCTCTAGACACTAACGAGGAAATTGAACCAACGGAGGCATTCACGTTAGCGGATCTCCCCATGCGAGCACCAAGGTCGGTGAACGCAATCTTGACTCGATGGCCCCACCTGCAGGATGTAACCGTTGTAGACTGGGAAGATGATGAGGTGGATCTCCTCATCGGATGCGACGTGCCAGAGGCGCATTGGGTGCTTGACCAAAGAGTGGGCGACCGCCAGGCACCTTATGCCGTACGCACGGCTCTAGGATGGATGTTATACGGTCCAGTAGGGGTACGCGGTTCCGTGAATTACTTATCCGCCGAAACGGACCGCATAGAGTATCATCTGCAACGGCTTTATGAAAAGGAGTTTCATGACATTGGGGACGAAAGACCGACGTTGTCTCAAGAGGATCACTTCGCTCTACAAACGGTGCGGCAAGGCTCTAGAGGCCTCAAAAAACAGTTCGAGGTTCCCCTCCCATGGCGCACACCGGTCGACCCGTGGACTGACAACAGAAATTATGTTCTCCAACGATTACTACGACTAAAAGAACGCTTCATTCGAGACCAGAATCTGTGGGAACGATACGCGGATTTGATGAAGCGAAACGAGGACCTCGGTTACGTTGAAAGGGTGCCTGTTAACACCGACAGCAAAAGGGGTATCTGGTATCTGCCTCACCATCCGGTTATCAACCCCAAGAAACCCAATAAACTGCGCGTGGTTTTCGACTGTGCGGCCAAGTTCCAGGGCAAGTCGTTAAACGATCGCCTACTACAGGGGCCTGACTGGACCACACCACTGATCGATGTTCTGTGCCGTTTCAGAGTGGGTAAAGTGGCTTTGTCTGCTGACATTAGGGAAATGTTCCATCAGGTGAAGATTCCGGTAGGAGAACGAGATGCTTTGCGTTTCCTGTGGTGGGAAGGGAGCGACCGGGACAATGCAGTGGTGAATTATAGAATGACCGTCCACCCCTTCGGAGCCATATCGTCACCATTTTGTGCCAACTACGCCCTCCGAGAATCAGCGAACAAACATGGCGATCTGGTACATCGGACGGTGGTAGAAAGCGTCAGCAGGAACTTCTACGTCGACGACTACCTTGGGTCATTCGATGATGTGGAATCAGCTCTAGAACAGTTCAGGGGTCTGACGAGATTGCTGGAAGAGGGTGGCTTCCATCTAACTAAATGGATGTCGAACGCTTCGGAAGTGCTGAAGGTCATCCCGTATCACGAAAAGGCCGAAAGGGTAAGAGATTTGGACGGCTCCCCACTTCCTATCGAGCGCACTTTAGGAATACAATGGGACGCGGAAACGGACGATTTTGTTTTCGAACTGAACGTTCCCGAGCTGCCAATAACCCGTCGTGGCATACTATCTGCCGTCTCAAGTTTGTTCGACCCGCTCGGTTTCGTCTCACTATGGCTGCTACCCGGAAAGATCTTGCTGCAGCGGCTGTGCCGTAAGAAAGTTGATTGGGACCAGTCACTGGACCGAGGGGACCGGCTGGACTGGGAGGAATTTTTGAACACCTTGAAGAAATTAGGGGACATAAGAATACCACGATGTTTGACCCCTGGCCATACGACACGGACTGGAGAACTACATGCCTTTTCCGATGCATCCGAAGTCGGTTATGGAGCTGTGGTTTACGGACGATGGTGCGCAGGAGATGGACAATATACCACGAGGATCCTGTTCGCCAAAGCCCGCGTTGCTCCACTGAAGTCGGTCTCAATCCCACGCCTTGAACTCAGCGCAGCCGTGTTGGCAGTCAGGGTGGTGCAAGCTGTGAAGAGATGTTTCGATCTCTACATTTGGTCGGTGAGCTTCTGGACGGATTCAACGATAGTACTTTACTACATTAACAACGTACGGAGCCGGTTTAGTACTTTCGTTGCTAACCGGCTCACGATTATCCACGATGAATCGGCCACGCACCAGTGGAGTCATCTCAGGTCTGGCGATAATCCGGCCGACCTGTGCTCCCGAGGTGCGAACAACTTCAGGCAACTGGACACGTGGACGAGAGGGCCGAACTTCCTGCAATTGCCCAAACAGGACTGGCCCGTGTTCGAATTAAAACCCCCTACGGAATTGGAACTGGAGATCAAAGGCGTAGTGATAGCAACCAACGTCGTCGAAGCGTCGCCCATTTTATCGCGACTGGTCAGGTTTTCTTCCTGGATGAAGACGCTTCGTTCGCTAGTTTGGTTAACCAGGTTCAAGATAAGTTCACTAGTCATGAAAGGGCTACGGCCCTCAGGTCGGATACCGGTCGGCCCGATAGGTCCCGATGAGCTACAAGCGGCAGAGTACGATATTTTCAGAATGATACAACGCGAGGCTTTCGCCCGAGAATTCAAGATGGCGGAAGAAGTGGGGCCAACCAATGAAGACATGCCATCTCCAAGAGGCGAGCTGAAGCGTTTAAACCCCAAAATCATCAACGGACTGCTGCGGGTGGATGGTAGGCTGACCAACGCCCACCTGAACTTCGACACAAAGTATCCTATACTGCTGCCAGCGAGACAACCCGTAGTAGAGCTAATGATTCAACACGTCCACGCCATGGAGGGACATGCCGGGGAAAGTCACGTGACGAGCGTCATCCGAAAGCGTCTTTGGTTGTTGAGAGGACGAGAGACTGTAAAACGCGTGATCCGACGGTGTGTGCAATGCAGGAGACGCAATGCCACAGCAGGCAAACAACTCATGGCCCCGCTACCAGAATGCAGGGTAACTACGGGCTGGTGGCCGTTCAGTGACACCGGGTTGGACTATTTCGGGCCCTTGTGGGTCAAGTGCGGAAAAAGATTAGAAAAGCGATACGGATGTATCATGACGTGCATGAAATCACGTGCGGTACACCTAGAAGTCGCACATTCGATGACGACCGATTCGTTTCTACGGGCCTTGCAAAGATTTATCAACCGAAGAGGCGTACCGGCCGATATATACTCAGATAATGGATCGAACTTTGTGGGCGCTCAACGGGAATTGCAGCGTTGGCACAAGAACATAAACAGGGACGAACTGCAGAACCGAACCGTGGCCTACGGCATACGCTGGCATTTCAACCCCCCACAGGCCAGTCACCGAGGCGGCATATGGGAACGCATGATCCGGTCCGCCAGACGGATATTGCTGTCAATCATGGAGCAGCAGCCGCCCGACGACGAGACCCTGAACACCGTCATGACTGAGGTGGAGCGAATCCTGAACAACCGCCCCCTGGTTCCAGTATTGAACGGCGACCCCACCCACCTGGCGCTCACCCCAAACGACTTATTGACGCTAAGGTCGAACTAGGGTTTCCAAGGGCCGGTAAACCTTCGTGGGAGCTACCTCCACGGGTGGAAGCAAGCGAATTATCTGGCCAAGGTCTTCTGGAGGCGATGGCTACGGGAGTACCTACCGGCTTTGCAGACTCGACAGAAGTGGCTGGCCAAAACAAGACCATTCAAAGTTGGGGACGTGGTTATGATCGCCGACGAACGCGCACATTTCAGCGCTTGGTCTTTGGGAGTAGTTACGGAAACCATCAAAAGCACCGACGAAATGATAAGAACGGTGAAGGTGAAGACAGCTAACGGAGTGCTCATTCGTGACATACGCAGTATTAACCTACTCGAGAGCGAAGACGGAGGAGCTGATAACCCTGTGGCCTAGTAAATCTTTTTCACACCAGTAATCGAGGTGGATAAAGAAACACCATATATACCACACAATCTCCGTCAAACACGTTAAGGTGCTCGCGGTCCCTTCGTTGACATTACAGAAGGTTCTTTCCGATATGTGGTGATGAGTGCGATTCCATTATACATCCCGATACATACGCGCATGCACGACGCACTCTACATCCCGTAAACCCATCATACATGTGACAGTGTTCTTTGTTCGCCTTTTGTTGACGCTACCGAATGCCCCTTGCACATGTGGAAGTAGTGGCGCTCAGGTCACACATGCATGCTACATTTACTCGTTTTCTTGCCACGCGGTCCTTTGTTGACATTGCAGAAAGTCCTCCTTTGATGTGTAGTCATAACTGTGATTTCATTGTAACCCCGGCACGCACACACGCACACGCACGCACACACACGCACGCACACACACACACACACACGCACTCAAGCGCGTACATCCAGGACCGGACGGCCCCTTACGAGGACAACGTCTATGTGACCATTCACGCCCGCCATCGGTCATTTGGTCCTGTGGAAGATGTAGACTAGCCTCACGTCTATGTAGCCAATGGGTTAGGTGCGACCAGTAGTAGAGCGTCGACGACGAGCATTAGACGCGCGCACTGACAGCAGGGCCTAGGCAGGTAGGAAGAATCAGTACCTTTATACCGAACCTTTGACTTTGCTAAGGATCCAGGAGGATTTTGGTGGGCGGTGTAACAGCCGGTCGTGGAAAATCCCCCTTTTTCCCTCGCGATTCAGTGTTTTTTCCCAACATCACTCATTTCCATACACTATTGACTTGTCTTTACGAACTGGTTGTTTTTCTGGACCAATTGTTGTTTGTTCGCGCCCAGAGCGCTATTTTGGCACATCCTTGCTCAGGACCTGCGTGACGCACGTGCTGTCTGCTCACACGCTGCTATTCGGTTTCTCGTTGTTGAGTCTTTGTGATCGTATTATTGAGGTTTGTATATTGTTTATGTCATTGTTTATTTTAATAATCTAGTATCGTAGAATTATCACGGATAATCGCCTTCTGATTTCGGGATCCGTTGCGAATTTGGCTACGCATTGCTCAAACGTTCGTAACAGTGGGTGCCATTTTGGATAAGGAATGGGATATTGTTGCCATTGCTGAGCGAGTTGCGAGATTTTAGCAGTCTTGAAAGAAGCTTCACACTATGAGGCTGTTGTAGTACAGTCCATTCTTGCTTTCTGAGTTTACTCTCGGTTGTTGCATAGAGATCACGGCAGAGTTGGCTTATTCTGAGTGTCAGACAGAAGTCTCGATTCCTGAGGAATGAGTTCTGGAGCTTACAAATCTTTTGTCGAAGTCTGCAAATTTTGGTAGTCTTGGCCCTGATATGTCTAACGGTTAAGGTAGGGCAATTTATGGAGGAAAGCAACTTGACATAGAAAGCATCAGCTGCTTTTTGCGGATCAGATGTGAGGAAGAAGTCGGACCAGTCAATGCCCCGGAGGGAGGTAGCCAACTGGGCCCAGTTAGTCGGTCTGTAGGTGTTTTGGTTTTTGATTTCGACAACTTCAGGTAGGCATGATTCTTGTGTAACAGTGAAGTGACATATGACCATTTTGTGGTCACTACCGGGGAGGTTTTGTGTGACGGAGACTTGAGCGTCACGGAGGCCATGAGTGAACACTAAATCGAGGATATTGTTATGCCTTGTTGGAGTGAAGACATGGCGTGTCCATCCTGCAGCGTAGGTGTCCAGAGGGAAATCGGATAAATGGGAGGGGGCAGTCATTGTATTCCAACGAATACCCGGAGTGTTAAAGTCTCTTGCTATGATCTTCGGACCTAAGGATAGAGTAGAAATGTACTCGAAAGCCCTAATGATATGCGAGAAATCAGAGTAGCTAGAGGTAGGTGCTCGGAAGAGGCACCCAATATGCAACACGTTTCCAGGAATTAGGACGGAGAGCCAAAGAAAGTCGGGAATACATTCAAGCACTGGGTGGTGGAGGAGGGTGGTAGTAAATTTATGTTTAATGTATGCAAGACAACCACCGCCTCTGCCGTTCACTCTGCTTACTTGAAAGGAGTCATAGCCTACCAACGAGACAACGTCAGTTGGGATGTGATCGGCTAACCATGTTTCTGTAACCGGAACAATGCCAAAGCTAGAAACCAGTACATTTTCCCTCAAGTGGTTAATTTTGTTCAACCGCGAACAAGAATTCGGTAGTAGGGGAAAAACTCCGCCTGTATCTTTGAGGTTGCAAGGTGCTAGAGCTCCACGTGAGGGTAGCGGAAGACTACTGGGGCCGAGTGGGCTTCCGGCAGCCGGGTTGTCAGCCAGGAGGGTGTTACCAGAGGGAGTAGTAACTGGGCTGAGGGGACTAGCAGGTGGGTTACATGGTAGCGGTTTGTAAGGTAAGGTATGGTCGCCTATATAGGAAGCCTGATTGAAGGGGTCCAAGTCTATGGAGACATCAGGAGGATGACTGCCGCAGGATGCAAGTTGGGTGAGACACTCTGGAAGACTGATTGGGAGCAGCATTGGGTGCGGTGGCGGGTGAGTCGAGGACCAATAGAGGGACATTTGTTCAGTATCAGAATGACCAGTAAGGGTTGGTGGAGTGCTGGCAGGACAGGTAGTACGATCGAATTAGGTGATTTCTGAGTACGATTGGGAGCCCATGGAGTGGCCGGCCGCCGCAGGATCAACCAAGAAGGTAAGAGGAGCTTCGTTAAGGATGAGTGGGGGAGTCTGGAGCGAAGAACCAGTGTGGAGTGGATGGAAGTTAGAAGTATCGCCTGCAATTGTAGAGGCGGGGCCTAGGTTTGTGGACGAAATACGATTTGGTCGGCTGATGGTTATACCACTGTTGGGTAACAAGTGAGGACGAATATTCTGGGATAGAGCTGTGGTATGGGGCTATGTTTCGCCCGGGGTATATGATAAAAAAATCTGTATTTTGCGTCGGTACTGAGTAGCCGTAGGATGTACCACCGGTTGTTTGGGTAAAGTGGGAGCCCGATTCGAACTGGTGGTTGATGGTATGCTGCCGCGGTTGGATTGAGGTAGGTAAGTTTCTGGGGTACAGGTAGGGGCTGCAGTGGGGTGAGAGGCTTAAGGGAAGGCCTAGTAACTGGATTCGACCGGGTGAAACAATGAGCGAGTACAAAGAACGCTGCGCGTAGTGTACTAGAAAATGAGAAAGTTCCAATGGTGGTGACAAAGGTGGTGGTGGTATGAACAGGGGCAAATTTGCAATATGGTGGAGCTTCGGTAGACAGGACGAAGTTAACATTCGAGTAGTTGGTCGCACCACTTTGGGGTTAGCTGCATGGGTCTTTAGATGCTTACTTAGGTGGACAGGTGGAATACTAACGAAGGGACCGAGGAGTTTCGGTGGGTGTGCCGGTGATGGAAATGGTTGGGTTAAAATTTGTTTGGCGCTTACACGAGCGACCTCAGGCTGGTTTATGAGGGAACATTGGGCTTAGTGATGCCGAGGTTGAGATGATCTGGGCTACGGGAGGCAACAGAGACGGGGGAAGAGGCTGTGCTCGATTCCGTTGGGGACGATGTTGTTGCTGATTCGTTGGTGCGGGGTGGTGAGTTGGAAGTATTCACTTTCTTGGCCTGCTTAGGAGACAAGCCAATAGCTGAGCGATAGCTGTCTTTGAGAAATGATTGTATCGCCCGGTTTTCGGTACGTTCTATAGGTAATGGATGAGACTGGGTGGTAATGTGGAGCCGTTTGGATGGGCGCTGAGGAGTTGGCGGCGACCGGGATATACTGAGGTCTACTTCCACTGGTGGTGCATTGGTCGATGGTGCGTGTGTGAATGTGTCAACTGTGGTGGGTTGTTGAGGGGGGCTGGGATGCCCTGGGCTGGGAGATTGTGACGATGAGGGATTGCCGATTACCGACTTCAGGACGTCCCTCTGCAATAAGTTCTTGTCGGCGACAATTTTTATGCTTTTGAATGGAGTGGCTTTGGCGAAAGTCTCTCTCTTTCTGATGAATTCCGGGGCAATGTTTTCCTCACGGAACTGAAAGAGAAGTGGACACATATAAAGCTGTGACTTTTTTCTTAGTCGCAAGCAGCCGCACTCGTGGTGTGACAAATGGCAGGCTATAAGCAACGATTGTTCAATCGAGGAAAGCGGAAGACGGTCCGGAATAATAAAGACCACGGCACTTTTGAATCTTTTCATTCTTTGGTGGACTTCAGAAGCAACTGAGTCCAGGAAGCTACCGGCCGTTAGTAAACTTTGGATGCTCGGGTATTTTGAAGGATCCACGATAAACGCTAGCGGTGGCAACGCGGTCAGAGCTTTATCCATGGTACGTAACAGTCCTTCCGAGGATTCTAGGTTTCTTTCTAGTGCTCTAAATTTAATACCAGCGTCACTGTGGATATCGACTAGTGGTACCGAGCAAGGTACCAAAGCTGTGGGGAATCGGGGGCGTTTAGTGCCCGCGCACTGAAGACGGCTTGTCACTCGGTGGTGAAGGCGGACAGAAGTTGCTTTAGGCATTCTTTGGAAAAGTATTTTTATAGGATTGCAGATAGGCGTGTTGATAACAGGGAACACTCAACTATCCTACATTGGCAGTTGGGAAGCTATTCTAATGACGTTTTGTAGATTAGCTGGTTGCATAAGAAATGATTGTTCAGAAAAAACCCGAATTATTTTGAGTTGTGATGATATTCCCAGGAGCTATCATTCCTAATATCACCCTAGATAGCTTAGTGGAAACTAAACAGATAACAGCACGCAATCCGACGCGGCGTAACGCAGGTCAGTTGCTCCGTAATCCAGGAGAGACGGGTGCTGTCCACCTCTGTTTCTAGTGGCCTGCGTCACATGCCGTGTAACTGCATGTAACTGGACCCACTGCAGAAACTTGTCGCCCGTTGAGCCCCTTGGTGCGATCCCGCTTTTCCAGTTAATTTCCGGTAGGTTGAGACCCCCTGATAAGACGACCTCATTTGTCTGTGTCAGCACCGCGTCCAGCATTTGCAAAAGCTCCACGTCTTCCTCATTTGTCGCAAGCGGTGCCCTGTAGATACAGATAATGCATACTGTTCGCGCCTTGATCCTGATAAAGTAGGATTTGACCTGTACATTACCAGAGACCAAGTTGAACGGAGTGTCCTAATGGCCCATGTCGGTCTGTATTGGAAGTGCTACTCCGCCCCCTGCCTTCCATCTGTTCTATCCTGTCTGTAGGCAGCGTATCCCTGAAAGCGCATGTCAGTATCTGGCTTAATACAAGTTTCCGTCAACGCAACGACATCAGGCTTGGCGATCCTAGTCGTCAAATCCCCCCCCCTTTCCCGGGAGACTGCAGGTGTTTGTGTACCATGTTGACGGTTCCCTGGTCCTCGCTACTGACTTTATTGCGAATTTTACGGCTGGGTGCCCTCAGACGCAATCATCGAGGTGATATCCCATTTTTTGCCTCTATAGGTGTCTGCGGTGCAGCATCTTGAATATAAAGTGGCGCTCTGGGTTTTGTGGCTTTTTCTTTTCCACCCGTTGACCGGTGTCGAGCTCAACGTGCACAGCGGACGTCTCTTCCTTTTGAGTCGCCAAACCAATGGTCCGGGATGGTCTTGCGACCACTCCAGCCCAACCGGTTTCCTCGGACTTTCCTTCCGGCATCTCCGACTCCGCTGGTTGCACCAGAGAGGACTCTTTGGGGCGTCCCCTTTAGAATCGGGCTGGCTGGCTGCACTTTCTCTATACCAACCGGGCGTCGATTTGAATACACTCTTGGGTTCATTTAACTTCCCTACATTTTCTTTGGTGCGCATACACTTATCATGCTTTCATCCCACCTTATTCCCTCTTTTGAACCTTTTTATCCCACTGTTTCATGGAAATTTCTACACCCTAATGGATTTTGTCCGTCCATTCCATCACTTGTGAAAACTTGGTCATGCACCCGATGTGCTCCGGGCTTCCCCGAAATAAACCAATGTAACCATTATTATTATTATTATTATTAGAATTAGTAGTAGTAGTAGTAGTAGTATTTGAGGCTCCTCATCCACTGGAAGCTGCTGACTTTCCGGGATTTTCTTCAGCAAACTCGGGGAATTGTTGTAAGAAGATTTGATCACATGCTTGGAAGTCGTTGCAGAATCGCTAGAGACAACCGATTTGGGGTTTCAGGGGGTGGAAGAGGGGGAGTTGGGGTTGAAGAGGAGGTCATAATAATAATGATAATAATAATGGTATATTTCTCAACCCTGGTCGAGACGCACGCGCAAGCGCATGATCAAGGTGTACAACGTTACTCAAAACAAAGAACTATACACTAATTTCAAGAAAGCTAGTCAAAATCGTCAGAGGCAAAGCAACATAGCTAGAGTTAGTTTTAATCGACCGAAATTATAATGGTTCGCGTGGCTAATACGGTTTGGTTTCGAATCCGGATTAGTTGGTGGTGGTCCGTGGCCCATCGTGCGAATATATCGCTAAGGATGCGTTATAAACCAAAATAGTGCAAGCTGTGGATAACGGAGGCCTATTGGGCTTCCATGAACGGAATAAGTTATGAACATGAAGAGATGAAAGAAATGAATGGAAGTACACTCGTGAACTTTGGTGAATATGCGGAGAACTGCTCACTACGAAGACGACTATGGCCCGGAATGACGGATATTCCCGGTCTCAATAAACGGAGTGCATCATGAAAAGGGGAGACATGAACAAACTGCGTGAAGGTGGACTAGGAAACGTTGATGAATGTGGAGGAAACAGCAATTCATATAAAAGGCGAGTTTAGTTTCAGGATCAATAACCCGTATCATTCAGAAAAAAAGAGCGCTACTTGAAGGCCTTGAATTGGTGAAGAATCAATCTCCAGCCAGGTAACGATCAAAAGAGAAATGAAATCTTGCAAAATAAAAGTGGGTGAAAAACCCCGGCGTAGGCTCGCGCCTCATTGTTCTGTTACGCTGACAAAAACATATTGACTCATTGATTCTCAGTGATATTCGGCGTATTCATTGGGAACCACGGTTGGAGGGGATAAGTGGACTTGCTTTCGGATGGCGTATCGAAGTTTAATGAGTAAAAAAATTCCTGTGTTGCGTATTCTGGCTGTGTTATTGGATTGTTTCACATGAGACCAGGGTGATGTGCAGCATCCCGTGGGTATAGATCATCAGGCGGGGTAAGGGACGTGTCAGTCAATCAGTAGAAGGTAGCTTGTGAACTGTTATTTGTGCAGACTCCAGCAGTGACATCAGTAGCAGAGGTGTTGCGTCAGAAGAATCCTGTCAATCTACTGGTAAGCAGTTGGGATAGTTTTGGGTCGTGTGGCTCGATTGCAATCCCGTTTGGTATAAAAGATTCTGTTTAGGTCTCTGTCGGTACGGGTCGAGATGTGGACCTTGTTCACCGAAAGTGGAGCCCGAGAGAGTAGACGACGACAAACCTGATATAAATGATGTTAGCAGTTTGGACGTGGTTCCAGCTGAGTGATGATAATAAAAGGCGACAATTAACAATGAGCTGGTTGGGTTTATATGAACGGTTGGTGGCACATTTCATATTTTGGTCTGGGTTTAAATTCGAGAGTTTAAATAACGTAGGGTTGATAAGTACTACCTCAGGCTTGCAAGATAGCTAAACCGAGTGGGCTGCTGCGTCTGCATTTCAAAGGATAAATGGTTTGCACGCAATTAGAAGTTCTGAAGAGCAATTAAGTAAGGATGCAGAAAGAACCACTAGGGCATCGGTGGTGATGCGCTAGAGAAAATTGTTAACATGCACAGAAACGTGGACGCATGTTGTTCTGTGCTCCCACTCGGTAGTGCCGGCCTGCTAAGGTTTAATTTGAATGTGAGCAGGGAAATCTCATGACTTGGTGGTTGATTGAATATCGTATTTGTTATAAGAGTGAGGAGAGATAGTTAGTCGGGAATGGTAAAATTTGAACAGTTTTCCATGTTCGTTTTTCGTAGACTCAAGTGAGGCAGGTTTTGGTCATTTGTTGCCTCTATATGTTATCCATGTCAGTGGGCTTAGAGTCCAGGCTGCAGTAGTGATTGTAGTTGGCAGGGGACTGTGGTTACTGTTAGGTATGGTTGTAAACCTAAGCGTGGCTTGGACGCCAGGACATCGGGAAGGCCGCTTTCTAAGAGAGATGACGGAAGGTGGAGGGGCATAGTTGGAATAGGTGACCGGCTTTCACTGTGCTCTTATCTTTCTCTTTCTTATTTATTTATTATTATTATTGTTTTCCTTTTCCGGGCTTCACCGCGGTTGTAGTTATTCGTCGGGTATGTCGGTACGCTGTCCAGGTCAACGAGTTGAAAGTCAGGGCTATGGTAGCGATTGTATTTGACGTCGACATGCAAGCTAGGTGTGCTTATGGGGGGTATGGGGTGGCTGAAACTTAGAGCGGGGGGTGGGTAGGCGTAAGTGGAAAGTCCAGTGCGTTTTCACCCCAGTCAGTCTCGTGCGTGAAAACCAAAAGCTTTTCGAGCGGACAAGGGCGATGTGGGGTTTCCCCTTTCGCAGGATCAGGTCTGAGCTGATGGGAGACATACCCATAGATGAAGGTTGCCCAGTTCCTTCACAGCCCGAAGTCAGTGGTATTTAGGGATCGAACCAATCCCACGGGGACTTTTTTCGTTTCCAATGTTCTTTTTTCGTTGTTTTTTTTTTCTTTTTCTTTTTTTGTTTCCTAACTGAGGGGTGGTTTAGCCCATATAGGAACTTTCCATAGCCCCCCCCCCCCCGCCCGATCGTAATTTTATGCGTAATTGCCTTCTTTTCGCAACTGCTGGGGGTGGTCTGCTTTCCTCACTTTCGGACGACGCTATGGTATGGGTGCCGTCGACATCAGGGGTTTTGCTAGCATGGGCTTGGAAAATGCACAGTGGGATGATGCAAACACATGGAGTAGGACAACAAACGTTGTAAAGCACAAGCTGGCATACGTGTATCAGTCTCGTAGAGCGCCAGACCATGCCTAAGACCATCAGAGACCATTCCGGGCTAGCTGGTGTAGATGAGTCTAGCTCAGCTGATGGGAAATAGTGTGGTGTATAAGAGGGAATATTATAGTGGTTGGTGGATAGTAGATACAGGGATGAGACGAGATGACAGGCCACCAAGTAGGTACTAGCAGGTGGGCTTCTGGAATAAGAGATTCTGAAATGAGATGACTAAGAAAGGCGAAATGAGGCCGGACATAAAACCCGGGCGGGTGGTGGCAGCCAAAATGAACGGGAAAGGAGTGAAGGATCAAGTAAGGTGGTAGACGGCGGAACTCAGTGTCCTAGGATCCAAAGCCACATACCTATTTGCTGCAGAGACATCTAAGGCTAAAGAACTTTGGTTGGCAATAGAACACGAACATTGTCTAAAATTTGGAGAACCGGCAAGCATTAAACTATGTATAATTATAAAAGCCAGCAAACTGTAGCTACCGTAGTGTAGGTTGTATGCAATATAACGTAAAAAGAAATAGTTGCCCTGGCGTTTGTCATCGGGCGAGAAGTATAATTTCTGGTGCGATAATCCTAGTAATCAAACCCGTTTACGTGGGCCACATCTTCGGTGACGGTCTGGCCGGTAAGAAGGATCACATTGGGAACAGTCAAGAATTTGGGGTTCAAGCTCACTGAAACACCAGTTTGCACAAGGGTGGGGCACTACTTGCAGCCCTAACAACGTGATGCCCTTATACCTGAGTACGCCATGGGCCGCTATGTTGACTTGCGCAAAAAGGTATTTGATGGTTAAAAAAAATTGAGATTGTTTTGCCGTCCTAGATCGTGTGAATGAACCGCTGAGTTCCGTAATTGCTGCAGCGAGGGGGCCAACCCTATGCGGGTCAAATTGAGCCTAGGTTGCCCAAAGTGGTTATTTGATTTATTAGTACCCTATACCTACCTCAAAGGCCTGAGCCCTTGAAGTATAGGGATTGTATAACCTAGTCAGCGTGTCCACCGTTAGGGTTATGCTTATTTCCTGTTTGAAAGCCACCGATGTCGGTGAAAATGCCCGAATTCGTTGTGGTAGCTTGTTCCACAATGAAGCGCATTTGTTGATGAAAACGTTTGACCTAAGCGCAAGCTTCGGCAAAGGGACAGAAACCAAGAACTCATTGTTACGTAAGGGATACGTAGAAAGGGTTCTTACCTGCGGTGCTGAACTACATGATCTATTCTTCAAGATATTGTGAAAGAATAGCAGGTTATTTCTTATGCGGCGTAGCCATAAGGGATCGATTTTCAGCCGCTCACAACGTTCCATGTAATTAGAGGGTGAAGAAAAACCTATGAGCTGTTTCGTGAATGCCCGTTGTACATTCTCAAACGCTATACGGTCCCTTTGTCGCATGTTGGAACAAATGATTGAGCCGTATTCCAGAAGAGGTCTAACATGGGACTTAAAAATGTTTAGTTTGCTTTCTGGCAAAATAAATGTTTGATGTATTAGCCCGATCGTACGGCGTGCTTTAGCCACTTGGATGGCTGCGTGTTCCGAAAAGTCAAACGTACATGAGTAGTGTAGACCCAAGTCACGTACCTGAAAGTTATTGGGTATGAATTTGCCGTTTATACTAAATCTTCCAGTGGGGACATGACATTTATACGTAAAAATATTACTTTTTTCGGCGGAAAAACTCGTTTTCCAATCATCACTTCAGGAGCTGAGAGCAAGCAGTTCCCTTGTAATGTCATCTACGGTAGAGGCTAACGCTGCGGGCTCAAAAGTGTACACGATTTTGATATCATCTGCAAACAGGAAGGGAACTCTCCGTTGAAAAATTGTAAATATATCGTTAACGTACATTAGGAACAGTAATGGGCCCAGTACACCACCTTGTATCACCCCACTGGTTACGGGAAGGAGTTCGGAGAAATTTCCGCCTATACTTACAACCTGGTCTCGGGCTGATAGATAGGATGCAAACCAAGCGAGCATCGGGTCCACGATTCCACGTGTTTTGATCTTCTGTAGTAACTGGATGAGGGATACTCGGTCGAACGCCTTGGTCATGTCCAAAAAGATCACGATTGCCGATTTACCAATATTGACAGCTTCTGTGACCAGATTGAGGAAATCTGTCATGCATGTCGCACACGATCTGTTTTTCAGAAAGCCATGCTGACCAGCGTTGATTAGATTATTGTTAAGGTGACGTGTCAGCCTTTCCTTGATCATTCTCTCCATGATTCTGGACACGACCGGGCTGTGGTTCACTGGCCGATAGGTAACTAGATCTAGACGTGATCCTCTTTTGTGCATAGGTATGATAGTTGAAGCTTTCCATTGAGAAGGGAAAACACTGCACCTGAGTGACAAATTGAATATGTCTGTCAGCAACGTTGGAACGTCTTCGCCACCTCGACTAAAAATGGCCGGTGGTAATGCATCCGGACCCGGCCTGCAGGATGGTTTTGTTCTTGCAACATGGACTGAAACCTCCTCAGGGTAGAACACTACCTTCGAGAAAGTTACTGATTTAACCGGATATAGAGAGGGGAAGGATGTGGCTTCATCCGTCATTAAAGAGGAGGCAAAGTAGGTGCTGAAAGCCTCCGTAATCAAAAGAGGGTCATGCAAGCAATTATTGTTATAGTTCAGATATGGGGTGTCTTGATTAGGTTGCTTGTTTCTGGCCTTCATTAGCCTGGCCAGTGCTTCCACCATGTTTGAGTGGCTCAAGGCATCTAGTTCCTGTTTCTTCTTAGAAGAATCCAAATGCAATTTAATCGTACGGGATATACGTATTATTTGAAGATACGACGAGAAGTCCCTCGTCTTAGTGAATCTTCGTTGGGGTTTGGCTAGGTTACCGTTAAGACGATCTAGAGAGTTCCGCTGTTTGCGTATGATAGGACCCAAGGCTGGATTGATTTTGTCGAAGCAGTAATGAAGATTAGTATACAGTTGGGCAGCCGCTATCTCCAGGTCATTAGACAAAAACGATTCGTCCCAGTTTAGGGAACGGATAGAAGAGGGTAGACTGTTTCAGCAAGCTTTATGGTATTGCCTATTGGCGATCGGAAGGTTTGTTTCTGCTTACTTATCAGTGTGAGGCCAGGGTGCAGTAAAAACACAGGATACCATCTTATGGTCACTACCGGTGAAGCGACTTAAGATTCGGGTATCTAAATTCTTGATACCAATAGTGAAGATGAGGTCTAGTGTATTTCCCCCTCGAGGGGGGATAAAACATGCTGTGCCCAATTACCCACATGGATACACGAAAGGAAATCATGCAGTTTTGGGGGCGATGTCATGGAATGCCAGCATATTCCAGGCACGCTGAAATCACCAGCTAGAATTTTAGCGGTTACGGGGAGGTAAGAGACATAGCTGAATGCGTCTATTATTGCTATCGACTCGTGCACGCCCTGGTTTGGAGGACGGTAGATACATCCAACGAGAAGTAGTTGTTCATCTCCTTTGATAGTGAGCCAGACCGAGTCTGGAATGTTGTCTAGAATAGGATGATGAAACCTACTCACCGTGAATATGTGTCCAGTGTAAATGATGCAGCAGCCTCCTCTTTGTTCAGATCTACTGTTGGCAGTGGCCTGATAGCCGGGTATGGATACGTGGTTTAATGGGGTGTGATCCGTCAGCCACGTCTCGGTAACTCCCAGGCTGATAAGCTTATTGATAGAACGAGACAGTGAGCAGACCACACTTGGCCTCGGGGTTTCCTCGACATTAAATTTCTTGGGTTCGTGCAGTGGGAAATGGTGTTACCCGTGGCATCCATCCTGGCTACAACTTGATTACATTCGGCACACAGCTGCTCGAGGTGAATCGTTGAGGCAAACAAAGCATGCGCCCAGTCACTTAGCCACTTCTCATTGCTCGTCGAAGTCCACCTCACGGAGGCGGGGATATTACACTAGGCGATGAAGCGCCCCACAAAACTTATATACCAGCAAATTTTCACCTTCGCGGGGTAGTGCTTGTGTGTTCGCCCTTTGATGGCCCCCACTTGGTTCCCTAGTCCAGCTTTGTGTAGTCGCCGTCCTAGGGAGCTTTCCCGTCTCGAGCACAAAAAGCCGGAACGACTGCTGACCATTCTGGCATGACGGAATATAAAATGCATCAGGCCCTCAAAGGTACTCTGTCGGTTAAATCTACTGATCACCTCGGCTTCCCCGGCCCACACATTCTGTAGCTAAGTGGGTAAACTGGACAGTATGGTCCCCAATGTGCGATGTGCGTTCAAGTCCGATCGACAGTCTGGGTGATTCAGAGCGATGCTGCTGTTCTGCATTTTTATTACCAGACTGACTATAGTGAATGTTTCGCATTCGGAAGGTCCTGCCCATGATAGTACGCCATCGATCAAGTACCGAGCTACCACAAATGGTCGCCCGAGAAGGTCTATCAAGATTCCACATTCTCGGGTGTAACTCTCTTCGGCAGACAGAATCGAGCACCCGTTGAGCGCCCCTCTCGCCATTCGAAGACAGTTCAGCAGCAGAAACAAGAATCCCTGCCCTGAAATAGATACTCTCAATTCTACAAACCTCCCGTGTTGCTTCATGAGTTTGCAGTGCTATTCAGTGCCACATACATGCATGGAGACCCTCTCCAGCCGTTGTCAATTACTCGTATTTTTGAGACTGTGCTCTCTACCTTAGTGACCCTCAAAAAGCACAGCACGCCTCAACCACTACACTATAACATTTATTTGTATTTTGTTCGTGTGCCGTGGCACACTTATGACTCAGACTCGGACTTCCGTGACGGTGGTACCTGAAAGTGACATTCGCTGGGCTCTGGTCTTCGTTGTTGAACGTTGGGGCCGTCTGGTTGAGGTTTGTACATAATTTACATGAGCAAAGCCTGTTAATTCAGTACCGTAGAATCAGCGAATCAATCTTGCTCTGACTTTGGGATTCGTAAATTGGGCTACGCGTTACTCACCATCAGAATAACCGTTGTAGTACTCAACCTGGAATCTTCGCGAGGAATTCAATCAGAAGTGCGAAGAAGAGGACAAAAGCAAACGGAAGCTGGACAGGGGGCAACCCGACAAGTCCCTGGGTTACTTTTGTGTGATACTGATTCTCTGGATATTGTTAAATCTACTGGTCCTGTCAGTGCAACTTTATGTGTTTCATCCGATCGTATAGAACCCAAACATGAGGACCTTTATGCATTGAGGATGGTAGAAATAGAAAACCAGCTTAGGCAAGCTAGAGAAGAAGCTGAGTCAGCCAATAAAGGACAACTTCGAAGGCTGGAGCGAGAGGAGGTCTCGGAAACCACGAAGCGTGCAATCATTCAGCCTAGTAATTCCATGGAAAGGTTGAAACCGACTTGTGCCAACAGAACACGCTCAACTGACTTACCAGAAGGGGACCTGTCCCCATCTGACGGGAGCGCTTAATGTAACGGTTAGTCAGATCGTGAGTAACGCGTAGCCCAATTTACGAATCCCAAAGTCAGAGCAAGATTGATTCGCTGATTCTACGGTACTTAATTAACAAGCTTTGCGTATGTAAATTACGTAAAAACCTCAACCAGACGGCCCCAACGTTCAACAACGAAGACCAGAGCTCAGCGAATGTCACTTTCAGGTACCACCGTCACGGAAGTCCGAGTTTGAGTCATAAGTGTGCCACGGCACATGAACAAAATACAAATAAATGTTATAGTGTAGTGGTTGAGGCGTGCTGTGCTTTTTGAGGGTCACTAAGGTAGAGAGCACAGTCCCAACAATACGAGTAATTGACAACGGCCGGGGAGGATGTCCACACATGTGCCTTATATCCTCATCTGGATCACATTAAAGGCCAGTGAGGATACGAAGCTCCTCCGGTTCAATTTTGTGAGGAGGTAACGCAGGCTGCATAGCCATTGATTCGTTTTCCATGGCCGACAAAGTCTGGATATCTTCGTACTGCGTTTGCCACAACCTCCAGCTGTCAGTTGGTCCACCCGAGCATCCATCTCCAAGTGAGCCATTGGGTGGATCTGCAGGTGATTGTGCTCTCGCGCCTCTGATATTGACATTTTCACATCCGTTTCAGCTGCCACCGTGTCAACCGCCAGTTTTTGGGAAAAAATGGAATCAGTATTTTGTTGCAGCATTCCACAAGGAAAAATCGATTAGTGTCCATTATTCGGTGGTTTATGAAGCCTCTTTCGCCAATCAGATTCCTCAATTTGCAATGTGCTAAAAGAAGGTCATTTTCTGACCAACCAAGAAAAGGCACTGATGTGGTAAAACAAAAAAGTATCCAACACAGCCTAAGTATGGACTCCCCAGTTAGAAGCACCTTCTCTCTCTCGAGAAGGTTCGGACAGGGATCATGAGAACGATATTTGGGCTACGGGGGTTGCAGTACGAGGAAAGGCTAGCAGAGCTCGTGTTATTCTCGCTGAAGTACGGGGGAGTCCAGGGGGAATGGTCGAAGCGATGAAACAACAAAATGGGCTGTAGGCCACAAACAAGCCGCTGTTTACCCGCGATGCAAACCCTGCTCTTCGTCGACACCAGACGAAGCTAACCAAGCCGAGGACCAATAAAACTATCAAAGTCCAGTCGTTTGCTTGCGGGGTAATTCATGACTGGAACAAACTTCCCGAGGAAGAAGTAGATGCGGACTCCGTGGTAGTGTTCAAGAGGAGGCTGGAAGCCGCGTGGACACATGCCTTTCCGGACTACGTGTGAGCCAGCAACTTAGGCCTAGTCGTAGCATTCTACTCCGCCCCGGCAGTCCTCTTTTTCCTACCTTTTTGTCCCATTTCTCCTCCTTCCTTCTCTTCAGTCTCTTGCAGCTTGTCTAGGTACCTCCCCGAAAGACTTCATGATCTCGCTATACCTTTATTTTCTCTACTACTTCATGAGGGCTGACAGATGGAGGTCTTGACTGTTGCAGGAAGGGCAAACTTGCTGGTCTCCGAGGCCCACCTTATTTCATTGTCGTTCCTTGCTACCTTCCCTAACGGAGGTCCAGAAATTTGTCGTGATCCCAGATCCTTAAAGAGAGAGGATCCCAGAAATTTAAAGCACGGTAAGACCCGGGGGCTCGCAGGTGAAAGAAACTGAACTGTCTTTGGCATTGGCCGCTCCTCCTGTGCCCTGATATAATCTGAACTAAACTAAAGACTTCAGCTGGCGAGGAGAAGCACGACTTATGAGCAGGGGCCCCAGGGCCTCAGATTTGCTCTATGGAAATAGGGAGAATACGAGGGGGTCTCATAAAGACATTTGAGGTAATCAAAGACTTTTCTGAGCTAAGACCATAGAGTCTGTTTCCAATTTTAACGGGGCTTCGAAGTAATAAACTGTAATAGAACCGAAGCTAAAATGTATGGTTTGAATTGGAGCTTACTAATGTACACCCTTTTCCATCATCTTCCAGGTCTCGCACATAACCACTGGACGGGACCAGCCGAATCGTCGCCGAAACCCTTCTGAAGTGTGGAACTCTTTTTCTTGATGTATGTATGTTTTATCGAACTGAACCAAGAAGACGTTGCCGATAACTATACGCGCGTGTGTTTGTAAACGTGACTTTTATTAGTGCTGCTCGGTTGGGATGCCGCCGTTCGAGAATACACAATAAACATTCATTCGACACAGTGCTTTCTTGTTACTTACGCTCGCGCCTGGCCGTCGTTGTGCGCTAAACCGTTACCATTGCTCATGTGCATCCAATGTCAGCTTGTTCGAGTCGACTTGCTGTCGTAAAATGAACCGTAAAGACGCTTGCTTGCTCAGAAACGAATACTACAAAGCTGCAAAGTTGTGGGTGCCTACCTAGTCTGCATACCATGGATGGAATTCTGGACGCTCGATTGGCCGTGGCTATTATCTGTTCTGTACAAACTGAACTGAAATGTACTGGTCCCCGTTATTGTGCGTGGTTTGAATTTTCGAGTTTCCCTCAGTGATAAGCACTTTTGCATTGTTTGGTGTAGTAACACACTTTATTTCGCCCAAACTAGCGTATCGTAATTAGTATTTCGGTAGGTGTACTTTTTGAAGAGTCCATTTTCCTCAAAAGGGTTTATTCTCTTCAAAAACTGGCTACATTTTTTGGTGTTTTTTGGTGTTATCAGTGCAACTGATACCGGATAGCATCTTTTTGTGGAGGTTTTTGTAGTGTACCGCTTTTGTGGAACTTGCGCAGTGCGTGGATTTGGAGCATTTGCCTTAGTGTACATTCTGTGTCTGTTTAAAAGGTCGTGTTGTTATCCTACTAATGTTCGAGACGGTATTTTTAAACAAACTCAACCACCACTGCTGAAATGAAGGGAACAGAGGTTGATCCTATCGATCAGGCTGAGAGCTGTGGGAGCAAGGAATGCACGGACCTGGTGCAAGATGAGGGAATTCAATGCGACCAGTGTTGCATTTGGTATCATGAAAAGTGCTCCAAGCTGGTAGAGAAAGACTTTGAGCTGCACATCAAATACCCATCGCTCAAGTGGATATGCGCCTACTGCTTTGCTTTTGAAAGCGGGTGCTAGCGCATAATTCGAGGCGAACCAGGGAAAAAGGACAGGAAACTGAAGCTGGAACCGAGACTAGAGAGACAGAATTCGATCCACAGCTTAGGGGGAATGGAAAACTGGGTGCCAGAGCAGAAAACTAAAAAGAAAACCCACGCCAAAATGTGAAGAAAGCAAGAAGGTAGCAGGATTCACCAATGTGGAGAAAAGCCTCCCGACGGAAGTAGAATCCCTCAAGGAGCATGTTAAAAGCCCAGATGCTGAAGTTCAACGCATGAAGCGTGACACTGAGGTCAAGGCAGACAGAAGTAGAAGACAGCTGCTTCATAACCTTAGGGAGAACATCGTAAAAGACGGTAGAATCAGGAAGGGCGAAAACAGCCGGCATGTGACCCAGGTTCTTAGGAGGGCTGGCCTATCTCTTACGACACCAATAGTCAAGTGCCATCGAATAGGACAATGGAGTGGAACACAACCAGCGCAGCCACGACCCTGGTAGTTGTGTGCCACAGCGTCCACTGCGGAGATATGCTGCTGTCCAGGGTGGAAGCAGTTGAGGGTGGCGTGTAGGGAATAGTTCGGGTTACACTTGACAGTCCAGTGTTTGTCAAACCCTTTAATGCCATAGTCTTGCTGAGAACGGGCACACTTGATCTCAAGAGGCCGAATCAACATATAGCGAAACTGGAAATGACCCCTCTTGGGAATTCAACACATAAAACCCAAGGAGTAATTCAGGTCCCAAAGGTGGCTTCAGAAGCCGGGAAACAAAAAGCCAAAATTCAGGAAGTTCAGAAGACCAAAAAAAGGGACTCACAGGGCATTCAGTCGGGTGGTGTTGAGAAAGTGCAGCCAGCCAGCCCGATTCTAAAGGGGACGCCCCAAAGAGTCCTCTCTGGTGCAACCAGCGGAGTCGGAGATGCCGGAAGGAAAGTCCGAGGAAACCGGTTGGGCTGGAGTGGTCGCAAGACCATCCCGGACCATTGGTTTGGCGACTCAAAAGGAAGAGACGTCCGCTGTGCACGTTGAGCTCGACACCGGTCAACGGGTGGAAAAGAAAAAGCCACAAAACCCAGAGCGCCACTTTATATTCAAGATGCTGCACCGCAGACACCTATAGAGGCAAAAAATGGGATATCACCTCGATGATTGCGTCTGAGGGCACCCAGCCGTAAAATTCGCAATAAAGTCAGTAGCGAGGACCAGGGAACCGTCAACATGGTACACAAACACCTGCAGTCTCCCGGGAAAGGGGGGGGGGATTTGACGACTAGGATCGCCAAGCCTGATGTCGTTGCGTTGACGGAAACTTGTATTAAGCCAGATACTGACATGCGCTTTCAGGGATACGCTGCCTACAGACAGGATAGAACAGATGGAAGGCAGGGGGCGGAGTAGCACTTCCAATACAGACCGACATGGGCCATTAGGACACTCCGTTCAACTTGGTCTCTGGTAATGTACAGGTCAAATCCTACTTTATCAGGATCAAGGCGCGAACAGTATGCATTATCTGTATCTACAGGGCACCGCTTGCGACAAATGAGGAAGACGTGGAGCTTTTGCAAATGCTGGACGCGGTGCTGACACAGACAAATGAGGTCGTCTTATCAGGGGGTCTCAACCTACCGGAAATTAACTGGAAAAGCGGGATCGCACCAAGGGGCTCAACGGGCGACAAGTTTCTGCAGTGGGTCCAGTTACATGCAGTTACACGGCATGTGACGCAGGCCACTAGAAACAGAGGTGGACAGCACCCGTCTCCCCTTGATTTATTCATAACTCGGCACCATCAGGACGTTAAGTAAATTAGATAGGAAGAGCAGCTGGGGAAATTGATCACGTAGTCCCAAGGGTCACGCTAAGACTTAGCAAGGCGCCGAAGGAAATCGTGTTACGTCGGCGCTATGGGACGATCAATGTAGGTGAACTAAAGAGGGCAGCGGAGGAAGTTCAGTGGACACCAAGTCACACAAACGCCTCCATAGAAGAACGTTGGGAGGCCACCAGGATGGGGCTACTCGAACTTACAGAGGAGTTTGCACCACTGAGAGTGGTTAGCGGTAGAAATCAACCCCCATGGTGGAAGTGAAAAGTCTGCGGGGCTATAGTTATTCGTAGACAACGATGGGCACCGTACAAGCTTTATAAAACTCAGGGGGCACGGAACAGCTATAAAATGGCTAGGAACAGAGCGCAAGCGATCCAAAAGGGGGAGAAATATGCCTTTGAGCGTCGGTTAGCTGCGTCGGTCCGCACAAGCCCAAAGCGGTTCTACGCCCACGTGCAATCTCACAAACGTATAAGAGGAAGTGGGTGCAACCTTGGAAAGAGCATAGGGACGACTAGCTTTAACCGACGAGGACAAGGCTGAGATGCATGGCATTCTTCAAGGGCATATATCGGCCAGAAAATAATTCAGAAGAAAGAATGGGGGGCCCACAGGTGCCTACAATACCCGAACTTACTGCAGGAGAAGTGTACGCGGAGTTGCAAACCTTGAATAGAAATAAAGCAGCAGAACCAGATGGGATTCATTCAGCCATCGTTCAGCCTCTGTCCGAGGTCCTGAAGGCTCCGGTGGTGAAGCTGTATGAAACGTCACTTAGAGAGGGAATTGTGCCGGGAGCTGGAGGAGAGCAACAGTGGTAGGCATTTACAGGAGCGGACCCGGGCAAACGCCGAAAATCACCGGCCGGTTAGCTTGACTTCAGTACTGTGTGAGTCCCTGGAGCGAATAGTCACGAAACAGATATCTAGGCATTTGGTTCAACACAACCTCATATCAAATGCTCAGCATGGGTTTGTGGCAGGACGATCTTCTCTGACGAATCTCCTGCTGTTCCCTGATGAGGTAACCAAGCACCTAGACGAAGGGCAATCGGTTGCAGTCTGCTACTTGGACTTCAGCAAAGCGTTTGATTCTGTGAACCACAGATTTCCAGACGTCAAACTGCAGTCTATGGGGATTACTTGAAAGACAAGACTATGGATTATTGTTTTTTAGCAGGGCGAACTTTTAGTGTTAAGTTGAGTGGTCATGTCTCGAAACCGAAAGGTGTGACAGGTGGGGTGCCATATGGCTTGGTGCTCGACCCTCTTCTGTTCCTCATCTTCATCAGTGACCTAGCACGCGAGCTTACAAACCCCACCTTTATGTTTGCCGATGACGTCAAGATAGCTGGAGTAGATATAGAACTTGACGTGTTAGCAGCACAAAACTGGGCACGCAAATGGGACCTTTCACTAAACCTCACCAAGTGTCAATGCTTGACCACAAATACAGGGGCTAGTGGGAATGGTGTGGGTTCGTTGCAAGTGGTCTCTCAGGCCAAAGACTTGGATGTTATAATGGACAACAGCTTCAAGCCATTACCTGTCCTGTGCAAACTGAAATGAACTGAACTGAAGCCGTCGAAACAGTGCACCGCAGCAGCCAATATGGCCAGGAGAGAACTCTTTCGAGTTAGATCCATTATGTCGTGTAGAGAGCCGGAGATTTTCGCTCCGATATATCAAGCCATAGTCAGGCCGTATATGGAGTGCTGCGTGCAGGCCTGGGCACCGTACTACCAGAAGGATATAGACCGTCTGGAGAATGTGCAAGGGCTAGCCACTAGAATGATGACTGGGCAAAAAGGGCTAGCTGCACAGAGCGTCTCCGTGCCCCAGGTCTGTTCCTGATGGAAAGAAGGCGCATTCGCGGGGATTTAATATAAACCTTCAAGGTATTGAAGGGACTGTCAGGAATAAGTCGAGAAGACTTCTCTCTGATCCCCGAGAGGCACAAGGGGGCATAGGCTACGAAAACGCGCCGAAAACACAACTATCTGGACACACGATTGGCTCTAGCCACACAAAGTCCTGTGCAAACTGAACTGAACTGAACTGAACTGAAATTGAACTGAACTGGACTGAACTGTGCTGCGCTACGCGCCGTCCGCCGTGCTGTGCGTTTATCGCGTCTCCACCAAAGGATGGCGAAGGTCAACATATGTAACGTGGAGGTCCTTGATAATCCCGCATCCTTTTTTGATCCTTTCAAGTTCCAAATCACATTCGAATGTCATGAACCGCTGGAAGATGGTAAATTTCTTATACTAGGTGTTCCTCATCAGTCACACTTATTTGTCGCTTGTTTTATGCCGTTTCCACTAGCCACAACACCGTGCAGTCGATCTGTTAGTCTGTGTCAGATTTCACACGTGTACACAGTAAAGTGTGATTCGGATCCATGTTTTTCATTCTTGAGGGCTAGGTCGAAAGATGTCCATAGGTTGCTTTCCTCGACGCCCGTTGGATAATCATAGCTCATTCATTGCAGTTCAATGCTAGTTCGTAAGTTTTATACCTCGGATCGAAAACTCTGTAGTGCCTCAAACTTTGCAGTTCCAACACACCTGCGCCATCTCGCCCAGCGGCTGTAGTTTGTGTCTGCTGGGCACCCCCCACTTTTGAATCGCCGCAGACAGTTAGTATTGCCGTCAATCAGAGTAAATGAGACGCTTTAGCTAGTGCAGTGGTACAATCGCCAACCACATTTGACGTGAATATGAGGGAATTGGTTCGTTTCGGCCGAATGAATCAGGTACATTCCTTGGAATGCCGACTAGAGGGCGAAATCGAGCTACTAATCAGCCGTTTTCGGGTGCAAAATTTGAGACCTCATCAGCGTTTGGTTTCTTTGGCCGAAGCTATCACGCCTGTGTGTATAGGTTCTACCCTAGATGTGCCACCTATGTCTGTAAGCGGTGGATCTGTGGTGCAGTATAGATGTGGCCTAGCGACCATTCTACCGTCTAACGTTCAGGTCATTTCACAGGACTTGTGGCTTTAACCTGTTTGATAAGCCTGGGTTCTTGACTTAATGAGCTTCAGGTGAGTCCCGTTGACGCGCCAGTCAGTTAGATAGGGAGACTGATGACCTGGAGCAGCAGCGGAAATATTGTTTTCCTTCGGGAGAAGTGATTGTCTTACGATTCGCTTGTAGTCACAACCCGCATGTGTCCCACTCAGCAGATGGCCTTCCCTGAGATAGGTAAAAAAATGGACACAATGGCAGTAGTGGTGGACAGTAATCCACTGTCGTCCGGATCGTTACCACACTTGATCTATTGGGACCTTATGTGGTTCTTCGCCACTTCAGGTCTCAGGGTTCGATTACCGGTTATCCCCGATAGTGCAGTGGGCTCCCGTGGCTATGGGTTATATACCCCTTCCACTTCACTCCTGCGCAAGCATGTGATAAAACAAGTGATAACGAAAAGGAACTATGTTAATAACTAGGGACTAGCTTATGGTCAACAAAAGTGGGATAAGAGAGTCTAAAAGAATAATTGTTGGAAAAAATAGTCAAGAAAGGTGCTTTTAGAAGCAGTCGGAAAAATTCTGGTCAGTTACGGTCCAAGCGGGTTGTGAACACGGCTAAAATTTGGGCGGCCATCACATCCCCTGGGAGCTGGTTCCAGGTGTTGACCACAAAGCATGTAAGATGCGCCTTAAAACTGCGATATACTCGTGGTTTGGCCGACTTAAGATCGTGACTCCCGTGTTGGAAGTAAGATAAGGGGGAGCGGAGCTTGGGTTCAATAGACCCTCCAACTACTTAAATACCTCTATCAGATCCCCTCTCTTGCGCGACCATTCTGGTGAGATAAGATTCAGCTGTTCCAGTGTGGTTGGATACGGCAGTTCTTTCAGCCCCCTGATAAGCCTTGTGAACCGTCGTACTTTTTCTAACGCTTGCCTATCGCATACGAGTGTCGGTGACCAGGTTTGGACACGGCACTCTAAGTGTGTTCTTACGATAGCCTTTTTGATGAGTACCTGTACCGCCGACTCTTGAGCGAACAGTCCTAGCTAATTGATATAAGGCTCAAAGTACTCTTACTTCCGCAGCAGAGCATTGTAGGTCCGTCTTAAAAGGTTCATAAATTTACAACCCCAGATTTATTATTTAACCCACCTTCTGGATTGTGTGGTAGTCGAACTTGTTTTTATCCCTCGTATCCTCTTGTTCAGAAGCTTGCAAAATGTACTTGTACTTTCCTGCGTTCAGTGGTAGGTGCCATTTTCTGGTCCACCCATAGAAACGCCGCAGATCCCCCTTCATTTTCCACTCTGGGGGATTTCTTATCGGCTTGAGAACAAGCATGGTGCCAACGCAACAAAAACAAATTACGAAGTCGGAGGGGGGTGGGTCAAAAGTCAATATAAGGATTTCAACATGTAGAAGCGAAATTTATTCTCAGTATTTTCACCGTGCACGTTTTGAAAATTATGGGGAACAGGAGGTCAACAGACAGGCCATACAGCATTCGCGCCGCTGGATTTGGTTCCGAGTTTTATCTCAGCGTCTCTAACCAACGCAATCCTCATCTCTTGGACCCCAACCAGAAAGGCAGAAAGCACCAACCAAAGTGAAAGCCTAAGCTAACTTCTTCATACCCATACGTCAAGTCATAGCCTAACCACCGCTCCGTTTCTTCCACACTTGCCCAGCACGTGCGAAAAGAGCACGGCAGGGTTACCGATGGGCAAGCATGCACAAAACATGCCCGAGCCATCGGAAGTGGCACAGAGCGATTATCTCGATCAAAACCGAATGGCAACGAACCTCGTCATTGCGCACGCGATATTTCCACGAGACACGAGCAGTGCTTTGGAGACACCGGTGGTCGAATACAGAAATCCGCTGTGCATCCTCAACGCGGAAGGGTTAGGTCTCGTAACCGTAAATAAGAACGCTACAAACGGCGGCGTTGTACACCTTTCCTTTGAGAGGAAGCCGCATGTCATGGCGACGCCACAGATGGCGCGGGTTCGCGAAAGCTTTTGTAGCTCTCGCAGTTCGTGATGTGATCTCCTCCTCACCACGATCATCAGTTGTGATCAAGCTCCCTAAGTACTTAAAGTTATTGACTACCTCAAACTGATCACAACGAGACTGCACCTTGACGTGGAATAATGGCTTGCGCGCCTCTATGAACCAAAGAGCTATACGGGAGGGCTTCTTTAAGCTGGAGGTGCAATCATACCTGACAGGCCAATGGGTAGAGGCCAGACAAAGTCTATTTTCCTGGTCCTCCAGGTTGGGGGTCGATTTGAGCCGGAAACTCAGTCGGTAAGATCAGTGGGAGAATGATTGGTCCAAGCAAATGGGCTTCCACTAAGCCATTCCACTGCCTTGCGGATGAGTTCTTGTTAGAACAAAAGGCTTTGGATGAGGACCCTAATCGTTCTCCTGCTTTGCTCCTGGACACTAGCCAGTTCCCGTCCAACATTTCCCATGAACTGCACGAATAGAAAAAATTCCATACTGCATCAGTCTTCGCGCAGGATAATCAAGACCGCACTGCCCATTGCATCGTGCGAGGTGGGTAGTGATAAGTGTGCTACTGCTCACAGTTCCCTCTCTTTTATTCAACCTTTGTCTTCTGTCCCTAACCACCCCTCTTTGCCCCATCTATCCACCCATAATGCTCCCACTGGTAACACGGTTGATACTCGCAACGATTCACTGTCAGTGTCGGGAATAATCCTCTGTTTTGTAACACATTTTCTCAAACCTCGTCAGCCTCTGAACCTCGGCTCTTTCAACGTGCGTACACTCATGCAGGCCGGTCAACAGGCGTGCCTAGCCCTCACAATGAACTCTCTAAAGGTTGATGTCTGCTGCTTAAGTGAAACGCGTATCCAGGACTCGATCGGTGTGATTCAATTAAATGCTCCTGGTATCTCATCGATATATTTTCTGCGCACTTCAGGAGACGAAGCAGCTCGAGCTGCGGATCAATGTGGTGTAGGAATACTTACTTTTACTTTTACACGACTATCTCCTGCGAGAGGATAAGTCGGCTCCATGGACATCGCGAAGGTTTCGTGAATAACCATAGAGAGTCGCGGGAGTAGGGTACGAAGCGGTGTCCCCAGCACCGTTCGGCCTTTTTGTTCGAGGTTGCACCTCTAGCCCTTGCACACCCAAGTGCAGACTGCAAGGCAGCAGGGTGTTCCCAGAGGAGCCGGTGACCTGCTGTACGGTTCGTTCGCCTCCTCTGGAATGCCGGATCAGGCAGTTGAATAGGTCTCCTTTGTGGCCGTTGGATCAGCAGATCTCGTCGGCCCATTCAGAAGGATCTGTCTTCACATGCCGAACACCGTCTCGCCGAAGTTTTTTAGACCTGGGTAACCCTCAACCTGGTTTAGCCCGCCTGTCGATCGGTTTGCCGGGGTGTGGCCGCTGATGCATGCTTCAGCTTCGTGGAGCCACAGGTGAGAGTTGGGTGAATGATGGAGACCAAAGAGATGGAGGATGCCCCAAGGGACACGACAGTCCACCAACTCAGAAGTGCTACTCCTCTCAGACACCCCATACACTGACTGACAAGGCTGAAGCTGCCCTTTTAGACTGGATCCCTGTTAACAGTCGTTTATGTGCTGTGAGACTCCAGAGATCAGTCGGCATTCGAGAGGATAGGTGTGTTAGGCGCAATTTGTTTGTGATCTCAGTATACGCCCCAACAGACTGCAGCTCAGACTTGCAGAAAGATGAGTTCTATGATGAACTCACCACTCTCGATCGCAGCAGCAAAGGTCCTGGCATTGTAGTGCTAGCAGGTGATTTGAATGCACAAGTTAGCAAACTTAGTGCATCAGAAGCTTTTTTAGGTGGTCATTGTGTTGTACCCGCTCAGCGTACAGACAACGGGGATAGGCTTCTCCAGTTTTGTGCAGACGATCGATTGTTGTTGTATAACACCAAGTAATGGCACAGCTCGCGTCGCACAGCGACATGGCGCTCTGACTCTACGGGTGCTTTGAGTCAGATTGATCATATCGCAGTATGCTACCGGTGGCGCAGTTCTGTTTAGAACTGTAGATCTTACTGGTCCTCGTACGTTGGGTCAAACCATGCATTAGTTTCAATACGTTTATTTCTCCAGCTCCATGGTCATCATCGCAAGCTGCAAACCCGGTCAGCCGTGCAACGTGTGATCCAGAAGTACTCACCCGCTATGAGCAGAAGTTAGCACATGAGCTAGGATCTACGACGAACGGTAATGTAGATGAGCATTGGGCTCATATCAAACAGGCGATGCACGTATCAGCAGGTTATGCCTGTGGTCCTTGATCCGATGTTCATCAAAGACACTGGATTTTGCAAGAGTCATTGATTGAGCAGAATCGCCAGCCCTCGAACTGTAAGGAGATCAGTAAGGTTCGAAGACATCTACATCGATTACTAAGGCGTGGGGAAGCGGCCGGTCCCGACGAACTTCCCCCAGTTCTTTTCAAACTCGTAGAGATCCTCTGATAAAATCAATTACCGCTTTGATCTGTAACATTTGGAACGCGGGGCGTATTCCGTCAATAAGGAGAGAGTCATTGAGTGTTCCCATCTTCAAGAAGGGAATAAGCAATGACTGTGGTAATCACCGTGGGGTTAGCTTAATTCCGATAGTCACCAAAGTATTAGCTTTAATTTTGCTGCCTCGTCTGACACCAGCTCGCGAGAGGAACGCCCGCGAACAGCAGGCTGGATTCCGCCCAGGTCGAGGATGCATCGACCATAACGAAGTTGAACAGGAATGGAGACATGGGACATCCCTGTTGAACACCACTGGTCGTTTCGAACCAACTGGATAGTTCACGGTAAACCTTACGCGACCAGGAGTATGAGAATACAATGATCTCAGTAGGTTCACGAACTTCTGGGGCATATCTTTTCGCTGAAGAGCACTGAAAAGCGCTGTTCGATCAACTGAATCGAAGGCGCCTTTCAAGTCTAAGAAAACCATTATTGTCTGTCGACGGTAAATGTGACGCGTTTCAAGTAGTTGGCGAACAGTAAAAACCTGGTCGATGCATCCTCGACCTGGGCGGAATCCAGCCTGCTGTTCGCGGGCGTTCCTCTCGCGAGCTGGTGTGAGACGATGCAGCAAAATTGAAGCTAATACTTTGGTGACTATCGGAATTAAGCTAATCCCACGATGATTACTACAGTCATTGCTTATTCCCTTCTTGAAGATGGGAACAGTCAACGACTCGGTCTATATTAAAGTAAATTGCGGCATTCAAGGTGAACCCCATGATCAAAAGGATTACTGTAAAAGTGGGTTGTGGGGCAACAATGACGTAAGAGCCAGTTTATCGATCTTTGCTTTTGAAGAGATAGAGACGTTGTAAGTGGGTGAAAAAACAAAAGGGAGAGCGTGTTATAGTTTAGCAGTCCGGAAGAAAACGAACGTCTAAAGATAAAAGCAAGACGTCTGGTGACGGAAATTTTATAAAGGTGACTAGCTGCTTGGGTGCGCGATGATCGGGAAAAAGTTTTGGGAAGAGAAACTTCCGTAGCAGGTTCCGAAGAACAAAATCCAAAATAGTGCTGGTTACAGAGAAACAACGAAGCAACCGCCCGACGATAGGCTTGTGACCGTAGATTGGAGGTTAAAGAAGGGTCGTTGATCAGCTAATGGGCTTTCCTTGAACCCGGTCAAGAAGAGAAAGAGAGGTAGATGGTAATCCACCCCACACGTGACTTCAGTATTCAAGTGTCTGGCGGATTTGAGCTTTGTATAAAAAAAGAAGCGTCTGGCGCGAAACGGAAAATCAACTTTACGCGCAACACGATGAGCGAGCCGAGACATGAAGAGGACCAACATAGAGAAGAATTTATGAATGAGTCAAGAAAAGAGATAGAATCTGTGGAATGCAGCACAGTTTAATCAGGGGATAAAAGTGAGGAGGATGAATGGTGTTTCAACGACTTTGGATGAAGAGAGGTTTTGGAAGCACTACATGCAGTATGATTGTGGGAGCCTCAGGAGGTGATGTGTTCGAAGTCGGAGTCTATAGATACACTGATTGTACTGCGGTCACGATCGACGTTGGTGTTTGCATGGCGGGGAATGCGGTAAGAAAGGGAAGAATGAAAGGTGGCGTCATCGGAAAAGGAGTAGATTTAGTTGGACGTATTGAATAGAAGATCGTTAATAAATAGAGGAAATGGCAAGGGGCAATTACTGAATCTTGAGAAATGGCTGGGACGGAACCCCATCAACTCGGACAGAGATGACCCGCCTAATGAGAAAACTTGATGTCCGCGATACGAGATCGGAGGAGAACCCGGACGAGGGCAGTTTCGCCAGAAGGTCTTTGTGCCAAACTCGGTCAAAGACCCTAGAGATATCGAGCGAGACCATGTGTGTTTCTCCGTGGTTGTTGAGTGAAGCCGATCAGGGGTGTGAGATGAGAGCCACGAGATCACCAACGGAACGGCGAGGCCGGAATCCGTATTGGCATTCACTCAGCAGTCCTTCGCGTTCGAGAAACGTATGCAGTTGAGCGGCGATGTCAGTTTCGAGTTTTTCCGGAATAATGGGTGTGAGGGAAATAGGACGATAGTCATTCGGGTCAGGAAGATTACCGCGTTTGGGAATAGGAAAAATCATGGCGTGCTTCCAGGAAATCGAAAAAGTAGAAAGTTGGAGTGAGAGAGAGAAAGAACGTAAGAGAGGGGCCAATTCAGGGACACATTTCAAGAACGATGAGTGGTATACCGTCCAGACCAGGTGGTTGGCATACGTCCAGAGAACACAGCTGGACGTCAACAATGCCGAGCTTGATGCTCGATGGGGAGGTGCTGGCAGTTGTCGACCACTTCACCTACCTCGATAGCTGCGTGACGACTGATGGGAGCACAGTAGTAGAGGTGAGTACGCGGATATCCAAGGCTCGAGCGGCGTACGCTGAATTGAAGCACTTGTGGCGCCGACCTGATATTTCACTGAAGTTGAAAGGCCGTGTATACTGTGCTGCAGTGCGTTCAGTTTTGTTGTATGGTTGCGAAACTTGGAGTCTGCGTACTAAAGATATTCGTCGTCTCGAGGTTTTCGACCATCGATGTTTACGTAGTATCGCTAGGATTGGGTGGAATAGCCGAGTAAGCAACGATGAGGTCAGAAAGCGAGTATTGGGTACTAATTCAGAGAACTTTTTGACACAGCGTATCCAGCTTAGTAGACTTCGTTGGTTGGGACACGTGTTACGTATGGCAAGCACACGTCTACCGTACCGTGTCCTGTTCTCCGCCCCTCCTAGGGAGTGGAAGAAACCACGTGGAGGTCAACAGATGAAGTGGCAACGAGGAATGAGAAGATGTACAGCAAACTTAGGAAAAGTAGGTGCTTCACGTCTTCGTGGTTGGGGTCCAAAAGATCCGTCTACCAGTTGGCTGGAGACACTGAAGGATATGGCAGCGAACCGCGAGCAGTGGCGATCGTGTTGTCACTTTCTATCGAATCAGAATGATTGATCGATGTGCGTTTGTACAGTTAGACTGTGTATTCCGTGTGTTGGCTACTAGGGCATTCTTTCCTTTTTCCACCCATATAGGTCCATTCCCTGTCCATCTTGTATATTCATACTTTCTAATTCAATGTGCAATATCGTGATAAAGGCAGTGATCAGTGGGGCTTGCCCTACTGTTTAACGCTGTACGATGATGATGACACAGCTGTTGGCGAATCTTTCTAGTGCTAATATGAGGTTGAAAATGGGAGACAGAAAAGAAAAGGAACAGGAGGAGTAGGGTCCGCGGCTTAAATGGAGTTGGAGGCAGACCGCGAAGCAAAAACCTCAACTCCCTCATGTGAGTCACAAACAATATCACCAGGGGAATTACAGATGAGAGGGAAATTGGAAGGGCGAAATTGCAGGAGACTGCTTTGGCAAGGGACCAAAATGTTCGGCTGCCGGTGACAGATAAGAACGAGCGTTCGGCTTTCCACCACCACCACTCGGGGGGTCCGGACTTCGAAAAGTGAAAAATAAACAGTTACATACCCCAAAGAAACGGAAGCGAAAACATACGAAGAAAAACAACAATCACTCCAAGGATGGGAAGCTAGGAAATCGCGGAAGCCGTCCCAGTTAGTTGAGCTGTGACGTCAAAATGTGTCTCCAGGTGGGTGGAGGAGGAGGATCGGGGGTGAGTAAAATTGATGGAACAGGAAATAATACAGTGGTCAGATGAGCAAAGTGGAGGAGAAGGGAATATGCCTGAGGAGAGAGAAGCAACAAAAAGGAAAGTAAGATCAAGGGTATGGGTACGATTGCCAACTAAATCGGGGATACATGCGGGGAGGTCAACTAATTGGCACAGGTTGTTGACCACGGCGAAATGTTCGGCTTGGCGCCCCAGAGCCGAAGTTTCCGATGGGTGAATCAACCAATCTCGGTTGGGATTATTAAAATCTCCCAAAATCGTAATATGGCTTTTGGGATATTACACAAACAGGTGTTCAATATTCGAAGATAAATCAAAGATCGATAAGTCGCTCTTGTTGGGTAAAAACACGGTAAAAAACACGAAAGTAGTGAATAAAACAAGGAAGTCGGAGCTTCAGCCTCAACCAAAATTCACGACTAAAAAAATCAAGATTTCGGAGTCTGAATGTGGCGACTGATTAGTGGGCAGGCGCAGGCACCAGCTTTGAGTGGAAAAGAGGAGTAAAAGGTCTATCTGGAGAGTTGAAGATATGTTGTGTTTAATGAAGGGGGAGGATGGGGCTAGAAGGGAAGAAGATTGGAGAAATTGGTGTACAGAATCCATATTATTGTTCAGTTTGCGAATGCTAGTGGGGATAGAGTTCACGGATGTTTTCCGAGTGAGGAGAGCGAGTCATGTGTGATTCTGTGTTGTCATGATTCATAATACGAAAAGAAACCGGAAGCCACAATCCTGAGACAAAGTGACGGACCATGTAAAGCCTCAATAGATCAGGCGTGGCAGTGAGCCGGGCGACAGCAGAGCTAATGCGTTGGTGCAGTGCAAAATATCATATATCATTGACTTGAAAATCTTTCGTAGACCAAAATGTACAAAACACGTCTGTGGCGACGTTCCGTACATTAAGAATGTTCATGAAAGCGAATAAGTAAGCGATCCATCATCATGTTTAGTGGAAAAAGTGTACGGTTGGATCCCGTATTCACGACCGCAGTTTCCTAGCAGAATGGATGTAGTGTTTTGCGTTGATTCAGTTGGCTCAGTAGTCGGAGGCTTTGGTTGAAGTTCTCAAAGAAAAACTTAGTGATGTGCGCAGCCACAAAGTATCATTCACCTGGAAGCTTTTTGCATCACTCCTGTAAAACAGCTTCGTGATTTCAACAACTAAATTAATCTCCCGGTGGATTTTAACCCAATCGGATTCTGCATTTAAGCTATCCGTTTTTCTTTTCCCATAGAAACCATTGTGAACACGTTGGTCCCGAGGTAAGCTTAACATCGATTAGGTTGTTATTAGCAGGTTTTTCCTTTTTATAACAAGAGGTGGGTTAAATATGCAAATCCGACAATGTGTTGCTTGACCACTATACCCCTGTTTACACGGATGACGTCACCATGGTTCTTTGTAATCCATTGCTCAGCTCAGCGAACAAACTGGTACCAGTCAGTCAAACTCAAGGTACGAGAGAAAGCATCGTTATCGATTATTCTTTTTATTGCGAATACAGTAAAAAGATGAATCAGATGGTCCAAAGTACAGTGCATTAAAGTGCCCCACTGATAAAAGTGCTCAAACCAATGTTGGGATATTCACGCCGTTTGTCTTGTTTTGCAAATCCTGATGATTGAATATGTCATGCTTCGTTGACTTGTTTCACATCATAGTGAAAAACAACAAAACAGGGCTATTCTGTCGGTAATTTTCTTTCCTATTGTTGTAACCCGCGTAAGAAACAGGATAACACGTTCGGGGCTTGCTGGCTGTAGTGGTGGTACCAAATGCTGCGTAGCGGCGCACATATGCGTTGCCCAGTTTATTATTGCTGCTGGTTTGTTGCCATTCGATAGTCAAATATTGAGAAATCAACAACCGACTGGTTACAGCTTCATGTTAGCAACTGTCTCCGCAGCGTGGTCCTATTTTTACCTCTTGGTCACAGATTTTGTCGCCATAGGACAGAAATCCAACTGGCACTATTGTGTATGTATGTACGTGCGTGTGTATTTGTTGGCGTTATCAGCTAAATTTCAAGATTACGCTGTCCTCTTGTGAATTTGAGGATTTAACCTGACTGCTGTTTTTCGTTTTCGTGGCATGCTGAACATGAGATACGGTATAGAGGATGCGTCCCGCAGCCCACAGACCTACTTTGGAAATAAGATGGATGAAAGGACACATGTTCCTTATGTGCTTAAAAGTTTGGGAATCTAGAGGAACACTGGCAATGGTCGAATGGTTTAGAGCGTTTGTTTACCACTTCAAATCCCACCATCACCGGTTACTTTAGTGGTGGGCAAGAATCCACTGTCATCCGGTTCGTTACCACACCTGACCTATTTGAACCTTATGGGGTTATCCGCTCTAGTGTCCGGGTCTGGTTTCCAGTTATCTCTAACAGTGTGGTGGGCCTTCGTGTCTGTGAAGTATACTCCTTCCATTGTAATTATGTACAGGCATGTTATAAAAAAGAGGAAATACGGAGTTGAGGATTGGTGTTGATTGTGACTCAGGTTGGTGTCGTTCAGTGGCTTCTGACCACAGGTTGGCATTTAGGTCGCATACGTTTCATCACCAGTGAAAGTGACATCATCAGCAAGCAGGTGGCGATCCTCGTGCTTATCTTTATATACATGAGATTTACCTGTTGGTTCGATCTTGACCTTAGCAAGTTACTAATTATAGAAAGTTGACCGTTTGACCTTTCAGGGCAAACTTCTAAATTTAGTAACTTGACTTCCAGTACCGCTCTCTGATTTGGAAAACTCGACCTCTTGGGATCTATCCTGATATATCCGAATATTTGTATAAATAAATATTTATATGAACGCATATATATATATATATATATATATATATATATATAATGTTTATGGGTTTTATTTATTTTTTATTTTTACTCTTATTTCTTGCTTAGATTTTTGATTCATTGAGTCTTCTTGAGGTCAGTTGAGTTCCACGACTATGGGTCGGTAGGATATTCGTTTTCATTTCTTGAGTTAGTTGAATCTCTTGCGTATCAAGAGATCGTAAATGCGATCCAATTCGATGTTTTTATTGATTGAATTTGTTGAAGAATGCCAAGCATCCGAAAACTCCCTTGCATATCTCGTCGTTGCTTGATTCAGAATTTGGATTTCCTCTAGGATGAACGTGTGTACTTCTGGGTACTCGTGGACGGATATTAATGAGAGGATCATGTCTCCTTGTAGTCAGTTCGTGTTTGTGTATTCTCGCGGCAACCTTCCTCCCAGTTTGACCAACATACCATTTGTCACAGTCCTTGCATATCACATTTCTTCGGTTTTGAGTTGCTTTTCCAGTCTTGATACGATTCTTCTCAGGGTGTTGGTCGGTTTATGAAAACCCGTGATGCCTTGTGGTTGGAGGAGCCTTGCGGTAGAAAACCCAATATATATATATATATATATATATATATATATATATATATATATATATATGCGTTTATATAAATGTTTATCTATACAAATATTCGGATATATCAGGATAGATCCCAAGAGGTCGAGTTTTCCAAATCAGAGAGCGGTACTGGAAGTCAAGTTACTAAATTTAGAAGTTTGCCCTGAAAGGTCAAACGGTCAACTTTCTATAATTAGTAACTTGCTAAGGTCAAGATCGAACCAACAGGTAAATCCCATGTATATAAAGATGAGCACGAGGATCGCCACCTGCTTGCTGATGATGTCACCTTCACTGGTGATGAAACGTATGCGACCTAAATGCCAACCTCAGTGATCAGGAGCCACTGGAGTTGAGGCTGTTTCACAATTCAGCATTTCTCGTGAAGGATAAAAAGTCTACATCAGTTGTGCGGCAGGATGGGACGAACACTGTATTGGAGTAACTTGCCGCCTGCATACGGGACAGACGTTTAAAGACAAAAAGAAATTGCGTCACTGAAACAATCTGTTGAGGATGAAATTATTGATAATAGATGTATAAAAGAAAAGGTAAGGTCACTGCAAAGCAGATGTTAACGTTGAACTACTGATCAGATGCATAGCGTTGGGTTGAACACGGCCGATGCTGTGAAACAAGAAGGTCCCTAACGTATTCTGGTCCATTTATTCCGAACAACCGTTAACCATGTGCTGGTTGCACCAATGTTGGTTGCTATCTCTCAGCAGGAACCCGAATAGAAAATCCAACAGTATGAAAAAGTAACGTTAAAGTATTTGGTATCCAGCTAGACAGTTTCATTTGTTAATATTGAAAATAAATTGATCAGTGGTCATGTTGTTTGATTTCTATGCAGTCTTCATAATCTGACACTTGTGGTTTAGCGGAAAAACTATATCGCATACCTCGTTTATGCGGGAGCAGAAAATATTATTGATCATTCCGCTTTCTCCCTCTCCCGATTTTACTTGCCTTGCCGTCAGATTTGGAATGGAAATTGGTGTATGTGAGCAGTGCTTACAATGCGTCACTAGATCAGACGTTGGATTCTATTCTGGTTGGTCCTGTACCCGTCGGCAGACATCAGTTTCTCTTTGAAGTGAGCACCACTAACCGCACTATTTTTACGACTCCCTATACAAATACTTCCTAGATTCTCTTTCGTAAATTATTTAGCAACACGTGATGTACTGTAAAGTCCCTTGGTACCTCAAACGTACAAAACTCACTTGTTCTGTCTGTCAATGATCCGCAAACAGCTCGGTGGAATTTTTATCCTCCTATGCGAAAAACATTTTGAGGAATGAACACAAATTAGTGATCTTCTGGTACAGATCACATTGGTCTGTGTCCGATTCCCAGCCACATACTCACTGTTAAATCAGAGATTTCTTTACATGCAGTCTTTCTTTTGATCAACTGGGCTGAATGGTTTCTTCGAGTTTCGATTTGTTTGTTCATTTTGAAAAGGGGACTATTCGGCTTGTCATTTCGTTATTTATCACATACACATGTCTTCGAGGTTTCGTACTCATCAGGTAAGGAAAAGTGTTACTTTTATAGAACTGCTACATTTTCAAGTTGGGGTGTTTTGCATTACTAACTTTGTAAGTAGGAAATTCTTAATGCTCCTATTAACAAAGTTGAAAAATTGCAACCGCTTTACCTATTTTTTCGTGTTTTTGTGTGTTTTCGATTTGCTTGGAGTCATCATTGATCATTTTTAAGTTTAATTGAAAATTTCGTCTTACAACAGACCTTGTTGACGATGTCAGGATACAGCTCTGTTCAGGGGCATCTAATAAAGTACATAGCTTTTAAAGTGTCGAAACTACCCATCAGTTTTTCCTGCGTTTGATCTACGCTACGTGCCGCGTAGTCAGGTAGAAGTTTTTTTTGGAAAATGCATTTGAAGGCTGTATGACTGGCGTGCACTTGGGAGGTAGAAATACTATTTCTACATTAGACTTTCTGGATGAAGAGCTGCGTTATCCACGAGCAGAATGTTCCGCTTCTCATGATTCGCCCGATTGTTCAAATCTCTCAACCTGGCACGTCACATGACGGAGGTCATCCGGGCGTTTCGTGGTAGGCACTTATTATCCGAACCCCGAGAACAACGTGGATATGAATATTTTCCACGGACAAGTGAAAGCACTTTCTCACCAGGAGCACTGCAACAAAGTAGGGGTGTTATTTTGGCTTTCAAAATTTTTCTAGAAGCCCAGCCATGACGCTCTTCCAATGTGCTTCCGGGCAAGACACTAATACACCGCGGTTTCATCGGCATTGGGAATACCCGATTCCGTGTAATTTTGTTCCAGATCTCGCAAGTCGTTTAAAAATCTATCGATTTTACCATGACTTGCCCCTCTTTGTTCACTAACAATCTAACCAACGACAATGAGATAAAAACTCGTTCACTTTTTAGGATCACAGCCTTCACTTCTTCCAGCAGTTGAACCAGCCTTTCGAAGCTTTGAAATCAGGCCTGCCTCCTGTAAAACCTCCAGTAAAGGGCCTTCCTAAAGTGGCATCAGAGTTCCGGGCCTTTTTACAGATAACACTGCACCATGGGAATTTCTTATATTTCTGCGCATCCTCATAAACCACTGGAAAGCACCACCATTTACATCAAGTTTTTGCTGCATTTTCAAGTGACACTTGTACACTGCTGTCTACACAGACGCTGCAGCCCGACAGAGAACCTACGTCAAAAAATGGAGACAAAACAGGAAATAATGGCAAGAAATTTAATGTGTGGATAGGTTCTCCCACAAGGCCATTGCAGTCTCATTTCCTTTTATGTTTCTCTTTACTTCCTTTTTACTGTATAATAACCGTACAATATTTCAGGAAGGGGGCCGCTATTAACCATAGGCTGCTGGTTGGAGAAAGTGACTGGCAGCAGAAGCGGAATTCGAACGCAGGACAGGAGGGTCTAAAGTCCCCCGTGATGACCGTTTGACCACCGCCGTGGAAGTAAGACTCGACAGAGCACAGGTTTTGAGTGTTATTAGTTCGGCTTTCCAAAAATTCATTCAATGCTCTGGATAAAAGCAGAGGCAAAATCCAGAAGACCTCTGCGGACAGATTTCATGGCAGTGTTGAACCATGCAGTGACGGGATAGGCAAACCGACAAGAAATACATAGGAGTATGGAAATAGAATAAAAGTATAGTACGCATCGTTTTTTTTTTTGTATTTTCTCGTCATATAAGGGATACAGGCTACTGATCACAATTCTGCTTATTTTCCGTGCTGACATCAGAAATCCAAGCTTTCCACGTGCACAAGGGAGTCGGTAATGTATTCATTTAGTCCAAGTTTATGATTGCATGCCACATGCATTCTGGTAACTTCGGTTGTCTGCAACGGTGGTTACTGCACGTGCTTTTCCGTACAAGGACCACGTGTTTGTATTGACGCAGGAGAGAGGGACTTTCACCCTTGGTGCAGAGTATTCTGCCGTCAAACACGTTTGTGGCTTTTGTTAACCAATGGGCGAGTTGGCAAGTGGTAGAGGCCAATACGTAGCGCAGTGTTTTTACCCTGTTGAATATTTCCTTCTAGTTAGCGAGTTCAAATGAAAGCAGTTTGGATACACTTCTAAACCCGGTCATCAGATTGTGGTAAGCCCCCGTGGATATTTCCCCATGGGGAGTCTTTTTATGTGATGTCCATTTCACACTGGCACTGCACCACCTGTTTATCTTTAAACCAGAACGTGTCAGCACGCACGACGTGGAAAAGTATTGATGGCTAGACGTTAATGCATTTGCAAGGAAAATGGTAACGCGTAAATGTTTAATGTTCGTTAGCGCGATGTTGTCGGGAGTGATGGCAGTCGGCCGACGTTTCGGTTACCACGGTTTACAGTCGAATCAACATTAAACACTTACATGCAACATATGAAATGGCGCATCGTTTTCTCGATACATTCCAAACTGATTTTGGCTCCGATACGTTGAAAATAGTAATGTTTGGAAACGCTCACTCGCGCGTCTACTTGCTAACTTAACAGGTAATGTCGTTGGTTGATTTTTGGCCGATTTCGTGGGCTATCCACGCTTGGTCGGTCTTGAATTCGATCGGAACCAACGTATACTATGGTTGGATGGCGCGATCTGACAGGTTCACACTGAATTAGCATGTTCGTTAACGGACCAAGCGAGTGAGTAAATAATATTGATACTCCAGTTGATTCGTCCGGTATAGTACTTGACCCAGAGTCCCTACAGAAAGACGCGAGATTAGTACAAGTTACCACAACAGACATTTTCTGTTACCTTCGTGAGTTTAAATTACCTGTGAACAATAGCATCCATATCCACCAAAGGTGACTGCTCGTGCGTCTTGGGATTCAAATCGACACACACGCACACACCATTTATACCACTTGGCTGTTGTTGCAGTGCAGAATTCGGTAAAGTGAGTTAAAAAGAACCATTTGCAGTGAATTTCCGCCGAGCTTTATGTGTTGGCTGTGGTTTCAAACACGAAAAGCCCACCTAATTGAATAATAGAATTAATACTCAGCATACTGGCTGTTATCCAGCGTATTTGGATGTGTCCAAAACTGTTTCCCACGGGTTAAACTAGATGACTGACGTTCATTATTAAGTTGAATACTTGAGGTTTCAAGTCCGAAAATTGCAAAGCGTTTGACCAGGTCAACCAGACAGGACTTCGACGGTGTATAGTACGGCGAAAATACCCATCCTTTACACGGAGACACCATCACAAATATAATGATGGACTCCTTGAAAAACGCCTTTTCAGTAAGGACCTGTACCAACTGTGCTGTTAGTTGTTAGCATTTTTGTATTTGTTTATTAGGATCATTTAAGCAGTGAAAAATTCAGATTGTAGTCGAGCGATAACACGTGACTAAGCATCTACGTCTCATGTGTTTCTGATGACTCGTAACAATGGCTCCAATTTTTTTAAAGGATGAACAAAGCGTCGTTACTGCATATCAAATTGCTCAGCTTCGTCAGCGTCACTAACGGTTGAATGTGGCCCATATTTATCCTTCTGTCACGCTGGTCGTTAGATTAGCTCAGCCACCGTCTGGGTCATAGGTCATCGTAGTCAGTGAAAGCTAGCCTGCTTTTCTGTCATTATGATCGAACACCGACATGGCCGACCAGCTTTTGGGTGTGTGCGTGTGCGTCAATCTATTTTTAGTGAAAGTTACACTGCTTGGCTTATTAGGGTGTTTCCTGTTTGATTGCCCCAAACTTCAAAGTCGTGGTTCTTGTTTCTCATCCATGATGTCATGGATACATGGGTTTTATCAGTTTCAATGTGTCCATTTTTCGGAATGTGAACAGATTTTGTTAGACTGGAAGCTTTCTCACTGAGCTGGATGGCTTGTGCCCTTTTTAGTCTCGTCGAAATATAAACCGTTTACCACACGTGCACACAAACACAGTAAACACGGCATGACTCGGCCACAAGGGCTCGTTGTATTATTAGGAGAACCGGCAGCCAGTAGGCGGCGAGGATCCGCTCATGGTGAACCATTTCGCGAATAGCGACATTCCCTGTCTCAACAGAAGCAGACATGACATTATTGTGGTGAGAAGTACTGTCACCAAGCACGATAGTGCTCTCTAGAAAAGATATTTTACGCTTCTCACCGCAACTCGCGTTATGTCATTACAGTCTATGACAAAATCCGATTTTTCTCCACAAAAAACTCCATGCTTCAGGGACATTCCGGGCAACCGTTTGTGTGCACGCAACTGCTTTCGAGCAAGCGATGACTGCAGATGAAATAAAATAAGTTAAAAGAGGAGCCGTTTCATTGATTGGTCATCCTTTGTGAAGAAAGAAAGTAGAACAGCAATAACTAGGGTAGTGACTAACTATCTGTGTTTGAGATTGGCAATGCGTTATCGGATGGGACGGTATCGGAAGCGCTTTGGCTGGGATGCGTTTCACGCTTTGTTATTATTTTCCCAAATGTCTGATTTGCACGCAGTTCTCTACGCTCTTGCCGACTCGCGAATCACGAGGTTTTTCTGTGTCTGCCCTTGTTGGATAACCTCTGACTTTTGTAACTTCCCCTTACTTTCTTTATATAGGCTGACGCCCCAGATCCGAAGAAGATCCCTGCGGAAGATGTGGTCGGTGTAACTGTGGTTTTGATCCAAGCTCTGTATCGGAACAAGGAGTTTATTCGTGTCGGTTACTATGTAAACAATGAATACAAGAAGGAAGAATTGAGATTGGAACCACCGAGTGAACCTATCCTAGAGGAGGTCAGTTTGCAACTCTGCGACCTGCTATTTAAACGTCCCAGTCGTGGTGTTTCACTGTTGATAGGAAATAAAACGTAAAACACGGTAGTAAAAGCATCTGAACTATGCTGGATAATAAATCTTCTGTGGTACGTAGTTTCATCGCTTAAAATATTGCATCGCCTTAAAGCTCTGTGAATTACGATGTAATGTTGGTCCTGTCGCGTGCACCTGAATCAAATGGGCTCATGTGGTTCGCAGTCAATCCAACTCTCTAGGTCAAAGTTCTCAGTTCTGCCCAGTCGACCGCTAATGGCTACATTGTCTACGCAATCCACTGCTGTCGTGTACAAGCCTGAAATGAAGTTGAGTCAAGTCAAAATGTGGCTTCATTCATCCTAACGGGCTGGATTTTCAGCACCATGCATATCAACACATTATTCGTCTGGCAAACTTGTTTGCCATTCAAATAATTAAAAAGGATAAAATAGATACTTCGTTCAAGCAGTGGGGACAAGGAAATGATAGCTAAGAGAGTAAAGCAGCTTTTTTGAGTTCATCTAACACCAGTGACAGGTCGTGGAGATACATTGCGAGATAGAGCTGAAGAGATAAATGATGAGTGGTTGTCCGGGAACAGAACAAGTTGTATTTACACTTGGTGGATGAGGAAGAGATACACCTGGTTGAATGCATGTGCAGTGGATGAGTCCAATTCAATAAGATGTTAGTGGAAAGTTTGTCACACGAAAAAAGTGCTTTGTAAGAAAATTGATTACATTAGGGTGGGAGGTACCACTGGGTCGTAATCTAACTCTGATAGACCTTTGCAAAATGATAAGATCTTTCATTCAAAGACCGTAAAAAGATGACAGCAAAACAATAAATGAGATGTGGCATCACAATACTATACAGATCGTAACCTCTTGCAACAGTTGTTGCCGTGGTCGTAAGATGTGAGATTCTCCCACGGTTCCCATGTGTAATTTCTCCCCAGTCGCCCCATTCTTTCACACCTGTCTTTTCACGCTATGTGGTTACACATTCCACACTGTCGTTCACACAACCGACAAGGTTCATTAAGTTGAAGAATGTTGTCAAATTACCAGATTCGTTGCACACTTACTCACTGCTGCACATATGCTCTCCTGAAGTGATATATCGAAAAGAAATTTCCGCATGTAACAAGCTTTTTCATGAATCGATGGGCATATTCTGTAATATACAGAACGTTTAATTAAGTATTGTGGAACGCGTAGAACATGAACCGATAGTCGCCGAATCTTTGTGAATGTATTAAGTATGATCCTTCCAGGGCTGCATTACACCTCGGATATCGCAGTTTTTTTTACTGGACTTACGTTCGCCGGCGTAGTTCATACGCTTCTAAAAATAGGTGGCAATAGATGCAACGTCTCTAGAGTAGTAATGAACAATACATGCGGTTTATCATGGCGTTCTCCATGAATTTTTATGAACGCCATCACGCCGGAATATATTGTCTGCTCATCCTAAATCACTTACTCATAAGCTTAAATAATTGGGCATCAAACCTCACCTTCCTGGTTTATAACTTTCAAACAGCGTCCAGGTTGGTGTTGGGTTAAACTAGTCCCGTTAGAACGCTGCATTTCAAAGCGCTAAGACGCTATTTTCCTCTTCCTTTTTCATGTTCTTGATTGTTTTGATTCCTGATTAACGTGACAGACAACGGTCGTTATACTTATCTCAGGATACTATTTTTGGCACCCAAATTTCTAAGTTCTGTATGGGGTGGCGCCCATCGTATTTTGGAACGCTTAGGAGCGTGTTCAACTGGCGCTAAGCTCCGGTATTGTAACGGTTAGCAGGAAAAATCGGTAACTTTCTACCTTAGGTCCATCCAACTTTATGACCGATATCGTGGCCCATATCAATCCAGTGCCCGCGGATAAGCTACAGTCTCTGTTTTACTTTACCCCAAAATCGAACGACGGTGCCGTGTTTGGCAATTTGGTCATTTATGTCTGATGTGCTTGAAGAATGAGTGTAACAGGTGTAAGTTTTCATTTCTTAATCTTTGACAAACTTTGGATGGATTGCACAAATCTTGCACGTTAATTTCAAAAACCTCAAGTATTCCCCCGCAGCACGCAGGGGGAAAGCCCGATAACCACAAAAAATCACTGCACAATCGGAACGAGTAGCCTTAACTAAAAAACTTTACGATGTTGTACCAAACTGGGTCTCCAGTGAATTAGGCGCGGTAACGACTCAGACAGTCGCGGAAATCTCTATCAACTGGCGACGAAGGGGTTTCGAGTTTGCTCGCCCAGGTTCGTACAAGCAGGTGTCGTATTCTCTGTCATCATCAGTCAAGCATACTCGTGATAATACTTATATGCATCAGTTACTTTAGAATAAAATGTAAAGTTCTTCGCAGACTCCCGGTGAAGAATCTGTTATATCAGCAGACACAATGGGTTACGGTAATGCCTCGCGCTAGTCTACTTTCTTTCTATCCAGCCACTGTATCACTTGCGTTTTCTGCACATCTTATTCCCACTGAAATATAGCAATCAGCATCAGAACAGTAGGGTGGGCAGTTGATAATTGACCAAAACACTGTGGAACAGATTCGTTTTCAGCTTGGTGTATGCTTTCTGCAATCGGGTCTTATGCTGATGATAACCATGATACAGTGGTAGATGACGTCCCTCGAGATCTTTTTCTGTACGTTGAAGATGGAAGTGTGCCGTACAATTTTATTTCAGAACCGTCTTATTTTCCTACTTCTTTCTTTCTCATCACTATCAGCTCGAACGGCATATTATTGCGTCAGATCCTCGTGTGACCCGATTTCCCATTGATTGGGGTGATGGTTTATTGGACGGATGTCCTGAACCGGAACAATCCGAAGAGCCGGATATGGATGAACAGGTATTGCCAAGCAACGAAGCGGTCGTCGGTGGTGTTGAGGAGGACGAAGAAGATGAGGATCCAGAAGAAGAAGAAGAAATTGAAGAAGAGGAAGAGGCCAGCGAAAACGTGCCGGAGGAGGGAAGCACTGTCAGTAGCAATGCAGTGCCTGTGAACAAATGCGACCAGCTGATTCTTGGGATTTCAGGGTCCGCCACGAGTGAACCACTACATCAGGTTCAGTCCACAGCGATCTCCATGGATAGTTCTTGATCGGTCGCACTATGTCCGTTTCGGATACAGTCGCGGCCTACTCCATCTGCGTTTGCTACTGTGCAGAACTCCGTCGTGAATTATCCGGAAGCTGTCCGTGTGTCTTATGAGAGTTAAACACAATAGCCTTGTACGTGTATTGTTCCATTTTCGCCAATCCAAGCATTTCTGTTGTCCATACTGTACACTTTTCTATATTGTCATCCTCATTTTCTCGACACCTCTATCCCGGCGGTATCGTGACCTCGCTCGTCCATAAAACTTTTTTTATAAAAGTGTATGTATTACTCAGATTTTGTGACACCAGATAATCACGTTATGTATTTTACTATTTTGTCAATGCCAGCTGATTCACAATAATCTATTCAGATGAGCAGAGTTTCTGATTTTTTGTACCCCCCAGAAAAAGAGATAATTGAACATCGTCTATTTAGCCTCGATGGCATCATGACTGATAGTTACCAAAAAGTACACAGTCACATAGACTGCCATGAGTTATGTGAGTTCTCCACCAGTTCAAGTCTCCAGGATATCATTGCCATGTTGTCTCCGGACTTCCGCGGTTAGGGTTAAATCACTTTGCTAGGGTGTCATGAGATCCATGCTAAAAACAGTGTCGACTGCAGATATGTCTCAAGTTGTTCAGTCGATACTAGACATGCATCCAATGTTGAGTAGCTATCAGGTAGGCATTACTTGGCTACTGGTTCACCTCGCACGTCGGCGTGCCTCAGCAACTGATCTACCATTGGACCAAACACTGGCAAATGGGGCATATATGAGCTATAGGCTGTTCACTGTGCACCGTAAATGTTTTGACTTCTAGTAGTAGGCTGTTGATTTAATGGGTCAGCTTGTTCCGTCTCTAGCTTGCGGGAGGTTTTCACAACAGCGGGTTGTACTCACGTCCGTCCGATGGAACACTTCTGAGCCTTCACAGCGTTGAACTCAGATTAAGTATGTTGTTCTTTGGTACAGCTGGCCTTTATCAGTTGAAGACTTTTTTTGTTTTTGTTGACTTCTTGTCTTTGCTCGCGCCAACACTAAAGATATTCATATCGCAAAGCTATTCCAGGCGATATTCAACAATTTGCTTTCCAGACAGAACCTTCCATGCGACCACGTGCACAGGATCCACGGGAACACTGGTAACAAATCGTGAAAGCCTTATATGCTACTGCTAACGCGACCCAATACTTCGGTTCATGGAGGCCTCGCAAATGATAGACATCTTTGAAATTGGTTGTTATTTTAGATGCTCACAGACCTGTCCCTCAGGGCACATTCAGTAAGGTGTGCAAAGCCCTGTCGTATCAAATGACTAGGAGTTTGATAAATGACCACTAGCAGTGGTGGACTGCAAAATGGAGGAGGCTGCGGCTACTGTGATTATTTGCAACCTTTACCGTTTGATTAGTAGTGCCGTTCCTCAGAAGCCCTATGAAAGTGAGGCACTCAAAGTGTCCGATGGCTTACTGAGTTCCTCTCAGGAACGATAAGCTGAGAAATTCAGTTCTCCCGATTTTACCTGCAAAGAAAAGGATACAAAGGGATCTCACTCCTTGATCAATGGTGGGTTATATCCTTGGAATGAGTTATCTGGAAAGTTACTGAGCTGCTGGCCCGGACGGTTCGTCCAACCCTCCAAAAGGATTTTGGTAGGGCTTTTGTATCGGAGTTAACAAAGCTCCTCTGTCTAATCTGAGAAAGTAAACAGCTTACCAACAGGTGTGTCATTGGTTGGTAGTGCCGATTAACAAGAAAGGTGTCAGGTCCTACGAAAAAGTTAGCGCATACCCATAGCTTCTCTAGACGCAGAATCTTTGTTTTTATTGATCCGAAAACGAACTTCGTTTCGGTCCACTCCGTCCGTCAGCGGGTAATGACTGAAATTCAAATGGATTGGTTCTAGCGGTACTGCATTACAGCTCACGTTTACCATCATTATCATCAAAGTCAGTCTGCGGCCGCAATGTGATTTGACGTGCTATATCCACTTGGAACGTAAAAGTTGACTGAGAGGCCTGCCTCCGATTACTGTTCGTGTTATTGATCAACCAAAAGGAAGTTACTGAGGCTGTTAGCTTGGATCACGACAAGATCGGGTGCACGTGCGTCATTGTGGCCGCACAGTATGCACAGACTACTAGCGCGTGGTGCGGTCACCGACGCTAGATGAATGACAGTGCTTGACACTCCGCGCTTCAGACCAGTCAGAATTACGTCTCAGCCGATCGGGTGGAGCTTCAGGATATTTTTTGCGTTTCCGAAATAATTTTTGAAATGGTATAGAAGTCTAATAGAAACAGCGAACCGCCTATACCGCGGTCAATCGGAGAGTACCGATTACAAGTGGTGAATGTTTCCTTCAGTAAACCTGAGCGGGCTGGCTGTTTGGGACATGAGTCCAGCCCTTGAACGGAACGAACTCTTTCATTGTTCACTAAGAGGCGTTATGTTCATAACTGACAAGAACAGTCAATCATTGACATGGAACATAAGTTGCCCGGTTTATTGGGATCTTGTGTGGTTCTCCACTCCACGTCTCGGCGTCACGGTTGCTGATTATCTTTGATAATGTTGTAGGATTTGAGCACCCGGGATATGTCCCTCAAAGTGCAATCATGCACAAGTGTGGAATAAAAAGATTTTATAATAACTCCGTTGAGCAACCATGCCTTCGTGGGTAAAGGGTAATCACTGCTTTATAGTGATTTAGTGTTTTGATTTTGGCCCTTTGGTTTCTATGACAACCTTCAGGAGCTGAAGAGGGACAGAGGAGAGTGTGAATTTGATCTATGTTGTACGAAATTGACGCACGTGCTAACATGACGTTGCAGATACCTTTGCAATCCGTAACTGGTAGAGAATTCGAGATCACAGTGAAGCCCAACAGGTTATCACTGAGGTCCAAAACAAGTGCGACTCCAAAGCGGTTTGTGAGTCCCGACCGCTCATTTGTGCGTGCCTTGACCTCTTGTATACAACGAAATGAAGATAGGCCAAGACAGACAGTAGTCGAAAAGAAGCCCGTATTTGTCCGTTTGCCATTCAAAGGAGATACGGAAACTGAAGTTATTCAACGAAGACTAACAGGAGCAGTCAATAGAACATTCTACGCTGCACAACTACAAATATGTTCGAGTCTAAACCGATCGTGTGTTTTCGACTGAAGGATAAAGTGCCAGATTTTGCAGCATCTTTTTGTGTATTCATTCACCTGTTCCTGTGGAACTAGGTACGTTGGCTGCACGACCAGGCGCTTATCCGAACGTGTTCGTGAACACCACGCGGCTTGGTTGAACACTGGAGCAATTAAGACAATTACGAGTGCGGTGTGCTCACACCTTGTTGAGTCAAACCATTCCGTAGAGGTGATAAACGCTTTTCGCACAATTTACAAAGTCCGGGGCAAGCAATCAAGACTTGTCAAGTGTCGCATCTTGGTCACAGCCGAAGCCGTGAGCATTCGACTCTACAATCCTCCCCTGTGCGCTCAGAAGCAATTTGTGCAAGCACTTAAACTTCCATGGCCCACTTCTTGTTCCCGAACACGTGTGCAACCACTCGAACATTCTTCGCTGTGATCAATTTCACATGCACACACACACACACACACACACACGTGCACAGACAGATTTGGATGATCATCCCCTTTGTTGGTTTGAGTCATTTAATGTTATGTATTGGTATGAGTACGAATAACTGAAAACGAGCTTGTTCACTACGCTGTTTTGTTCTCTTGTATACACTCAGCCGTGAGTGGTGGGCGAGATTGAGTTCACGTAATCCGAGGCTTGGTACAGGTGTATGTCTATGGTGTGTCTGATAGGAATAGCACCTCTGAAATGGTTGACTGTCGTGTCCCTTGAGGCGTTCTTCATCTCCTAGGTCTCTATCATTTACCCAGATCTCACCTTTGGCTCCACGGAGCTGAAGCATGTATCAACGGCCACACTCCAGAAAGCCGTTCAACAGGCAAGCTAAACCAGGTTGAGGGTAACCGACGTCAAAAAATCTCAGTGAGACGGTTTTCGGTGTACGAAGACAGTTACCCCTGAATGAGCGGCCAAGATTTATTTCATTATCCAACGAATGTGAAGGAAACCTCTCGAACTAAGAGGGCTGCATAGACCTCTGGGCTGAATTCAATTCAATCGAATGGCGAAAGAGCAACTAGGGAGACACCGGCAACTATGCAGCAGCACGTTGCTGTCTTGCAGCCCGCACGTGGTCGATCGAAGGGCTAGAGCTGTACCCTACAAAAAAGCCGTGAAGCTGAGGACGTCTCGTAAATTGTTGGGGGATACTACTTTTCCCCTACAATTCAATTTCGTAGATATTAGTAAGATAAGTTTTTCTGTTCAAAAAATTTGAACTATGGAAAAATTCAACATTCCTACCTTTAGAAAACGGTATGGGGCAACCACAGATCTGTCTCTTCGGTACTTCTCATCAGACTAATACGGTACACGTGCGATGTTTCGCCATTGTTCACAAACGTGCCTCTATCAGAAGCCATAAACTATATTTGTGACTACATGTCCGCAGAAGACATCACCATAGGTACACCCATGGAAAACTGCAAAGAACTTCTCAGATTCTGCACTTCAAATGTACAGTTCCCATTCGACGGTAATATCTGCAGGCAAAAATATGGCATAGCAATGGGATCCCCACTTGGTCCTTTGCTTGTCAATTTATTCATGGCGAAAGTTGAAAACAATACATTGAATTCAACCACCAGCTGCTTCTCGATGTATAAAAGATATGTCGATGATATTTTCTGCCTAGTATCATGAGAATATAGTGTACATGAGTTGCTACAGACGTTCAATGAGTCGCATCCGAATCAAAAATTCACGACAGAACTCGAAGAGAATGAATCACTACCTTTCCTACATGTTCTGAAAAGAAGCTCGAATCGATCGATCGATCGAGCAGAATATCTACCACAAACTAACCTGGCAGGGATAGTATACCCATTTTCATTTATAGCAATGTCTTATCTACAGAGCGCGTCAGGTATGCTCTGAGAAGCGATGGAAACGAGATGTCATACATTCCTAGGAAATGGGTATTCAGAGGATTTCCTCCGACAAAATATGGACGTTGTCTCTCATCCGAAACGCCCAAATATCTCGGAAAAGCCCATTTACATAAACGTGGATTCTAAGGGAGACGTGAAATCTGAAACGCTGAGCCGTGGACTGTCGCATGCTGTAGCAAATACATCCAACACCGCGAAACTGAGGATCTCGTTCTACACCAGTCCCTACTTGCGATTGAGACTCAAAGACAGACTATCAAACCATTGGATCTCATTTTGTGTATATTCTTGTTCATGTTCCTGTGAAGCGGAATACGTGGGAAGAACTACTAGGCGTATGTTTGAGTGAGTTCGAGAGTATTGCCCTAGGTGGATAGCGAATGGGATCTACAAAACCGTAACCAGTTCGATCGATACGGGATAACAGGCACCGCGAGACGGAATGTTCAAGGTCATCTATCGAGTATCACAAAGCCAATCTAAAGGGGTTAGACAACAAATCCAATTCACAACCGAGGCGACTGCGATCAGGTTGCATCGACCAATCTTGTGTTCGCAAAATCTGTTTGCTGAGGCACTGTCTCTTTCCTGGCCAGAGGTCGGCAAAATGGTGAGACGGACACATGTAGTTAACGAAACCAGTGAATGAACCGTCCACACGAATGCATTATCGTCAGTTTGACATTTGCTATTGTGAATTTCTGTGAACACTTTGGACTATTTACAAACTTCACCAATGTTACAAGAAACCCCGTACATGTACTGTATTGGCCTAATTTAAAGTACCGAAAAGGTAGACTTGTGTTTGTCACCCACCGTTTCCTAAAAATTTGACCATGGAAATACTTCAGGATTCTTACTTTTGCCAAAAATTCAAATCTTTTCCCGCCGTTGTAAGATTTATTTCGCTCCCCATATCGTTTTACTGTTGTTCCATCGTATTTTTCTCATCTTTCATCGGTCTAAATGAGCATTTTCACATGGTTATCTGCAAACACTACGTAAGCGATGGTAATAAAAGCCGTTTTGTATTGTTATCTGATCGGCGATAGACATTTGGTCGTGCCATTGTTCGTCTTTTCTCTAGTTATTGGACGGACTTGTCATATTATGGGCCGCGTTTTCGAGTTTGTTCGTTCGTGAATCATTCTGTTGTGCAACTACGGGTCTAGGGAGCCAGTCAGATTCTACTATTGGTGTCATCAGTGTCAAGTGCCTTACCCGTACAAGAAAGCAGGTGCATTGTGAATCCTGTGTTGTGTTATCTGTGTGGCATGAGCTTGCCAATCCGATTTGTGTTATCCAGTCTCGTTGGTTCGAGACTTCAGTATGTTGATTACGTGTGTGTGTGTGTGTGTGTGTGTGTGTATGTGTGTGTGTGTGTGTGTGTGTGTGTGTGTGATCTGCCAACACAACACGTACCAAGCATCCATGAAAGTTTATGATCATGTCATCATGAAGCCGGCATATCCTCTCCAATGAGCACACCGTACGACTAGACCCACCGGCACTTTAGTTTGAGCACCTGTGAGCCTTACACAAAAGCGGTGCCTCGGGCGTGTTGACTGGCCTTGCACAGATGGCTGGGTCAGCTGAATTTGATGGTCAGTATATGACCCATTATATGAGTGTAAATAAAAAGCGAGTTTCAGCTGGGCACCATTTATACCTTAATGGTCCCGTCCCCGTCTGGAAAAATCTACGACCCTGCATAACCCGCTGGGTTAGGATTATTTGTTCGATCGAACCACTAGAAGTAGAGCTGTATGAGGCAACCAACACATTTCGAGAGAGCCAACATCGTAACAGATTCGCTGATCTGTACCTGCGTCAAAAACTGTGGAGAAGGGACAGTTAACCGTCCTTTTCTTTGTGAAGGACGGTTCTTCTGATCTTTTTGAGAAACGGAGTTTTTCCATCAAGCCTTAATCGCTGTTGTCGAAATAAGAATGTCCCATTTAAACTACTCAGTCATTCACCAACGACTCAAAGATCGGCTGCCACTACTACTCCACTTATGTGCGTTTACCAGTCCACCTGCTCCTATAAACCCGGACACTAGTCGGCAGCTGACCACGATAATACAGGAACACCACTAATCATAGTTGAATATAGGAGCAACGAAGATCATGCAAATCTTCATGGTGGGACACTGCCAACATAGGACAACTAGTGGACATTCAGAGTCGTCCATCGAGCCCTTACCATTCATTCGAACCAGTTCGGAGGCGTCTAATTGCGCATATCTGGGATAGTGGCCATGTAATCCCACCATCTCGACCTACGCAAACAGTGGAATAATTTGTCCAGTGGCCTGGGTCAAGATCACCGTCATAGCGTTGTAAAATGGAGTGGGTTGGAGAAAGGGTCTCCATTGTCTGATTGTGGTAGATAGAGTTCAACTACCGATGTCATTCTTGATGATCGATGGTGGGTTTTCGGGGTTTGGTCGGCGATCCATGGCTTCCGGCTTCGTACCATTGTCTTCTGGGTATCTAGCATTCATGACCCAAAAATGTTTGCTCTACAGGGATTTTGTAAGATGAAATTAGTTTTGTTCGACCTACCCTGAACAGTTTATTCAAAGGAAGGGTACTACATATGACTGGGGAACGGTTTCACCTAATACCAAAGAAAGAAATTTTCCTGAAAGTATGTTGAAAGCGGATACGCACGCAGAGCGATTGACCAAAACACTCAGGGCTGCTGTAAGTACAACGTTCCCAGCCGCAAAACTGAAATGCTTGTTCTGTGCCTCTCCGTTGATCCACAGGCATGCAAATTACAAGCTGACCTCCATGGTCATTTCTTCGTTCAGGTGTGAATGTGGTGCGTCTTGCATAGGTCGCAGAACTAGGCGTTAGTTCCAACACATCAGCGATAGCTGAGCCACCGTAAGGCCGGTGCCATTACTGGCTCTATCTTGGGCCACTTGGTGGTCACATGATCGGTCCAGGCAACTCATTCAAAGGTACACTGGGTCTCACCTAATCAATCAAAACTTCGGGCCCTAGTGACGGGAGAAGTAATCACCATTCGCCTGCAAGCCGTGAGCTATGTGCACAAGGGCAACTAATTCAGGCTATTCAGCTACCCTGGGCAAGACCAGAAGGCACAGATCGCCGAGTGAACCCAGAAAACCCGCCATCGACTATCAAGAGTAACGGTTTGAGCTGAATCCTATCGACCACACTCAGACAGCAAGGACTCTTCATCCCCACGCCCCCTCTCATTTTACAAAGCTATGACAATAACATTTACCCCGGTCAGTGAGCAGCGCATTCCACTGTCATCATACTCATGTAAATTGCAAGAGCACGTATGGGATTTATTGAACTTTTGTTCTCCTACGTGTTGTTCTCAATGTGATGTGATCACGAATACACAGACATAGTGATCCTTATCCTACTCCGATAATCACTCTCTCTCCTCTAGTTCCGCCCCCGGCTAGTTGAGCTAACTGTCTCAGTTGCCAGTCGTTTAACTCTAAAGTTAAGTATCACGTCGAACTACTCGATTGAGTTATTTCTTCTTAGGTGAACTTCTGGAATCGATGGCATCCTTTATTTTGTAGTGAAGATTCGGATGAACCTAGTTCCGTGTTTATAACCGAATCTGAATCTTGTGGATCCCAATCAGGATACCTGAAAAAGTCTAAGAAGTAGCCGAGATAGTTGTCTAACAGGCTGGTCAACCTTAGGTGCGTTCCAGCTCTCGCACCGTAGAATCCTGTGACCCTGTGTCCTAATCTGCTAGCAAAGGCAGGCTGCGTGTTGGCGGTGGATAAGTCAATACCCCCACAATCTAGTGATCACCACTGAAGACTTGAAAATATTCTGAGTTTATTGATCAGGAAGTCAGTGTAAAGTTATGAACAAAAATTATCAAGAAATGAGAAGGCGAAGGTTCTATCAATGATTTCTGAGTCAAATTCAACGCAGACTTCTGACGAAACATTTTGGCGTTTTGCGGAAAACCATACAGAATGTGCTCGCAAACTAGATGCTGGTTCACAATCGTTTCTGTGTAGACCACAGTCTACAAATATATATCAGAAAGCAGACAGATCTCGTTCGTGTTAGTCAGGTAAAAGTAGACAAGCAAAACGTGAATGAATCAGCCAGGAAAGCCACAAGCCAGCAGAATATCTAATCTCATAAAATTGAGTCTGGCATCGGTGAGCAATCGACCAATCAGCCCGACTCTGGTCTGATGAGCCCCAATCGGTAAAGCGTTGTCGCCGGCGCTGAACGTGGTCAAGAGCAGGGGACTAAAGCCCATCGAAGAAGGCCGGTAATCAGCTTTAGAAAACATACCAATTATGATCAAAATCGGATAGTCGTGCAAAAGCATGAGTGAACGAAAAGCGAATCGTGGAGTCAAGTGGAATTGGGTATGGATACACTGAAGTTGGACCTGCGAAGTCGTTGGTGGATTGATGGGGAGAACGGTTTGTAACCGTAGGGGTACCGCAAAGCTGCGTGTGTGTACATAAACGGCAGTGAATACTGTAATACCAGTCCCCTGCAGATTCACAATGAGGGGAGATCGTGTCAGATCCATGCATCAGAGTGTGCTGCGGCCAACGAAGTGTAGGTGGATATTAAGAACCTCGACTACTAATTCCTTGAATCGGCTAGCATTTTCCAGCAGACTCGCATAGTGACTGGCCCGCATTTCGTTTTGTATTCAGTTTTTGACTACCAGACAACCACTGTGTTGCTAAATTCACAGCACATTCCAGTGGTTAAAGCTAAGCAGTCTTTGTTGTCTCGATTTCTGTGTATAGAATAATACCATTTGATGTCGTTTGTCCTTACTGTTCGCCTCGTTGGGAAACGCCTGACGAGGCTGGATGATGAATAAAATCATAAAAGGGACTTTGTGCATTTGGTTTTAAAATGATGCTCTATTATGTACACACAAACAAAAAACACGACTTGCAATCGTGTAGGCTTGCATATAAATGTTCAATGTTCGGTAACAGCTTTGCCGAAAATGATGGTTGTCAGTCAGTGCTTCAGTTGCCGCGGGTAACCCGTCTCAAGATCGGTTCACAATCGACTTACGGTCGTAGCCCTGCTGATATCGCATTTGCTTATTCAGGTTTATGAAGCAGGCCTTCCGATTAAGACAACACAAATGCTTTTTCCATTGCACGTTACCAAATTTTAGACTATCAGTTTGTGTGATACGGCTAGTTAGTTTCTCACTTCTTGTTGCTGTTTTTTATGAGTCTGATTCAATTTGGTGGTTGCAGTCGGTGATGTTCGATTGGTTCTGGTCTGTGACGGACGGGTTCGAGTTGAGAGATTCGAACTTCGTAATAGACGACCATCTCGGATGGCGGGTAGTATCCCTCTTTTATCCAGGTAGTTTATATTTCAGCTTCGAGTTCACCTGATATTGCAGCGGATCTCAATATTAATCGGCATGCCTTTCCCACTGCAATGAGTGATAGTAGACAAGAAAGAAAAACCTTGAATCGGAAAAACAGGCATTCAAATTGCTTACGGTTCATCGGGATTCATGTGAATTCGTTTCAAGCCACACATGTTCCAGGTTAAGTGGATTTATACCCCAAGATAACGTGACCAGTTCCATTCGGAGACAATAACAGTTTGTAGAATTACTAGTTAAAAAGTTGAATAGGAGAAGTAATACAGTGGAATTGTGGTGATTACCAGCTTCAATAACAAACCAAGTTGAAGCGTTTTTATATTGATGGCTAAGCAAAACCGGTTTTGATGTAGTCGAGGAGAACCACATAAAAAATCAAGAGTGCGTCTCAATGGTTTGAGCCAGCAACAGTCTGACTTGTACTTCCGTTCACATGATTTTTTGGACGTAGCTCAATCTCGTGGGCTACCTATGCTTAACCGGGCATGCGCGTTGGCCTGGCGGTAACATAAGACACGTAGTCGGATTGGCAAATTGTGTAGCGCACTAGGTTAGCAAACTTAACAACTCACGAGCTTGGTCGATACCTGCAATGAAAGTTGGCCCAATGCTTCGAGAAAGACAGAAGTCAAAAGACGCGAAAACTTTATCGAGAATCGAAAACGAGATGAGATAATTTGATATGCAGTTCATGCGACACTGTAAGCTACAGATTTGCGACCACCGTCAGTAAGAAGCTTGAGACAATCAAACCCATCGTTACCAGGAGCAACAAAAGATAGACGTAATTGACTGACTTGTGATGCACCAACAGCTGCACTTAGTCATACCTATATATATACAAATGGGTTCCATTGCAAATTTCCGCAGCCTTGATCATCTGGTTATTCTGCGTTCGCAGTCCTGGGTCTGAAATATTTCAATACGTCCTGTCGGTTTAAGCATTTATAATTGCACAGTTAGCGTCGCTCCATGTACTATTCAGTATGTGAAAGCTGGACGTATATGCCAGTGAGTCAATATTGATGACTAGATCATACGATTCCAGATTTAGTGCAGTATACGAAATGACGTGAAGAAAGAGAACCAGATAGAGATTTTATTGACTGTAGACGGCCATTGATTGTATCCGCTCTTGAAAAATCTTGCTTCCAGCCTCAGTTCTGTTTGAAGATTTGAAGGTTCTGTTGCTAGACCGGGTAGTTCAGATTAATTTCCAGGAGACTGTGCCAGATTCTATTCTTTGCTTTGTACTTCGAGTATAAGACTGCGGTAATTCATCCCTATGCCACAGGTGTAGACTGCAAACACCAACTTTGCAAATCAGTTGGAGACTCAACTGAGGAGCCGATTGATTGCTGGTGTGGATCATTCGGACTTACAGAACCAGTATCAGTTGAGACAAGACTTTGCGTTTTTTGAAGCTTGGTTCACATACGAACAGTCTAATGATGTCTCCTAATCAATGAAAGGTCATTCAGTTGAGGGCAATTAAAAAGCTCAATTTCGTACGCCATGCAGTTCACAATGCAGACCACAGACGAAACCAGCAACCGAGAAAGCATGTGAACGTAAACCAACGCACTTGAATCGTTCCTTCTGCGGAGAATTCCAGCTCCGACCCCCCTGCCGCTTCTGCAAAGCCGTGTGCTACTTCTATGGAAAGACTGGCCATATCCGCGAGGTCTTTTGTCAATCCCGATCCGTTGTGGTGAACGTTACCCCTGATAATGTACACTCTGAAGACCGCGAGCGATTTCAACCACTTCATGCACAAAACAGTTCAATTCCAATGTGGTTTGCGGTATCAATTTACGATGAATACTGGGAGCTGCGATTCCATCATTTTCAAAGCCGTGTTCCAGTTGATCCAGTTTAGTGTGCCCATCCATCCCACTGGTGTTGCCGGTCTTCTTACACTGCCGGACGAAGCCACACTGGTGACTCAGTTGAATAGCGAGTATGTCCCTGTTCGACACTTGATTTTAAGTAATAATTCATCCATCCTGGGAAGTAAAACTGCTGCCTGGCTGTGACTACGTAGAAACACTTCAGACAACATCGGAGACTCAGGTACATCACTTTATTCTCCAGGAGTTAATCGCGCAGTGGTGGTTTAACCAGAAAAACTTGGAAGTTTTCAGTGATCCAGTATTTCTGAAACGAAGAGTATCATCATACCGACAGCGAAAGGGAGTTCTCGGGGCACTTGCTAAGATAGAACAAGACGATATGATTGCACGTGTAGCCTCATCCACGAGGGTGACTCCGATCGTCGTGGTGATGGAGAATGGTGTAAAGACACCCCGAATTTGCAGTGATTACCGGCTGAATCAGAATCCCCTGTTGAGGAGGTACACAGTGACTACAGTGAGGCCGGAGGACTTCGTGAAATGCGTGCTCGTTATCAAGTACTTCCCAGGAATTGACCTGGATCATGCATATTTGCAAATACCGCAGCACAGAGAATCGAGACCAATAACATGTGTAAACAGCTCATGAGGCACGTTGCAGTAAGAGTTCTTGCCATTCGGACTGCATGTGTTTTTCGGGATATTTTAAGCTGTAATTAGCGAGCTGATCCATGGTACCAGGATGAGGAGCCTATTTTCGGATTTACAAAGGAAGAGCATGACGCCGATTACAACAATTGCTGGAGAGGATCAGGGAACGAAACGTATCGATTAAAGACGCAAAGTGCAAGTTCGGTGTCATCAAGTTGGATATCCTTGTTTTCACGGTTGACACGAATGGATGTCAGAAGGACTTAGGTTGTTTCAGACACTTGGTCTGCATGGGGCTGTAAAGCATGTGTTGATTTTTAAACCATGCATGGCTACCTCGGTCCGGAAGTTCTACAGATTTGAATTTTTCTCGTCCCTGCTGCACCATCCACGTTCGTTTGCTTCGTACGTGCATTGATCCGTAGTCAGCTGACTCTACTGTCGCACACACACGCACGTACAATCCTTTCATGTATGCTTGATCGTTCAATTTTCTAGTAAACGCGTTTGCAGTCACAGCACGTCTGCCTTTTCACCACAAATTTGTGAGCTCGCGTTTCTGCTTCTGGGTATGTTGGTCCCCACCCATCATTCACATATCATGCCATTACCTTCTGTGCACCATTCTCATCCCACATGGATTCCAAAGGTACCAAAATCAACCAAAACACCCTGGAAGCTTCAGTCATTGGAGTAGGATGAATGTCCGATCATGGGCATTTCCCATATTTTCTGTGGTAGAGAGAGGAGGTATTCCCAGACGTAGAAATAAGTACCGATTGTATTTTGGGTGATGCTTCGTCTACATAAATAAGTATTTGGACAGAATTTTACAATTGCCAAAGGTCACCAACCCCTTCGGCTCCTACTCAGCCCAAGCAAGTCAGTTGCCAAGTTCACGACTGCCATGAATCATTGGTGCAGCCTTATCCTGGCTGCTTACTACTAAAATATACAGGGTCATCCCGACAAGATGAATCCCCAGGACGACTACTTATTGAGATACTCGCACTTTGCAGCCGTTGAACAGTGTCACGGCTACTACCAAGTCAAAGAAAGGACTAGGAAAATACATCTAACGATTGTACTTGTCCACAGCTTTTTCCTATCATTAAATGAACTCGTTTAGTGTTACGTAATCTGCACCGCCCTAATTACTTATAGGTATTAGAGGATGGCACCATCTTCAGCTAGATTTAATCCAATCCTAGGATCAACACGTTTGGACCTTACTGCTATTTCAGTCTCTCCCGCCAGAACTATCACTTTCTCATGTCGATCCGCGTCGATACTGTTCAAAAGCGAGGATTCACCCGCAGATTGTCATTCCGTTGGTGTTACTCCACCTTTATTCACGTACTTTATTCGGTCTTGGTCACAACAAACGATGGTTACCAGGGTTCTCCCAAGTATTATTTTCACTTTCCTGGCCGTCTCGATCCGCCCTACTTTTTCGTCCCTCACGTAGTCAGCCAGGTGCACAACTTGTCCCTTTTTAGAGGCAAATGAACTGTCGTTTAATTTATCCGTCATAGGAGCCGTCCATCTTCATACAATACCACCCTACAGGCTTTCACGCAAACTTTCAGTGAAGATTAGATGACGTTTCACCAGTCCTATTCAAGTCACCACTACCTGAATAATTGACTTAACTTCATCTTGTTTTTGTTTTTAACATGATCCAAATGGATCGTGAAAGATATATAGATTGAGTTGATATACGTGGGACATGCGTCGCTTGCAGTCAGTGAACATGTAAGTTGACGTCTGTCTTATATTGCCCCACTAAGGTGAGAATGCTAAGTCAACCGTAAATATTTTCGTTTTATTGTCTTCAAACGCAGTGCCTACACAGAGCGTTTATTCTTGTATCCAATCCCTGAGCGAAACTTGGTTCGACTGGCGCGGGCGACCAAGCCTTCTCGTGGGCTGGTATTGAAACTAGATATCGCTTGACAGGATTCGTCTCTTATTCTATCGATTCACACCAATCGACTGTCAATCCTGTCGCTCGTGTTTCTGTAGTCTCAAGCCTTGGGCTCGGTACGGAACAGGCTCTGCTTGCGTATCCCATGACCCACCCTAGTGGTGTTGGATTACTGGTTAGGAAAAGCCGCGTGTTCACCATGGCTAAGCCAATGCCCCCACCAAATTTAGGATCACCAGATTTCGTGATCCGTGTGGATTTGCGTCCACTGCTCGGTTCGGTACGAGCAGTGTTTCATTATTGTTCCCTTCCAGCCTGGACTGATTGGTTTGCCCTCCAAATTCCACGGCCTACGTTCACACCGTCACACATAAACACCATTATCAGATATTCAGTGATAAAGCGTACTGCTACTATGATAAATTCCTTTGAGCTATTCCATCTCGTGCAACTCACCGGTAGGGAACCATTAGTTGTCAGTGCAATGATCGGGAAGCTGATGGTACACCATTCACCATCAGCAGTGGCTTCTCGAAGGCTGGCCGGAGCACTTTACGGCAATTTAGCTGACCTCCCGTGTCACGCTCACACAGCTATTCCAGCATCTGTCCTGTGGTCTGTTTTGACCAATTCGCCTATTGAGGCTTAGATCTACAAGGGCAACCACGCATTAGGTAGCCATTATCAACGCCATTATCAGCAAACAGATATACATTTCTTCTTGGGCCATTTCATGGGGGCGGAACGCTTTTATGCATGGTGGTTCTATTGAAAATTCAGTTGAAAGAGGTTGATCAAAGGCAAGTTCAATCCACGAAAACAACAACATTTATCATAATCTTTGATAATCAAAGGGTCAATCATACAGAACTGGTGAAATTAAGATTTATTCTCACTACTGAGACCGCAGTTCAGTTCCCGTAGCCAAGCCCCAATTTAAGCACCGATTTACACCGCTCGAAAACACCGCTGTCACGAGGCCAGAAGCTGAGGTATTGTGGTTGCATCGCTGATAACAAAAATTACATGAAACCACGCTTATATTTCTTGCGCCTGCAAGCCACACCCTGATATCCAAAGTGTTGTCACATAAATATCGAGCCGAACTGCTGTCTATCGTTCCTCCTAGCATACAGTATGTTATTGCACCGTCAAAATAATAGTAAAAGCAACCCTTTCACTAACAACGGCTATGCGGCCACCTGATTGGTTTTCACGAGAGTGAGTAAAACACGTTCGTGTTAATAGCTGGTGCGATCAACGCCAATGTTTGTGCAATTGATACCTACGACAAACATACTATGGCAACGCAATGATGGAAGTCGCGTTGGCAATAGAACACTTCATGTGTTGATGATGCCGTCGTCAACGCACGGCGGTGCTCAACCACGCAATTGTTTCAAGTGTAACTGTCCCCCTCTAATTTGAAGAACGTGTATATTCTTGTATCTGCAGATGTACGAAAATAAGCAGTGAAAGAAGAGAGCACGGGGACGCGCGTAAAACGGAGTATTCCGCTGGTTAACTGGCGGTGGAAAGCAACTGTTTCACGTAAAAAATGTAATTAATTATAAAGTTACGCTATATAACATGACCAGTTGGTTACTTATCCCATTCGACTGCTGGTTTGTGTGCGTACAAGAATTGCCCACGAATTACGAGTGTCGTTAACAAGTAGACTACTGGACGTTAGTCACATAATAAAGTGAAAAGTGTTATTGGATCATCATTCATAAGCATTTATCTTCACTCCGTGTTCATAAATTGAACGGCTATCATGCAAACTAACGTTCTGTTACCTTCTCCATTTCAGTCAGTATATCATGAAGTGTAAAAAACCACGTGTATGAAGACTTTTTCGAAAAACCTTGGCATGAGGTCGTTGTACAATTTGGCAGTACACTTTCACCGGCAGACTATTCCACTGATCGTTTTCGATTGCTTCATTTTGACGAATTCAGTAAGCAGACAAACACTTCCCTGAAAATGGGGGAGTAAGCGGATTACTTTCACTTCGAAATGAGTTCAAAGAAGGTATTTAAAAGTGTGGTTCACCAAACAAATTTATAGTGAATTTCACCTTGCCATTCACAATAAGTGCTAACTACTGCATTGTAGATGAGCCCCAGAAATTTATATGGGGAAGTATGAGTCTGAATTGAGAACGTGCCCATGGATGGTAACGGCATGAATGCAATTCCTCGATTTCATGTGAAGCTAGAAAGACCGTCTGCGGTGATGCTTCTACACAGTCAGCAATATGAGAAGACCAATACCAGTAGGAGCTGATCGTAACGCCGAATTATTTGACCCGGTTAGATCTGTAAAGGGATCCCGTTGATGATCGACGGCATAAAGGTTTAAGAGAAACGATTATGGGAGAAAGTACACATTTGCTGTTGTTCTTACCTGGGCGTAGATTGGAAAAAGGTTATGAATCATTCAAAAATTCTCAAAAAGACGTTGAATTTGGTGATTTGCAGATGAACTGACAAAGCATACTTGGTATGTCGTGCAGGTGATAGGTAGTTCATGAATCTATTGATAAACACGCCTCCCAATAGACGCTCCAAACAAAAACGTGCGGTTTTTTTTAGTATTTAACCGTTCCATCGTTTCAGCAGTTATCCACATAATTAGGGATTAATCTTGTTAAAAGACTGTTGTCAGTACGTGTGAGGTTATGGTCTGATACAGCGTTTGACAAACGGTTCAGTCTCACCGACAGACAGTGGAGTCAGCACCGGCCCCTACGGAGCCCACAAAACCACGACCGACAGGAGAGCCGATCGATGGCGTGAATCGATACACGAGACGAATCCTGCCGGTGGCACTCAAGCCTCAAGACGCAGTCAACCACATCGGTCAGACAAATTCATTGTGTGCAACGAGTGGGTGTATGTAACGGCAACCTATATACTCTTTGCTTTTCCCTGATAAAACTAGGTGATTCTGGGCCAGAGCTGGGTTCGCGTTGGGGTTGGTGGGATGGTGCAAAACAGTAGGCAGTTTATGATACTGCACTGTGATAAGCTGTTTTATGGTGAACTGTAACATCACAAGAACAGTAAAAGCGGCGGCTCAACAGTTTTCGGGTTCATACTGTTTACCGAAATAACAATAAGTGTGCAGTAAATTTAACAGACGCCGTGGTTGTACGAACACCACAGTTAGGTAGATAACCATGAATTTGATCTCCCAACATTGTTTCGCCAAAGATAGCGTTTAATGAACACAACTTTCCCGTACGATTCCTCCAAAGATTGCCATTACATGGCTGCTATTCAACCTTTAGTCACGTACTTCATTCGGTCTTAGACACAACAAACAGTGATTATCGTTACGGTGTAAACCATAATTTTTTATCACCACACGACAACAATGAAGACGGATTGAAATTTAGATACATTTGCGACCAAATGTCCGGACACGCATTTGGCTCTCGGACATTTCGTCGCCGGACATTTAGTCGGTGGTTAAGACAAGGCCAGTGATGAGTCTTGTTTTGCCTACCGCATGTTACAGTCAGGGCGGGTCATTCTGTTCACACGCTGAGCTAATTAAGTGGACCAATTGTCTATCACCTTCAACAGGATAAGGGCTTGAACTCCGGATTCACCGGTCACAGTCGTGGTCGATGACACTTTGCTATTTCAGCCGACCTTAGTCTCAAGCCTTGGGCGCCAGGAATTCCGGTGTGAGGCTGTTTTGAAGTCACAACTGTCAAGCAATTTGACTGTGGTGTATTTGCACTTTGTGTCTTCGAAACCGGATCAAATAGCAAAGCATAATAGCAAAAGCGCAAGCCTTTTTGCTTACCGATTCGTGATCATTGTGTGTCTTTAGAACTATGGATCACCAGGTCTTAACCATTGATCCCGAGAGTGGTCAAGGAAATAGGCTACGCCTAATCCACTTTCTGAGGCCGCGACATTTGAAAGACTTGAGTGAATTTAGTGTAATTCAATCATCGAAATGTCTGGCGACCAAAGCTCCATTCGACTAAATTTCGGGCGACCAAATGTTCAGACACGCATTTCCTCTATTGGAACCATGCTGCAGCGCTCATTTCTCACTGTTACACTTGAATTCAGTTTGTGACTGTAATGTCATTTCACCTGCTTCGTTCACTTCGTCTGCGCGGAACGTAAAAGCCGACTGAGAGGTCTGTGTTGTCATCGATCCTCTCGACCACCTAATTGTGGTGGTGGTGAGAACTGAACGTTAGTCTCCGAAGTTTCACGATTTTATGTGAGGACAACTTGGCGATTGATGGCCGATAGTCACCATGGTGTTGGAAACCAAGGCTGCACGCAAATCAAGCTTGAGTATTGCACTGAGAAATTCAGCCGTTTAGTTCTGACATCACTTAGTGAAATTCTTAAACCTGATTTACAAAACTCCGTAGGTTTTTATCAGCTCTGCTAGACTGATATTGGTTTGTTTGTTTTTCTCGAAAAAGCACATTTTCGTGATGCCTAGGAATTCTGAGACTGAATGTGTACACATCGATTCACTTATTCACTTTTTCCAGTAAAGACATTGCGAAGTTCATTCAGTCAGATACAACTATTAGCTTTTGTCATTTTAACTGAGAAAACTAACGTTTATTGTGACCTTCTCCATAATTTCTACCGTTATTGTGAAATCTATCTCAATCAACGAGCCCGCCCCGGGACTCGCTACCCTCCTGTCTGGAATCAAAACCAAGTGAGTCCCATACTGGATTAAACTTTTTCAAGTATCTCAAATACGCTGCCTATATAGTCAGAACGTGTAAGAGAATGCGGTGGGACCAAGAGGTGTGTGGTGCAACTCGAGCGGGTTCGGATGAAAGTATCGATTTGTCATCAAAACATTTATCAGCATCACATTAGCAAGAGTCACAACATCCAGTCAGTCCGCCGTTGTTTATCTGCAGAAGATTGATAAGCCAAACTCGAGGATAATGGATCAATTCCGGCCGGTAGTAAGAAGATTACAAAAATTGACTCCACACAATGAGCTGAGCCCAGAAATCTGTCTCGACTTGTGTGCTTCTCTCAATCGAATGCACTTTGGTCGGACATCAAATTCATCACACTCAGAGTCTTATTTTCCAGGAACTACTTTAGAGGTTTAGAATGCTACCCACTAACAGGACTTTTTTGAACCTTGAAGAACAAATCACCGAAGCAAATAAAGTCTTTTCAGATTAGTTCACATTTTGCCAATTCCGTTGACTGTGTATGATCGAATACCGGGTCCCTACTTCGTCGGGTTTTGGTCATTTCCACCTGTCTAACAAAGGATCCGGGTGCAGGTTGGTCGGATGACCTGAGGTTTGTGCGTGAAACGTGGAGTGCAAAGGACAGTCAACCAAACAAACATCTTATGAGCGTCACATTGAACAGCATCTAGGTGACTGACGCGGCCGGATGAATAGGCGTGTCACGTCTGTCCGTCCAGAGTGTCGACTACTGAAAACTGTTGGGGTGAGATTGGAAATGCGTGATGAGATTTTGGGGCTGTGTGAGGGACGGAGGGAAAGTCTAGGGCAGTAGATCCGCTGACGTTCGCATTGACGTGTGTTCACTCAGTCGATTTTTACATCCGGCAGTGACCTAGACTAATGTAGAAATGTTGTTCGGCCACTGCCATATCGAACTTATTGTGATGACTGGGGTAGGGTTAAATACGGTTCACTCTCACTCCAGGCCTCATTGTCGACCGAGTCGTTCGGTCGGTGCTGGAGGTGGTGGTGGTGGTGGTGATAGTGATTTAAGCTCCTATCACCCCAGACTCACGAGGTTCGAACTCCGTCACGGCTGGTTATATTTTTGGTGATGGCTCACAACCTGACTAATCACACCACGCCTAAGGTGAATCCTCATTACAAGTCTCACTGTCAGTTCTCGATCATCCGTGACGGTGCAATGGATCATTGGTATTGTGTTCTCCATTAGCCGTAGTACAAGTAACGGTTGTACTTCGTCCATTCCTAAACAGATGGGCACAAAACCCAGCTGTAAACCGGTGAACGCGTAAGTAAAAAGCAAGCTAGTACTCGAATCAGAGGCACATGCGGCGGTGGTCAAACGGTGATGAGAGTAGAATTCAGAACCTCCTGTCCTGGGTTGGGGCCGGAAAAATGAGAGCTCAAGCCAGGTGTGCAATCTGTACATTCTGATCAGGCTACGCAATGCCGTTCAGCACGTGACGGGATCTGACTGGTTACCGCAGTTCAGGTGCCTTTTTATGACTTGCCCTCCACATTGTCGTTCCCAGCCAACCTTGTGCTCAGCGAATAGAGCTCGACGGGGAAGTTGATGGTGTCATATACGTAGCACTTGTCCTAGCCAACGAAGCCGGTGGAGTGATATTATACCACTAATTGGGTACGCTGCACGCCTGGTTACATAGATGCACATTTGAACCACGGAATTTCTCATTCGCTGTTGCAACCAAACTCTCGATATACTCCTCAGGCATCGATGATCAAAGAGGGACAGCGGCGCGAGCAAGACAGATCTCACAAGCGTCTAGCAGCACACTATGTACATCAGTACTGCGAACTCTACCTTTTAATCGGACAGAGATGTTATGCCGTCACCATAGGTAACGCAAATTACCGAACACCGCTTGAGCCTTCACTATTCAGCTATCCACATCGTATCAAATTCACCCGTTATTAGTTATACGGCCATAAAATAACTGTAGACAAACTTCTCAGCAATTTCTAACCTCCCACTACCGAGGCTAAATGTGGTGATGGACCTCTGCCAGTCTTGTAGAAGCACTTTGTACTTGAAGAGTGAGAAGCACATTTAGTGCCGCAATACAGACGACGCAAGCTTGTCTAGAACGCACTGTGCCACATCAGCATCGTCGCAAACCAGTGCTATGTCATCTGCATAGTCTGAGTCCAAAATTTTGTTACCAGGTAGGAGCTCAACGCCTTCTTTCGTTCGATTTCCCTATGTCTCTCATAGGTTGTCGTCAATCGCAAAATTGACCAGGAAGAGTGAGAGTGGGCAAAGTTGACGCAGGCCGCTTCCACCTGGAAAGTAAGATGACAATGAGCCATACCCTTTTACTTTACCTAAATTCTGGGGGCGTAGCGCTTGGGTGGTTTGGACATACTTATTAGGCACTCCCCTTCTGACGAGACAGTCCCAGACGACCGTCCTATCAACGGAATCAAAATCTGCTCGGATATCCAAGATTGTGATTACTGTCGGTCTATGATATACGCGGCCGAACTCAAGTATCTAACGGATGGTGAGAATTTGATCCACGCATCCGCGGTTGTCTATCACACATTTTCAATTTTTCACCAAGTTTAAAGCCTCTAGGTTATCTTGACAGTTTACTTGTGGGATTTACTATTTACTATCTGATCCTATGAGTTATAAGCAGCAAGGTCCTGATAATTGACATGATACAAAATGCCACAATTTATAAATTGTAATCTGTTATGTGATGGTAGCAGCTTTGCATTCCATCGGAGATGATCGTCAGTTACGAAAAAAGGAATGCACTCTTGGAAGTGAATCGGTTATCGGCATCGACTTTTTTGTCTGGAAGAGCCATTAGTCATGAATTTGATTGAATAATCGATGGGTTGAAAACACGGATCGAAAACAATTTATAAATCGATCATCCTAAACTTATCGTTCGGGGTTCCAACTGAGATAATATTCCCCATGTGTAAATCTAAAAGAATTTTTACCGAAGTGAAATCCTTCACTGCTTTGTATACAGGCTAAATGCTAGTAAATCAATAGCGAATTTTATGAAACTATTCGTCATACACGAAAAAACTTCAGGACGGAAGAATAAGCCTACAAGATGCAGAACAACCCTGAGGTCCGTCGACTGTCACTTTTCGTAAAACCTGGAATTATACACCCTGACAGTTCCTAAACTGTGAAAAATCCCCATGGCCATTTTTTTAGAAAACGGCATGTGGAAAATAGAGATCTGTCTTTTTGGTACTTCACATCAGACCAATACAGTACATGTACGGGGTTTCTTGTAACATTGGTGAAGTTTGTAAATAGTCCAAAGTGTTCACAGAAATTCACAATAGCAAATGTCAAACTGACGATAATGCATTCGTGTGGACAGTTCATTCACTGGTTTCGTTAACTACATGTGTCCGTCTCACCATTTTGCCGACCTCTGGCCAGGAAAGAGACAGTGCCTCAACAAACAGATTTTGCGAACACAAGATTGGTCGATGCAACCTGATCGCAATCGCCTCGGTTGTGAATTGGATTTGTTGTCTTACCCCTTTAGATTGGCTTTGTGATACTCGATAGATGATCTTGAACATTCCGTCTCAAGGTATCTGATATCCCGTATCGATCGAACTGGTTACGGTTTTGTAGATCCCATTCGCTATCCACCTAGGGCAATACTCTCGAACTCACTCAAACATACGCTTAGTAGTTCTTCCCACGTATTCCGCTTCACAGGAACATGAACAAGAATATACACAAAATGAGATCCAATGGTTTGATAGTCTGTCTTTGAGTCTCAATCGCAAGTACGGACTGGTGTAGAACGAGATCCTCAGTTTCGCGGTGTTGGATGTGTTTGCTACAGCATGCAACAGTGTACTGTTAAGCGTTTCAGATGTTAAGTCTCCCTTGAATTTCGTGTTTATATAAATGGGTTTCTTCGGGACATTTGGGTATTTAGGTTGAGAGAGGAAATCCTCGAAATACCCGTTTTCTCGCAACGCATTGCGAATCGTTTCTATCACCTCTGAGGATTTGTTTTCAGAGCCTACCTGAAGCGCTCCGTAGATAAGACATTGCTATAAATGAAAATGGGTATACTATCCCTGCCAGGTTAGTTTGTGGTAGATTTCTGCTCGATCGATCGATCGATTGATTCGAGCTTCTTTTCAGAACATGTTGGAAAGGTAGTGATTCATTCTCTTCGAGTTCTGTCGTGAATTTTTGATTCGGATGCGACTCATTGAACGTCTGTAGCAACTCATGTACACTATATTCTCATGATACTAGGCAGAAAATATCATCGACATATCTTTTATACATCGAGAAGCAGCTGGTGGTTGAATTCAATGTATTGTTTTCAACTTTCGCCATGAATAAATTGACAAGCAAAGGACCAAGTGGGGATCCCATTGCTATGCCATATTTTTGCCTGTAGATATTACCGTCGAATGAGAACTGTACATTTGAAGTACAGAATCTGAGAAGTTCTTTGCAGTTTTCCATGGATGTACCTATGGTGATGTCTTCTGCGGACATGTAGTCACAAATATAGTTTATGGCTTCTGATAGAGGCACGTTTGTGAACAATGACGAAACATCTACAGAAACCGTTTTTTAATTCACTTTTACATATTGAATTGCGCCGACAAATTGATAAGTGTCTTTCAGACTGTAGAATGATAAATTCCGTCTTATCAGTTCGAGAAGTTCAGTAAACCAGGGTGCGATCTTATGGTAGGGGGAGCCAGACATGTCGAGCATGGGTCCCATGGAGATTCCAGTTTTATGCGTTTTTGGTAGTCCGTAGAGTCTCGGGATATATATATATATATATATATATATATATATATATATATATATATATATATATATATATATATATACTTGTCTCGTTTCAGGCTGTGTGCCACGCAAAACATGGTACAATCGGGGGGGGGGGGGGGTGAAGGGGTAGATAGTCCGATTCCGTGATTTGTTTGTGGGCGCGATACTGCCAGGTTGCCCAAGCCAAAGCAGGTGGTTTTCTGAGGGATCCACAACCGGAGCCTTCAGTTATTCAAAGCTTAGCCCGCAAGACAGCGGGACGAAACGTGGGGTCCGTAACCCACTGGGGGCCGGTGACTGACTCCTCTGTTCATTCGCCGTTCGAATGAGGCCAAGCATCCTGGGTGCCCAGTGCACCTCTCAGCCACAGATGCCGGTGAGCATACCGTTGTACGTCACATACGCCACTCGTGATTGGTTTGGAATCAGGGTTTGGCCGTCCCCTTAGATTGACTATTGGTCAGCCAACCCGGTGGAGAGTGCCGGACATTCGCTTCTGTCCTCTCACTTTAGTAGGAACACTTCCATCACTAGAAGGCAGTGAGTAGAACTTCCTCAGCAGAGACTGTGTTAGACGCACGGTCACTTGGGAGCATTTCGAGAGATGTTCAGGATGAGTGGCCATCTCGGAGCCTGAGACACCCACCCCCAGTCATGGGGTGCGTAATGAAGATCGACTGATTTTTTCTCAGTTCCTTTATTGCTGCTAGGTGGTTTACGGGGAGAATACTTCTATCGGCTCTTTCACTTTTAAACTATTGATAGTTACAATTGACTAGTGTTGACTTCAGCTGTTCAACATTCTGCTCACTTATGGGGACCAAGTCATCTGGTTTTTTAAATAAGTTCTACACTGGAACTCCTACATCTGAGTAGCGGCCTATTTTCCTCGAGCAGTAAAATCAATGACCATATGATAGAGCTTCCAGAGTAAATTTATCCAATACAATAGAGGATAAGTTTTTTACATAGTTTCCGGGTGGCTTGTGAATGCCGTCTGTGATCTCTCAGGTGTCAAGTCACGTTGTAGATCTTCCCGTTCCGACTGAACCTGTTTCCGTGTGATTTGCTTGATATGAGTAAGCAGGTAATTTTTCACATTCGCTGAGACAGCATCGAGGACCTCGTAATTACAAGACTTATGCTGCTCCAGAGCAGTAGTCTTTAACTCCATCGTCTCTCGTTCATTCAGGGCGTGGCGTTAGAGTGTGGTGTCCGTTGGCCGTATGTGATGCCGTCGCAAAGTCCTCCACATAGTCTTCGGAAAGCAACTTTCCAACACACAGTTGTCAATAAACTCCAATTAGCTCTTCGTCACTGCAAGCTTCGTGCTCAGCTTAACAAACCTGTTAAGCCTCTTGAGCACACAGGCAGAAAAATTCCCATAGCCATATTTTTAGAAAACAGAATCCGTCTTTTCGGTACTTCACATCAGACCAATACAGTACACTTACTGGGTTTTTATAACATTGGTAGAGTTATTAAATGGTCATGAGTGTTCACAGGAATTCATAATAACAACCGTCAGGCTGACGAAAATGCATTCGTGTGAACAATTCCTTCACTGGTTTCGCTGACTGCGAGTGTCTGCCTCACTACCCTCCGGGATTTCAGAAACAGGTGACGCGGAATCAAGCACCTTTGAGGTCAGACGGGAAAAATCCTAAAGGTGAATGTAAATGTAAACCGTCTCAATGTCCAATTTATCTGACAATAAGGCGACCCACTTCCTATTTTCCCGTTGTCTGTGTGGTCTGGATTTCAGGAGGTTTTAACGTTACCCAAATTAACAAAAGATAACCAGGTCAACTGGCTCAGACAATTTTCCAACGGAGCTGCTCAGATATGAGGCCAGCTCTTCATATGATCTGATGATTCTAGTAATTAATGATTCATTGAAATCACATTCCGTTCCTGATTGTTGGCGCCCTATGCCAAAACAACCCCGTAGCCAAACGGAGCCCAAAATGTATTGACCAGTAGACCTATCTTCGTCAGCGTTGAAACTTGTGAAAGCGTTGTGCTGCGTCGTCTTCAAACCACGGTAAGAAGTCCAACCGACGAGTTTCACTTTGCTCACAAATCAAAGCGGTCGCGGCCATTGTGAGCCACATTGCTAAATCCCTCGATGATTAAAGCAAGTCAGTTAGATGTGCCTTTCTTGATTATATGTCGGCCTTTGACAGTTTACCGTGCTTGTTCCTTCTCAGAGAACTAGAACCTGTTTGCTGCCCCTCATATATACTAAACTGGTTGGAAGACTATTTCTCTGGAAGAGTATAGTGCACCGAGTAGACAGGAAAGTCTCCGGACACATCTTAACTTGTGCCGGTGTACTTCAAGGTGTTGTCCTTTCTCCGTATTTGTTTTCAATATTAATCACTGATTTGCCTGTCTCCCACCCAGCCGACGTGTTTAAATGTGCTGATGACGTTGTCCTACCTAGGTCTATCTCAAATAGATCAGACTTCAACGAATTCACTGAAAGTATTTCACATATTCAGAACTTTTCTAGCCGGTCTGGTCTTCTGCTGAACATTAAGAAATGTCAAGAGTGTATTTTTTCCACCACTCGTTCCCGATTCATTGAAGACACTTCCACCATTAATTCTATTCCCCTGGCACGTACTTACCACGTGAATTATCCTGGTGTTACGCTTCAGCAGAATCTGCATTGGTCTTTGCACATTGAAATCACAGTAGAGAAACTGCGTCGCTTGTCGTATCAAATTAGAAAACTATGGCAATTTATTGCTCCACAGTCCGTTATTTCCGTATTTTCAAAACAATGTATATCAATGTGTATCACCCATCATTCTTTATAGTTCCCCAGTCATTCTCCCAGGATCACTGAAAAAAAAATTTCGTCATTCGTCACAGACGCTTGCGCATCATTTGTCTTATTCGTGGTATAACCTTCAAGGACCTAGTCTTGGAGCTATGCACTAGCCACATAGCAGCATCTATTGAGTTTGCACTAAAAATCCTGTCTGATACTTCGCATCCACTGCATTTTGATCTTACTCTCTGTCAGTCCCACACATCGACCCGATCTAGGCATAAACTACTTCCCTGCAGATTGTCTTTGCACAGAAATTCCGATGTCCCTTTTCTAGCACGTATCCTAACAAACAAGGACGTCATTCAGTCTGAAATGATATCCTGTTTTGCTCCGCAATATATTTTGGCAGCATTTTTGGCTGAAAAGCACTACAACTATGCTCAATCTGGTATACTTACAGTGTAATACCATATACAACGTCGGCTGCGCAGCTATTTATTCCCGCGCAGTTTTCAATCTTTGAGGTCATTGACATGAATTACACGGAGTCGAAGAGAGAATGAATTACACGGCAACCTAATGATAACCCGTCAGATGAAACCGATTAGATGCTGAAAAAAAGTGGTTTACAGTGCTTTTTAAGCCGTGAAAACTGTGGGGACTTGTCTGGGCCCATTTAAACTATCGTCCGCGCCGGGCTACTTTTGTACTTGTCAGTAGGCAAATTATCAAAAAATCCACCTAGACTATGGGCGTCCGACCTAATTGCTTAGACCTTATTTGGTGCCATTAAAATTTGCAGTGAAACCAAGATTATCGACGGATGAATATCGGCATGTGGTTGATTCCTCAGAAGTCTACAAGGACTTAACCTAGTCTAGTTCTCAGTGACCAGCACTTACGGAATGCCTTCCTGACTGAAGCACTTCCTCAGAGCCCGGATAACGAACGACATGGTTGTTGATGGTAAAATACCCCAGGTCATTTCAAGTATGAGTTGGTCAATACGAGAGCGTGGTTTCCGTCCAGGAACAGACGCAGGAATCGGCATGTATACGTTATCATGGAATGAAGCTCTAAGGCCACGGGGTCCAATTATTCGGTTTCGATCTGGGTTTGTCTAGACACGTATCCCAGCTCTTGGCTGTCGTACATATGTCTGCATCCATTTCAGGCCATTAACACATTTGACGGACCAAAGACATCTCCACACCCGGGTGGCCTATATGCAGATCTTCCAAAATCGTTTCAAGCAGCGGAGGAGATATGACCGACCGGTCGACCCGAGGCAGTACTCCGTCAGGTTGTGTGTATAGTTCTTCTCGATTAACGAAAAACCGCGGATACTTTCGTCTCCCCTCCGGCTGTCAACTTTTCTTGATGGCAGGAATCACCAACGAGTAGTATCGTTTAGTAAATTTTTTGTAACTCCCCCCTCTACATTGGAGCGGCCGGTGACATGAAATTACCCTGTTCAGCTGTGGCGAATCGCGAGTACCTTGACAGAAATTCAGCCGGAGGGATTGTATTACCGGACCGGTTTAGGATGTCGTGATTATAGGCAGCAAAGACAATACTCTATCCTTGCGTCATGATGGATAAGGACTTGACAACGGACTTATTCGGGTCGAAGAGAAATTGTAGTGTTTGGTGGTCGGTGAAGATTGTAAACTTCAACCCAAATAAATAGGTACGAACAAGTCGTAACGCCCAGAATGCAGCCCGCGCTTTTTTGCTTGTTTGTCAGTATCCTCATTCAAAGGCATTCAGAATTCGAGAAATACAGATGACTGGGTATCTATCGTGTTCAAGCACTGCACCGATTCCAAACTCAGATGCACCCGCGACTAGCACTGTATGTTTGGATGGTGCAAATGGGGCTAACGTTGGAATAGTATTGCAAACAACCAGGGATCTCAGGTGTACTTGATTATTCGGTGGCTCCATTTCGGCCAAAGTTATGAATCGACCAGGGTTCGGCTGGTACCCACTGGCGTTCAATATGAAACCAAGAAAATTCAGTTCCCGGTCACTGAACTTGCTTTTGAAGGCTTGATCAGAACATTCTTGTCTACGAATCTCCCCACGGTCTTCTCCAGCCAACGATCATGTTCCTCCTTTGATGCACCGAAGACAATCCCTTCGTTCTGATAGGCCTATACTACAGCAAAACTTTCAATCACCTAGCCAATGACCGCCTGAAAAATGCTCGATGAGAAATGCAACCCAAAGGGTATAAAATTGTACTAAAACATGCCCCAAGGATTGTTGATAGTGATAAGTAGCCCAGATTCTGGGAGCAGCGGAATTTGCAGGTATGCGTCAGCTAGATTAGTCTTTGAAAATTACGTACTGCCTATCATGGATTTTATAAAATCTGGTTCCATAGTAGTCGCCGCGCATCTTCGTAGTTGTGGGCTCAAAGTAAATCTATAGTCCCCACAAATATGTCATGTTTCCCCCTCGCTTTTCATTGCCAAAACTCCCGGAGTCACTTGACCTGAGTGATCATACCATTCTGCTCCATTTGCCTCAATGCTTTCAGAATACATTTTCTTCTTCCGTAAGGCAGCACTCTTCGTTGGCTGAACACCGGGTCACCATCGAATTCCAACCATACCGGCTCCGCCGCCATTCCACCACAATTTTTGGAGCATTGTACTTCTAGTTGTTGAAGAATCACAGGATCAACGGCAGTGGCTGACGCTGTGTGAAATGAAAGTGAATGTCTCATGGCTCGTAATGTATTGAACCCCAGATTAGACGGGCTACCAACCGAAATCAGGAAGCGGACTGGGAAGAACGTCTGTTGTTTGTATTGTACCATCAGGGTCGTTTCATCTAACAGTGTGAGGTGGTGGCCGGTTACACCCTGAATGCGGGCGTCAATCGGTTTTATAGTTTCCCGGGACAAATCATCTTCAACACCTTCTCAGGAATGATGGACTCACAAGTTCCCGTATCCACAATGAACTCACGTTGAAATGCCCATTGAAAAGACATCGGTCTATACAGAAATTGATCGTTTTTGTCTATGGTCTTCAGTGTGTAAATAGGCTTAGTATCTTCGGTTTCGTTCATTCCAGTCACCTCCATCATGTCGAACCTAGATCCCCGGCATACCTTTCGTATTTGACCAGCTTTACCACATTCATGGTATATGGCTTGACGGAATCGACATGTTGAACGCAAAAGGGAAATCTCCCCATGACATGCATCTGTTCTCAGATTTGTGAGATACTGCAACATGGGAATGACTGGACTGGTTGACTTATACTTGGTGGCTATGGCACGGGTACATTGGCTTGGACATCCTTTTTTGAAGCATAACTGTGGTGTCGGGCATGGTGGCTGAATGTATGTCATCACATTGCTCACAGATTCTGTGAGCCCCAGCAAATTTCAAGCTTTTCTTTCCTAGCAAGCGCAACTGTAGGAGGATGTTGTTGAATCCAGCCATTAGTAGATCACAAAGCGTTTCCTCCAAGCGATCCCCATAATTTCGGCGGGAGGTCTGTTGATTTAGTTGGAGAAGGAATTCGTGACAAGACACGTTCTGTTCTCGTACTAGAGAATTAAATTTCGCTCGGTCTGTAGTCTGACAATTGACTGGCACAGCATGATGCAGTAAGAGCTCTTTCAGTTTCTCGAACGTTGGTTTTTCCAGGGCATCAGGGCACGCCAAGTTCTTCAACAATGAACACAATTTGCGGCCATCTACAGTCAAAAATAAGGCCGACTGGTCTTGCTTAGCTTCTTTACGAATACTACATCAAAGCTCGAAGCTTTCGACACAATATTCGATCTGTGGTGGATTACAGTGCGGGTTCAAATGTTTAATGGTCAGTGACTTCATTCCGCGAAGCCAAAAGTGACAACTGTATCCACCCGGACAATCATACGTAATGGAATGACTCGTACCCGGACTACGCGCACTGGGAGAACGACAAGACCAGACAAGAATAGTGGCAATGTATTTTGTCAGATTTTATCAGTACAAACTCTTTTATATGAAAAGAAAGTCTACACTTATTGGCAGATAATGTACCAATCAATAACAAATTGGCTTCGCTGTGTCTACACGACCTGACTGTCAAGGTCCAACTTCTCGTGATTCTTTGGATACTGGAAACGAAGCTATCGCGTACCGGAGCGCGTGTGAAGATATTCTAATCACTTTAATAACGCGCTGTCAAGGAATCCATGGGACGCTGTTACCTGACCTGAGTGACTTCAGTTCCAATCACAAACGACAATCGTTCGAAAAAGTAACTAGATCCCAGGTTTGATATGTCCGTCAAAATCTCTGTCGTACTGCTGTCAGCATCTTCCGTTGGCCCATATGGCCCAGTTCTCGATGGACTTCCCAAAATACCATCGTGGTCACTGTCTGGGGCGCCACAATCTTTCGAGTGTAAGTAGGACCATGACGAAAGTACATGACTTCATCTAACAGCAATAAATGTCCCCATAAATACTATCGGCACATCGTCTCATAGCCACTCCCAGCTACTTCTTCTCGTGTAATTTTATTACCTTCTTTGAATAATTGCCTATTTAAGAACTCCAATTCTGGATCCATATGCTGGCTTTCCTTGCAAACATCTGAAGGCGCTACCTGCAGCTTTATGGCCGTTAAAAGAGTGCTCGAGCAAGTGGGACACTCTCCGTATGCTCTACAAGGTCATCTTGAAAGAGCATCCGCGTTTTTATGACTGCTCCCCGAGCTTTGGATACACTGGAATTGATACTCTTGTAGCTTCTGTTGACAGGTGGCAACTTGGCCACCAATGTCTTGGAACGACTGCAACCAAATTATCGCCTGTTGGTCGGTTCGAGCCATAGATGCTTTTCCCATCAAGTAGTGGCGAAAGTAAGCCAAAATAATGCACTAGTACCAACATCTCTTTTGGGGTTGTGCAATAGTTTTCCTCGTGCTTATTTGGATACCAACTCCCATAGGCTATGAATCATTCTATCTCGTTCTGTTTCTGGGTCAAGACTGCACTGATTCGCGTTGTACTAGCGTCACAGTGCAGGGTAAACGGCTGAGCTTCCGGAGAAAGTGCTTATGAGGCTAAGACAGGGACGGTGATAAGAACCTCTTTGAATGATTGAAAAGCGCCACTACACTCCTTATTCTTCCATTTAAAGTTCTGGTTCTCCCATTTTTGTTCACTGGCACCATCTACGAAATGGCAGATTTGTTCATTTTATCGAACTGTTTTCTTCGTGAAGTGGAACGACAATCCGGAATATTTTAGTATATATGAACCACTAAATGGTAAGTCCACGTGATATGAACGTCTGTGTCTGGGTGGAACATTTTACGTGGGAGGTTAGATTAATTCGACAAAATACAATGTTTGCATGTATGTTTCTACTGGAAGACGGGTATAACTAAACGTGTGCGAAGGGAATGTTTTGTGTACGTCCCATAAATTGATGGCATTTTCATTCGTGGTGACAGGCAACAGGGAGTTACCACTGAAGCTCACTAATGCCCCCGGTTAGCAGCATGATTAACCTTGTAATGTGAGAAAAGAAATGGATTTCTTATTATCGCATCTTGCCTTAGAACTAAGGTCAAAAGTCTAGACAAATTTACAGGTGCTCCTGTCCTTACTCAACCATGTATGGCAGTTCTCAGCCAAAGAGTAGTTTCAGTAGGAAATCTGATGAACTGAACTACGAACAGGGATCTCATGAGTGGAAAACATCAAGATAATCACTCCTTCTCATGGTACTGCCCGGTCAAAAAACGTGGCTTTTGATGCGGTCCTCTTATGTGGCCAGTTCAGATAGTGCACTTTGGTAGATTTCAAGTTAGGTGTACTTACTGGCTTAGAAACGACGCGACAATATGAGTAACGGTGCGACGAGGCGAATTAGTGGCAGGAAAACCTTTTTTCAGGTATGAGGTCACGTGGGCGGGGTTCGTATGTAAATTGTATGAGTCTCATTTCATCTAGTTCTGGGTAGAATTCATTTAATAGTCCAAGATTCAAATCGAAAAATATCAGCAGCTCAGACATCGTACCAGAGGGCAGAATATACAGTAGAGATTCTGAGAAAGAAAACTCTCTGATACGCCTTCCCATCTGCTTATAATGTTTGTTATCAAGAAGAAAGGTCTCCTCATCACAGTTTCACTTGATGATGAATAACCTTTGAATATCTCAGGACTCAACCATGTGCGACTGCTGACAGATGCTACCCAGCGAAATAAGTTAGAATTTTACTAAGGGCCAAAATCTTCTTCGTTTGACCAATCAGATAGAAACTTCTCTTTAGGTCCCATTTGTTCGTTTAGTGCGAGTCTGTTTACAATTCTGTTGTATCAGGGGTACTCAGGTTCACCTTTCTAACAAACGAAATCAATTGGTCCAGCCTTCAGTAATAAAGGTACAAACCGATAATCTTTGCTCTACCCTACAACATCTGGCGAGCACTGTATATCGAACTGACAATACGGTCACTTTAAGATTGCTGATGCCAACATTCACGCATCTGAGCGTAAGATTATTCGGGGGACATGTCATAATGTAACTGGAGCCACCATTACTAAAAACCCTAAACAACGTTATCCATTGCAACTGCTGGCTTTCATATGGTCTCGAAGAGTCGACATTCCCATCTCACTTGGTATTCCCCCTTGACCTCAATTCCCGTTTGCAAAACTGTTCATAATTCCTGTTTATCCGCAACCACTATGTATTCACATCACTCCGTTACTAGCCAAAAGGGTCTAGCCAAATTGATATTTAGTCAACGGATACGATACGTCTGAGCATTACACATTGTGAGCTAATCCATTGTTGTAAAGATCAACCTACCCATTGAAATACGAGCAGGGGCACGTCGAAAACGTTTTTTTTGCGTAGAGATATCCCAAACAACCAAATAACCCGAGATTGTTCCCTGTCACTTTATTGGTGCCAACCATTTGGAGTGAACGTCCTCTACATCACCATACTCAGATTGGTGACTATGCGTCAGGTTCAAAATGTAACACTATTAACGACCTATACGACTGACTTCTTATCTCCGATGTCAGCCGTACATAACACGCAGTCAAAGTCGCCATGCTCTAACAAACCACCCGCGTAGAAACAGCAACTATGAAAGAGTCACTGCTGCCGCAAGCCAAATTATATTGCATTTACAATTCACGTGTGCTTGTTCAGTGACCCGCATTGGCAAAATTGAGAAACAGTCGTCAATTCAAGGATACACTTCATTTGTCCGGAAAGCTTAAATTTTCAGTTAAAATAAAAACTGAATGGATCGCAATGTGAATTCAGAAAACAATGAGTGATTAATTCAACTTTATGGCATCATCGAATAAAAGCAGTAGGCGCAGAAAACCTATTATGCGACATCTGCGCATTGTGAAGCATTAAGTTTGTTGACAGAGGCCCCGTGATTTGGAGGTTAGTAGCATAGTTTATTAGTTTACCTTCACTATGGCAACAACGTGAGTTGAACTGTGGAATTTTCCTTTCCCCTCTTTAATTTTGACTTACTGAGTTTCCATAATTTTTCTTGACCTTTGCTGGATCAGTATCGCCATTTTCTGGCATAAAAGCGAACATCTACGTTCATGATTTGCTTTAATTTTGGTTGACAGAGCAAAAACTTAAAACTGCTGGATAAACATGTGATAATCAGGGGTTGGAACAGTACCAGACCATTTTCCCACAGTTTACTTTAGATACTGGTGCTTTTGATAACGTACCAGCGGATCAATTTGATCACAGTAAAATTTCAGAGCTAAGTGATCCAGTCTGGTCTCGTGGAAACTTTCCACAGAAAACCTGATTGCACTATACATTGGACTGACGCCCTGAAAAATGCTCAGTATGTCCTAGCACGGTGGACAAGTAGTTTTTTGGCAGAAAGTAATTTGCGGACCTTGAAGCGGTAAGCAAAGTGATGACGTCATATAGACAGAACACGAGGAGCTGAAGCAAGGCATACGAACCATGCTATTGACTCCTCCGGCCGAATGAGTATTGGACTGTCGATGACTGCTTGTCGTTAATGCCGATACGCAGTTCACTTACAGCCTAATCGTTTTACAGTTCTTCCAATTTTCGGGTCAGAATGAACTACCTTTTATTCGTCACGTCTTCTGGGTTACATCAAGTCCAACAAGTTTTTCCAACGTGACATACACCTCGACTTTTGTGATATCGATGACACCCGGTGCCCAGTCTTTTGAATAACTGATGTCCGATTAGATGAATAATTAATTCATTAACGGAACTGTCTGGCTGCATATTTACAAACACTCGCTTGATTGCATGTGCTAATGGTTTTTCGATTGCCTGATTGAAGACCGAAAATTTCTAGCCACTTATATCGAGTTCCATTATGACCTACTGAGAAAAGGACAGCAGTCACCTGAAAAACACGCACAGGTATAATGGAGAATAATGACACGATTTGATGTGATATTTGCTCTTTTCATCTGAGGGGGTGCTACTGAAAAGAAAGACAGTTAAACAGTCTAACAATAATACAGTGTTGAAACTATCCCGATCTCTTGCACTGTCTAGCAGAAACTTAGCTTCCCTAGCTTTTACGCACGATATGGGCAGTACACACCTAAGGTCAGCAGGACAAATTTCAATTGATCGACCGTGTTTATCGTAAATTCGTGTTTAGCCAGGTGAGTAACCAAGAGCAACCGAACGAAAATCTCTCCGGCAGACCAGGAAAGGACAGTTATAAACGGTCCACTTAGCAAGAAGTCGAACGAAACTGTAGCGCAGCACGGTCACGGTACAGAGAGTAAATAAAGAAACATCCTAGCTAACATGGAATGATTGCTTCCGTCGCAGAATAAAAAAATAATCTGCAGTTAGAATATGTAAGAAAATTACGATCAAAGGATTCCAAATAGTAAGCACCCGGAAGAGATAAAAGACGCAAATATGAAACTGAACGACTGTATCTGGCAATGGCTCAGCTCGATTCTCGAAAGTGTAATGGTTAAACGGTGTAGTACACTAGCGGCGATGCTAGGTTCAGGCATTTGAACCTCCGGGAAGCAGTTTCTACGGACGGGTGAGACGTTTGGAATACTTATCTTACAATGGAAATGTACAACCCAAGAACAGTAGAGTCAGGAATATAAACTTAGAATGTTCGCGCAATATACATCGCAAAATGTAAATATAAACTGTCAGTGCTTTAGAAACGAAGAAAATACATTAAGAATGCTCGAGTTCCTTCTCTGTTATTCAACTTTTGCCTTCTTTTCCTAACCACTTTTCTTTGCCTCTCTACCTACCCATCATGCTGCCAATGATAACACGTCCGATACTTGCAACGGTTCATTTTCAAGTAGCGTCAGTCTCAAATCACATTTCCTCAAGTCTCGTCGGCCTCTGAACCTCGGCTCCCTCAACGAGCGTACTCCCATACAGGCCGGTCAGCAGGCGTGTCAAGCGCTCACAACTGACTCTGAAGATTGTTGTCTGCCGTGTAAGTGAAACGCGTATGCAGGATTCGAGCAGTGTAATTCAACTAACTGCTCCTGGTATCTCATCGAGATATTTTCTGCACACTTCAGGAGACGTAATAGCCCGAGCTGTGGGTCAACGTGGTGTAGGAATAGTCTTAACTGACAAGGCTGAAGCTGCCCTCTTAGACTGGATCCCTATTAACAGTCGTTTATGTGCTGTGAGACTCCAGAGATCAGTCGGCATTCGAAAGGATAGTTGTGCTAAGCGCAACTTGTTTATGATCTCCACATATGCCCCAACAGACTGCAGCTCAGACTTGCAGAAAGATGAGTTTTATGATGAACTCACCACTCTCGATCGCAGCAGCAAAGGTCCTGGCATTGTAGTGCTAGCAGGTGATTTGAATGCACAAGTTGGCAAACTTAGTGCATCAGAAGCTTTTTTAGGTGGTCATTGTGTTGTACCCGCTCAGCGTACAGACAACGGGGATAGGCTTCTCCAGTTTTGTGCAGACGGTCGATTGTTGTTGTATAACACCAAGTAATGGCACAGCTCGCGTCGCACAGCGACATGGCGCTCTGACTCTACGGGTGCTTTGAGTCGAATTGATCATACCTCAGTAAGCTACCAGTGGCACAGTTCTGTTAAGAACTGTAGATCCTACCGGTCCACGTACGTAGAGTCGGACCATGCATTAGGTTTAATGCGATCACCACTCCATCTCTATGGTTATCGACGCAAACCTCAAATCCGGTTATCTGTACAATGTCAGTCTCAGCCAGACGTTCGCACCAGTTATAAACATAACTTAGCACTTGAGCTAGGATCTACGACGAACGGTAATGTTGACGAATACTAGGTCTATATTCAGCAGGCGATGCGCATGGCAGCAGGGTATGCCTGTGGTTCTGGATCCGATGTCCTTCAGAGACACCGAATTTCTGATGAGTCGCTGAGTCTAGTGGAGCACAGAAGTGAGCTCTCGAACTGAACGAGCTGAATAAGATAGAAAGACATCCACAAAGGCAAGTCACAAAGAAAGCCTTAAGAAGAATCACGAGAAATGGTGGTCAAGGTAACTGAAGAAATGGAAATAGCAGCTGCTTCAGGTAACAGTCAAAGACTGTTCAAACTTATTCGCGACACCGGAGGACAGCGAACCCCGGTCAGTGAAACGACAGGGGACAGAAATGGAGAGCCTATTCATGGCAAACAGTGAAGGCTCAATCATTGGGCCGAATATTTCAAGAAGCTGTTGTTAATTCGACGTCGACAAGTGCAATTCCTTGAATGATGTCAATTGAACCCCCATCGGAAGTAGAAGTGGAGTCGAGCACTCGACTAACAAAACGTGGAAAAGGGGCCTGTCCCGACAAACTTTCTCCACTTCTTTTCAAAACGGGTGGTGGTGTGTTGATAAAATCATTCACCACCTTGCTGCACCGTCCTACCCCTGCTAATGATAGGAACACCCGCGAACAACAGGCGGGATTCCGCCCAGGCCGAGGATGCATCGACCAGATTTTTACTGTTCGCCAATTACTTGAGACGCGTCACAAACACCGCCGACCGACAGTATTGGTTTTCCTCGACTTGAAAGACGTCTCCGATTCAGTCGACCGAACAGCGCTATTCAATGCTCTTCACAGAAAAGGCATGCCACTGAAGTTCGTGAATCTACTGAGGTCATTGCACTCTCATACTTCTGGCCGCGCAAAGGTCTACAGTGAACTATCAAGTCCGCTGGAGACGACCAGCGGTGTTCGACAAGGATGTCCCGTGTCTCCATTCCTGGTCAACATCGTTATGGACGAAATAATGGAGATTGGGTTGCAAAATCTTCAGGATGTAGTCATCGAACTAGGAAATAATGAAAAGATGTGTGGCCTGGATTACACCGACAACTTTTTCTGCTTGTTCGAATGAGCGGAATATGCTCAGTGTGCACTAGATAGACTCGCAAAAGCTGTAGCTCGTTTCGACATGCGCTTTGCACCTTCAAGGTGTGAAGTGATATTAAAAGATTGGATGTCAACGGTTCCAAGCTTGATGCTCGGTGGGGAAGTACTAACAACTGTCAACCACTCCACTTACCTCGACACAGCGTGAAGACGCATGGGAGCACAGTAGTAGAGGTGAGCACTCGCATATCCAAGCCTCTAGCGGGGTACGCTGGACCGAAGCATCTGTGGCGCCGACCCGATATTTCGCTGAAGTTGAAAGACCGTGTTTACTGTGCCGCAGTGCGTTCAGTTTTGTTGTATGGTTGCGAGACACGGAGTATGCGTGCGGGAAATGTTCGACACGTTGAGGTTTTCGACCATTGATTCTTGCGTAGTATTGTTAAGACTGGATGGAATGATCGAGTGAGCAATGCTGAGGCACCAGTTCAGAGAATGTTCTACCACTGCATTTCCAGCTTAGTAGACTTCGTTGGTTGGGGCACATGTTACGTATGGCGAACACAAGTCTACCATACCGTGCCCAGTTTTCCGTTCCTATTAGGGAGTGGAAGAAACCACGTGGAGGTCAACAGATGACAAGGCAGCAAGGAATGAGAAAATGTACAGAAAACTTGGGAAAAGTAGGTGCTCCACATCTTCGTGGTTGGGCTCCAAAAGATCCGCCAACCAGCGGAATGGAAACACTGAAGGATATGGCAGCGAACCGTGAACAGTGGCGATCGTGTTGTCACTTTCTATCGAATCAGAATGATTGATCGACGTGCGTTTGTACAGTTGGACTGTGTATTCCGTGTGTTGCCTATTAGGGCGTTCTTTCCTTTTCCTGCCCGTGTAGATCACTTCCCTGTCCACCTCGTACGTAATACTTTCTAATTCAACGCCCAACATGGTGAGAAAGGCAGTGGTCGGTGGGGCTCACTCTGTTGTTTAACTATGTGCGATGATGATGAGATCCATGATGTACGTACACGCTACCCATATGTGGGCTAAGTGGAAATGAATTCCGGACACAAATTATAGAAAATTATTTAATAACTCATATACAAATGAAGGGTGATAATGAAAGACATTCCTTTACCATAGATGCAGTAATGCGCCATGCTCATATTGTAACAAAGAAAGAAAGAACGTTGAGGAACACATGTACTGGAGCAGCCAGACAGGTCAAATCGGTATAACATGTGCACTAATTTAGTCCTCTTCCCAAACCGCGCTGCAGCAACATTGATCCTCGAGCTGCTTGAGCATTTCAGCTGCGCTCTGGCCGGATGCCTATGGTCATCAGCTTGATTCTTTTGCGAACTGTTTTGCATTCGGTTGGTCCGATTGTGTCCGTTTGATGGGCTTGGTCGATAGCCCCTCCCGTACGAGATATACACTGTAAGTAAACGAACGCAACGGCGAAGAGAGAAGTGTGCCATGAGCGCTCGATTGGCGAGAACCAAAAGTGTGTCAAAAGCGAGGCCGACGGAAACCTCGGTCAGTTCAGTTAAACGTACACGACCGAAGAAAATAGTGTAGTCGAAACCAAGCGTCATAAAAGACCGTAGAGAAAACAAATCCGAAATGATGTCCGGAAAATGTTCATTTTCTCGGAACGATCGGGGTTGCTTCAGCAAACCCTGTCACAAAGCGTGGAAAGCTTTCGAAAAATGTTGGGTAGGTAATAGCATACAAGCGATATTCGTGCGCGTGAGTGCATGCAAAATACGTGAGTGCAGTTGTGCTATTAGGGTACTGACGAGCAAAATCAGTGGTAAGCCGGAACCGCAGAGTTTAATCGAGTGTGAATCAGATTCGTTGACAATGACGGGTTGCGTGAATCGTCATCCAGTTATGCCACACCAATAACGTCCATCGTCAGTTACCATTAACTAATACATCTGGAAACCAAATCAGTACGTTCATCAGTGACAAAACAACAGCGATCGTACCGCACCGGAATACGAACGTTGGTGCCAAAATTCTCCAGACTTCGTGGACCAGCGAGACGTACCATGTAGCGAGATACCATGAAACGAAAAGAGACGGAAAACTGGTGTAGAAACCGCAATGTACGTAACAAGTATACAGTAATAACTAGTGATATCTGTCACAGTGTCGAAATGATAGTCACGTAAGCTATTACTGCAAAATGGAATGACAAAGATCGTGTTTGACCTAGTCGCGAGAACGTGCTGGGCAAGCTATCTTCCTGCCGGAATGCTTGATGGGAACCTAATTTGCGGCTTATGAGTGTGCTCTGCCCACTTGAACGCGAGACGGTATTCTCATTCGAAGCTGTAGCAGTACTGACTGGTTGTTGTCCAAAACGTGAGACTATGGCTGCATTCGAAGTCGCAACAGGCAACGCTGACTGCAGGCCCTGACGGGACACGGAAGTGTCACCAGCAGGCAGTGAAGGGTTAACATCTAACTTCATGTCAGTGAGCGACACGCTATTATCAACGTACGCGGCTTTGAGACGATCGATGCGACCGTGTCGATCAACCTCAAAGGTCTTATCGTGAGAAGAAATCATGCGAAATGGACCTTTGCAAGGTCGTTATAATGGTTTACGTATCGAATCAACGCGAATGAATACCTGCGAACAAGTATCAAGTTCGGATGGGGCGAAAACCTGTCCTCGCTGCATTCGAGTCTGCACCGGAGAGAAATTTTGCATGTACGTAGACAAGCGGTCAACGTAAGTCTGTACGGCAAGTGAATCTGTGCTCCGTGGAGTAAAGAATTCCCCAGACAGTCGTAATGTCGTGCCGTAGACAAGTTCTGCGGCGGAACATTAGATATCTGCCTTTAAGCAAGTCCTGATATTAAGCAGAACTAATGATAACGTTTCGTACTAATCGGGGCTATCGTGTACCTTAAGAGCCGCTTTGAGTTGGCAATGAAAGCGTTCGACTGAACCATTCGATGCTGGTACGCTATCGTGTGAATGCTCTCCGTACCCAGCAAGTGTGTTAGTAAAGAGAACAGATCGAACTCAGATTGGCGCCCTCGATTCGTAGTAATTGCAGAAGGACAACCATACAGAGCCATCCATCTTTATATCAGATGTCCAGCCACTGATTTGGCTGTGACGATGTAGATAGGAATAGCCTCGGGCCACCTCGTGAATCTATTGATGCATGTTAATGATTGGGTATACCTCTGTGACGAGGTCAATGGACCCACAATATCCATGTGAATATAATCAAAGCAAGCGTCAGTCGTAGTAAAAAATCAGTAGATGAAGCTACGTGCCTATACACTTTAGATCGTTGACATTGTAAACATTGTTTCGCCCACATGCGAACATCTTTATTCATGGACGGCCAGACGTATCGTGCGGTGGCTAGTCGGAGAGTGGTTGCGATGCCTGGATGTGAAAGTCCATTTGGGATGTCGAACACAAGACGCCGATAGGAACAGAGTACGGCTGGTAGAGGTAGGCCAATAGGTATGTCGCAGAGTATAGCACCGGTGACAGTGGTCAGAGGTACGGGCTGACACTGTAACGACGCGGACTGAACAACTTCCATGCATGACGTATCCCGTACCCGTGTTGCAGCCATGGCAGGAATGTCTAGAACAGATTTAATAGCATTAGGTGGAATACGTGATAAAACACCTGCACCGCAGTTTGACTCACCTCTAATGAGCCGTAGGTCGGTCGTGAACTGATAAATATAGTCCAAATTTCTGACTTTTCGTAGGGAGTAATGGTCAGATTTAGTATTTAATACATAAGTCAGAGGCTTGTGGTCGGTATAGAGGATGAAATATCGACCATTGACTGCTTGGCGAGAATGTTTGACGGAATTATTTAAGTCCAGAAGTTCTCGACCAAAAGCACTATATTTCGTTTCCGTGGAACTGAGGCGTCGAGAGAAAAATCCTAGTGGTTGCCAAATCTCAAACTAACTGTTACAGGACCGCTCCCATGGCAAAGTCAGATGCATTCACCAGTACGCTTACCGTGGCGGATGGAACTGGGTGCATAAGGAGCGTGGTCTGTGCTATTGTCGCTTTAATCTTCGAAAACGCTACTAGTGCGGCATCCGTAAGCGGCAACTCATGTGGATTACCACGAGGTGGGTCGATTGATGGAAGCAAACCTTCAGCGGTATGGGTTATGAAACGACGAGAGAATTTAGCTAACCCCAAAAATGCTTTAAGCTCCTTGATTGAGGACAGCACGGTGTAATCTAAAATAGCACGTACTTTGTCCTCGCAAAATTTAATACCCTCTCGAGTGATCCTTTGGCCGAGAGACACGAATTCCTTTTTATCAAGTGTTGTGTCGGCTCAAGTAGTCGCGTACGCAGTCAGTCTCACACGCACGCAACTTACTGACTGCCTTTTGATTCATGCTTATTCACTGCCACGATAAGTCACACGCATGCACTGATCACATTTCGGTACGCACGGCTAGGTCTTGCTCGGCCGTGCCGACTACATGTACAACTTGCACTTGATCGGTTTTCCGTACTTGCTTGAGCGTGCGTTAATAAACGGTTTTTACCGCATTCTGTGTTCTGCATTACTACTGATTTCTGAACACAACATCAAGTTCATATTTATCAAGATTGACTGCTAATCGATGATCGGACAAACGTAGGATCAAATGTTGGAAATGTTCATCTACGCTCGACGATGCGATCAGCATGTCATCGATATAGACGTGGACAAATTCCACGTCTTGTGCAATGCTAATAAACCTCTGGAATGTCTGAGCAGCGTTTTGCACACAAAATGGCATACGTAGAAATTCAAACTGACCATAAGTCGTGACAACAGTTTTCCTGACATCTTCAGTGGAGACTGGGATCTGGTTATAAGCTCGTATCAAATGGACCTTAGAAAATACGGTCTTGTCGTGAAGTGAGTCCGTGATGGCCGGCATGTGGGGTATCGGATAGGTGTCGCAACCGCGTAAGCGCGCGATAGTCGCCACATCGTCGCTGTTTTGTTCGTAATTAACGGATAATAAAGTACACAACAAATCCGATTTTTACCGTATCAGTAAGCACGTGCGTACGTAAGCAAGCAAACAAACAAACAAGTGAGTAATCGATAGGCAAGCGTAAGCGGTACATGCGATCGAGTGCGGTCAAGCAGGGCCGCTCAGCAGTAACGAATCAACAAACGTGTATGGTTTAGGGCCAACTTGTGATTGGTTAAGGCAAACCGTCCGTGGCATGGGTAAAGCCATAGTGATGTGCGTACGTGCGTGCATGCATGTGTGTGACCGGTCGTGTCAGCCAGCGAGCACGAATCAATAGTCAATCAGATTAGAGTCATCCTGGTATCGGTCCAAATGACAATAAAGCTACGCAACAGTCGCCAGTTAATGACATCTTTTTGGAGAACCATGTGTAGAGGTGAGGCCCGTGAGCTGTGAGAAGGACGAACAATACTTTTAGGAAGTAGTGTCAAACTCACATTTGGCGAAAGCCCGTTGGCGAGGTCGTGTGCGACTGGTGGTCCGTCAGTGACAATGTGATGTGTCACACTATCGGTTATTGCATCTATCTTTTCAAAGAGTCTAATCAAAATGAGGGGTTTAATAAATAAAGACAGAAAATCGTGAGGAATGTTGGAAAACAAACCTGCGATTCAGTGTGCATCCGAGCTACGAGACCCGTAAATTTAATGTCCGATGAAGGATCGATTAGCTTCACCCTATGTGAATCAGCAAGTAATTCATAGTGCTACAAGAAATCGATTTCCAGTATGCCTGTGGGAACGTCCGCAAGGATGTGCGTCCACAGATACCGTCGTCGTGGTCCCAAGTTCATGGCAGTCTGCCTTATGCCGTACGCGGAAACGGATGAACAATTCGCCGCAGACAGCCGACGCAGAGAAGCTCGTGGCTTATCTTCATCCACCGTTAAGACAGAAGCATAGGTCCCAGTATCAACTAGCAGCCTAGCGTTAGTACACGAATCATGCACATAAAACAGGCGGTCACATCCAGACTCCAAAATTTTGACTTTTCCAGCAGTGAATTTCAGTTGATTTGGCTGAAGCTCCGAGTTTCTTATTTTAATCGTTTGTGTTGTTTACCGTTCACCCAGCAACAGCAACTCGTCGATCTTTGATTTATTACCTTCGAACACTGAGCATTTGTTTGTTACGGATCCCAAATGCCATGTTACCATCTTAGGAGATTTTATTGTTCACAATGAGATCGGTTGATCTGTTAATCAGACACTTCGGCTGTGAGGCCCGAAGCCAAACATTTCACCGTGGTCAACAACCTCTGCCAATTAAATCACCTCCCCACACGTATTCCCGACCGAGCTGGCGATGGTGCTCATACCCTTGATCTTATTCTCACTTCTGTTTCTCCTCTCTCCTCAAGCATCTCCGTTCTTCCTCCATTTGGCTCATCTGGTCACTATATTATTTCCTGTTTCATCAATTTTACTCGCCCTGATCCTCCACCGCCCCCTCCCCCCCTTCGAGATACATATTTTGGCACTACAGCTCAGTCATCCGGGACGGCTTTCGCGATTTACTAGCTTCCCATCCTTGGAACGCCTTCTGATTTACTGTGGGCTTTTCCGCTTCCGTCCGCTGGGAAGCCGAACGCTTACTCTCATCTGCCACCGGTAGCCGAACACTTTGGTCCATAGCCAAAGCAGTCTCCCACAATTTTCGTCTTTCCCATTTCCCACCCACCTGTAATTCCTCTGGTGATCTTTTTTGTGAACTACATGAAAATGTTAAGGATTTGCCTTCCGGTTTACCTCCATACTTCACTTCACCCTCCTATCCTACTCCTCCGGTCCCGTCTTTCCCCCCTACCTCCCATTTTCTACCTCATATTAGCACTAGGAAGATCCGCCAAGAGCTGCGTTCTCAGGAATTATGCAGAACATCCGGCCCGGACGGTATACCACTCATGGTCACTAAAATCTATGCCCCTGAATTGGCCCTTCTCTTACGTCGTCCTCTCTCTCTCTCTCTCTCTCTCTCTCTCTCCCTCTCTCTCTCCCTCTCTCTCTCCCTCCAACTTTCTAGTTTTCCGAATCCCCGGGGAACAAACCGTGGTTCTTCCTATTCCTAAACGCGGTGGTCTTTCTGACCCGAATGACTAACGTCCTATCTCCCTCACACCTATTATTTCGAAAGTACTCGGAACTGTCATTTCTGATCAACTGCGTACGTTTCTTGAACGCGAAGGACTACTGAGTGATCGCCAATATGGATTCTGACCCCACCGTTCTACCGGTGATCTGGTTCTCATCTCACCTCCCTGGTCGGCTTCGCTCGACAATCACGGAGAAACACACAGTCTCGATCGACATCTCTAAAGCCTTTGACCGAGTTTGGAACAAAGGTCTTCTGGCAAAACCGCCAACGTTTGGGTTCTTTTCTGCTCTATTACTGTGGAAATCAAGTTTCCTCATTGGGCGGGTCCGAGTTGATGGCGTTTGTCCCAGCTGTTTCCTGTGCTGGCGTTCTTCAAGGTTCCGTACTTGTTCTTACCCTATTTCTTTTATTTGTTAGTGATCTTCTATCCACCACTTCTAACGCAATCCATTCCTTTGTCGATGGCGCCACCCTTCATTCTTCTCTTTCTTACCGCACTCCACACCGTGGCAACACCAACACCAATTTTGACTGCACTACAATCATTGTGTCGTTATATTCCGACCTCGAACACAAACTTCCCCACTCAAATTCTTCTTCATTCTCCTCTCATTCATCCTTTGATTCAACTGTGCTACATTGCACAGATTCTATCTCCCTTCTTGGTCTATTTATAAGTTTTTCTGTGTGTCGGTCCGCTTTCATATCTCAGCTCGCCTGTCGTGCTGCGCGCAAAGTTGGTTTTCTGTTTCGCGCCAGATGCTTCTTCACACCAGTTCATTCTCTTCTGCTGTCCAAAGCTCAAATCCGTCTCGCACTTGAATACTTCAGTCACATGGAATGCGGATTCATCTATCTCTCTTTCTTTTCTTGATAAGGTTCAACGAGAGGCCATTCGGCTGATCAACAAATCTTCTTCAATCCCCAATCTGAAGTCACTAGCCCATCGTCGGGCGGTTGCTTCGTTGTCCCTCTTCTGCCCGTAGTATTTTGGATTTTATTTTTCTAAGCCTGCTTCGGCAGTTCCCAGGCAAATAGTCATCCTTATCAGGTTTCTGCCACTAGATGTCGTACTTCTATCTTTCAATCTTTTCCCTCGGACCGCTAAACTCCAGTATACTCTCCCGCTTACTATCTTGCCACCCACTAAAACCCTCTCTCTCTCTCCTTTGAAAAGCAGGATCAATAAATTGGTTCTTACGCGAAAGTTTCCCCGCAATCCAATTTTACAGTCTCTCGATTTCGGGGATTTATCCCTTATGCTGTAGTTCACTTAAAGTGTAACAAAAAAGTTTAAAACACCGCTTATCGGACTGACTATTTAAATCGCCGGTGAGGTCTTTGAATTTGGCCGTGTTATTATGCACTATATTCACTGAATCGGCATTTTTGTATCGTCTTATTTTACAGTTTTCTTTTCCACACCAACGTTGCGTCCTCGATGCTCAATTACAACCCGCACATTTTGACTGCAGTACGAGATACCAATGAACCTAACAGAAACTCCTAACTACGTCATGCTTCTCAATCCGTGAGGAATAAAGTGGAAAGAATCAAACAATATGCGGCTGGAAAAACTTGTAGACATCGAACTGGGTGGAAGCTTGCTTTCTCAAACAGGAGCTTTGAATCAATGTGTGTCCCGTAGATTCTGTCGTCTAATATTTGTTCAATCATGTTGAAAATACCTGACATCAGCTACTAGCTGAGTTCTTTGGAATACGCGAGCTATGGTGCTGTTTTATTTCAAGAATCTTTGCTTTATTCGGTGATAGATGACAATTTGTTGAATCCTGATGGATTCGCCATTCATAGGCTGGACAGACAGTCAGGCAAGAAACCCAAAGGGAAGGTGTCATTACCTTCTTACATCATGTTTGGTGTCTTTCATTCTCATGCCTATATGTGTACAACGCAAAAGGATTTTGCTATTAAACCGTTGAATGTAAGACACACTTTATCCCTAGACGCTCCTCTGTTGTTATATATAATCTGTACATAACCTTAAACTGTAATTCCACGGAACTAGTCAACTTCTTGGATTCATTCTATTCGACTCTAAGAGAGTGGATGGACAGACCACATTTTATTGTGGCGGGATACTTCAACAAGTCCGATTTGACGTTCCACAGTCTAATGTTTCCCCGGAACATTGTTAATTTCCCCAGCAGAGACAATGATTGTCTAGACTGCTTCGTTATAAGTGAGCCATCTTTCTTTCATGCTGTGAGGCGTGCCACCGTGGGAAAGTCCGACCACTGTATTGTCAAACTTCTTCCAAGAATGTCTGGTAGATGCAACCACCAAAGCCTAATAAAGAACGCAGCCCGAAGGTGCATTCACGGCAGCATGACGTGCTCACCATTTATTTACTTGAAAACATGATGGTCTCTTCCAACTTGGATTTATGTTGCGACACTGACGTGTCTATACATTGTGATAGTATGACGAGCTACTTATGTGGCGAGTGTATTTGCTACTTGGTAAGTAGTTGATTGCTGATAACAGAACTATGGATATTCGTGGATTATCAACGCTTCTATGCCCAAGAGAATAACCACAATGAAGTGATCGACAACAGGCAAACCCCAGGACTGCTCCTTCGTCTGGACGATGACTGTCTTCTAGTAAAAAAGACAGCAATTTTGCAAATAGGCATGTTTGTAACGTTTGGTTCGTTTTGTTGATGGCCGAACAAGCTGTCTCTAAAAGGTGGCTTATTACCCCGGCGCGTCTGTTACGAAACGCGCTATCCACGAACAAAGATTGTGATGCGCACAAACCGTTTTGATTCGGAAAAGCCTAAGAAATTGCGGAGGATGAAAGAAAAAGCGTATCGTTCACACAATAAGTTCGAAGTAAAACTGTTAAACCCGTACATCAAAGAAGAAATTGTTTATATTGACAGTCACAGTACGTGAATACCACACTCAAAGACAACTGTTCCCGTCAGTTATGGAATGGGCTGAAAATGCTGTGTGGTCGCGCTTCTCAAATGACGAACATAAAGCATGATGTCGAAAAGCCTAATAGGTCTTTCGTACCAGTAATTAATCCAACTGATTCATTATAAAAATTCCCTAGAATCCTGAGCGAACTGGTAAAATCCTCGATGCCTTCATCCGGAACGCTTTCACACGGAGTTTAAACCAATCCATATCAATAGAACCTCCGCACCCGATGGCATCAGTTCTGTCATTCTTATCACTTGTGCTGCCGACTTGGCTCCTGTGTTCTCCTCAAAATCCACTCGATGTCTGTCCGAAGGTAAACTCGCTGACTCCCGGGGCCAAGTTCGTATTGCTACAATACCAAAGAAGGAAAGAGGCAAATTTCGTCTTGCTGTATCCCGAATTAGGTGAGTAGAAAGAAGCTACCCTTGTACTGATGAGCGTATATTCAGTGGGAACGTATGTCAGGCGCGAGTACATGGAAGCAAGTAACAACGCAAACACGTAGGCAGGTGCATGAGTCACGCTGTATGCAAGTGAAGGCATAGGCCATGTGTACAATCGGATTGGACCACGCAAGGTCGCTCGGCACGTGATACGATCTCACTAGTCAGTGCTGTCTTGGACGAAGCACGACTAACGCCAGCTGTGTCCAAGGATGCAAGTTATTTGGATCAAGTGTTTTCAGTGTGCTCATGTGTGCTATAATGTCTGTTTAAGCACATGACTGCTCACGCCGAACACAACACGTCCCATTGCATCCACCTTCGGGCGGATAATAATTGACGATCCTAAGTCCTCCATTATTATTTCGGATGTAAACCAATTTGCCTGCCGAAAACAGTACTCTACTTTGGGTGCAGTCAGCTGCTTATCCACTCAATAGCGTCACTCATTGACCAGAAAAGCAAACTCGTTCACGTCTGCTTCCTGAACTATACAAATACTTTCAACTCTCCCAGTAGAGAAAGTCTACTGCATCTTCTAAATGATCAAGGGATATCCCAAATGCTTTCCAGTTGGTTGGGAGATTATTTCACGAACCGGTCCCAATTCACATACGTTAATGACCATAGATTCTGTGCAATCCCTATTAACATCAGAATATCGCAAGGTACCATGCTACCACCACTTTTTCTCGCTTGCTATATGTATCATTGTAAGATTCGCAATACCCGGACTGGCAGGACGTGTTGAAGTCACTCTCATCCACTACGCAAACCAAACTAGCAAGAATGCAAAGGCTGCAGACTAGCACGTTGATTGTATCGCAAAACTGGTTTGTATAAATACGTTAAATCAAAGGAAATAAATGATAGGTTAGAAGTTGGTCAATCACAGGGAGCTTTTGCTATACATTTTCTTGGCGATCCTTACTAGTTGGGGCTCCCGAGCTTGCGCAGCTACGAGGCTGTACCTGGCCGTATCACGTGTGATGGCAGCTGAACCACCACAATGGCCTCTCCTCTAACTCGTCTTCCTTTACTTTCAAGTACGTCGACGACGTGGTGGTCGGAACAGTGTTAGTATTAATCCACTACAACAGTTTATTTATGCGATGATCTAATGGTCCAAAGCCGTCAAACTAGCACGTAGTCCAAACAAGCGTGCAGAAGTCCTTTTTTCAGTTGATCGTGATCACTCATCTCAACCAAATTACCCAACCCTCAGGATAAGAGTTTCAAGCGTGGTAACAGTCCAGTGCAAAAAATATCTTTATATACTTATCTCACCAGATCTTAAGTGGACCCATCATGTACAAGATACTGTTTTTCAAGATAAAGAAGATGACACTAGATTTCTCGTGTAAGGTTTCTATGGGCTCATACCCACGTCATCTCTCAGTTTATTCGTCATTAAATACTATTCGTAATAAGGGTTTCTTCTTATGGTAGAATTTTATTGCTCAATAAAACAGCGTAGTCGAAATCGTTGGTAGGTTGTCGACTTTTCGGTCACCACGGGTAACCTTTTATCAAGACTGATTTTACAACCGAATGAAAATGGAATGGGTTTGTTCTTTTCTTTTCGTGTTTAGTTACTCGTGAGTAGTGAGTACGTACATCGTGAACCTTGAATACTCGTATTGCATTTTCCCTCTTTCTAATGTATTATGTGTGTTTATACTTGCATTTTACGGGGCTTCTTCCATGAACAGGTCACGTTCTCATAACCTTGTTTCCTCAAAGGTTTACATTTCTGTCGTGAGGTAATCTTTCTGAATTTTTCACTTGTGCAGACGTGCAGAGGCTCGAACACCCCACCTTAACGTTTCTGCCACTAAACTCCATTGTCCATCACACACCAACGGCATGAACAGATCTAGTGCCGGATCCGTCCATCGGCTTATTTGTATTCATTCGTCAATAATTATCTTCCGTATTGGAACTATAGTCTAATTCACACCTTTGCAACTGATTCATTAATTCGTGGTGGTAAAAGTTTCCTGATTTGCTGATTGTACCGCAACCAAACTGCGTTACAGTTTCGTCCAACTGCTTGCTTAGTGGACCGTTTTATTTGCCGCGCTGTCCCGAATATCGGAAAGTTTCTGCCCCTTGTTCTTGGTTTCTCACCTGACTGTAAGTCTTTTTCTTGCAGTATATTTATGATTATCGTATTTTTTTTTAAACATAAGTTATCGATGAACGCGGTTATTCCATTTGAATTTGTTCTACTGCTCGTAGTCGTGTTCTACCCATATCGTGCGTGTAGCCAGTGAGACTAAGCTTCGGCTAGATTGACAGGCCTAGACATCCGGATAGTCGCAACTTTCAACCTTGTGTGTTATTTCATTGGTTACACTGCTTCCGTCATTTTCTCTGGTTTGCCTGTCAAAGACTTTGTGTTCTTCAAGCGCTCCCCTCAGTGCATTTCTAAGGGCGGTAACATATGCTACTCAGAGTTATTGAATTTCGTGGAAAAATCCATTTTTCTGCATATGAACGGTTGTGCAGGACTATACTTTCTGATGACACATCCACTACAATGATCTCTAACTCACAGTAATTTCCACCCTGCTACACGAAGTAAATTTAAATTCATATATTCCCGAGCTACAACGTTTTATAACTCGGTTATCCCATATCTAGCAAGGTTTCTTGTTTCGGAAGAACACCTTGGGAGCAAATTGCGGGGGAAACTTATTGAATTACGATTGCCGTATTTCAACCGAGTTCTTCATAGACGGACAAGGCGTGCTGATCAGCACAATTCAATCATCACTGCTTTTTATTCATCATGTATATATTACAACCGCCAAAGCATGTGCTGGTAACTTCTCACTGAAAATTCGTTCTTTTCGGACAAATAAAGTACATCCTCGACTTGACTAGTAATACAGGGTACGTGTCAAACGATAGTGTAGCGAGAATTAACGTCTCTCCCTGTGCTTCCCGAGTATTTCTGCTCCGTTTTGGCCGATTCTTTTGACCTTCATTCCAATTTGGTTGGTCCGATTGACTGGTTGATGGCTAGATCGGTAGGCACTCACCTGGGCTATTTTTTCGTTTGCCTCAGATTCCCCCAAGTTTCACTGACGAGTCTGCATGCCTCTTTCCGTCTGTTGCGGGACATTTCCCATTTATTCACCATCCTGTCTTGTCTGTAGTTGTCGATCAATTGGCCCAATCGGTTTGATATTCGTCTTGTTCTGTTGCCACAGCGATCCCAGCTACACTATGGCTGCAGCCGCAAGTGTTTCTTTATACAATTTCCGTGCGAGATCGCCCCGGCTTCTTTGTTTCTACATCCTCGGTTTTCCAGTTGTCACCTTCCCTTCTCTGTAGACACTCTCAACTCAGAATTTCGTTCACACCAGTGTTACAAGGCTTATCAGTTTCTATCTTGCTGTCATTTTGAGGGTATGAGCTGGCTCATTTTTGGTGGGCCGCCAAGTCGCACTAGCAATCAACACATGAGCACTTGTTCAGTGCCGAGCTCAAGGCTTGAGATAACGGAAACACGAACGACAGGATAGGCGATCGATGGAGTGGATAGATTGCGTGAGAATCATATCAAGCCTTGTTTAGTCTTAACACCAGACCATTAGAAGGCTTGGTTGTACTCATCAGTCGGACTAATTTGTTTTGTGCGACGATGGGGTATTAGGGTCAACGCCTTACGTAATCCTTGCTTTACGCTACTAAAAGGAGATTGTTTGCGAACAAAGAAGCGTTCTTCCTTGCCATATTGGGTCTGTTCAGAAAAGTCAACATATCGTATTTTTGCGCACTTACTCACTCACTACTAAGTAAAGCGAAATATCTAATCACAGTTACCGAATACCATACATGTAAACGCCTGAGATGATGTTTATTGTACGGCAGTGCACAATATTCCTGGACGGGGGCCAGGATGAAGCGAAGGCTGACAAACAGTGAAGTGACGGACGGTGGAAAAAGTCGGACTCGGAACGTCAAGATTCACATTTTATAGTGATGACCGTCTGATCATAGTCGGAAGTAGGAATAACGATTCAACGAATGATAGCTACACGTCCAAAAGCAAAAACACCGTGATGAAACTATAAATATTGGGAAAACTGTTTGAACGGAAAAGTAGCAGAATCAGTCTGCGTTGAAAAGAAGGCCCGAATACACTCATCTGCTAATAGAAAAAAATCATTACTTTTATTGAACGCTGGCTTTTCGATTCCAAATACTACGAAGCCCACGCACATGCTTGCACGCGAGATTGAAAAAACAAGCTAACTGCTAACTGTCAATCCTAACTGATTTAATAGATCTCGTGATTTGGACTTGTAAAAAGAACCACTAAGTTCACACAGAACAAATACTTCGTGTTCTCTAGAAAAGAAAATGCCCCAATTATCATAACGGACTTCGTCCCATTGCGTCTTTTCCTTGTCTAATCGCAGTGACCAGCAAAGCTATTCTATTCCAAAAGGATGAGCTGGTTATGTTTTTTGAATGTCGAGTTTTGCGTAGTCGTGAAGGCCCGATGGAGATAAGCTTCAACGTCAGCGTTTTGACTGACCGGCGCGTCGACAAATTTTAACCTCCAAGCCACTCTTTCCAGTCAAACCCAGTGTTGTGCCCGCTATTACTGATAGCACATGGTACGCGGGAAATTCGTTTATCCGTGCATAGGTAAGCAATCAGATGAAAAAGTGAATCAGCCATCTTAAGCGTAAGCAGTACGTGCAGTTGCGTAAGACCAAACCGGATCGTTCAGCGGCCAACGAAGCAACAGACATGTATGGCTCAACGCTGAAGTCCGATTGGTTGAACCAAACCGTCCGTGTTATGGGCGAATTCAATTCATTTCAAGTCAAGTAATTGCTTTATGCATCCCAAGAGGTGAATATTCAGCCTTCACATAACCATGTACACGTCCTGAAAGAGGAGAAATGGATAGTTGGCATTCGTGTTATTCCAGATGTTGTGTTATTTCCGATATTACGTAAGCTGGTTTGTGTAAATACCCTGTCAGGTAGGGAATAGTAGAACTGCTGTAAGCCCTAGCGCGTGCATAAAGATGTTTGTATTGAGAACTGGTGGAAGGTGCGGATATACATTTCACTAGATCTTTGTGAAGAGGATGAGCAAAGTTAGTAAGAATCGTTGTAGACAGCTTTTGGCAAGCTTTGCTATGTTGGGATGTGGCAAAGTGAGTAAAGTGCCGTCGGGGCAAACCACTGGCAGGTGGTAAAATCTTCAGGGATCTGACACTGAACTTCAAGTCCTTCAACATCAGACCAGAAAGAATGACGGGTGGAGCAAAACGTCAGTGAGGTAGGACACACGAGAATACAAATCGTCTGCTGAGATGAGTGGACACGGAGTGACGTTTGAGGCGTGAAACATAGCAGGACAAGAGTCTTGTTTTTGTAAAAAAGAAAGCAATCTGTTTTGACCGGGAAAGGTTACGGTCGAGCAGCACTCCAAGGAGTTTCACTAAATCAGGATGGTTCAGCTGTTCCCCATTAATTTTAATGGATGCGCTGTCGTTTTGAAAACCGGATCGCTTGCTTCTGTTCAAACGAGGAAATGCAACGTCACCACACTTGATTGGGTTAAGACCCAAGTTGTGGAAATGAGACCAATCTGAAATTTGAGTGATACCATTTTGGGGTTTGGAAATGTAGAATGGCAGGTATATGGAACACCAAATATGACATCATTCGTATATTTGATGAGAAGAGTATTTTCGTGTACAGGAATAGTAGAAGTGTAGTGTAGTGTGCACGTCTAGCGGTCGAATGGCCACTGCACTTGGTAGCAAGCTTTCAGGTATGCAATAATAAATGTTAAACAAATGAAAGACGTTAATTCTCGCTGCACTATCGTTTGACACGTACCCTGGATTACTAGTCAAGTCGAGGATGTACTTTATTTGTCCGAAAAGAACGAATTTTTAGTGAGAAGTTACCAGCACATGCTTTGGCGGTTGTAATATATACATGATGAATAAAAAGCAGTGATGATTGAATTGTGCTGATCAGCACGCCTTGTCCGTCTATGAAGAACTCGGTTGAAATAGGGCAATCGTGATTCAATAAGTTTCCCCCGCAATTTGTTCCCAAGGTGTTCTTCCGAAACAAGAAACCTTGCTAGATATGGGATAACCGAGTTATAAAACGTTGTAGCTCGGGAATATATGAATTTAAATTTACTTCGTGTAGCAGGGTGGAAATTACTGTGAGTTAGAGATCATTGTAGTGGATGTGTCATCAGAAAGTATAGTCCTGCACAACCGTTCATATGCAGAAAAATGGATTTTTCCACGAAATTCAATAACTCTGAGTAGGATATGTTACCGCCCTTAGAAATGCACTGAGGGGAGCGCTTGAAGAACACAAAGTCTTTGACAGGCAAACCAGAGAAAATGACGGAAGCAGTGTTGAAAGTTGCGACTATCCGGATGTCTAGACCTGTCAATCTAGCCGAAGCTTAGTCTCACTGGCTACACGCACGATATGGGTAGAACACGACTACGAGCAGTAGAACAAATTCAAATGGAATAACCGCGTTCATCGATAACTTATGTTTAAGAAAAAAATACGATAATCATAAATATACTGCAAGAAAAAGACTTACAGTCAGGTGATAAACCAAGAACAAGGGGCAGAAACTTTCCGATATTCGGGACAGCGCGGCAAATAAAACGGTCCACTAAGCAAGCAGTTGGACGAAACTGTAACGCAGTTTGGTTGCGGTACAATCAGCAAATCAGGAAACTTTTACCACCACGAATTAATGAATCAGTTGCAAAGGTGTGAATTAGACTATAGTTCCAATACGGAAGAGAATTATTGACGAATGAATACAAATAAGCCGATGGACGGATCCGGCACTAGATCTGTTCATGCCGTTGGTGTGTGATGGACAATGGAGTTTAGTGGCAGAAACGTTAAGGTGGGGTGTTCGAGCCTCTGCACGTCTGCACAAGTGAAAAATTCAGAAAGATTACCTCACGACAGAAATGTAAACCTTTGAGGAAACAAGGTTATGAGAACGTGACCTGTTCATGGAAGAAGCCCCGTAAAATGCAAGTATAAACACACATAATACATTAGAAAGAGGGAAAATGCAATACGAGTATTCAAGGTTCACGATGTACGTACTCACTACTCACGAGTAACTAAACACGAAAAGAAAAGAACAAACCCATTCCATTTTCATTCGGTTGTAAAATCAGTCTTGATAAAAGGTTACCTGTTGTATTATACAGCGCCCAAATACTTTCCGCCGTTGAATAATGTACAGTTACACTTCGAATAGGGCTAGTCTTTCCTCTCTGCTTCTTCTGAATTCGGTCTGGCGGAAAGGTATTTAATTTATCACCTATCCGCCTTTGCAGTTGAATTTGTAGCCATCGTCCGGCGGTGGCTTTCACTTCTCGTCTGTTATTTTGCTACAAGGGTTTTGATTCTTCTGAATCAACTTATTGAAATACTTCGTCCAGTCTTGTTTAATCATGAGCTTCAGTCATAACCACAGAAACATTTGGATCATGCAACACTAGGCCACGAGCTACCTATGTACTCCCATCGACTATCTCGTCATGCTTTGCTCGCAGAGTCTGGGTGTTTTGCGGTCCCACCGTTGATCAAACCTCTGACTGCCTCTTGTCAAGGCCGATAAAATTAATGATGTGTTAGTCGATACCGAATACTATCACAGAGGCACGCATCTCACAAGGTGGGGCCAATGAATCTGGCTGCGCTGATCCATCTCGATCGGAATACAAATCACTTAACCATACACACATCCTCAGGTTCACTGTTTTTTTCACCTTGGTTACTGTAACAACTGTCGTGCCATAAAGTAATGTCTAATTTGGTTAAATATTACTGATAGACTTCAAGAGCAGGAAGCCCCCAGCGGAACTGATCTCTTTCGGTCATTTGGAGAAGAATCATTAGAAAGTCTAGAGCTCATCCTAGGAAATACCTCGCAGGCTGGAAAGTAGCTCTGCGTAAAAAACCTATTCACACCATGAGCCTACCCGTTGTAATCAGCAACAATGTTCAATCTCTGCCGCTCAATTTCTCAGCACTGTCGGATTTTGTTGGAACACAAAGGAATACTCTCAGTTCGGAGCAATCCTCCTGCAAGATACCTGGCTTCTCAATGACATTGAGGATGAAATAATTACACTTGATGCTTTGACTGGATATCGCGTGGATCGTCCTACATCATATGAGAAGCGAGGTGATGGAGTTATTACGTAGATTGACAATCAGTGCTGAAGACGGGTCAGGAACGTCTTTACCTATTCCACAAATTTCGTTATTTGTTCTACACACGAATGCAAATCCAAGTTTTTGAGCAATTTCCGCTCATTTCTGCCAATGGATGTACATATTTCCCCCAGATGTTCCTCGTCAGACTACCTGGAATTCGTTGACTCAGTTTTACAAATTTTGGTAAATTACGGTGATATTTAATTGTTTATCGCTGCTGGTGATTTCAATCTTTTTGATGTAAGCTTTCTTGTCCGTAAGGTTTGACCAACACTTTTGTACTTCCAACTAGACTGGACGAGTTTCTGGACTATCGTTTCATCAACAGCCCAAGTCTTTTTTCCACTTCGAGTCGCTCACCACTAGGCTCCTCTGACCACGCAATAATCAAAACCCCACCTAAGATCAACAGTCACACCAATCACACACATTTCACACGTGGCCTCTGATCACCTAGTTCGGAAGAAGAAGAAGATTTGTCCTGAAAACATTTTAAAGCTATGGGAAATGGTTGCACAGACAGACTTTTCTGTACTGTCAGACAAGGACCTTTCAGTTTCCTGAATCCATCTCATCGGCTATTTAAATCTTTTGCTTCAACCTTTGCTGCCTGGTCGAAACTTTGTATCCGCGTCCTGATGGTCTGTCTTCTCTCCACCTCAAGCAACTTCGTTGCAAGAGGGAATACGCCTTCAAACATCATAATCTCCCAGCTGTCAAGATTCCAACAAAATCAATCAAGACTGAGTTACACCGCCTCAGTTTTATCTACATGTGTGCCCTTCGAACCGACAAAACTCATCGTGACACATGACAGCTCTTGAAAGATCTAACTGGTGGCTCACCCGCACTCAAGTCTGCCACCATTAATGTAGAAGAGCTCAACAAATCATTCAACAGAGCAGCAGTACCTTTCATAGCTTTACTTCTTGAAGAAAGTCAGTGTCAGGAACCTCAATTTCGCATCCCCGCTGTGGACGTCTACAAAGAGCTGCTTCTCTGTAACCCCGGAAAATCTTCCGAACCAGACGGATCCGACCCCATATTGCTCAAGGAGTGTGCGATTATTCTCAGCCATATTCTCTCTGGTCTTTTTGACCAAGGTCTGAAGGAAAGAAGGACACCAGACTGTTGGAGGACAGCAGCTATAATTCCTATTCCCAAGAAAAGTTCTTCGAAATTCCGTCCTAATGCCTGCACCTCTGTCCTCGTTAAAGTTTTTAAAAAGTTGGTTCTCCAAAGGTTGAACAAAAATTTCAATGTTCCAGATCCCGATCAGTTTGCTTACCGACAGTTACGCTGCATGTTTAATGCCCTCGCCATCTTGACACATTACATTCTGTCCGAACTTGACCGGAAGAGTAAAGTGGTGAGAATATGCTCCCTAGACTACAGTGATGTATTAAACTGCGTCCACAGAAACAAGCTACTTTCCTTTCTTGCTCTCTCTGGTATTCAGCCTCCATTTGTGTCCTTGATGGCAAATTACTTTCACAGTCGCCAGCAGTTCACCCACTAGAACAGCAAAACCTCTTATCTTATTACGACTACCAGCGGAGTTCCCCAAGTTGCCATACTATCCCCATTTTCATTTTCTGTGTACACTTCTACTATTCCTGTACACGAAAATACTCTTCTCATCAAATATACGAATGATGTCATATTTGGTGTTCCATATACCTGCCATTCTACATTTCCAAACCCCAAAATGGTATCACTCAAATTTCAGATTGGTCTCATTTCCACAACTTGGGTCTTAACCCAATCAAGTGTGGTGACGTTGCATTTCCTCGTTTGAACAGAAGCAAGCGATCCGGTTTTCAAAACGACAGCGCATCCATTAAAATTAATGGGGAACAGCTGAACCATCCTGATTTAGTGAAACTCCTTGGAGTGCTGCTCGACCGTAACCTTTCCCGGTCAAAACATATTGCTTTATTTTTTTACAAAAACAAGACTCTTGTCCTGCTATGTTTCACGCCTCAAACGTCACTCCGTGTCCACTCATCTCAGCAGACGATTTGTATTCTCGTGTGTCCTACCTCACTGACGTTTTGCTCCACCCGTCATTCTTTCTGGCCTGATGTTGAAGGACTTGAAGTTCAGTGTCAGATCCCTGAAGATTTTACCACCTGCCAGTGGTTTGCCCCGACGGCACTTTACTCACTTTGCCACATCCCAACATAGCAAAGCTTGCCAAAAGCTGTCTACAACGATTCTTACTAACTTTGCTCATCCTCTTCACAAAGATCTAGTGAAATGTATATCCGCACCTTCCACCAGTTCTCAATACAAACATCTTTATGCACGCGCTAGGGCTTACAGCAGTTCTACTATTCCCTACCTGACAGGGTATTTACACAAACCAGCTTACGTAATATCGGAAATAACACAACATCTGGAATAACACGAATGCCAACTATCCATTTCTCCTCTTTCAGGACGTGTACATGGTTATGTGAAGGCTGAATATTCACCTCTTGGGATGCATAAAGCAATTACTTGACTTGAAATGAATTGAATTCGCCCATAACACGGACGGTTTGGTTCAACCAATCGGACTTCAGCGTTGAGCCATACATGTCTGTTGCTTCGTTGGCCGCTGAACGATCCGGTTTGGTCTTACGCAACTGCACGTACTGCTTACGCTTAAGATGGCTGATTCACTTTTTCATCTGATTGCTTACCTATGCACGGATAAACGAATTTCCCGCGTACCATGTGCTATCAGTAATAGCGGGCACAACACTGGGTTTGACTGGAAAGAGTGGCTTGGAGGTTAAAATTTGTCGACGCGCCGGTCAGTCAAAACGCTGACGTTGAAGCTTATCTCCATCGGGCCTTCACGACTACGCAAAACTCGACATTCAAAAAACATAACCAGCTCATCCTTTTGGAATAGAATAGCTTTGCTGGTCACTGCGATTAGACAAGGAAAAGACGCAATGGGACGAAGTCCGTTATGATAATTGGGGCATTTTCTTTTCTAGAGAACACGAAGTATTTGTTCTGTGTGAACTTAGTGGTTCTTTTTACAAGTCCAAATCACGAGATCTATTAAATCAGTTAGGATTGACAGTTAGCAGTTAGCTTGTTTTTTCAATCTCGCGTGCAAGCATGTGCGTGGGCTTCGTAGTATTTGGAATCGAAAAGCCAGCGTTCAATAAAAGTAATGATTTTTTTCTATTAGCAGATGAGTGTATTCGGGCCTTCTTTTCAACGCAGACTGATTCTGCTACTTTTCCGTTCAAACAGTTTTCCCAATATTTATAGTTTCATCACGGTGTTTTTGCTTTTGGACGTGTAGCTATCATTCGTTGAATCGTTATTCCTACTTCCGACTATGATCAGACGGTCATCACTATAAAATGTGAATCTTGACGTTCCGAGTCCGACTTTTTCCACCGTCCGTCACTTCACTGTTTGTCAGCCTTCGCTTCATCCTGGCCCCCGTCCAGGAATATTGTGCACTGCCGTACAATAAACATCATCTCAGGCGTTTACATGTATGGTATTCGGTAACTGTGATTAGATATTTCGCTTTACTTAGTAGTGAGTGAGTAAGTGCGCAAAAATACGATATGTTGACTTTTCTGAACAGACCCAATAAGGCAAGGAAGAACGCTTCTTTGTTCGCGAACAATCTCCTTTTAGTAGCGTAAAGCAAGGATTACGTAAGGCGTTGACCCTAATACCCCATCGTCGCACAAAACAAATTAGTCCGACTGATGAGTACAACCAAGCCTTCTAATGGTCTTGTGTTAAGACTAAACAAGGCTTGACATGATTCTCACGCAATCTATCCACTCCATCGATCGCCTATCCTGTCGTTCGTGTTTCCGTTATCTCAAGCCTTGAGCTCGGCACTGAACAAGTGCTCATGTGTTGATTGCTAGTGCGACTTGGCGGCCCACCAAAAATGAGCCAGCTCATACCCTCAAAATGACAGCAAGATAGAAACTGATAAGCCTTGTAACACTGGTGTGAACGAAATTCTGAGTTGAGAGTGTCTACAGAGAAGGGAAGGTGACAACTGGAAAACCGAGGATGTAGAAACAAAGAAGCCGGGGCGATCTCGCACGGAAATTGTATAAAGAAACACTTGCGGCTGCAGCCATAGTGTAGCTGGGATCGCTGTGGCAACAGAACAAGACGAATATCAAACCGATTGGGCCAATTGATCGACAACTACAGACAAGACAGGATGGTGAATAAATGGGAAATGTCCCGCAAAAGACGGAAAGAGGCATGCAGACTCGTCAGTGAAACTTGGGGGAATCTGAGGCAAACGGAAAAATAGCCCAGGTGAGTGCCTACCGATCTAGCCATCAACCAGTCAATCGGACCAACCAAATTGGAATGAAGGTCAAAAGAATCGGCCAAAACAGAGCAGAAATACTCGGAAAGCACAGGGAGAGCACTCACCTGGGCTATTTTTCCGATTGCCTCAGATTCCCCCAAGTTTCACTGACGAGTCTGCATGCCTCTTTCCGTCTGTTGCGGGACATTTCCCATTTATTCACCATCCTGTCTTGTCTGTAGTTGTCGATCAATTGGCCCAATCGGTTTGATATTCGTCTTGTTCTGTTGCCACAGCGATCCCAGCTACACTATGGCTGCAGCCGCAAGTGTTTCTTTATACAATTTCCGTGCGAGATCGCCCCGGCTTCTTTGTTTCTACATCCTCGGTTTTCCAGTTGTCACCTTCCCTTCTCTGTAGACACTCTCAACTCAGAATTTCGTTCACACCAGTGTTACAAGGCTTATCAGTTTCTATCTTGCTGTCATTTTGAGGGTATGAGCTGGCTCATTTTTGGTGGGCCGCCAAGTCGCACTAGCAATCAACACATGAGCACTTGTTCAGTGCCGAGCTCAAGGCTTGAGATAACGGAAACATGAACGACAGGATAGGCGATCGATGGAGTGGATAGATTGCGTGAGAATCATGTCAAGCCTTGTTTAGTCTTAACACAAGACCATTAGAAGGCTTGGTTGTACTCATCAGTCGGACTAATTTGTTTTGTGCGACGATGGGGTATTAGGGTCAACGCCTTACGTAATCCTTGCTTTACGCTACTAAAAGGAGATTGTTCGCGAACAAAGAAGCGTTCTTCCTTGCCTTATTGGGTCTGTTCAGAAAAGTCAACATATCGTATTTTTGCGCACTTACTCACTCACTACTAAGTAAAGCGAAATATCTAATCACAGTTACCGAATACCATACATGTAAACGCCTGAGATGATGTTTATTGTACGGCAGTGCACAATATTCCTGGACGGGGGCCAGGATGAAGCGAAGGCTGACAAACAGTGAAGTGACGGACGGTGGAAAAAGTCGGACTCGGAACGTCAAGATTCACATTTTATAGTGATGACCGTCTGATCATAGTCGGAAGTAGGAATAACGATTCAACGAATGATAGCTACACGTCCAAAAGCAAAAACACCGTGATGAAACTATAAATATTGGGAAAACTGTTTGAACGGAAAAGTAGCAGAATCAGTCTGCGTTGAAAAGAAGGCCCGAATACACTCATCTGCTAATAGAAAAAAATCATTACTTTTATTGAACGCTGGCTTTTCGATTCCAAATACTACGAAGCCCACGCACATGCTTGCACGCGAGATTGAAAAAACAAGCTAACTGCTAACTGTCAATCCTAACTGATTTAATAGATCTCGTGATTTGGACTTGTAAAAAGAACCACTAAGTTCACACAGAACAAATACTTCGTGTTCTCTAGAAAAGAAAATGCCCCAATTATCATAACGGACTTCGTCCCATTGCGTCTTTTCCTTGTCTAATCGCAGTGACCAGCAAAGCTATTCTATTCCAAAAGGATGAGCTGGTTATGTTTTTTGAATGTCGAGTTTTGCGTAGTCGTGAAGGCCCGATGGAGATAAGCTTCAACGTCAGCGTTTTGACTGACCGGCGCGTCGACAAATTTTAACCTCCAAGCCACTCTTTCCAGTCAAACCCAGTGTTGTGCCCGCTATTACTGATAGCACATGGTACGCGGGAAATTCGTTTATCCGTGCATAGGTAAGCAATCAGATGAAAAAGTGAATCAGCCATCTTAAGCGTAAGCAGTACGTGCAGTTGCGTAAGACCAAACCGGATCGTTCAGCGGCCAACGAAGCAACAGACATGTATGGCTCAACGCTGAAGTCCGATTGGTTGAACCAAACCGTCCGTGTTATGGGCGAATTCAATTCATTTCAAGTCAAGTAATTGCTTTATGCATCCCAAGAGGTGAATATTCAGCCTTCACATAACCATGTACACGTCCTGAAAGAGGAGAAATGGATAGTTGGCATTCGTGTTATTCCAGATGTTGTGTTAGTTCCGATATTACGTAAGCTGGTTTGTGTAAATACCCTGTCAGGTATGGAATAGTAGAACTGCTGTAAGCCCTAGCGCGTGCATAAAGATGTTTGTATTGAGAACTGGTGGAAGGTGCGGATATACATTTCACTAGATCTTTGTGAAGAGGATGAGCAAAGTTAGTAAGAATCGTTGTAGACAGCTTTTGGCAAGCTTTGCTATGTTGGGATGTGGCAAAGTGAGTAAAGTGCCGTCGGGGCAAACCACTGGCAGGTGGTAAAATCTTCAGGGATCTGACACTGAACTTCAAGTCCTTCAACATCAGGCCAGAAAGAATGACGGGTGGAGCAAAACGTCAGTGAGGTAGGACACACGAGAATACAAATCGTCTGCTGAGATGAGTGGACACGGAGTGACGTTTGAGGCGTGAAACATAGCAGGACAAGAGTCTTGTTTTTGTAAAAAATAAAGCAATCTGTTTTGACCGGGAAAGGTTACGGTCGAGCAGCACTCCAAGGAGTTTCACTAAATCAGGATGGTTCAGCTGTTCCCCATTAATTTTAATGGATGCGCTGTCGTTTTGAAAACCGGATCGCTTGCTTCTGTTCAAACGAGGAAATGCAACGTCACCACACTTGATTGGGTTAAGACCCAAGTTGTGGAAATGAGACCAATCTGAAATTTGAGTGATACCATTTTGGGGTTTAGAAATGTAGAATGGCAGGTATATGGAACACCAAATATGACATCATTCGTATATTTGATGAGAAGAGTATTTTCGTGTACAGGAATAGTAGAAGTGTACTCAGAAAATGAAAATGGGGATAGTATGGCAACTTGGGGAACTCCGCTGGTAGTCGTAATAAGATAAGAGGTTTTGCTGTTCTAGTGGGTGAACTGCTGGCGACTGTGAAAGTAATTTGCCATCAAGGACACAAATGGAGGCTGAATACCAGAGAGAGCAAGAAAGGAAAGTAGCTTGTTTCTGTGGACGCAGTTTAATACATCACTGTAGTCTAGGGAGCATATTCTCACCACTTTACTCTTCCGGTCAAGTTCGGACAGAATGTAATGTGTCAAGATGGCGAGGGCATTAAACATGCAGCGTAACTGTCGGTAAGCAAACTGATCGGGATCTGGAACATTGAAATTTTTGTTCAACCTTTGGAGAACCAACTTTTTAAAAACTTTAACGAGGACAGAGGTGCAGGCATTAGGACGGAATTTCGAAGAACTTTTCTTGGGAATAGGAATTATAGCTGCTGTCCTCCAACAGTCTGGTGTCCTTCTTTCCTTCAGACCTTGGTCAAAAAGACCAGAGAGAATATGGCTGAGAATAATCGCACACTCCTTGAGCAATATGGGGTCGGATCCGTCTGGTTCGGAAGATTTTCCGGGGTTACAGAGAAGCAGCTCTTTGTAGACGTCCACAGCGGGGATGCGAAATTGAGGTTCCTGACACTGACTTTCTTCAAGAAGTAAAGCTATGAAAGGTACTGCTGCTCTGTTGAATGATTTGTTGAGCTCTTCTACATTAATGGTGGCAGACTTGAGTGCGGGTGAGCCACCAGTTAGATCTTTCAAGAGCTGTCATGTGTCACGATGAGTTTTGTCGGTTCGAAGGGCACACATGTAGATAAAACTGAGGCGGTGTAACTCAGTCTTGATTGATTTTGTTGGAATCTTGACAGCTGGGAGATTATGATGTTTGAAGGCGTATTCCCTCTTGCAACGAAGTTGCTTGAGGTGGAGAGAAGACAGACCATCAGGACGCGGATACAAAGTTTCGACCAGGCAGCAAAGGTTGAAGCAAAAGATTTAAATAGCCGATGAGATGGATTCAGGAAACTGAAAGGTCCTTGTCTGACAGTACAGAAAAGTCTGTCTGTGCAACCATTTCCCATAGCTTTAAAATGTTTTCAGGACAAATCTTCTTCTTCTTCCGAACTAGGTGATCAGAGGCCACGTGTGAAATGTGTGTGATTGGTGTGACTGTTGATCTTAGGTGGGGTTTTGATTATTGCGTGGTCAGAGGAGCCTAGTGGTGAGCGACTCGAAGTGGAAAAAAGACTTGGGCTGTTGATGAAACGATAGTCGAGAAACTCGTCCAGTCTAGTTGGAAGTACAAAAGTGTTGGTCAAACCTTACGGACAAGAAAGCTTACATCAAAAAGATTGAAATCACCAGCAGCGATAAACAATTAAATATCACCGTGATTTACCAAAATTTGTAAAACTGAGTCAACGAATTCCAGGTAGTCTGACGAGGAACATCTGGGGGAAATATGTACATCCATTGGCAGAAATGAGCGGAAATTGCTCAAAAACTTGGATTTGCATTCGTGTGTAGAACAAATAACGAAATTTGTGGAATAGGTAAAAACGTTCCTGACCCGTCTTCAGCACTGATTGTCAATCTACGTAATAACTCCATCACCTCGCTTCTCATATGATGTAGGACGATCCACGCGATATCCAGTCAAAGCATCAAGTGTAATTATTTCATCCTCAATGTCATTGAGAAGCCAGGTATCTTGCAGGAGGATTGCTCCGAACTGAGAGTATTCCTTTGTGTTCCAACAAAATCCGACAGTGCTGAGAAATTGAGCGGCAGAGATTGAACATTGTTGCTGATTACAACGGGTAGGCTCATGGTGTGAATAGTTTTTTTACGCAGAGCTACTTTCCAGCCTGCGAGGTATTTCCTAGGATGAGCTCTAGACTTTCTAATGATTCTTCTCCAAATGACCGAAAGAGATCAGTTCCGCTGGGGGCTTCCTGCTCTTGAAGTCTATCAGTAATATTTAACCAAATTAGACATTACTTTATGGCACGACAGTTGTTACAGTAACCAAGGTGAAAAAAACAGTGAACCTGAGGATGTGTGTATGGTTAAGTGATTTGTATTCCGATCGAGATGGATCAGCGCAGCCAGATCCATTAGCCCCACCTTGTGAGATGCGTGCCTCTGTGATAGTATTCGGTATCGACTAACACATCATTAATTTTATCGGCCTTGACAGGAGGCAGTCAGAGGTTTGATCAACGGTGGGACCGCAAAACACCCAGACTCTGCGAGCAAAGCATGACGAGATAGTCGATGGGAGTACATAGGTAGCTCGTGGCCTAGTGTTGCATGATCCAAATGTTTCTGTGGTTATGACTGAAGCTCATGATTAAACAAGACTGGACGAAGTATTTCAATAAGTTGATTCAGAAGAATCAAAACCCTTGTAGCAAAATAACAGACGAGAAGTGAAAGCCACCGCCGGACGATGGCTACAAATTCAACTGCAAAGGCGGATAGGTGATAAATTAAATGCCTTTCCGCCAGACCGAATTCAGAAGAAGCAGAGAGGAAAGACTAGCCCTATTCGAAGTGTAACTGTACATTATTCAACGGCGGAAAGTATTTGGGCGCTGTATAATACAACAGGTAACCTTTTATCAAGACTGATTTTACAACCGAATGAAAATGGAATGGGTTTGTTCTTTTCTTTTCGTGTTTAGTTACTCGTGAGTAGTGAGTACGAACATCGTGAACCTTGAATACTCGTATTGCATTTTCCCTCTTTCTAATGTTTTGTGTGTTTATACTTGCATTTTACGGGGCTTCTTCCATGAACAGGTCACGTTCTCATAACCTTGTTTCCTCAAAGGTTTACATTTCTGTCGTGAGGTAATCTTTCTGAATTTTTCACTTGTGCAGCCGTGCAGAGGCTCGAACACCCCACCTTAACGTTTCTGCCACTAAACTCCATTGTCCATCACACACCAACGGCATGAACAGATCTAGTGCCGGATCCGTCCATCGGCTTATTTGTATTCATTCGTCAATAATTCTCTTCCGTATTGGAACTATAGTCTAATTCACACCTTTGCAACTGATTCATTAATTCGTGGTGGTAAAAGTTTCCTGATTTGCTGATTGTACCGCAACCAAACTGCGTTACAGTTTCGTCCAACTGCTTGCTTAGTGGACCGTTTTATTTGCCGCGCTGTCCCGAATATCGGAAAGTTTCTGCCCCTTGTTCTTGGTTTATCACCTGACTGTAAGTCTTTTTCTTGCAGTATATTTATGATTATCGTATTTTTTTCTTAAACATAAGTTATCGATGAACGCGGTTATTCCATTTGAATTTGTTCTACTGCTCGTAGTCGTGTTCTACCCATATCGTGCGTGTAGCCAGTGAGACTAAGCTTCGGCTAGATTGACAGGCCTAGACATCCGGATAGTCGCAACTTTCAACCTTGTGTGTTATTTCACTGGTTACACTGCTTCCGTCATTTTCTCTGGTTTGCCTGTCAAAGACTTTGTGTTCTTCAAGCGCTCCCCTCAGTGCATTTCTAAGGGCGGTAACATATGCTACTCAGAGTTATTGAATTTCGTGGAAAAATCCATTTTTCTGCATATGAACGGTTGTGCAGGACTATACTTTCTGATGACACATCCACTACAATGATCTCTAACTCACAGTAATTTCCACCCTGCTACACGAAGTAAATTTAAATTCATATATTCCCGAGCTACAACGTTTTATAACTCGGTTATCCCATATCTAGCAAGGTTTCTTGTTTCGGAAGAACACCTTGGGAACAAATTGCGGGGGAAACTTATTGAATCACGATTGCCCTATTTCAACCGAGTTCTTCATAGACGGACAAGGCGTGCTGATCAGCACAATTCAATCATCATTGCTTTTTATTCATCATAAATATATAACAACCGCCAAAGCATGTGCTGTAACTTCTCACTGAAAATTCGTTCTTTTCGGACAAATAAAGTACATCCTCGAATTGACTAGTAATCCAGGGTACGTGTCAAACGATAGTGCAGCGAGAATTAACGTCTTTCATTTGTTTAACATTTATTATTGCATACCTGAAAGCTTGCTACCAAGTGCAGTGGCCATTCGACCGCTAGACGTGCACACTACACTACACTTCTACTATTCCTGTACACGAAAATACTCTTCTCATCAAATATACGAATGATGTCATATTTGGTGTTCCATATACCTGCCATTCTACATTTCTAAACCCCAAAATGGTATCACTCAAATTTCAGATTGGTCTCATTTCCACAACTTGGGTCTTAACCCAATCAAGTGTGGTGACGTTGCATTTCCTCGTTTGAACAGAAGCAAGCGATCCGGTTTTCAAAACGACAGCGCATCCATTAAAATTAATGGGGAACAGCTGAACCATCCTGATTTAGTGAAACTCCTTGGAGTGCTGCTCGACCGTAACCTTTCCCGGTCAAAACAGATTGCTTTATTTTTTACAAAAACAAGACTCTTGTCCTGCTATGTTTCACGCCTCAAACGTCACTCCGTGTCCACTCATCTCAGCAGACGATTTGTATTCTCGTGTGTCCTACCTCACTGACGTTTTGCTCCACCCGTCATTCTTTCTGGCCTGATGTTGAAGGACTTGAAGTTCAGTGTCAGATCCCTGAAGATTTTACCACCTGCCAGTGGTTTGCCCCGACGGCACTTTACTCACTTTGCCACATCCCAACATAGCAAAGCTTGCCAAAAGCTGTCTACAACGATTCTTACTAACTTTGCTCATCCTCTTCACAAAGATCTAGTGAAATGTATATCCGCACCTTCCACCAGTTCTCAATACAAACATCTTTATGCACGCGCTAGGGCTTACAGCAGTTCTACTATTCCATACCTGACAGGGTATTTACACAAACCAGCTTACGTAATATCGGAACTAACACAACATCTGGAATAACACGAATGCCAACTATCCATTTCTCCTCTTTCAGGACGTGTACATGGTTATGTGAAGGCTGAATATTCACCTCTTGGGATGCATAAAGCAATTACTTGACTTGAAATGAATTGAATTCGCCCATAACACGGACGGTTTGGTTCAACCAATCGGACTTCAGCGTTGAGCCATACATGTCTGTTGCTTCGTTGGCCGCTGAACGATCCGGTTTGGTCTTACGCAACTGCACGTACTGCTTACGCTTAAGATGGCTGATTCACTTTTTCATCTGATTGCTTACCTATGCACGGATAAACGAATTTCCCGCGTACCATGTGCTATCAGTAATAGCGGGCACAACACTGGGTTTGACTGGAAAGAGTGGCTTGGAGGTTAAAATTTGTCGACGCGCCGGTCAGTCAAAACGCTGACGTTGAAGCTTATCTCCATCGAGCCTTCACGACTACGCAAAACTCGACATTCAAAAAACATAACCAGCTCATCCTTTTGGAATAGAATAGCTTTGCTGGTCACTGCGATTAGACAAGGAAAAGACGCAATGGGACGAAGTCCGTTATGATAATTGGGGCATTTTCTTTTCTAGAGAACACGAGGTATTTGTTCTGTGTGAACTTAGTGGTTCTTTTTACAGGTCCAAATCACGAGATCTATTAAATCAGTTAGGATTGACAGTTAGCAGTTAGCTTGTTTTTTCAATCTCGCGTGCAAGCATGTGCGTGGGCTTCGTAGTATTTGGAATCGAAAAGCCAGCGTTCAATAAAAGTAATGATTTTTTTCTATTAGCAGATGAGTGTATTCGGGCCTTCTTTTCAACGCAGACTGATTCTGCTACTTTTCCGTTCAAACAGTTTTCCCAATATTTATAGTTTCATCACGGTGTTTTTGCTTTTGGACGTGTAGCTATCATTCGTTGAATCGTTATTCCTACTTCCGACTATGATCAGACGGTCATCACTATAAAATGTGAATCTTGACGTTCCGAGTCCGACTTTTTCCACCGTCCGTCACTTCACTGTTTGTCAGCCTTCGCTTCATCCTGGCCCCCGTCCAGGAATATTGTGCACTGCCGTACAATAAACATCATCTCAGGCGTTTACATGTATGGTATTCGGTAACTGTGATTAGATATTTCGCTTTACTTAGTAGTGAGTGAGTAAGTGCGCAAAAATACGATATGTTGACTTTTCTGAACAGACCCAATAAGGCAAGGAAGAACGCTTCTTTGTTCGCGAACAATCTCCTTTTAGTAGCGTAAAGCAAGGATTACGTAAGGCGTTGACCCTAATACCCCATCGTCGCACAAAACAAATTAGTCCGACTGATGAGTACAACCAAGCCTTCTAATGGTCTTGTGTTAAGACTAAACAAGGCTTGACATGATTCTCACGCAATCTATCCACTCCATCGATCGCCTATCCTGTCGTTCGTGTTTCCGTTATCTCAAGCCTTGAGCTCGGCACTGAACAAGTGCTCATGTGTTGATTGCTAGTGCGACTTGGCGGCCCACCAAAAATGAGCCAGCTCATACCCTCAAAATGACAGCAAGATAGAAACTGATAAGCCTTGTAACACTGGTGTGAACGAAATTCTGAGTTGAGAGTGTCTACAGAGAAGGGAAGGTGACAACTGGAAAACCGAGGATGTAGAAACAAAGAAGCCGGGGCGATCTCGCACGGAAATTGTATAAAGAAACACTTGCGGCTGCAGCCATAGTGTAGCTGGGATCGCTGTGGCAACAGAACAAGACGAATATCAAACCGATTGGGCCAATTGATCGACAACTACAGACAAGACAGGATGGTGAATAAATGGGAAATGTCCCGCAAAAGACGGAAAGAGGCATGCAGACTCGTCAGTGAAACTTGGGGGAATCTGAGGCAAACGGAAAAATAGCCCAGGTGAGTGCCTACCGATCTAGCCATCAACCAGTCAATCGGACCAACCAAATTGGAATGAAGGTCAAAAGAATCGGCCAAAACAGAGCAGAAATACTCGGAAAGCACAGGGAGAGCACTCACCTGGGCTATTTTTCCGATTGCCTCAGATTCCCCCAAGTTTCACTGACGAGTCTGCATGCCTCTTTCCGTCTGTTGCGGGACATTTCCCATTTATTCACCATCCTGTCTTGTCTGTAGTTGTCGATCAATTGGCCCAATCGGTTTGATATTCGTCTTGTTCTGTTGCCACAGCGATCCCAGCTACACTATGGCTGCAGCCGCAAGTGTTTCTTTATACAATTTCCGTGCGAGATCGCCCCGGCTTCTTTGTTTCTACATCCTCGGTTTTCCAGTTGTCACCTTCCCTTCTCTGTAGACACTCTCAACTCAGAATTTCGTTCACACCAGTGTTACAAGGCTTATCAGTTTCTATCTTGCTGTCATTTTGAGGGTATGAGCTGGCTCATTTTTGGTGGGCCGCCAAGTCGCACTAGCAATCAACACATGAGCACTTGTTCAGTGCCGAGCTCAAGGCTTGAGATAACGGAAACATGAACGACAGGATAGGCGATCGATGGAGTGGATAGATTGCGTGAGAATCATGTCAAGCCTTGTTTAGTCTTAACACAAGACCATTAGAAGGCTTGGTTGTACTCATCAGTCGGACTAATTTGTTTTGTGCGACGATGGGGTATTAGGGTCAACGCCTTACGTAATCCTTGCTTTACGCTACTAAAAGGAGATTGTTCGCGAACAAAGAAGCGTTCTTCCTTGCCTTATTGGGTCTGTTCAGAAAAGTCAACATATCGTATTTTTGCGCACTTACTCACTCACTACTAAGTAAAGCGAAATATCTAATCACAGTTACCGAATACCATACATGTAAACGCCTGAGATGATGTTTATTGTACGGCAGTGCACAATATTCCTGGACGGGGGCCAGGATGAAGCGAAGGCTGACAAACAGTGAAGTGACGGACGGTGGAAAAAGTCGGACTCGGAACGTCAAGATTCACATTTTATAGTGATGACCGTCTGATCATAGTCGGAAGTAGGAATAACGATTCAACGAATGATAGCTACACGTCCAAAAGCAAAAACACCGTGATGAAACTATAAATATTGGGAAAACTGTTTGAACGGAAAAGTAGCAGAATCAGTCTGCGTTGAAAAGAAGGCCCGAATACACTCATCTGCTAATAGAAAAAAATCATTACTTTTATTGAACGCTGGCTTTTCGATTCCAAATACTACGAAGCCCACGCACATGCTTGCACGCGAGATTGAAAAAACAAGCTAACTGCTAACTGTCAATCCTAACTGATTTAATAGATCTCGTGATTTGGACTTGTAAAAAGAACCACTAAGTTCACACAGAACAAATACTTCGTGTTCTCTAGAAAAGAAAATGCCCCAATTATCATAACGGACTTCGTCCCATTGCGTCTTTTCCTTGTCTAATCGCAGTGACCAGCAAAGCTATTCTATTCCAAAAGGATGAGCTGGTTATGTTTTTTGAATGTCGAGTTTTGCGTAGTCGTGAAGGCCCGATGGAGATAAGCTTCAACGTCAGCGTTTTGACTGACCGGCGCGTCGACAAATTTTAACCTCCAAGCCACTCTTTCCAGTCAAACCCAGTGTTGTGCCCGCTATTACTGATAGCACATGGTACGCGGGAAATTCGTTTATCCGTGCATAGGTAAGCAATCAGATGAAAAAGTGAATCAGCCATCTTAAGCGTAAGCAGTACGTGCAGTTGCGTAAGACCAAACCGGATCGTTCAGCGGCCAACGAAGCAACAGACATGTATGGCTCAACGCTGAAGTCCGATTGGTTGAACCAAACCGTCCGTGTTATGGGCGAATTCAATTCATTTCAAGTCAAGTAATTGCTTTATGCATCCCAAGAGGTGAATATTCAGCCTTCACATAACCATGTACACGTCCTGAAAGAGGAGAAATGGATAGTTGGCATTCGTGTTATTCCAGATGTTGTGTTAGTTCCGATATTACGTAAGCTGGTTTGTGTAAATACCCTGTCAGGTATGGAATAGTAGAATTGCTGTAAGCCCTAGCGCGTGCATAAAGATGTTTGTATTGAGAACTGGTGGAAGGTGCGGATATACATTTCACTAGATCTTTGTGAAGAGGATGAGCAAAGTTAGTAAGAATCGTTGTAGACAGCTTTTGGCAAGCTTTGCTATGTTGGGATGTGGCAAAGTGAGTAAAGTGCCGTCGGGGCAAACCACTGGCAGGTGGTAAAATCTTCAGGGATCTGACACTGAACTTCAAGTCCTTCAACATCAGGCCAGAAAGAATGACGGGTGGAGCAAAACGTCAGTGAGGTAGGACACACGAGAATACAAATCGTCTGCTGAGATGAGTGGACACGGAGTGACGTTTGAGGCGTGAAACATAGCAGGACAAGAGTCTTGTTTTTGTAAAAAATAAAGCAATCTGTTTTGACCGGGAAAGGTTACGGTCGAGCAGCACTCCAAGGAGTTTCACTAAATCAGGATGGTTCAGCTGTTCCCCATTAATTTTAATGGATGCGCTGTCGTTTTGAAAACCGGATCGCTTGCTTCTGTTCAAACGAGGAAATGCAACGTCACCACACTTGATTGGGTTAAGACCCAAGTTGTGGAAATGAGACCAATCTGAAATTTGAGTGATACCATTTTGGGGTTTGGAAATGTAGAATGGCAGGTATATGGAACACCAAATATGACATCATTCGTATATTTGATGAGAAGAGTATTTTCGTGTACAGGAATAGTAGAAGTGTACTCAGAAAATGAAAATGGGGATAGTATGGCAACTTGGGGAACTCCGCTGGTAGTCGTAATAAGATAAGAGGTTTTGCTGTTCTAGTGGGTGAACTGCTGGCGACTGTGAAAGTAATTTGCCATCAAGGACACAAATGGAGGCTGAATACCAGAGAGAGCAAGAAAGGAAAGTAGCTTGTTTCTGTGGACGCAGTTTAATACATCACTGTAGTCTAGGGAGCATATTCTCACCACTTTACTCTTCCGGTCAAGTTCGGACAGAATGTAATGTGTCAAGATGGCGAGGGCATTAAACATGCAGCGTAACTGTCGGTAAGCAAACTGATCGGGATCTGGAACATTGAAATTTTTGTTCAACCTTTGGAGAACCAACTTTTTAAAAACTTTAACGAGGACAGAGGTGCAGGCATTAGGACGGAATTTCGAAGAACTTTTCTTGGGAATAGGAATTATAGCTGCTGTCCTCCAACAGTCTGGTGTCCTTCTTTCCTTCAGACCTTGGTCAAAAAGACCAGAGAGAATATGGCTGAGAATAATCGCACACTCCTTGAGCAATATGGGGTCGGATCCGTCTGGTTCGGAAGATTTTCCGGGGTTACAGAGAAGCAGCTCTTTGTAGACGTCCACAGCGGGGATGCGAAATTGAGGTTCCTGACACTGACTTTCTTCAAGAAGTAAAGCTATGAAAGGTACTGCTGCTCTGTTGAATGATTTGTTGAGCTCTTCTACATTAATGGTGGCAGACTTGAGTGCGGGTGAGCCACCAGTTAGATCTTTCAAGAGCTGTCATGTGTCACGATGAGTTTTGTCGGTTCGAAGGGCACACATGTAGATAAAACTGAGGCGGTGTAACTCAGTCTTGATTGATTTTGTTGGAATCTTGACAGCTGGGAGATTATGATGTTTGAAGGCGTATTCCCTCTTGCAACGAAGTTGCTTGAGGTGGAGAGAAGACAGACCATCAGGACGCGGATACAAAGTTTCGACCAGGCAGCAAAGGTTGAAGCAAAAGATTTAAATAGCCGATGAGATGGATTCAGGAAACTGAAAGGTCCTTGTCTGACAGTACAGAAAAGTCTGTCTGTGCAACCATTTCCCATAGCTTTAAAATGTTTTCAGGACAAATCTTCTTCTTCTTCCGAACTAGGTGATCAGAGGCCACGTGTGAAATGTGTGTGATTGGTGTGACTGTTGATCTTAGGTGGGGTTTTGATTATTGCGTGGTCAGAGGAGCCTAGTGGTGAGCGACTCGAAGTGGAAAAAAGACTTGGGCTGTTGATGAAACGATAGTCTAGTTGGAAGTACAAAAGTGTTGGTCAAACCTTACGGACAAAAAAGCTTACATCAAAAAGATTGAAATCACCAGCAGCGATAAACAATTAAATATCACCGTGATTTACCAAAATTTGTAAAACTGAGTCAACGAATTCCAGGTAGTCTGACGAGGAACATCTGGGGGAAATATGTACATCCATTGGCAGAAATGAGCGGAAATTGCTCAAAAACTTGGATTTGCATTCGTGTGTAGAACAAATAACGAAATTTGTGGAATAGGTAAAAACGTTCCTGACCCGTCTTCAGCACTGATTGTCAATCTACGTAATAACTCCATCACCTCGCTTCTCATATGATGTAGGACGATCCACGCGATATCCAGTCAAAGCATCAAGTGTAATTATTTCATCCTCAATGTCATTGAGAAGCCAGGTATCTTGCAGGAGGATTGCTCCGAACTGAGAGTATTCCTTTGTGTTCCAACAAAATCCGACAGTGCTGAGAAATTGAGCGGCAGAGATTGAACATTGTTGCTGATTACAACGGGTAGGCTCATGGTGTGAATAGTTTTTTACGCAGAGCTACTTTCCAGCCTGCGAGGTATTTCCTAGGATGAGCTCTAGACTTTCTAATGATTCTTCTCCAAATGACCGAAAGAGATCAGTTCCGCTGGGGGCTTCCTGCTCTTGAAGTCTATCAGTAATATTTAACCAAATTAGACATTACTTTATGGCACGACAGTTGTTACAGTAACCAAGGTGAAAAAAACAGTGAACCTGAGGATGTGTGTATGGTTAAGTGATTTGTATTCCGATCGAGATGGATCAGCGCAGCCAGATTCATTGGCCCCACCTTGTGAGATGCGTGCCTCTGTGATAGTATTCGGTATCGACTAACACATCATTAATTTTATCGGCCTTGACAGGAGGCAGTCAGAGGTTTGATCAACGGTGGGACCGCAAAACACCCAGACTCTGCGAGCAAAGCATGACGAGATAGTCGATGGGAGTACATAGGTAGCTCGTGGCCTAGTGTTGCATGATCCAAATGTTTCTGTGGTTATGACTGAAGCTCATGATTAAACAAGACTGGACGAAGTATTTCAATAAGTTGATTCAGAAGAATCAAAACCCTTGTAGCAAAATAACAGACGAGAAGTGAAAGCCACCGCCGGACGATGGCTACAAATTCAACTGCAAAGGCGGATAGGTGATAAATTAAATGCCTTTCCGCCAGACCGAATTCAGAAGAAGCAGAGAGGAAAGACTAGCCCTATTCGAAGTGTAACTGTACATTATTCAACGGCGGAAAGTATTTGGGCGCTGTATAATACAACAAGTTGATATGATGTGACGAAACATTTACCAGGCTAAAATACCAGGTTTTTCTTGAAGCGCTCAGTACAACTACAGAGACCGGGGCAAACAAAACGAAAACCAAGAAAGAAGAATGCAGAAAACCGGAAGGCACTGCAGAGGACGCGGAAAAAGCAGGTTGTTTGGAATAAGGAGTGTATTGATTGTTTAATTTAAATGGTAAGATATACCTGAATTCGTTACCATTATCGTGCAGAATGCTGGATCAAAGTAACCGTGTATTTGAAAAAATACTAATGGATCCGACTAGTTCTGAGGCCCTCTGTCCTGATCGACCGCTACCACGGGCGACCACTGCTCAACAGCTTTCCTTTCCCTTCTTATCGATCCAGGCAATCAATCCGCTGTCCTGACGCCGGCGTCCTGCATTCGGTAGCCAGAACGGTAACACGCGCGTTCGGTCGGACATGTATTCAGTACGAGTGCATGATAAGCGCGAGCTCAAGCGGATAGCATAAACGCAAGCAAGTATGTGAGGCAGAGCCACATGGACGTGAAAACGTAAGTCAAGCGTACACTCGGATCAGGTCACTCAAAGCCGTGGTTGGTCACCACCGTCCGGAATGGCGCATAACTGGCTTCGACCCTGTCTGCGCTTGTACGTGTGTGTCCATGCACGGATGAACCGTTCGCAGAGTACGTATGTGCGTCTGAGACAGTCTGATTGCGTGCGCGGGCGTTTGAGTGGACCACACATCTAGCCTTGACGTCAGTTGTGGACTGGCGATGTTTGCGCACTACAAAATTCACAGTGATGGTGTTGGTCTGCCAGCAAAAGTAGGCTGTGTTTTGGTAACGCATCAACCAATATCCCCACAATACTGACGAGCCTTTCACAGCAAGAATTATTGGAATGTTTGAAGATGTTTATAAAATGGTCTCCAAAATAGTTTTTGTGCTCTGGTTTACTCGTGCTTGTCGAATGCTGTCTGCAGTTCACTTTCCGGCATTACACTGCTCTCTTCATATTAAACGATAAAGCTTTCTGGCGTTAAACCAGCTTTATGTTTCAGGAGACCTTTTATAACCAGGGTCTCCGTCGCTTTCACCGCGAGACAATTTCTGGTTACGAATTCTTGTTAACATACAACCACACTAGTGCTGGCTAGGATGTACTGACTTTGCCTTGATTGCCCACCATCTTCCCAATACGGTGACCGCAGTATGTTTTCAGATAATTGACTTTATTTGACCACCAAGAACGTGATAGCAGGCTGAGGGGTCGAGAAACTTACCCTCATCCACTGGTTGGGTCACCGATTATCACGAGATTATTCGGTCCAGTTATGGATAGTTGCAGAGGTTCATGGCCACGGCCTCGGCGAGACTGAGCCCGCGTACAACAGTCCCGCCTAGTTGCGATCGCTCAAATTATTTCTTGCAGAGAGGCATTGGATTCAGGGAGGAAGATGAGCAAGAGAAAGTAGCCACATGAGTAGTGATGGCGTTTATCAAAAATACGCATTTTTCGTAATGGATCCATACTGTAGAGTAAGACAAAAGAAGAAGATCATTTAGTAACTGGTATTCTCATCTCCCACCATAGAAACGGTTTCGTGGAATCAACGTAATCACCGTAACTGATTCGCACGAGGGATGACTAACATCCTATTGTGGTAAGTGTGTATACTACTTGGCAAGTAGTTGATTACTGAAGTCGAAATTCACGACCAAAATGAGTTTATCCCGAAGACTGCAAGAGAAGTTGCTTGTGCTCCCGAGAATCTGCCGAAGGAGAAAGCCGAATATGATGCCGTTCAAATCAAGACAGTTGAACACTCGGTTCTGGATCACGTTCAAATGACACAACGCGCGGTCCCACTGGGAAACGAAGCAGCTTTGTACTATTTCGACAGCCAAGCAGCCTGGGGCATGCTAAAGGTTGGTACTGATCGTGGAAGTCGCCTCAGCACAAGGTTTCACCCTATGCCGATTATTCACCGAAAGAAGCACACCGCCGGAGGAGTTGTGGGATTGATGACAACACCGCCACGAACCGGGATTGGAGGTATGAACCTCGGAATGGAGAAGGACTTGAAGGCAGTCCTCTGGATATGGAGTATATTTTTTTGTCAGGGGGGAGGAGTGTGGTGAGTGTATATACTACCTGGTAAGTAGTTGATTGCTGAAGACGGAACTGTCGTCAGTCGTGGATTACCAACGCCGCTTTGCCCAAGAGACTGAACGCAATAAAATGAACAACAGCAGGCAAACCACACGACTGCTTCTCCGTCGGATGGTGACTGTCTTCAAGTGAAGGGGACAGCGACTTTGCAAACAAGCATGTTTGTAACGTTTGGTTTGTTTTGTCGATCTCCGAACAAGCTATTCGCAAGTAACGACCTATTACCCAGGCACCTCTTGCGGATTATAACACTATGACATTTCAGTATTTTTTCGGTCAAAAATGTGGATGGAATGGCCTTTGCGAATGTGCGTCGCCCCTTAGATCGATCTACATCAAATCGGATTGGCACTAATGCTGATTACTGAGTGCTTTGATTTTTTACCGGGTGCACTGCAGCACATCATTACTGTTTTGGTCCGTCCCACTAGCTTTGATGAGAAAACTCTTCTGCCTTCGAACCAACTAATTTATTGTGCAAAAACGAACCGTTTTTATAGATCACTAGGTGATCAAAATCAAATTCACTATACGAAGCTCATTGGTGCAGATCTCTTCCTCGAGCCGGGTCTTCTGAATGGCTATGTTGTACAAGTTTCCGGTTGGCTGATTTCTTTGGGATCGGTTAAAATAACTGCTGGCTGGTGATTGGTTGCTTTCCATTCCGTTTGATTAAAACACCTCTTGGCCGCTGATTGGTTCAATCCACTGCGTCCTATTAAAACAACTTCTGGCCGTTGATTCAATGACTCCGCTCGGTTCGGTAAGGGTGACTGTTTTCAGCTGATTGGATGGCTTCGCCTCGTTTCGTCACGGACTGACTGAAACATCGACCCGCTTCGCTGGCCTGAGGTTTACCGCCGATTTTTGGACAGACGAATACGTGCAGTCTGCAAACGAAACTAGGCCGTCTGTCTGTCAGCAAATACCCTTACAATTACTGACCACCGGTCTCTGCTTTTTAGTCTACTTGAACAAGGCTTCTGTTCGACGCCCTTCGAAACAGCAGGCATACCACGGAAACCCTCTGTGCCACTCGCAACATTTGAACTGAGAACCCGTCGGACTCGCTCCAGCACAGAACTACGCAAACCGAAATGGCAGGGTAGCCAAGGCTGCGGACATAGTACATCAATTCTATTGCAGAATTGTTTTCTAAAAATAGGTTGCATGAATGAAAATAATTAGCAGACCAGAAGCTGACCAGTCACAGTGGGCTTTTGTTTGCCTGCTCACGATAATCCTCAGTGACTGGAGCTCCTCAGCGTATATGACCACGAAGCCGCGCCTGGCCGCTTCCCGTGTGACGTATGCTGAATCACCACACCCTCCCATACTCAGTCAGCTGGAGTCTGTCTCATAACTGCTGATCCTCCCAGACAGGACCTGGTCCATATGATTGGAACTTTTGTGGCTGCTCGAAAAGATAAAGGACCAACACGACGAACGTTGAGAAATGTGGGTACACAATATAACAGGACAACAGGACAAGCACAAAATGAATTATAGATTGTTAACTCTGTCCAGAGAGGAGACACAGAACTGTCCACACACACAGTTGACTCTCGAAACAGTATATTGTAGCTGGATCCCAACAATTGTCGAGTGGGTTGCTTCGTCGATGTGGATACGCTAATAAAATAGTGTATTGAATTGCGTGAGTTGCGTTTTTACTGCCGCAGATCTCAAAACGCTCAAAAAACGACGCAGGGAGAACAAGCCACGGTAACCACTAGCAGGTGCTTTGATGCGTGTTTAGTTTGACAAGACAGCAATACGTCACTGTCGTGTTCGGCCTGAACAGGCATGTGCTCAGACAGACGATCATGCACGCACACGCACGCATGTATACAGCTGACGTTTGCCGTGCTTCTTCCCGGACGGCATTGACCAATCAGATTGTATCACGTGTTGCGCGACCTTGCACGACGTGGTCCGATTGTACCGTTGTCTTACACTTCCGATTATATGCATGACTGACTCACGCACTTGCGACTCGTTTGCGTTTTCACGTGCTCGCCTGTACTGGCGCTTACTGTACGTTGCTGCGGGAATATCCGTTTATCCATACGCGTGCGCCTTTCTTCTTTTACTGAATTGTGAACACAACAGTCACGTACAGTGCAATGAAAAAAATAGGGGGAAAGCGTGAAATGTACAAGTTGCCACATAACCCATCAGACACGATGACCTAGTGATTCCAAATATCACACCCCTGGACAAAAGTACATGCATAACTTTTGTTCCGGAAAATTTCTGAAATATATTTTACCCGCAGATGTTTCTAGATGAGGTGTAAAATTCCAGTGAGTGTTTTTTGTTCGGTTTTGGGGGTCTATTACATGGTGGCAGACTTTCTCTAGAGAAAATCTTGCACGTCGAAAATGTTTTCTGCATCGGGGGGGGGGGCATTATTCCAATCAGGGAGTTTGTGATCTGGGGGGGGACTACCGTAAGGTACTCTTTGTCCACAAGCCAGAGAGCGATGTACATACGAGGGGTACACGGTGCATCCGCTGAAACGAATAGCGTGGCGCTGATGAATTCCAGACTAATCAAAGTGATATTGCAAACAGTCAGTCTCAATAATTTCACATAATTTGGAAATCCCTCAATACAATTTCAAATAAAGATGAAAAATGCCGTGCTTTTCCTATTCTTTTTTAGTCCGGACCTGTCAACCCTGCCAGACAAAGTGATTACCAGTTGCACTACCAGCTATCCAAACCACCTGCTACTATCATAAGAAGAGGCGAGTCTTCAAAAGGAAAATGTCAGACACGTTCAATTATAATTCTAACTTCACTGCGGATCTCAAAGATACCAGTACGATAAGCTATAGTGTCGCATTGGGAACATATGGGCAACCAATCAGGCACCATCGTTGATCCTCCAGTCACGTGTTATTTGTCCCAAAAGTAGCGCGTGAAAGGACACTGCTCACAGGCGGCAAACATGTCGGCTAAATTGCATGAAGGCGTGAGCAACCGAGACAAACCACAAACTACGTGCTCGGCTGCGATCGGTATCGGAGTTTAGTTCACCTGTGGCCTGAAGGTCTGACAGTTACCACGATGTAGACAAGTCCTGAGCGAAAATTGGGCAACCAATGAAGTGGATCTGTGTGTGCAGGCACGAGTGCACAAGTTAGGATCAGGAGCGGAATGCAGCGGGGCTGATTATCGATCGTGATGAGGTTGTTGACTACAAACATGTCGACGAAACAACAACATTCAACTCAGCTGGTGTTGCCTGTGTATTTGCAAGCTCTCCCATTATCCGAAATTCCAACAAGGATGTGTTGCCAATGCTGGCCAACTCAATGGTAATCTATTCGATCAGGTGCAAATGTAATGTAACCTACATTGGCCGAACGGCAAGGCAACTATCCCAAAGAATTAAGGAACACTGTCCACGATGGCTACAACATGGAGGAACAGGAACCATAGAGAGTGCCATTCTCGGGCATCTGGTAGACTCAGATCATGAAATAAGCACAGATTCAGCATTTAAAATCGTCTATCGAATGTCCCCCAATCCCCACAAACACATCAGCTTACACACACTGGCCACCGCAGAGGCGATTAGCATCCGTCTTTTCGCATCTGCTTTGTGTACATAGAAGAAGCTCGTCCAAGCCCTCCAATTACCCTGGCCGCAAGTGGACCACCCCCACCCCAGTCACTCAGCTCCGAACCATGTGACCGTCACGACCTAGTCGTGCAGATCGACACGTCGATCTAACCCCAACCCGTCTCCCCCACAAACTACGTCTAATCCGAATGACCCTTGACCATTTCAGCACAACCATCTCCTTTATGATTTGTAAAGACTTGAGAATGAATCATTGAAAACAATTGTTTGTCTCTGAAAACGTGTTCTGATGAAACATCAAAAGTCGGTCGTTCTCGATCGTACCCATACTAACCAAGACTGGGCGAATTCATCTGGTCTGTCTTTCTACCGAGATAAGCTGAATGCTTTTAAATCGATAATTCATTGGAATTTCCTTTGGTCTTCACAATTGCCTAGATGAAACAACCTGAAATAAAAACACAACCCATGCTTTGGATTTGAATGAACGGACATGAAGCGCTAACTTCATACAAAATAATCAGAGATTCAATCCGTCAAACCCATTGGAACTTGCTAGTATACTGCGAAACATTACATTGCATAGTTTAACGTTTGTAACCACATGCTTGCACATTCATAGACATTCTCAGCCTCGCCTCGCCTCGCCAGGAAAATGAAAGCGTTTTTAATGGCCTTTTAAATGGGAACTGTGAGCGGCGCAGTCCATGATTTTTATGCTTCGACACGATGGCCAATTTTTACTAGTATGAGATGTATGCATAGCGGCGTTGTCGTACAGGAAAAGTATGGACCCCCTCCGATCTTTCGGAATTGTAAGGATTAAGAGGTCATTCTAAATTCTGTTGTATGGATCAGAGGTCTGCGTCCCTCTAAAAACTTCCGACTGTGACCTGCCGTTCGCGAAATAGCACCTCAGAGCCCAGCTGGAGACTCGACGGTCGAAGTTAAGGTTGATTTTTCATCGTCACATCAGAAGTATATTAGTCTGTCGGGGCCGTCCAAGTTGAACATTTATTCATTCGTTTTTTATTCAACTTCGATTCAATTCGTTTTTCACAGGACTTTGTGTGTCTAAGGCCGATCGTGTGTTTAGATGGTTGTATTGTGAGCGCGTTTCCGTTACCCTTAGCACTGCAATTTCGAGAAGGATGTACGTGCCTGTCAATCCAGATATATGTACTGGTTAGGTTTTTCGGAGCCAGTTACGTTAAAATTTCCTTCAGCCTTCGTAGCTGAAATGATTTCGTATTTGAAATTTCACAGTGAGCTTTGAACGGTGCGCGCGTGACCTTCCGACCGCGAGCGCGACCTTGGCGTGAGAAGTGGTCAGTCAATGGTCAGTTTTCGGTCAAATTTTGATCAGTAAGCGGTAGGTTTGTGTTTAAGGCCAACGAGAAGTGGGGCTGAACCGTCATATAAGCAGTTCGGGTCATAAGAATAATGCAGCAGTTTTGAAAGTGACGCAACTGAGAGCAAGTCCGAATGAGCACGGCCGGCGGGGAAAATGCAGGCCCCACCGAGACTCGAACTCGGGTCGCTGGATTCAGAGTCCAGAGTGATAACCGCTACACCATGGGGCCGGTGGTCAGAATTAAAAAACAAAAGTCTGACAGTAATGCTAACAAAAAATAAGTGACGTAAAGCCACTTGGATTTATCGCTTACCGGTAAAAATTGACCAACGCGTGAGTTCTTCTCAGCGCAAACTTTTGAAATTTGCAAAACTTTGATGAACAAACATGGACTACAATAGCCAGTTTCGGCACCGTAGCTCATTTTCAGGCAGCCCTTCACATAGAAATAGAAAAAATACAATAAAAAAACGATTAGTCAGACCTGGCGTTTTATTCATATCACATTTCTTTTATCTCGTTTACTGAAAACTACCGTCAATATTCGGACGTTCTAGTGAATAGTAGCATGATTCTGCACCTCATAGTTCGGGTTTTTGATATTATGTGGAACATTCATTTTTAAGTAGATTGTTGAACACGTTGAACCATAACGATACCGTCAGATGGCAATGCGAAAACTTGAAGTCTTGAAGTAGTGCACGGGAACGAAGCTGAAGCCCAAACGTTCCCAGATCTTGTGATTATCTGATTATCTGAATGCTACCGGTGAGCTGTAAGATCTCGATCAAAGTGTCTTCTAACAAAACAAGAAAGTTCCTAGGTTGAAAACAGACCACAAACAGGTTTCACGATGTAACCTTGATCACTTCGTAGCCACTTTAAAAAGTGTATACCGTAAGACGGATGAACGGAGTGTTTAAAAACAAGGGCAAAATCACATGACGCACAGACATACATGTCCATCAGATAGGCACGCAACGCTCATCGCACTTGGTTACCACGCCAACAATAAATCGGTCACAAGCTCGCATTGTTTGTACAATTCAGCGGCAACAACAACCGCGAAACCGGTAGTGTGCTTCCGAGGAAATTTCGTCCTGTCATCCAGATACAACATCGTACTTCCAACATCCCTCTTAGATGTTCAGGTGAGTCGTCGTTAAGACGATTACAGCATAATATGATTCATCATACAGCGTGAACGTACTTTGTGGCGTTGACTGACTGACTTGTCGGTTTTTTGTCCATCTCAGCGCATTTTCCGGCGTCAACTGTACTTTTGGTTTACATCTGTCGGAACTGATTTACTACAGGTTTCTGCAGTCTGTACTCTACTTGAATAACTCGAATGATATCTATTTTCACTCCGGTAAAATTAAGTTATGTGATTCAACTCACTTTGGTTTACTTAGTCCACCGCTTAGACCACACCACAATGAACTGTACAAACAACGCGAGCTTGTGATCAATTTATTATGGGCGTGGTAAACAAGTGCGATGAGTGCTGCGTGCCTACGGTGCCGAAACTGGCTATTGTAGTCCATGTTTGTTCATCAAAGTTTTGCAAATTTCAAAAGTTTGCGCTGAGAAGAACTCACGCGTTGGTCAATTTTTACCGGTAAGCGATAAATCCAAGTGGCTTTACGTCACTTATTTTTTGTTAGCATTACTGTCAGACTTTTGTTTTTTAATTCTGACCACCGGCCCCATGGTGTAGCGGTTATCACTCTGGACTCTGAATCCAGCGACCCGAGTTCGAGTCTCGGTGGGGCCTGCATTTTCCCCGCCGGCCGTGCTCATTCGGACTTGCTCTCAGTTGCGTCACTTTCAAAACTGCTGCATTATTCTTATGACCCGAACTGCTTATATGACGGTTCAGCCCCACTTCTCGTTGGCCTTAAACACAAACCTACCGCTTACTGATCAAAATTTGACCGAAAACTGACCATTGACTGACCACTTCTCACGCCAAGGTCGCGCTCGCGGTCGGAAGGTCACGCGCGCACCGTTCAAAGCTCACTGTGAAATTTCAAATACGAAATCATTTCAGCTACGAAGGCTGAAGGAAATTTTAACGTAACTGGCTCCGAAAAACCTAACCAGTACATATATCTGGATTGACAGGCACGTACATCCTTCTCGAAATTGCAGTGCTAAGGGTAACGGAAACGCGCTCACAATACAACCATCTAAACACACGATCGGCCTTAGACACACAAAGTCCTGTGAAAAACGAATTGAGTAAATTTGAGTGAAAAATGAATGAAACAAATTTTTAGTCGTTTGCTGGTTAACTGGTTTAACCAGACAGAGTATGCGCTTCCTAAAATGACCGAAATGAATGGGACATTTGTTATGCATACCTACCGATAGACTTACTCGGAGTGCACCCTTTTCCGAGGCAGGTGGTAGTTGGAAGGTAGGTTGAGGTGGTCAGTCCATGACATGATGAAAAGTTATGAAAACTCTGACCAATGGACTTGGCCAAGTAGTGCGTGATAGTATTTCGGGTTAGGGTTCATGTGACCTTTCTGCCAGATGCTTGTAAATTGCATGACATGGTGAGGTGTCACGGCCAGTTTCGTAGTTATATTCGGTCTCTTTCTTTGTCTTCGTAATTTCAACTAATTAGTTTGATAATTTTCGGATCTTTTCAACTTCCTGTTTCTGATTATTTTGCTCTTGACTGAACGGTGCGGGAAGGTACCAACCGAAACCAGAGCACATAACAAAGTGAAGCGAATTTGACTGAAAGTAACTCGAGTTAATTCTTGATCAGTTCTGGGCAGTGTCAAATTTAAATTGTTGCTGAAATGCAGCATCACTTTGTGCATCATATTGTAGCACGGAATGCTGGAGTAACACGGCGGTGAGAATATAAAAAAACCGATCGAGAGCCACAGACAAAAGAACAGACAGCGACTATGTCGGAGGCATCCTGAAGAAGACAAAAGGAGGCATTCGGATTGGCAGATGGGAAGCAGCGAGATCTCAGCCAACCAGCAAGATACCCCATATGAGGGGCTACTGATCAAGCCGTCAATCGGGACAATCGAACCAAGAAACAAGAGAATCAAACTAATGGCAACAAGCAACTGACCAGAACACAACCGAAATACTCAGGCAGCCGGAAGATCAGTCACTGCAACGCGGTCTGGAAAAAGGCTACATAAACGATTGTACGTGTTTCATGAACTTAACTTATTCGGTCGCCCAAATACAAGTGTCCTCACCCATCTTGCCATCTTCGTTACAATGTGAGTCAATCGCTGTGTGAATGACAGGTTGTAAACGTCCAGCGCCAGTGAAGAGAGAACATGACTGGTATACTTAGACGAACGAACGCAAGAACAGCAGCAAGAACGACCGCACGGCATGCGAAAAACTATATTTTAGGCGTGAGTAATTTTGATGAGTATGCGATAGTCAATAATCAATAAGGTCAACGGACATCGGAATGGACAACATCTAGTTAGAATCAAGGTCAATTTGCAAGTGATGTAAGTGATGCTCTGGATACGGGACAGCGGACAGCGTAACAGCCGAAAGTGATTGTTACGATTATTCGATGTGTTAGGAATTCGCGACTATTTTGCTGTTCTATTCACGTCCCATCTGTCCTTGTATGACTGTTTTTCTGTGATCCCTCTCCCCTTATCATAACATTGACATCTGCGATCCAACTGTGTCTTATATCTGCTTTGATGAACTGGATCAAGGGGACCCAGTGTTTCAAACTTCCACCTTTTGCCTGTCCATGCTATTCTCCGGTACTTGATTAGACTACTCCCCTACCGTGTGCGTCTATTTCGTCCGCCGGTTTGATTGTTATTACGACCTGAACATCTGTCAGAGGCACCTCGGTCTCTAGCCATGTTCTTGTTCTTGTTCTGGATTCTCTCACTGTTCCCCTGTCAGGATACCTGGATTCACACCTGGGTGTGGTCTTTCTGACCCGAACACCAGCCACTTTGCCCCACCCCCCTTCGTTATGCTCCGTGAATGTCTACCACCTGACAGTCCCCTTTAATGTAGCAACCCCCTCATTGTGCTAGAGTTCCACCATCCCATCATTTACCACCTTCACTTGCTTCCTTAACCCGTCTCTCACAACTGATTGGCTTATTTCGATGGTAAATTCTCCTGCCCTTCCACTGTTACTGACTTGTTTCGGAACTCGGGTCGTGTTCGCATCCCTTGTTCGTTGTGCCTTGTCCAAGCTTTCGTTGGCCTATGGCCGGTTACTGTTGCCTGACCATTCACAAAGGCGGTGTAACTGCACATTGTATGAATGCACGCAAGCTTAAGATAATTCGTCTTTTGGACTAAACGGGTTATCCGTCCTCTGCGAGTCACTCAGCAACTGAACGGAGTGCCGTAACAGTGATCGACATTCAGCGCATGTTTCGTGTAATGCTGGAGCCAAGCAGATCACTGAGAACCAGCCCGACTGTATGACATACAGCCATGCGCCACGAGTTAGAGTCACAGCAGGGATTCAGTGGGTATGCACGGCATCTGATATATGTTGACAGTTCAGATAAAAAAGGAAATTTACAGTGCTACAATGCTTCCCACACATACATCAGCACTGAGACAGCTGTTCCGGTAATCTCACCGTTAATCTCATGAATTCACAGGCTGATGGTTCCTGCTATGGTATTACTTGATCCGGTGGCAGACCAACGCTATCGCTGTGAATCACGCGGTGCCTAAACATCTGTCCACAGCTGAGGTCAAGGTTGGAGCCAGCGCAATGGGCTGCGTCAGGACAGCAGTTCGACTGCGTGGATCGATAAGTGGAGAAAAGAAACCCGTAAAGCGGTGGTTCGCCGCATCACCAGTCAATCAGAGCGGACGGTCCCCGAAATCAGTTGGGTTAGTATTTTTTCCCACAATTTATAGCGGTGACTCAGAGTGTTATATAAACGTTATGGTTTGCATCAGTAAACGGAGACGGTTTCGAAGCAGAGAAGTTTTCTTCCTATAACCAGTAGGACAGCTCGGAAAAGTGCCCCTCATCGCCAGCCGACATTTCCTTGTATTCTTCTACGGACTGGTATTCCCGCGCCCCCCTTTTTGACCTCATCAACTCTTGATTGGTCATTTCTATAGTGTTCAACTTGTGCACGGGTGAATCAAGTAATTCGCACACATTCAATGCTGATTGTTATCCTGACTGCCGTGACATTTTGACTGCTTTCTGCGATCTGCGCACAACGCTTTCCGATTACTTCAGTTCGTGTTCGGTAATTCTCACCTGGTTTTCAGACGCAACCACCTTGGTCTTTACGGACTCATTTTTGATACTCAGTTATGTGTCATTGAGTATTTTTCACATCGCACGTGGTTCGTGAACAAAGTTCACTGAAGCTATACACTCTGATTAGAAATAGTGATCTCTCATTTATGGAAACTGAGAGTTGATGCGAAGTCCAAGGCTCACTGAGCTGGAACAAGGAAATACGATCGCATACAAATACCAAGAGCGAGGATGCCCCAGATTTCCAAGAAAATTTCCTGGTATATAATAGTTGTTGGTCACATTAGGAACAAAATGCTGGAGAGCTCCACAGCGTCTTGTTTGCAATGTGACCATGACTGTGGGACTATTCGGTTATTGGTAACTTTTGGAGGGATCCCAATCATTACGTCATTTAGAAAAAAAGCGGTGTTTCGAACCAACTTACGAGTGCATCGAAGCTGACGAACTCCCTGGAGCTGATTGTAAGCGTTCCGTGCTTACGAAATCCTACATTGTGCACCACATCTGCAGCACATAAAGATGAAATTAATACATTAGATGTCATACCACCATTTTGAAGATCAAGAAGAATGTCAGAAATCACGTCACTTGGAACGCTGAGTGGAACAATGTGGTATTTACCGATTGGAAAAAGTCTGCTTTCGACGGTCCTGATGGAATCAGGACTTCACGAATAACAAGATGGACCCCAACTGTCGAGCCGTCGGTGATGGCTCTGCGATGATCTGGGTTTTGGTTTTTAAAGATGGAAATTTCCAGTCAGTAATCTTAGAAGAAAAGCAGACGGCTGACTCGTACATCACAACAATGAGTGAATACTCCCAATCATTCCGGAAAACTGGCTGAGGATCGCGGAATATAAACATGACAAAGCCTCCACACCTACAGCCAACCACACCAAAATGTGTCTACTGTAACGGAATATCAGAACCAAGGACTGACCCGCTTACACTTCAGACCTGAACCCTTGATCCAGTTCATCAAAGCAGATATAAGACACAGTTGGATCGCAGATGTCAATGTTATGATAAGGGGAGAGGGATCACAGAAAAACAGTCATACAAGGACAGATGGGACGTGAATAGAACAGCAAAATAGTCGCGAATTCCTAACACATCGAATAATCGTAACAATCACTTTCGGCTGTTACGCTGTCCGCTGTCCCGTATCCAGAGCATCACTTACATCACTTGCAAATTGACCTTGATTCTAACTAGATGTTGTCCATTCCGATGTCCGTTGACCTTATTGATTATTGACTATCGCATACTCATCAAAATTACTCACGCCTAAAATATAGTTTTTCGCATGCCGTGCGGTCGTTCTTGCTGCTGTTCTTGCGTTCGTTCGTCTAAGTATACCAGTCATGTTCTCTCTTCACTGGCGCTGGACGTTTACAACCTGTCATTCACACAGCGATTGACTCACATTGTAACGAAGATGGCAAGATGGGTGAGGACACTTGTATTTGGGCGACCGAATAAGTTAAGTTCATGAAACACGTACAATCGTTTATGTAGCCTTTTTCCAGACCGCGTTGCAGTGACTGATCTTCCGGCTGCCTGAGTATTTCGGTTGTGTTCTGGTCAGTTGCTTGTTGCCATTATTTTGATTCTCTTGTGCACTATTTCTGTTCAACTGGTTCGATTGTCCCGATTGACGGCTTGATCAGTAGCCCCTCACATGGGGTATCTTGCTGGTTGGCTGAGATCTCGCTGCTTCCCATCTGCCAATCCGTAGGCTTCCAACATATCCGCAGTCTGTTCTTTGGTCTGCGGGTGTCGATTGATTGATCCCATTGGTTTGATATTCGCATCGTTTTGTCTGTCTATCACTCTCCACTACAACGTGATGTAGTGAGCCTTCTCCACGAAACACTAGCATTCGTTGGTGATCCTTTCATTTCTCTGTCCGTCCTAAACTCACGCACTCGACATCTGTCTTCATCACACTCTGCGCTGTCCTGCTCCGCAAATCGCGTGCGGCCTACATTGATTAAGACTGATATTGATTGACAGATTTCGTTCGCTTCAGGCAAGCCTGTGTTTATGCTTGCCGTGCGGTCATTCAGTGTACATGTTCGTCCGTACGTACGCGCTTTCGTCCAGCCTACCATATTCGGGGTGCACACATACCATTCAGTACATCCATCCGATTACCAAGATATCCGTTGTAAATTTTGCAAATCTGATAATGAATGATGGCTTTACGCCGTGTCAGTCATCAGCACAGCAGTACTCAACACGGCGTGATTGGATTTGGGTCACTTTCTTCGTCTTCGTGATTCCCGGACATTACTTTGCTTTCAGCCATTTTCCAATTTATGCTTTCGTCAATTCTGCCCTCGACTCGAATAGAAGCATAGTGATAAAGAATTTAAAAAAGTCAAAGTATCAAGCGGAAATCAAGAGGACAAAGAACGAGTCCGAATGCAACTACGCCACTGGCCGTGACACCTAGCCATATCACATAATGTCTCCAATCATTTGGCAGGCGGGTCGTGTGGACCCTAACCTGGAAGTCTAACACGTCCTACGTGGCCAAGTCCACTGGTCAAGGTGTCGATTTAGGGATTTTAATCTTTCTTCACGCGGTTCAGTGCGCAAGAGCTTCGTTTCCAATAACCAACCAATCAGGGGAAGCCGGATCTTGACAGTCGGATTGTGTAGATACATAGAAGCAACTTTCTGACTGGTCAGTGCGTTATCTGCTAATAAATGCACATTTCCTTTTGCAAACAAACCAACCAGACCTGACAGAATACATTCCCGCGGTCCCTGTCCGATCTTGTCGTTCCCTCAGTACCTGTAGTCCTGGTACGAGCTATTCCATTGCGCGCGATTGGTAGGGTAGATACGATTCTCACAATTCGGTACACCTGTATGATAGATACAGTGAAATGATCTTGACTGCGTTGCACAAACCAATGGTCTTGTTTTCCCTGCTTTCCAGTTTGTAACAGGAAAGACGTGTTCTGTTATTAACCATTCGAAGATGCTGTTTAAGCTTTGGCGTTTGTTCTGTCCTCGTTGGACTTGTATAAACTGCTTGCTGTCTTTTTATGTATCTTATGTTTGGATTGCCTATAATTTGAGGTTAATCGTGGCCGGCATTTTTCACAAATATGCCGTGAATACACACCGACTACCAACTTGATGTTCTCAAGTATTTTGAATAGTGGCGTGCTGTCTGTAGTCCGTGTTGATGGTTTTCTTTGGTTTCTGACCGTTGAGCTAGACTTTTAGGTTGCTAACGTCTCATCAGCAGCTTGCGCAAGTTGAAATCATCCGTGCACAGTCGATGATGTCATCTCAGCTCAGCGAGCAAGAACCGTTGAGAACGTCACGTCCACGGAATTCGCATTTCTGGTTCTTTTGATAGGGGCCAATCAACGATTGAATGAGAGTTCAGAGGCGATGCGTTTGGTCACGGCTTGTTTACTCATTTTGATACCCATCAATATGGCTCCACAAGAAGAAAAAAAAGAAACAACTACGCAGTGATACACGCGCACAGGTACCCGTATATAGCTATCTAAGTCACGGGACTGTGTGGCAAGTATCAGGTCGTTTTATTTTTCAAAATATGCGTGTTTTATTGTGCAAATTAAGCCATAAACAATGAAACAGATTGTGTAGATATACGTAAGGTAGGACAACGATCATAAGTGGGTGGATGCATTCGGTAAGCAAAAGACTACACTAAGCCGCTCACAGCCTATCATCCAATCAAATAGTGGAATAACTTCATTTTTTCTGAGAGGGAGATTAGGTTTCCAGTCTCACGTGGAAGTTATATAAATTGTATATTGAAAATACCGTAAAAAGTTGGAAGATTCCACTTTTTATTTAACACAGAGGTAAGTCAGTTTGTTCGGTCTCTTGCTTTCGATTTGAATGTGTTTCTGCTCCTTTGTTCCTCTGATTTGATCTTAGTAACTGTGAGGGAGGGAGGAGGTGAGCGGGGGGGGGGTGCTGAATAAATTGAAACTGAAGGGTAATTCGATGAATCAGATTCATGAGGTTCCGTTGTCAATGATCATTTTTTGCTGTCTAGTTAAATCCGTAATGGAATTGCATGAAAGCGGGTTGTGCACACACTCTAGTCGATTTTTATGGAATAACCTTTTGATTTCGCACTGGAACTACAAACCTATGTCCACTCAAAAACTGTTATCGAATTCATCTTGATTCTTACTTTTTAATATTTAGGGTACAGATAATATTATACCATAACTGTAGACTTTCCAAATTAGTTTCAACGGAGGGCGGAAGTTACTTTCAGTATAGTACATTTGCTGTACAAAAATGATACAATTGTTTGTTTGACTTTGCAGTCTGCCGTCGCGTGTCCTATCGTTAGGCCCCCAGTCAGGTGGACACAGAAGCCAGTCGTAAGCCGAGTCACGAAGTATATTCGAGATCGAATGAGGTTAATTTCATGGTGTGGCCACATAACCAGCCAATGCATTTTTCTTATTGTCGGACTGAAAGTCTCCAGGTCAGCGGCAGCTCAGTTCCCAAGGCAAACCACTTAGGCCACCATGGCTTCTCAGCTTCATTAGCGTAGTACCACGCGTTGACGTGCTATCTTGATAAGTTAGTTACAGTTTTGTAGGCTAAGGTTGCCCGTGGGGCATATCTGTCGGCTGTGGTGGCCTGTACAGCACATCTGCTTTTGATTCAAGGTTGGTCACGGTGGCATCCTAGCAAACCTAAGTGGAGTCATTTTCATCGTTTTTGAGTCATGCGAGTCATTAGCTGTGAATAATTTTATTATCCTTCTAATTCTCCCTGGGTTCAGTCATAAATTAGTCAGTACGTTGTAACCTTGAAGCTCCAACCAACATGATTTCAGGTTCCAGTGAAAAAAATTGCCACTTCAAGGGAATTCTCCTTAGCTCCCCTGGGCAAGTTCACAGAGACTTCCATTGAAAATGCTCATTTTTGTCAATGGATATGATCAGTACCGATTACTTTAGCTGGTGCGAAAGGATTCAACATCCATTTGTCAAATGTGTTATATCATCCCTGTGACCAAAGACGGTCTAGGCACGTTCAGTGTTCCGCCACACTGTTTTCTGAACTCAAAGAGAGGGGATTTTTTTTAATCGAATCACAATCTCCTCGACAGTGAGCAACGGAACAAACTGAACGTTTCCGGTTACCGTATCAACACTGATTCAGTCAGCGAAAACTGGAGAGTGAGGAATGACGACAGTAAGTAGATCCGGTTTAGTCGCTGAATGTTCTCGTTACAGATTCTCAAGTTTCACAGTTGAAAACATTATTTGTCACCGATTTACAAGACAAACACCATATAACCTAAGTGATCAGGGTAGTGATTTCGGAGTAACCTTCGCAGAGTACGAAATTCAGTAAATAAAATTTTTCAAATGAAACTCTTGTTTGGATGGTAAGGAAGGAACATTCAGTTGACAATAAGTTCACATTTGTTCGTCACATGTACACATGCCTGCACAACTGAACTGCATTCCGGATTCGTGAATTAGTAGCGGTTAAGATGACAATGATTTACTTAGTCAGAAAACGTTCAATATATCAGCTACCTAGGCCTTTGATTCACAATGCCACACAGGAATAATAATGGCTGATAATCCAAACCCAACCCACCCTGTAGTCAAGTTGCCCCACGGAATGTTGACACTTCATGAGCTAAACTCAGCGGAAAACCCACTGGAAGACCATAACATAGACTGATTATTTTGCTCGGCTTATTGTACTTTGTACTCCACGTTTCACGCAATAGCCTCGGGTAATCCCACCAACCCTGCACTGAGAAGCACCAGACCCGAATTTCACCCTTCTTAGAGTTCATCAAGTTAGTATTCACCAAAAGTCATTATATTGATTGATGCGATGCCAACACGCTGCTTACCTTTGCTGCAAACAAAAGCCATCCCCGTAAGTCATGTGATGCAGAAGCTTCACATGCCCACAATCGAGGTCAAGGCTGTAGTCAAATGAATCAGTATCAACAAAAAAGTGGATCGATCGCCAAGAAAGAACCTGTTAGGTGGTAATTGAGAGTAGCGCCAGTCGATCAGAGCAGACGTTCCTCAAAACCAGTCTAACCAATTAGTTTGTTTTATTAATTAGTCACATTGAATCAGCATTCTACATAAAAATCATATTCTGCTTTAATAAATGAGATGGTTCCGCAGCAGATAAGTATTCCTAATAGAACCAGCCAGTCAGTTCAGAACAGGCCCTTTATATCAACACTGTTTTAATGCTATTATTAAAAGTGATTCAGAATGAATTTATTTCTGCTTGACTGACTGTCCTTTGGACTCCACCTTTCACGGAGAAAACTTAAGTCATCCGATCAACCTTTCACTTGAAAGCACCACACTCGAGTTCCGTTCTTGCCAGAACCCATCAGTGGTGCATATACTCCGCCGAAGCGAGCAAATGGGTACAGTGTCCCAATTCTGTGGAGACGATCTGACCCGGTGGGAGGCATTCACCTGGAGTTAACGGGAAAGTGATCATGTCTCCCTTCAAAGCTGTCGGGCATTGATGGCTGTCATGGGAGACGACATCTGAACAAAACTTAACTTGATGATTCGAATCGGTCCGGACGGGATCGAGGTGGGGCAGTGGTAACGCATGCGTCATCGAGGCATAAGGCCCTGGGTTCAGACTCCGGGTGCGGCGGAGGATATACACTACTGATGAGCTCTATCAAGAACGACACTAGAGTCTGGTGCTTCCGAGTGCTAGGATGGTCGGGTAGGTTGAGTTTTATGCGTGAAAGGAGGGTTCCAAGGGAAACTTAGCCAAACAAAGAATCATTAGTCCCACACTCTACTCGCAAGTAATTGTGAGATGTATGCAAATTTGCTCTTCTCTATAGAACTAGTTTATCCGCTCAGAACACATTCTTTTTTTCTGCAGTTTCTGTTATCAATTGAAAAGACTGGCTAGATATTTTCGTGTACAAAGCTTGAAGGCAAATTGAAAAATGCTGAAGTAATCATGGATTTGCATGGAAGATTGTTATGCACGATTTTTGTCTAGGTAACACCAGATGAACCAGGTGTCAAAATAAAGTGAAACGAAAGTCTTGTGGCGATTTGACCACATTGCATGGGGTGCAGAGAGTTGTTGCTTCTTGTCCAAGATTCAAACAAACATGCATAGCTGAAACCCGGTAATCGGGTCATTCTGACACAACCGGGTCGCTTCGTGATTGGCTGGTTCATTGCTTAACAATGGTACCACTTACTGCCTCACACGAACAGACATGTGGTAAATAAAGCTAGGATAATTCTTACTCGCGAGTCCGGTTTTCTCAAATCGGGGTACCCGCGGTTCTGGGAGCGATCGAATTCGATACATACGATATTTCAAGTTGGTCTAAATGACACAATTTTGTTTGCAGCAATGTCCCCTTCTGAATACCTGTCCATTCACAGATACACGACCGTGCCGGACTCCACGAAACGATGGCATTGCAAAAATTGCTGGATACCAAATTTGAATGGATTGATCGAACAAATGATGGATTTTTGAGTAGAGCGGACGTCGAAGAAATGGCCATTTTACAAGGGTTGCCGATTAGTGTAGTCAAAGTAAGTTACGCTACTTTGTCATCAGACCTGATGATTTGATTTCGTCACGTTCGAAACAATTCTTAAAGGTGATGGTTATCTGGTGGGTGCATATTCGTGCCAGCGTAAGCAGTCAGGTGCGCGTGCGCGTCCGTGGTGTGCCTAGTATCACAGCCACTGTTCCAAAGAGCAGGTTCAAATACACTTACGGGATAGGTCGGAATACGTGAACACAAGCAGTTGGGCCTAGCCATTAAAAAATAATTCTGGTTTTGTCCGGTACGGGTGAGCGGATCTACCGTTTTACGTTTGAATGCGCGCCATTACCTATAATGGTAGGGGGAGGTTTCCATAATTGCTACTGAGCCGGAAAATAGCTCAAGTACATGCGCGAAAACCACGAACGATTGAATTTTCGAAGAATTTTCATTGCCAGTCATTGAGAAAGTAGGCTTTCCTGTACGAAAATATGGAATAAATAATTTGCGAACACTGTACATGTACAGGGTTGTCGTCCGGTTATTGAGTGACTTGCCGATAAAAAAACCCCGAGGTCCTAGGCAGAGAACACAGGCTCGTTTTACTGCATGTACTGTAGGACAAATTAGCAAACAATAACTGTAATTTATCTCAAATCGTGGGTAAACGGATCACAGAAACAAGCCAGTTAACAAAGGTTTCAAAGCGCCCAATCAATAATAGACATGAAGCGCTTGAGACGGAGAAGCAGGAGCGCGGCAAGTGGTTTGTAAAGAAACGCCTTATTTGTGGAAAGCATTTTGACCAGTCAGCAGTTAGAAGAGTAGCAGTCGCCTGAGGGAACACACACGCAAGCGTGTCGAAGGTCAGACGAATAGCACGGGTATGATAATGTTGCGATCAAAACGGGAAAGCCAAAGTTTAGTCATTCACATAGGCTTATCAAAGAGAAAAAGAGAAAGAGAGGGAGATAATTACGCCCAGGCGATGGGGCTTAGTCAAGTAACCCAGGCAATCATGACGTAATGCCAGAACGGGTCGGGAATACCGGTGGGTCAATGAATATAGAGACATGGTGGGGAAAACAGTTGCGTAAGCGATCAAATCTGTTGGGATTCAGAATTCGATACGAACAGATTGAGCCAACAGCTAGATCCCAGACAGTGATAGAAACAAATCTGAAATTGTGTGACTCAATGGGATTGGACAAACACTTATCACGTGGGCGTGGAAACTAGAGACCCAAGCGCGTGGGCAACAAGCGAACTGTTTGGTAAATATGAGATAAAAAATTGCGATGGCTAGTATGGGATTTGGACTAAACCAGTATAACGGAGAGCCAAATTTCCATGTCTAGTCTCAATAAATCATTACAATGTGCTACAATTTCATCTGTCTAAAATATATATTCAGGGTAGAGTTTTTCACCCCTACGGGTTTTGTCATTGCCTGTCTTTGTGTGCGAGTCGAATGACCGACAATTCAAATTAGAGTGTAATTAAGCTGGCTACTATTCGACAGGGAATTGTATTGACAGCTCAGTGCTCGGTTGTGGCTCCTTGAAGGCGAACAGGATCGTGGGTTCAGTTGGTGCAATTCGATATTCGAACTGAAAATTGCAAAACATCTCCGCAGTGTTCAGCTGCGCGCACAAACAAAAACGAAATTGTCCTCACAAAAATGAAACAACATAAATGCCACTGTTTTCCTGTGAAAATAAACTATTGCCATGAAAGTAAACGATGCATACGGGAAATGAAAACGGAAACTAAGAGAGTTATGACAGTGTGTGTGTGTGTGTGTGTGTGTGTGTGTGTGTGTGTGTGTGTGTGTGTGTGAGCGAGGAAGAGGGGGCAGTATTTTTGTTTATTCGAATTGCACACTCAACAAGCTTTGGGTGGAAAATGTCATGAGGCTTTGCTGATCCCAGGCATCCTCGGTCGATTACAAATATGAGATGAGTCATATGAGCAAGTCAGAGGTGGCAGTATAAAAATACATTGAGAGATGGATGCTGTATCACGTGATCTTGACGCCTTAGGCGCTAGTCTGAATGGTCCAGCGGTCAACGTGTGCGACTCACTATCCCACAATCCGGGTTAAATTCTCAGTCAGGGCTCTGTGGAAACATCACTAATGATTTCGAACACGTAAAATGAAAAGTAAATCCAGTACTCTCATGAATTTTCAGTAGAGTTCTGAACGATAATAAGGTATAATAGAAAATTCGACAAAATTGATAAGTGATTGGCTGTCTGATGTTAATTGCACAAGAATGAGTCTGAGGAACTGGGTTCAGGCTGGAACTCAGGTTAACTATCGCATCTTGTCTGTAGGGGTTTCATTTAATTGGTCGTCACATCAATTCTCAAGGTCGCATTCATTGATCGCTGCGATTTTGAGGAACATAGGTTTCCCATCGTACTGATATGACAATTTAGAATAACAAAAGAAACTGGGAAAATTGAGAATTCCGCATCTAGACGAGTTGTCCAGCTCTGACTAAGTAGTTTTTTTCAATTCGCTAGTTAACGAATGGTTCATCTCGAATCTCTGTAAAGTCAGGTGATTAATACCAAATTTTTATAAAAATTCTAAGCACTCTAAAGTTATCTGATAAGCTTTCATTCAACTTTGTGATTGTGGTCACAGACTAAACTGCGTGGGAGATTTTAGTCACTCGGACACCGTGGACAGTGGTGCAGTACAAACAGAATTACTTTGACAGCATTCTATGAGTTGTCTCTGATCTGCTAACTGCCGACACTCCTGAATCATGAATTCTAGCAATCAACACTGAGTCTGCGATCACGATTTGATTCATTTATGATCGAGATGAATTTGACATAAACAGTTAATCATCATTCAGTGTTCGACTGACTGTCTTTTGGACTCCACATTTCAAGCACGAACCTCAAGTCATCCGATCAATAGTGAACTCGGGAGCACCAGACTCGACTTTCGATTTTTTTAGAGCTCATCAATAGTGCATATCCTCAACACGATTTGACTGTCGATGCTTGGCTCTATCTGATCGGTTGGATACCGCAAACGAAGCTATAGAGCAATGAACCACGTACGAAAGCATTCAAATCCACCCAATTGTCCGCCCCCCCCCCCAACGGACAGTCGTGTTAAGATGGCTTGGACTAATTTGGGCTTCTGTGCAGACCGGCTAGTGATAGATACATCTAGAGCAAAACAGTTGACAGAATTGTGTATGTGATCCCTAACAAGGTGAAGTTCGATGCTTGGTCGCAAATATCGCAATCTATGAACTCTTTGGAATTGAAAATTAAACCCTTCGCAAATTACAACTTTTATTTCAAAAATTGTCAATTAGTTTTTGAGAACACGATTGAAAATTTTTCGCAGTTTTACTCTTCTTGATAAACTGTAAAAAAAAACCGAAGATGTTGAGTTCAGTCGCATCGGTACTGGTCGTTACACAACATGTTCACATCGAATCCAGTTGCTCAATTCGACCACATCGATTTGCTGGTCATCGTTCGCATCGTATTTGTCAAAAAATTGTGACAATTCCTTTTTCTTTTCTTCAGACGGACATGTGATCAAAATTTCTTCTCTGGAAAGTTTCCCGTTGCGGTCACTATCCAGTTCTCGGAGTATTTTTTGTGCCCATTCGTCGTATTTACTGTTTGTGTACGTGTGTGTGTGTGTGTGTGTGTGTGTGTGTGTGTGTGGCAGGGGTGGAGTGGGAGTGATGGAGTGAATGAGAGGGAATAAACACGTACAAATTAGCAGCCTAATTTTCAGACTCGGTTCATGTTTCTTTACGCAACAGTGATTGATTGGTATGAGCCAAAAATGCTGAACCCGAGGTGCAGTTTTCAAAACTAGACACTCCAGATCACATTTGGTGTCGCTGTCACTCAACTCATTTCTATCCTATTTGGCTCTAATCTGTAGCTTTTCTCCATCTAGTTCGACCGAAGCCCATTCGTCGGGAAAGATCGGTGGAAGTTCCGGTTAACTGTCACTGTGCTTTCTTCGTTTGGTATAGCCAATTTGGTAACAATGAGGATTTAAGTCACGAGCACATCCAACTATAACTGCACGAACGGATGCATGCACAAAGTGATCATGAAGTGAAATCGTTTCCACTTGCTGTGTCGGGTCGACACACCGGCTTAAAGTCACATCAGGGAAGTTGAAATACCTACTTATTCGTGTCGATGGAGGTAAGTTCGTGGCTTGATGTCAGAACATTCGGTTGGCGAACTTGACCTATGCAGAGAAAAGCTATAGTATGCCATTCGTCCAACTCTCAGGTCCGTGGGTATTGATTAAATCGTGTGGTCGTGATATGCTACTTCCAGTGAGAAATAATCCGAATTTGGATTTTTCGTACTTATGGCACAATACCAACAACTCAGTGGTAGCCCACTGCTACCGTCAAAGAGCGATAAGCATTTGCCCATGGTTGATCAAAAGGCCCCACTTGATTCACTTATCGCGTGTCAACCCCCTATGAATTAGGCTTCCTGTGTGATGAAAGTGTTCGGGTTAAACGAATAAATTCAGTAGTTTTAGCTCGTATGATGCATACTTTATTGACGAATGGAAAAAACAACAGCAGTTATGATCGATACTACCCACAGACTTCGTTGAATGGAGAATAATGTTCAGAAATCGCTTACGCGTCCATTTTAACACGATGTTGGTGTTCTGAGACCTGAAATGAATAAAACAGTAGGGAGACACGTCGAATCTTGTTGCAATTTTCAAAATAATCATTTCTAAGTGTGATCGATTCTAGATTGTATGATTGCCTACTGGATTTTTTTGTCATCACAATTCAAAGATCAACAATGAATGCAAGACCCACGGAGACTGATCAAGTAGTCAGGTTTTGTACTGATTGGTCCCCAAATCTTCAGTGCATCTCGAGCTACCAAAATAACTTTTTAAACCTCCCACAGTTCTATTTTGATCAGCAACATTTCCCCAAAAGTTCTTCCGCCCGTTGACTTGGAGGTATTCTGACTCGCAGCCGTTTTGGACTAACCATATCAGGACGGAGTTTACTAAAGTAGGAAAACTTTCTGTTTTACTACTTGGACTCAGCCAACCAAATATAACGGATTGTCGTCCATTTGTTGAGTGACTCACGGAAAAACCAACCCCGAGTTCCAAGTCAGAGAACGCATGCTTGCTTAGATACGTGCACCATGAGAGAATCAGTTAGCCACCCATGCGTGCCTACATCCATTTGTGGGCATTTCGACCACTCTGTACAAACCAATAAAGGAACGACAAGTCACCCGTCAAATGGGCAAGCATTTATATGAGACAGATGGGAAAGGATGACCAATCACGACCGGTGAACAGTGACTGCGTGAGACGGCAATCCAATCCATGGGGCGGGGTAGGAGAAGAGAGAGAGACGATGAGCCAGATAAATGAACAACAAACAGGTTATCGAAGTGACGGCGCGAAGGGGTGAAGCACAGCAACCAGTGCACAATGACACCGATGGAGTTTGTGTGAAAATCCGTAGATCAGTAAACGAGGCAAAAGCGAGAATAAACGTTGCGTAAGCAATAACGCCATTTGAGATCTGTTGTGGTCTCGCAATTCTATTCTGCGATTCATCTAGGGAAGGCCTGAGCAATCGATCCCCGGGACAACTCCTATCAGACCAGCCCGCAAATGAAAATCAGAAAGCAAGAACACAGCACGTCAGACGACAGTTTACGGCAGACTATATATAGAACAAAGAGAGAATAACCTCGAAGGTGCCCGTCCCGTAAAACTGTTGTCTCAGGGGGCCTAGTTAGGTGGGGCTGCTATTTTCGACGTTCACACGGCTGATTCAGCCACATGCATAGGTGGGTGTTGATTGGTTGGTTGACTCGGGTTAGCTCATTTAAACACATTAATAGCTTGATTTCAATGGGATATTAGCGACTCCATGACGGAGACCAGGGTTCACCGATGGGCGACACGATTAGATGAAGCTAACAAATCGGCCGGATACAACAGTTCTATTCCATTTTAAGAGTGATTTGAGAAATCATCGCATTGATCTGCGAAATTATCATTTGGATTTGTGAAACTATCACTTAGATTTGCGAAACTATAAGTTTAACTGGAGAACCGAACACAATGGTTGGTTTTCCAATCGGTAAACTGTATTTCATTGGCCAACTGGCCACAGGCCTTTCTGGCCGACCCTTGTCCGTTGTGATCGCCTTTCTCACCACGTTCTTCGCACGCAAAAATGGTACAGATCTCAGTCGTGCGATTTGTCGCGTTCACGGACGGACATTAATCCGGTGAATCAGTGGAGTCGTGTGATCTGCACTAGAGAACCCAACTGTCCTCAACCTGTCAATGGTAACGTTGGCACTTTGCGTAAGACGCCTTTGGGCTAGCGAGAGCATTTCGGTTATCCAGTAGACGGAGTTGTGATACTGGTCTTTAAATAACATCAGCATTCGGTTCATAGACATGGTTCAGAAATGAACAAATGTGAATTATTTCAATTAAGGAAGTGCCTTGAAAATCCGCCGTGTTGCCTAACTGGTTAGATTTCTTCATTCCCATCTTGGAAAGTAATTTCTCACGAAACATGTGTATCATATGTATACATGTAAAGAATATGTGCAACATGCTTGAGTTCATGCTATTATTAAAACACGACATCCGTGCCCCCCATATACGTGTATCCTGAGAATCAACAGGGAAGAGCATATCCCATAAAATCTCACTTTGAAATATGAAAGTTCTTGTATCACTTCATGTGAAGAGGTTTATTTTGAACTCCTAATCAGTACTTTCTATCAGACTAAATAGAAGCCTTTTGTATTCATTTTTCGGATAGAAACTGCAGAAAACGGAGTACGCAGTGAGTAGAAAGCGGCGGTGGAATATTCAGGGGGAAATGTTGATGCACTTGATCATCTTTGATGGTAGACAATGATACACTGTCATCCAGCTCGTTGCCACACCTGAACTATTTTGAATTTTTGTTTCAGGGTCTGGTTGCCGACTTCCGGTAGTAGTGCCGTGGGTCTTTGAGGCTATGAGGTATACTCCTTCCACTGTACTCATGAGCAAGGATGTCTTTAAATACCCAATAAGATGCCAATTCACTTGTAACTGACTACAATCATAAATGTTGGAATTGTTCACATTCAAGTCAGATAGTGGTTCTGAAATCTTTACGAGACATGTAATTGTTATGGTTTCTTGGTGCATTGGCTCTGAGTTCAGAAGAATGATGACTGAATACATACGTTAAATTCGCATATTTAACGCCTTGAGTATCCTTCATTCAATCGGTCAGTATTAAAAGAAGCCAAATGCTGCAAGGTTTTAACATTATGCATACTCTTCTCAATGATCATCAATCCGAAATTCACACTGATCGGTGTTGGCAAATACAATGAACAGGAAAGAAGCCTTAAGAACCATGTTTCTCCAAAAATAAGATCCAGTTTTATACCGTTTTTCATCCTAAAATCGCATTGGGGCTTATATTCCATGTTGCATTTTATTTTTTGCGGATAAATATTTAAAAAGACAAAACAAACTCTCATTTTTCACGTAAAATGAAACAATTTCAAATAGAAACTCGTTCACAGTAGTGAAAGTTTTAGTAATTTTCTAATTGTATTTAGTCAAATGCAATCATTTCGTCCTTCTCTGTGATGTTCTCTCAGGTTGTTAATTCTTCAGTAAGTTCACGACTTCTTGAGGATTAGGTTCGACGAACTTTTCACACTGACATCTCTCTATCGTAGGATGAATTTCAGTAACAGTAAATTGAATTTGGTTAATAAATAATTCATTATGCAGCTACAAAGCTCAACACTGCTTCCATGATTTTCAGTGGTAGGTGGAGCTTAGTTAATGCACGGGGAATTATTTGTTAATCCTGGAATGGTGTGAATTTGAAAGATGCAATTTGCTGGTTCAGTGGTTGGCAGATTGAGTTCTCATCACTACGAAGTTCGAAGAAATGGATATCGCTGATGTCATTGAGCGTTCCAATAACTGCAACTGCTATTCTGTTTGATTCAGAAGTCTTTCTGGGTCCCTTTCCGGCATGCTGGGCTAGCTGCAACTGAAATCTCACTTGACTCTTTTTAACCGTACTCCACATGTTTTCAGTTACATTTAATATTTGTGAATATAGTGGTATACTCAAAAGCTTTGCCGTCGAATATTCACTTGATATGGACAATTCCTCCAGCCTGGTGTGACAAGCAGCATTTTCACAGATGACGGTAATTTTCCAGGTTCCCCTAATTTATCCGACCTGAATGCGTCGTGTGAAGGTCACTATCCAATGGGCTGATCAACTGTAGTGTCCAAGGCTAAGCGCGATTTCGATCTCCGTAATCGCAAACGACTTCCTCGCGCTTACTCAAGGCCGTTACCGAGCTCGGCAAAACAGACCAACCACATCACGGTGGTAACCAGAATTCCAAAGTCAGGCCCTTTGACTAAGCTCGGGTTCAAGTCAGATTAAATGGTCTCACCTCAAGTCCTCCGATCATTGAGATGTGTAAGCCTTGTTCACTGGGCGGCAGTATTCATGCGAGAAATTACATCTCTCCCATTCACACCATTCCAGGATTAACAAATAATTCCCCGTGCATTAACTAAGCTCCACCTACCACTGAAAATCATGGAAGCAGTGTTGAGCTTTGTAGCTGCATAATGAATTATTTATTAACCAAATTCAATCTACTGTTACTGAAATTCATCCTTCGATAGAGAGATGTCAGCGTGAAAAGTTCGTCGAAGCTAATCCTCAAGAAGTCGTGAAATTACTGAAGAATTCATGGAATGAGACTGCCGACGATTGCATTGTCAATGCCCTACGAGAGAGGTACCTGGACAAAAGGTGTTCGTTTGACGAAGGTTCTATTGCTGAACATGAGATTGTGGTCAGCGTCTTTCTCCAAGAAATGAATTTGCAGTTTAATCTGAAGTTCGGGGTTTCATAAGTTGGGAGAACATCACGGAGAAGGATGAAATGACTACATTTGACTATGTACAATTAGGCCATCAACCGTGACCTTTCTTGTTCTAAACATGTCGCCGCAGTCTTTCTGCGGATAAGATGGCTTTCGTTTCATGTTTCAAGTTTCAAACCCTTTGGTACTTAACCTCATCTCATCCGAAAGTTCGTTTGCTCTTGCATTCTACCCCAATGGATCTATGCTTCTCCTGTAACACTACCTGGATTGCGTTCCTTGAAGCACTCATATATGTATATATATATATATATATATATATATATATATATATATATATAAAGTGACATACCTCGAAATCAGTTAAACCATTTTATAATGTACCAACACATCAGTCCATATACAACGTTCTCCCGTAGTATATTGGGTAACCAATTGCACCCGCTTTACCTCGATTTCAGTAAATGTATTTCTACATCATTCACACGACTCCGCTATGAACTCTTATATGCTCGTGCCAAGATCTACAATTTCTCCACTGTACCATATCTCACCCGTTTTCTTGTTAATGCCGATGTTATGATTTCAGAACAAGACTCAACGCTGAGCTGACACTACACATCACTGTTTGTATCACTGTGTAATTGGAAGTAATTATGTAGCTGCCGAATATCCAACTTCGGGTGCATAAAGCATATACTTGGAAAAAATGGCTTCCTGGATTAAACGGGAAGTATATGTGGGAGTACAGGCACTTAAACCAGACTTGATGCAGTGTGAAAATTTTACTCAGTAAATGGGTATCCGATGCACTAAGAGTACCCCAAGCAGTCAGTGACCTCACCGTCTTCACTTTTCTCCTACCCCGTAACCTTCTCTGGACTGAAGGAAAGATGTTTTGATCTTATCACTGAATCTATGAAACTGCTTGCTCGCTGCGGTCACAAAAACAGAAATGTTCTTGCTGATTTGGTAATTTGCAAGTAGTCTGTTACTCGCAGAAAATTTGTTAATGGGTGCTTGACCCGTACTGCTCACGGCCCTCACCCCACATTCTCCAAAGTCTCCTTCTACTCTCTCAAGTATTCAAAATACGGATTCCTCCTCTCTCGCACGTCTACGTATATAAACGGTGTCACTTTTGATCCCTTCTGCCTACTTATGAACAGCAACTAAGTAATGAATAATCATTATGTTCTATTCCGTGTTTGGTCAGAATACCTTTGCTGCCCGATTTCTCATTTTCACCCTCTTATCTACTTCCCAAACTTTTTTTATCTACGGAGTTTCGTTGTAAACGCACTCTTTATCAGGTGCATAAAAGTGATCATTGATTTTGTTTGACCTGACTTGATCATTGTCTGTTTGATGAGTTGTTAAGGTCTAAAGTCCGTGACCGACAGGCGGTGTCATGCAGTGTGCACATGAAACAAGCGTGTGTACTTAATTATTGGCAACACACGGTACGTCGGAAGTCCGTTTATCTGTAAGTCCCCGAAAATTGAGCGATCGGTATGACCAAGCAAGGCCGTCCGGTGCGGACCGGAATAGCATTGGATGAAGTGGTTCTGTCAGGTGCAGGTGCGTGCGCATGAGTAATCGTGGCAGCCAATGGGCATGGATCAATAGAGAACCGGCAAGTTAGATTAGGGTCATTCTGTTATCGACTCGAAAGCCTATACAGTCACACAACAAAGCCAATAGTGATCCATAACAAGAGTAAGACAACTTGCACGGGTTTTCAGTCTGCGGGGTGAAGGCTGATATCACATAACGGAGAATATTATGCACATAGTTCATATGTCCTACTACTTGGAGTTTTACACCTTTCACATTATAAGGCAAGGATTACAAGGCACGGATACCAGCGGTTGACATTGTCATAAAAAAGATGGATCATAATATAAGCAAGTTATGTGGGACTGTAAGATGTAATATCTCAGGACATTTGACACACGGTCTACCTTTAACCCCTATTTGATCTCAAGTAAGAGATAATAATACTACTGCAAATTTCTAGGATGGCTGAAGTCATACGTTTGTTATCATGTCGCAGAATTTCAAGAATCGGTGGTTGAATCAAAACTTTTGAGGTAAGATCACTTACGAACATATAGATAGACTTCACGAAATGAAAATATTTCGTTCACTCTGTTCGACCAGCAACGTCAAAAATGTCGGTATATTTATGGGACGGTAGGAGAAATTTCCCATTAAAGTGGGCCTGATTGGAAGCGAAGTGGATCACTGCATGACCCAGCGAGTGTCAAAGCACATACTCAAATGGTTGTTAGTATCAATGACGGAGCCCGAAACAGTTAATTGCATCAGGCCAAAAAGGGATCTGACCCAGTGTTTTTTCAATGATGTTGCACAGTGTAACACCGAATACGTCAGCTCACGCTTTGCGCAGATAAATGTTTGACATAAAATATGTGTTTATCTTGGCGCGAATCCAACAGACGTCCCTTCACTTGACCAAATAAAGTGTTAGAGCATCCATTCTAGCCTATTTCCTGTTTTACGTCTCGATCGTACCACAAACTGTCAAGAGTAGATAAAATGCTTGTACCTAGCGATACGTGCCTCTTCTGCTCTCTTGAATGGTCTACAAGCGACCCAGTGCATTATATAAAAGCAGAAACTAATGCAAATTAGTTGAATGGTTCTCACCTTATTACGCTATTGGGATTTCTAAATCTGGGTCCCCTGTGAACTGTTTTTATACCATCTCGGTTCAGTGTTTGTCAATAGATGAAATTCGTGCACAACAAACGACCCGTTTATCTGAAGCGCTCATGCGCCAATTTTAATTCGACTAATTAACTGACATTGCCAAATTACGGTGTGTTTGGCGATACACTGAACAGAATAATAGATGGGCGTGTCACGTTTCTTATGGTGCGCGAAAATCAGGTCTGTTATGTCACGCACAAGCAACAGTCTGTGCAAAGGTTATTGAAAATATTCCTGTTTAACACCTCCAAGGATAAACTGTAACCTGCTGTTTACGTGACAGTCTTCGGTAGTGGCCATTAATTAGCGGATGTGAGATACTTCACTCACTTGCGATTAGTCTCGTCGAGGAATCATCGTATAGGAGTGGTTTGATAACCAGCTTGCGAATTGACAATGAGATTTTTCTCGGACTTGACGGGTGACGTTCTGATTCCATAATTATGCGATTCAAGCAATGCCGGTGGAAAAATGTGACACCGGTGTAGCATAAGCGTGGATGTAGCTGCGACCAACAGAAAGTTCACATTCTTGTACTTTGATTCCTTGATTCAGGACGAGGTAATCTGAGAGTCCTCAAGTTGGGACGTAGCCCTGAAAGCCGCAAGAAAGCGTACTAATCCAGGTTGACGGTAATACTGTTGTAAGTAGATATATTGCACCATATACATGTCTTTAAACGAGACCTCTATTATCGTACCGATTATCCTCTATCCCTTATGTTTCGCCACCTCCCCCTCCGTAAAAGAGTGTAGTGGATAGCATGACAGAGAACATCATCCTTGTATAGTTTATATAACAGATCTTGGGAATCCAGGATGATATTTGCAATGGTTCTGAATGTTGGCGTTGTTTTTAGCTTAGGTTGGTGGTTTGTATCGGTTGGTGGTCGCTGAGCTTGACGTTTGGGTCGCAAATGTTTCACCACCAGTCGAGATGACATCATCAGTGCATATATATATATATATATATATATATATATATATATATATATATATATATATATATATATATACAGAAAGAGCTTTCTCTGGATATGGCTTTGACCTCTCAGGTGACCTTGATCTTAAAAGACTACAAACTATAGAGACTTAACCTTTTGATCCTTAGACGCAAACCGCTAAATTTAGTAACTTGAAGTTTGACCGTCTGCAATACCGGCTAGATGCAGAAATTTGACTTTTCGAAATTCTCGCTGCTTTTTTGTTTTTGTGTTTATTTTGTGTTTTCTTTGTGTCTGTTTTTTCGTTCTCATCTATTGGTTTTGTGCTATCATAGGCTTGATCTACTGAGTCATCGTGAAAACATCTTGGCTGATGTGTTTACGCGAAGAATTGGGTTTCATGACTATAAGTCGATAGCATTGAGGCCCAATAATTTTTTACTTCTTGAGGTAGTTGGATCTCTTGCGCATCAGAGGATCATAAATCCAATCCAGTTCAGTGTGTTTATTGACTGAATTTCTTTAAAGAGTGCCAGACTTCCAAGAACTCCCTTGCGTGTCTTGTCGTTGCTTGGTACAGAATATGGACTTCATCGAGATTGAACGTGTGTTCTTGATCTTCGTGAACGGATATTAGGGAGACTGGATCATATCTTCTTGTAGCTAGTTTGTGTTCATGCATTCGTGTTGCAACCTTTCACCCGGTTTGATCGACGTGATCTTTGTCACAGCCTTTGAAGTTCACTTTGTGTATGACGTTTCTTTCTTCTTCGGTTTTGAGTTGCTCTTCCGGTCTTGATATGATTCTTCTCAGGGTTTTGGTCGGTTTGTGAGCAACTGTAATGTCTTGCGGTCACTCCATATAAGTTTCTGATGTGTGGTATGTATGGGGTTTTTCTTCTGTTTTGGAACCAAGACCGAAAACGGCCAAAGAGCACAATCTGGTGATGAAACGTTTGCGACATAAACACCAAGCTTAGGGATCACCAACCGATACAGTTGTCTGTGCCTTGCGCTCTGTGGAGACCATTTGCTGAAGGAACGAATTAAATAATGTGAAGTAAACTGGCAAAATAATTTGAAGATGATCGCCTCGTCGCTACTTTATTTCGGTCACCAACAAGTATTACCTCTGAGCCCTTTGACAAAAGTGGTATCCCGTAAAGTGCGATTTATTCAATCCGAAAACTGGCCAAGTTTTTGCTGGACTGTCCATTAACGATCGATTTTCCTACTGAATTCGACCGACAAACTCATGTATCAGGTGAAAGAAGCGATTCGTTATCTAACTGGAAAAATCAGCTTGGCTCTCGAAAAAGCCCTATGTTTTGATTGCACGGGACTTATGTGACTTTAGTAGCGTTTTGGTCGATAACAGAATGACCCTGATCTAATCACTGATTGCTCACTGAATCACGAATATTGGCTGCCACGATGACTCACACGCACGCACCTTGCATCTGACTGAACTATGTTATCCAATCACATTTCGCCACACATCGAACGGCCCTACTTGGTCTTGCCGATTACATGTGCATCTTGGGCGTGCTCTGTATTCAGAACTTGCTTACTTGTACGCTAGCAAACAGATTTCTGGCTTGCTGATTTCTTCTCTAATCCCGCATACGACAGGAGTTGACAACCGTAGTTAGAAGGAGCAAAGGATTTTCGTTTCTTGAAGACAAACCGGTTATCAAGGTCCACGTCAGTTTTGTCTTATGATCGGAAACATGCATTTCAAAACCTGAACTCATTTATCACCTTCTCTCTGTCTCTCGTCTCTCCCGTCTCTCTCTCTCTCTCTCTCGCTCTCTCTCTCTCTCTCTCTCTCTCTCACACACACACACACACACACACACACACCTTGCCATTTATATCAGCTCAAACAACTGCGCAGAAATCACATATCACTTCTGACAAAATAATATTGAAATCAAAGGTCGTTGAAAAACTTGTTGGAATAGATATAAATCATGGAGTTTGACCGACCGCGTTTAGTAATCCGTGATTAGTGGACTGTTTCACACTGCTGAGGGATCGCTGACATGCTCATAGCAGACATACATCGGTCAATATTTTACCGTCAGTTTACTATCCGGTTAGACGACTCAGTTGTTGGATCATTCAGCGTGTGTGTGTGTGTGTGTGTGTGTGTGTTTTGATCGTTTTCCAGTTCGGGGCTTCGAAATTACTGTACTGGTATGGTATGACCGAAGCAACTTGTCCTGCTGTATGCTATGAGGGAAACCAGCAACCATGAAAATGGGAATTCGAAAGAAAACGGAGACTCACACGTGTCAACAAGTTATGTGTGGCGGTGGTGTTGTGTGTGTGTGTGTGTGTGTGTGTGTGTGTGTGTGTGTGTGTGTGTGTGTGTGTGGATACGTGCGCCCGAATTCCGTCCACCAGAAAAACTGACAGCCGGTAGTAGTGGGTTCTGCACGTTGTATCTCAGAACTGACTCTTAGCGGTTTCGATGCAGATGGCCGAAACAGCATCACAAATCACTGTAATGCTCACTTAGCTTATCAGGTTTCATAATATCCGGGTCACCAAATTTATTTTATGAATCGGCGGTGGTCAGACGGTCATCTAAGTGGGCTCTGAACCCCTCTGTAGAAACTATCCCGAATACTTGAACTTTCAATATAGCAGAAAACGTGGTCTCACTAGCTTTACGCACGATATGGGCTGTACACGGCTACGGGCAGCAGAACAAATTCCAAATGTATAACCGTGTTTATCGTAATTTCGTGGTTCTAAACAATGCAATACATAAAAATACATAAATGCAATGACTTACAGCCAGGTGAGCAACCAAGGGCAACAGTACAGAAAGTTATCCGAAAAATCGGGACAGCGCGGTCATAAACGGTCCACTCAGCAAGGAGTCATGCGAAACTGTAGCGCAGCACGGTTGCGGTACAGACAGTGGGTCAAGAAGCGTAAGTGAAACGTTCTGCAAATTTTTCTTACAAGGGGAATGTACAATCATAGAACAATCGAGTCGGGAACATAACGTAAAATGTTCACGCACCATACGTCGGAAAGGGGTAAATCTGAACGGTGTCAGTACAGTAAAAACAGGGAATTGGATCACAAGTATTCGAGGTTCATGAGGGATATACACGCTACTCACGAGTAAGACAAGCGAAGATGTCGTCGAAAATACAAATTACAAAAAGTAATTTACACTGCCCCCGGGGTCAGGGAACCTCACCAGCCATATTCGTAATTGAAGCGTCACCTTCCAGCAAGCACAGTTGTCGTAGATCTCGTCGGTGAATGCCGTTAGCAGTGCGTACAATGACTTCTCTTGTTCGGCCGTCGCTTCCAATGGTGGCGCTTTCCACGATACCCTTACTTGGTGAAACATGGCTTCAGTATCTGCAACCAGGGTGTACCGATACTCCCGGAACCTCGGGAGAACTCCATATAGACTGTTGACGAGGTCTGGACCCGTCAGCAGTTGCTTATTCAGGGACGTTTTGTTGCATTCTGCAGCACAATCGAATACAGCTCTAACCTTCGTTTGATCTCCGTGCTTGTACACTCCATGGTGTGCCAGATACAATACATGCGGGCCAGTCAAGTTCTGTTCTGAGCCGGATACAATCTCAGCGTAGCCTTTCGTAATGTACTCGTTGACCATGGCTGCGCATTTTTCTTTAAGGTCATGGTCCCTTTCGAATCGCTTCTTGAGAAACAGCAGTCTCTTCGGTGCAACATCCTTATTATCCGGCAAGCATGGTCCACCGGGCTTCCATGGCAGGGCTATTTCATAGTGGCCGTTGACCCAAATCATTGAGGCGGTCATATGACGTAAAGCTGTTTTATCATCTTCTGGCATACTCCGTTTGATGAAAGACTCTTCCACGAACTCAGAGTTGAACATACGCTCCGAGCTCATATCCAATTCAGTGGCCGTGACATGACTAACATTGGCCGTCGCCTTACAAGGACGTTGGCACGAAGTCGGTCCTAATATCACCCATCCTAGAGGTCCTCTCACGCCATAAGGATCATCTGGACTGCCCGTTCGTTGTTCTAGCACCCAATGTGCCTTTGGAACGTCGGCACCAATGAGAATACGGATGTCGGAGTCATCAATGGCTGGCATCAGGACTTCTTGCAGATGACTCCAAACTTCTAAATCTTGCTTTAGGTTGAGTGGTCTCAGTTTAGGCAAGTTTTCTACTGCCCACGCTCGGTGGACTTGGATGACTTCCTGACCGTCTAGCGAAGTTAATGTAAAGGATACAGTGCGCGCTTTGGTTACACAATTACTATCGATGGTCTTAACCGTCAGAAGCTCGGGCTTCCCATTGAGACCCAATTTTGTCAGGAGCGACTGGTCTACGAAAGTTGTGTCCGATCCATTGTCCAGCAATCCATTCACTGTGACCTCCCCTAAAGGACCTCGGAGGCGGACTGGCAATATAGCAAGGGAAATTCGACGGCCGGCGGTACTTTCGTCTGCTAATACGTGACCAACCGAAGCAGTGTTGTCTGTTGGCAGGTTTTGGTCACGATTAAATTCTGGGGTTTTTGGTCGATGTAGCATCGGGTGGTGTTGGCCTACACAGCCCTTCAGGCCACACGTCTTTCGCGAACGGCAGTCTTTAGTTACGTGATTAGGCTTTAAGCAAGAAAAACATAATTTCAACTTCTTCACGGCATTATACCTGTCTATTACCTTTAAGTCTCGAAATTCGCTACACTGGTCCACGTAGTGGGGATTTTCACATATAGGGCAAACTTTGTTGGGGGTCGGCTTAGGACTGGTGCTAGATGGCTTAGTCTCGGTTGACATGATTGTGGCTACTCGCTCGGTGGAGTATAGACTGCTAGCGGGCTTTCGAGAATCTGGTTGTCTAGACGCAGAAATGGCCGGTCGCGATACGTAAACGAGGCTAACCAAGGCAGCATCACCCTGATCGCTGACAAAACTCGTTAGTTCATCGAAAGTGGGCTCCCGTCCCGATCTGAGAATGAAGGATGCCCGGTCGAACCATCTAGACTGAACACTGGTGGGCAGTCGTTGCACAATAGCGCTCAGCGTCCGGCAGGCATTCAGATCAGCCTGGTAGCCGAGGCTCTTCATCGTGGCCGAACACACCTTCATCTGATCCGCCAATTTTACCAGCGCCTTGGTATCAGTTTGCTTCGGCACAGAGCCGTCACTTAGCTCATCGATACATTTTCTGGCAATCACGTGAGGCCTGCCGAACCGGCGTTCTAGTATGCGTATGGCTTCGTCGTAGCCTTCCTGCGGCTCAAGCACCGTGCACCAGCTGGCTCCCCCTCACAGGCCGAAATCAAGTAATCGAGGAGGTAGGCGGGGTCGTTATTGTACCTAGCGACTGTGGACTGGAAATTTCTCATGAAACCAATGAAATCCATGGGATTTCCATCGAATTTGACTGATCGGCGAGCAGGCAGGCTCATACAAGCTTGCAACAGCCTGGCGGTCTCGCTGACGTGGTCGAATTCCCTGGATTTAGCGGGCAGAACACGTATTCCCGGTCCGTTCAGTGTAATTTGGTCTTCCTGCCTTGTTTTTGACCCTGGTAAGGACATGACATAATCGTGAACAATTTTCAGTCTTTCACTGCGAGGTGGCGTAGGTGGCAGTATAGGCTCCGATCCAAAACTGCAGTTATCGTCGGACAATTCTTTGACGATTTCATCCTTGACTTCATTTATGCGTTTGGCAGCCTCGGCCTCCAGCTCTAACTGCTTAATCTTCAACCTGGCCAGTCGCAGTTCACGTTGTAGCTCTGGTCTGGAGGTTGAGCCATTTGCTGACTGAGCCTCTCTGTGGTTTGCTGGATGAGCCTCCATGCGGTTAACTGAATAAGCCTCCGTGCGGTTTGCTGGATGAGCCTCCATGCGGTTTGCTGAATGAGCCTCCCAGCGGTTTGCTGGATGAGCCTCCATGCGGTTTGCTAAAGAAGCCTCCGTGCGGTTTGCTGGATGAGCCTCCATGCGGTTTACTGAATGACCCTTCATGCGGTTTACTGAATGAGCCTCCCAGCGATTTGCTGAATGAGCCTCCATGCGGTTAACTGAATAAGCCTCCATGCGGTTTGCTGGATGAGCCTCCATGCGGTTTGCTGGATGGGCCTCCATGCGGTTTGCAAAATGAGCCTCCATGCGGTTTGCTGAATGAGCCTCATTGCGGTTTGCTGAATGAGCCTCCATGCGGTTAACTGAATAAGCCTCCATGCGGTTTGCTGGATGAGCCTCCATGTGGTTTGCTGAATGAGCTTCCTTGTGGTTTGCTGAATGAGCCTCCATGCGGTTTGCTGAATGAGCCTCATTGCGGTTTACTGAATGAGCCTCGATGCGGTTTACTGAATGAGCCTCCATGCGGTTTGCTGGATGGGCCCCCATGCGGTTTGCTGAATGAGCCTCCATGCGATTTGCTGACTGAGCCTCCCAGTAGTGTTTCGGCAAACCAGGCAATTCATCATTAGAAGACTGTATACTGGACGTAATTGACTCCATTTCAGACAAATATTGGTTACTGGCTAACTGTAGAAACTATCCCGAATACTTGAACTTTCAATATAGCAGAAAACGTGGTCTCACTAGCTTTACGCACGATATGGGCTGTACACGGCTACGGGCAGCAGAACAAATTCCAAATGTATAACCGTGTTTATCGTAATTTCGTGGTTCTAAACAATGCAATACATAAAAATACATAAATGCAATGACTTACAGCCAGGTGAGCAACCAAGGGCAACAGTACAGAAAGTTATCCGAAAAATCGGGACAGTGCGGTCATAAACGGTCCACTCAGCAAGGAGTCATGCGAAACTGTAGCGCAGCACGGTTGCGGTACAGACAGTGGGTCAAGAAGCGTAAGTGAAACGTTCTGCAAATTTTTCTTACAAGGGGAATGTACAATCATAGAACAATCGAGTCGGGAACATAACGTAAAATGTTCACGCACCATACGTCGGAAAGGGGTAAATCTGAACGGTGTCAGTACAGTAAAAACAGGGAATTGGATCACAAGTATTCGAGGTTCATGAGGGATATACACGCTACTCACGAGTAAGACAAGCGAAGATGTCGTCGAAAATACAAATTACAAAAAGTAATTTACACTGCCCCCGGGGTCAGGGAACCTCACCAGCCATATTCGTAATTGAAGCGTCACCTTCCAGCAAGCACAGTTGTCGTAGATCTCGTCGGTGAATGCCGTTAGCAGTGCGTACAATGACTTCTCTTGTTCGGCCGTCGCTTCCAATGGTGGCGCTTTCCACGATACCCTTACTTGGTGAAACATGGCTTCAGTATCTGCAACCAGGGTGTACCGATACTCCCGGAACCTCGGGAGAACTCCATATAGACTGTTGACGAGGTCTGGACCCGTCAGCAGTTGCTTATTCAGGGACGTTTTGTTGCATTCTGCAGCACAATCGAATACAGCTCTAACCTTCGTTTGATCTCCGTGCTTGTACACTCCATGGTGTGCCAGATACAATACATGCGGGCCAGTCAAGTTCTGTTCTGAGCCGGATACAATCTCAGCGTAGCCTTTCGTAATGTACTCGTTGACCATGGCTGCGCATTTTTCTTTAAGGTCATGGTCCCTTTCGAATCGCTTCTTGAGAAACAGCAGTCTCTTCGGTGCAACATCCTTATTATCCGGCAAGCATGGTCCACCGGGCTTCCATGGCAGGGCTATTTCATAGTGGCCGTTGACCCAAATCATTGAGGCGGTCATATGACGTAAAGCTGTTTTATCATCTTCTGGCATACTCCGTTTGATGAAAGACTCTTCCACGAACTCAGAGTTGAACATACGCTCCGAGCTCATATCCAATTCAGTGGCCGTGACATGACTAACATTGGCCGTCGCCTTACAAGGACGTTGGCACGAAGTCGGTCCTAATATCACCCATCCTAGAGGTCCTCTCACGCCATAAGGATCATCTGGACTGCCCGTTCGTTGTTCTAGCACCCAATGTGCCTTTGGAACGTCGGCACCAATGAGAATACGGATGTCGGAGTCATCAATGGCTGGCATCAGGACTTCTTGCAGATGACTCCAAACTTCTAAATCTTGCTTTAGGTTGAGTGGTCTCAGTTTAGGCAAGTTTTCTACTGCCCACGCTCGGTGGACTTGGATGACTTCCTGACCGTCTAGCGAAGTTAATGTAAAGGATACAGTGCGCGCTTTGGTTACACAATTACTATCGATGGTCTTAACCGTCAGAAGCTCGGGCTTCCCATTGAGACCCAATTTTGTCAGGAGCGACTGGTCTACGAAAGTTGTGTCCGATCCATTGTCCAGCAATCCATTCACTGTGACCTCCCCTAAAGGACCTCGGAGGCGGACTGGCAATATAGCAAGGGAAATTCGACGGCCGGCGGTACTTTCGTCTGCTAATACGTGACCAACCGAAGCAGTGTTGTCTGTTGGCAGGTTTTGGTCACGATTAAATTCTGGGGTTTTTGGTCGATGTAGCATCGGGTGGTGTTGGCCTACACAGCCCTTCAGGCCACACGTCTTTCGCGAACGGCAGTCTTTAGTTACGTGATTAGGCTTTAAGCAAGAAAAACATAATTTCAACTTCTTCACGGCATTATACCTGTCTATTACCTTTAAGTCTCGAAATTCGCTACACTGGTCCACGTAGTGGGGATTTTCACATATAGGGCAAACTTTGTTGGGGGTCGGCTTAGGACTGGTGCTAGATGGCTTAGTCTCGGTTGACATGATTGTGGCTACTCGCTCGGTGGAGTATAGACTGCTAGCGGGCTTTCGAGAATCTGGTTGTCTAGACGCAGAAATGGCCGGTCGCGATACGTAAACGAGGCTAACCAAGGCAGCATCACCCTGATCGCTGACAAAACTCGTTAGTTCATCGAAAGTGGGCTCCCGTCCCGATCTGAGAATGAAGGATGCCCGGTCGAACCATCTAGACTGAACACTGGTGGGCAGTCGTTGCACAATAGCGCTCAGCGTCCGGCAGGCATTCAGATCAGCCTGGTAGCCGAGGCTCTTCATCGTGGCCGAACACACCTTCATCTGATCCGCCAATTTTACCAGCGCCTTGGTATCAGTTTGCTTCGGCACAGAGCCGTCACTTAGCTCATCGATACATTTTCTGGCAATCACGTGAGGCCTGCCGAACCGGCGTTCTAGTATGCGTATGGCTTCGTCGTAGCCTTCCTGCGGCTCAAGCACCGTGCACCACCGAATGGCTTCAGCTGGCTCCCCCTCACAGGCCGAAATCAAGTAATCGAGGAGGTAGGCGGGGTCGTTATTGTACCTAGCGACTGTGGACTGGAAATTTCTCATGAAACCAATGAAATCCATGGGATTTCCATCGAATTTGACTGATCGGCGAGCAGGCAGGCTCATACAAGCTTGCAACAGCCTGGCGGTCTCGCTGACGTGGTCGAATTCCCTGGATTTAGCGGGCAGAACACGTATTCCCGGTCCGTTCAGTGTAATTTGGTCTTCCTGCCTTGTTTTTGACCCTGGTAAGGACATGACATAATCGTGAACAATTTTCAGTCTTTCACTGCGAGGTGGCGTAGGTGGCAGTATAGGCTCCGATCCAAAACTGCAGTTATCGTCGGACAATTCTTTGACGATTTCATCCTTGACTTCATTTATGCGTTTGGCAGCCTCGGCCTCCAGCTCTAACTGCTTAATCTTCAACCTGGCCAGTCGCAGTTCACGTTGTAGCTCTGGTCTGGAGGTTGAGCCATTTGCTGACTGAGCCTCTCTGTGGTTTGCTGAATGAGCCTCCCAGCGGTTTGCTGGATGAGCCTCCATGCGGTTTACTGAATGACCCTTCATGCGGTTTACTGAATGAGCCTCCCAGCGATTTGCTGAATGAGCCTCCATGCGGTTAACTGAATAAGCCTCCATGCGGTTTGCTGGATGAGCCTCCATGCGGTTTGCTGGATGGGCCTCCATGCGGTTTGCAAAATGAGCCTCCATGCGGTTTGCTGAATGAGCCTCATTGCGGTTTGCTGAATGAGCCTCCATGCGGTTAACTGAATAAGCCTCCATGCGGTTTGCTGGATGAGCCTCCATGTGGTTTGCTGAATGAGCTTCCTTGTGGTTTGCTGAATGAGCCTCCATGCGGTTTGCTGAATGAGCCTCATTGCGGTTTACTGAATGAGCCTCGATGCGGTTTACTGAATGAGCCTCCATGCGGTTTGCTGGATGGGCCCCCATGCGGTTTGCTGAATGAGCCTCCATGCGATTTGCTGACTGAGCCTCCCAGTAGTGTTTCGGCAAACCAGGCAATTCATCATTAGAAGACTGTATACTGGACGTAATTGACTCCATTTCAGACAAATATTGGTTACTGGCTAACTGTAGAAACTATCCCGAATACTTGAACTTTCAATATAGCAGAAAACGTGGTCTCACTAGCTTTACGCACGATATGGGCTGTACACGGCTACGGGCAGCAGAACAAATTCCAAATGTATAACCGTGTTTATCGTAATTTCGTGGTTCTAAACAATGCAATACATAAAAATACATAAATGCAATGACTTACAGCCAGGTGAGCAACCAAGGGCAACAGTACAGAAAGTTATCCGAAAAATCGGGACAGCGCGGTCATAAACGGTCCACTCAGCAAGGAGTCATGCGAAACTGTAGCGCAGCACGGTTGCGGTACAGACAGTGGGTCAAGAAGCGTAAGTGAAACGTTCTGCAAATTTTTCTTACAAGGGGAATGTACAATCATAGAACAATCGAGTCGGGAACATAACGTAAAATGTTCACGCACCATACGTCGGAAAGGGGTAAATCTGAACGGTGTCAGTACAGTAAAAACAGGGAATTGGATCACAAGTATTCGAGGTTCATGAGGGATATACACGCTACTCACGAGTAAGACAAGCGAAGATGTCGTCGAAAATACAAATTACAAAAAGTAATTTACACCCTCAGTCCTGGGTTGGAATCTCTGCGCCGCCGAGGGTCACTTTCCAAATTGGAATTCTTAAACTGACCACGACCTCTCCCTGAAGTATTGTACTACTAGGGAAGCGGGATGGGGCAGTTTTGAAACACGCTCCTTCAAGGTGGACGACCCAGGTTCAAAACCTGGTTGCAGTCAAGGATATGCACCACTAATGAGCTCTAACAGGAGTAAAACTCAAGTATGGTGCTTCTGAAGGCAGGGTTGATCGGATGATCTATGATTCGTGAGTGAAAAATGGAGTTCAAGGGATGGTCAGCCACACAAAGAATCATCGATGCCATACACTACTAGCAAGCAACATGGAGATATATATTATTATTAATTGGAAGGGAAGTAAATAAAAAGAATAAAAGAACCTATGTCCACCGAACCTAGGCTATTCGAATAACTATTCCTAACTATTGAGGACTAGCTTAGTAATTTGTCCAACTAGAGGCTGCAGAAGATAACTGAGAATCTCGAAACGTTAAGGGAAATCGATAAGTTTTCACTCCCTTAAGTAGTATGGATTCAAATTGGTCATTAATGTATTCCTAATAGTCTGATTACCATTGACTACTGATGATAGATTAGAGGTCACTAAGTTTATAGAGTCAAAATTGTACAAAAAAGAATATGCCCATTTTGAAAAATTGTACCGATACGAATAAGATGGGACTGAATAAGCGTTACAAGTTGAGAGCAAAAGTTCTCGTCGATCTGAACGGGCACGGTGGCCCAGTTGGCACAACATCAATGTTGTTCTGCGAACGCTTGGTTCAGCACCGCATGTATTTTGATCTGTCCAGAGTTTAGTACATTTACCAAGTCCCAACTAGATTTCAATACCCGGCGAGAAAGAGGACCTCGCGCGCGGATTGGGAAAAACGAGTGGCTGTTGGACTACTTTGGTACATGTTGGGCTTGGATGAGCTCGACTCAGTTTAGGGAGGCCAAATATAGGATCCATCCCGGATGGTCCAATGGTAGCGAATGGGACCCATAGCTAGGTACAGAGGTTTCCACTTTGAATTCATCAGTCATTCAGTTATGATATCTAATAACGAAGCATAAAACAGCCAACTAGAGCTTCGGTGTTCAATGCGCATTCATTGGAATCTTGTCAAGTGGTCGATGAATGGAGAAAGTTATATGAGTGCTCTTGGTTACCCTGATGACATTTAAAATGTTTCCTTTATCGGATTTTGCTTCCAGGAATTTATGGAATTCTGTGATACAGACAAAGATGGTAAAATATCTAAAGGGGAATTTAATGACGCTCGGAAACGACGACAGTCTCGCAAATTAAGGTGAGCTTTTCTGAGTTGAGTTGTCTCTTCACTGGGACGTTTTTCGGAGTATTTTTAATGTATGAATGAGGACTCTATAGTCGTTTCTCTCTCTGTCTCTATTTTCCCTTTTATAAATAGATTGGCATTTTCTGTCACCATTCTTATAATTAGCTATACAGCAGGCGCAATTAGTCAATCATTTCTTGGTTTTCTTTGGGCGGCCCGTCAATAGCAGGCAGTTGTGCCGCTGCTGAGCTGTTGAACGTGTTTCTAAACACAATATGACTCATCATGCCATGTTAATACTCAACTCATCACTTGAAACCATGGAAGCCTTATACATCTCTTTCGTACTTGTTCATCATCACGACCAGACTGCAAGTTGATGTGGTGAGATGATTCGCACGCCTCCATGACCCAAAGAGTTATGAAAGATGGCTTCTTCAAGCCGGAGATGCAACCACGCCTGACAGGCCAAAGGGCAAAGGCCAAACGAAGTGCAGTCTCTGAACCAGTTGACGGGTAACATCTAATTACTATGCCCCTGAAGAGGACAATCCAACGAACAAACACGGAGAAAAACAGTTTACCGGTCAAAAAACCTCCACCAGATGGACGTAGGAGTGGAGTACCTGGGGATTCTCTCGACGGTAGGAGAGGTTATAGAAGACGTTCGAACGCGACTTATGAACGTGTCTTCTATCCGGTCTCACAGCGAAATACTAACGAAATCCCCTCTATCGAACGAATAGAGAAGACGCAAATCGATGGACAGATGCGAAAGTGTATTCTATATATCGTGGCACCGAAACAATACCGATACCAAAAATACACTGAATGCAAACAAACTCAACGGCGAAACGGAAAGCGAACCGCAAGCGTGTACAGTCGGCGAAGAACCGAAAGTAAAAGTGATTCAAGAACGAGGTCGACGGAAACTTCGGAAAAGTCAGTTCAGTTAAACATACTCAACCGAACAAAACAATGAGATCGAAACCGAACGCCAGAAAAGATCGTAGAGAAAATAAATCCAGAAAGGTGTCCAGAAAGCGGTCGTTTTCTCCGAACGATCGAGGTCAATACAACGTCATCGTACTTCACTGGGTAGCTATCGCCCGCCGACCCGTCCACGTTCCGCTTGCTCCATTGGGCGTATGGAGCTAAGGGCTTAATCCATAAGGTGGATCAATAACAAAGCGCCAACGAACACAAGACGAAATAAGTACAACAACCAGGTATCACGTGACAGGCCAGAAGAAGTTCTTTCACGGGTCCTCCTTCGGTCGCATTCCTATGCCGGGGTAATGTCTCACTGCCTTGTGGGCCAGGCTCTTGACTCAAAGACACCGATTAGGATTCCAAAAGAAAAACTCCTTCCACAATGTAGTCACAAATTATGAGTTGCCCAGAACCTTCCAGCATCTTTCTTATGGAGAGCCTCACCAATTTTTTCTCCTTCAAATTAAGATTGATACAAAACGCCACGGGGTAATTACGGCCCGGAATAAAGCAATAGTTCAGAAGTCGGAGAAATTAACGGCACTTCGTAAGCCTTCAAGTTCGTTTCACTTGGCTGCCTTCAACATCCGCACACTATGTCAGATAGGTCAACAGGCTGCCCTAGCTAGAACTCTTGAAACTTTCAAAATAGATGTACGCTGTGTCCCCGAAACACGCACACAAGATCCCATTTTTGTGGTCATTGTTCGCACCCCAGATACAACCTCAGTCTCTTGCTTCACTCTTCGCGTGTCAGGTGTTCCGATGCCTAGTGCTCGTGGTCAGGCTGGCATCGGGATTTCTTTGAGTATGAGAGCTGAGAGTGCGCTGCTAGACTGTCAGCAGTCGTTTGTGTGCAGTTCGGTTGGGCGGTTCTGTGCATGTCAACAGGCAGAAGCGTTGATGCATGTTCGTTGTGTCTGTGTATGCGCCTACTGACAGCAGTTCCTCTGAGGCCAAGGTCGAATTCTACCACGATTTGTCTCAACAGTTCCGGAGTGCGCGCTCAACAGACGTGGCCGTAATTGCTGCGGATTTCAACGACCAGGTTGACCGTTTGAGATATTCCGAAAGACATACTGGAGGCCGGTTTGCTACCCCGGCCGATCGCATTGACAATGGAGATTGTCTCATCTAAATGTGCTCTGACCACAAATTGTTTCTGGCTAGTACGAAATTCTGCCATGAGAAGCGGTATGGGCAGACGTGGTGTCCTCTTGCGTCTTCACAATGTTGGACTCAGATTGACCATATTGTGATTGTTCACCCCTGGCATGGATCGATTGGAGATTGTCGTTCATTTTGGTGTATACCTGTGGACTCAGATCATGCCTTGTTACGTGCTCCTTTCCGTTTACGTCTCGTACGTGGTTGCACCCACGCAAAAACCACCTTTCCTGTGTATTTGCTTCTAGACGATACACGACGATCTGCAGAGCCTTCTACACGATTATCGATGCAACCAAATGTACAGGACCCAGATGAATGCTGGAAACAGATCAACGAAGTCTTGTGTGCCGCTTCCAATCCCACACAAGACTCCGGTTCAAGTAGGCCTCACAAACGATGGGTATTTTCAACATCAATTACTCTGTTGCATGCTCACAAATCCATTTCTCTGGATGCCACATTCAATGTAGTGCGTAAATCCCTGAGACGCCAACTGACTGGGAGCCTCAAAAATGACCGTGAGCAGTGTTGGACTGCGAAATTCAAGGAAATGGAGTAGACTGCGTCAATGGAAAGTAGTTCTAAGAACTACAGTTTGATTACACGTACCGGTCCACGCAAGTGTGGTATGAGTGAGTTAATCAAAGAATCCGACGGCTCACAGATTCACTTAGAGAGACGTTGTCTGAACCTTTATAGAGAGTACGGTAAGGGACGGTTCAATTGTCCCGCTACAATAGCGGACCTTCCGCATGTACCTGAAAGGGAACGGCTGAAGGTAGATATCACTTCTCCATGAGAAGTGGAAGTTATTCCTGAGATAGGTTATTTGAAAAGGTGAAAAACCGCTGGACCGGATGGGGTTTCTCCACCTTTTTTCAAGGATGGAGGCAAAGCTTTGGTTTCGGAGTTAAAAAAACTTCTCCGGACAATAATAGTTTGTGAACATACTCCCAGAGAATGGTGTGAGTCGGTGATTGTGCCGATTTACAAGAAAGGTGACAGACCCTATTGTGAAAACCACAGAGGAATCAGCTTGGTAAGTATCGCGTTCAAATTGCTTTCCGGGCTTATTCTCCACCGGTTTTTCAGCGCCCGTGAAAGGCATATATATGAAAACCAAGCGGACTTCAGACCAGGTCGGGGCTGTATCGACCACATCTTAACGCTTCGATAAATCTTGGAGCACAGTCACATCTTCCGTAGGCTTACAGTCCCTACTGTTCTTGATCTGAAAGTGGCATTCGATTCAGTCTACCGCACACTTCTCTTGTGCTGTTCTCACTGAAGGATGTGCCAGAGAAGTTTAATTCTCTTTTCCAATACTTTTATGCAAACAGACGAAGTCGATTTCGTGCTTACGGCCATCCTTCACCCGAGTTCATCACGGAAAGTAGTGTTCATCAGGGTTGCCCTAATTCGCCCTTCTCTTCCTTCAGTATTTTAACTGAATTGATTCTTAAGACAGCCCTATCCTCTTGTGGGAATAGTGGCATTGATCTCTGCTCTGGCAGTAAGCTGGCTGGCTTGGAATACGCGGACGATATTCTTCTTCTGAGCGAAGATCCGGGTAAGTTTCAAGCTTTCTTAGATAGCCTAAACAACAGCGTAGCAGTGTTTGGGGTTGCATTTTGCACCTTCAAATTTTGAAATGCTGCTTTAGGACTGGGTTGGTTCTACACCGAATCTTGTTTTGACAGGGGAAGCCTTAGCTGGAGAAGATAAATATTTTTACTTTGACAGTTACGTATCACCAAATGGACTGATATCGGATGAAGTGTGATCGCGCATACAGAAGGCGCGTTTGATTTAGCCAACCTCACCCTTTGTGCCACCCGCTTGACATCCAATTGTCTTTTGAGAATCGAGTGTGCATTTCAGTGGTTAGATCTGTTCTTTTGTACTACTGAGAAATGTGACTGATAAAGGCAGAAGGTGGGCGAAGACTGTCGGTGTTCGAGCATCGATGTCTCCATAGCATTACCCGAGTATAATGGGAACACCGTCTCAGTAATGCTGAGGTTAGACGTAGGATGTTGGGAATTAGAGGTCAGTATGTGGATCAGGTAGTGAATCTACACAGGTTGAGGTGGTTGGGACATGTTTTAAGTATGCCCACTGATAGACTTCCGCGGCGTCAGCTGTTTTCCGTGGCCGTCAGTGGTTGTAAGGTAGGTCGAGATGGTCATTCTAAGACGTGGCAAAAACGTACGAAAACCTTGATCGGTAGACTTGGCCAAGCAGGGCGTGATAGACTTCCAACAGCATGATGGGAAAGTTGGTTCCGTAGACAAGGAGCATCACACGTGATCATTCAGCATAATGATAAAAAATGACTGCACAATGATACACACAGCAGTAGCGAAAGGGTGTAGGTGACATCAGGTTAACAACTAGCCTCGTACTGAATCACGGCAACTTCCATTCATGTTCGGTTAAACAGACCCAATTAAGGGAAAATACGATTGCAGTTATAGAAAAATGGATGAGAGAAGAACTTGTTCACTTGGAATAGTTCACTGCCTGTGGCATCCGATCAGATTCGTTGTTCTGTCCCTCCATTCACGTTATAACGATCAAAACTAAGGAATACAACGTGCCCGTACACGGGTGATTTCACAAATCAGTCTATTCCCTCAGACTAATACATCTGCTCATCCTTGAACGTTATTTGATCAGGGAGTCCACCCATGTAACTAGATCCCCATGCTTTATGTTTTATTGTAAAGAGTACTTAGAGTTTGAGCTCAGAACTACCGATCAGTGATGTGCTATGTAATATCCTTTAACGACCGAACACAAAGGCAACATCAAGAACAGATGCACTCTACGTGGAAGACTGTATTCTAGCCATAGCTACCCCATTCCCCAAGTAATCTCGGAATATTATCGAAATAGTGAGGAATCATGTCAAAAGTATTTGAAATTACATTACAGGTATTCGGAATAGCAGCCCAATTGGCTGTTTGAGATATCTTTCTGATTAGTTTGAAGCCCGGAGAGTCATTCACCCACAAACATTTCGCGTAGGTGGCCACACCATACGCTCGTCGTCTTCGGATCGCACAACGTGCGACCACAATTATGTCCGTGTACACGACCTTGTCGTGACCGGAGCTGAGCCTCAGTAATTATCTCATAACCACACTAAGTGATCGAGAGGCGATCGATAGCAAGACCAGTAATTGTGGATGGCCCTGCCAAACGGCTTTCACGTTCCAGATAGACATAGTGGCAATGCGGGTGAAATTACCTAGCAGTCACAGCAGACTGCGAGGATAACGGTGGCAAAACGAGAGTTGCAGTGCGGTCACATTCAGTAAGTTCAGTCCAAGGGACCATTATCCATGCAGTGGGCTTGGCGGGATTGGTTGTTTTCTCTCGGCGATAGCCTCAGTTTGTAATATTCAGAGTATTGAAAGAATACCAGGAGAACTACAAGTGGTCCCATCATGCCGATACAGAGAGCTTGTGGATACAAGAGCGCCACTCATGTCGACACCGAGACGTATCCTCTAATGTATACAACCTTCGAGTTGAAGAATCTCCGGGACATCACCCAGGAAGCCTAACACGCCCTACATGACCAACTCCACTGGTTAAGCATTTCGTATCTTTCTTCATGCTCTGGCTACTCTCACTCATCTGCCAACCACTACCCGCCTCAGCGAACACAGTGCGTCCAGGGAATCCTATCCGAGGACATGCCCAGTATACACCCCAACTACCTTTTCCTGGTGAACTTTAGTGTTTCATCTGATGGTTTGGTTCACTTCAACACAAATGCAACATTCAGGAAATTAAAATGTAAATACCATGAAAATAGATATGTAATCGCAAATGAGGATCAAGGGCAACATGAATGATCCCAAGGGTTTAGGCCAAAATCCAATGGGAACCAAGGCAATTGGTATAGAACAAAGAAAACGTATCGATTAAATGTGCACTTGGGGTACTTAACACTTGAATTGATGGACTTGTTAAATGTCGTCAACCCCGGTACCATTTGAACCTAAGCATGAACGCCACCCAAACTATTGTATCGAGTGAGGTCTGACAACCGAGCTACGAGGCCAAGCCTGGGGGCCTTGCATATTCCCAAAATGGATCACATAGTTCATTCGTCCAAATAACGGTCCACGGGGGCTTTGACTAACTTTAACATGTAGCCTGACTGAATATGATGGGATTTCGCTATGGATCAGCTAACGTCAACCAGCTGAATACATGGTGGAGTTCAGATTTCCATGACTCTGGGTGTGGTGATATTTGACAAATGCTGAGCTGATCCATTTATGCATATTCATTGATTTCGGTGAGATTACAATGTCCCAAAATGCAGATTCGAAGTTAAGAGCGCATTTAACAGTTTCCAAATCTAAATTTTGACCCGTAGAAGAAAGATACCTAAGTGTAATATTCGCAATACTCGAACTGATAGGACGTAGTGAAATTGCTCCCACCCGGAACTACGCAAACCAAAGTGGCGAGAATGCACAGGCTGTGGAATAGCACATGAATTGTATTGCAGAAGTGGCTTGTATAAATGTTTAATCAAGGAAAATAATTGGTGGACTAGAAGTCGACCAATCACAGGGAGTTTTTGCCGTACCTTTTCTCGGCGATCCCGACTGGTTGAGGCTCATCCGTGTGCGTGGCTGCGAAGCTGTATCTGGACTTATCACATGTGATAGCTGCTGAATCACCATAAATTTCCTCCCTCAATAGCTCATCGTCGATTTGGCTCGCCTGTCGTACTGATCTTCGAACTGGAGCTGGTGACTCTGGCTCTACCGCTGTGGCAGTCGTTTCAGTTGGCGGAATAGGTGGATCTCCGTCATCAACACGGTCAGCGTCTAGATCCTCGGTCGTCTCAGCCGTGTGATCGGTTACATTGTCGGTGCCACTTTAAAATGGATTTACTTGAGGTGGCGCCGATACACTGATGCATTTTCCAGGTCCGTAATCTCAACCATTGATTGACCAAGTTGTCTGGTGATGATTCTGCGAGTTGGTTGAAGCTCGCTGCCACGGAAGTATGTGACATTGCTGGAAACAAAACACTTCAGCGATGACCGTAGTCTTCTGGACTTGAAGAGAACGGCTGGACTCTCCCATGCGGTTGTGTGCTTTGCGTTTCGGCATTGCAACAAGAAACTGTCGAAGAACGCTTCCAAGTCGGGCAACGTCCTCGGGTTGGTTGATGTTAGTGCACTTTCAGCGGAACCCTTCAAGTTCTCCACTGCGGCTTTAGAACACGGGTGACGCGGCGCCCTACGCAGATGGGGACATCCGATCATGTCAAGCCAGCTTTTCAACTCCACCGCGCAGAATTGCGACCCATTATCGGTGAACAGTACCTGCGGGATTCCTTCTCGACTGAAGCGTTTCCGTAACACCTGGGTTACGAACGAGGTGGTTTTTGTCCTGGTCAGGAACACTTCCGGGCATTTGTAGTAGGAGTCGATCAGTACAAGGGCGTACAGTTAGACTGTGCATTCCGTGTGTTGGCTACTAGGGAGTTGTTTCCTTTTCCCACCCCTGTAAGTCCACTCCCTGTCCATCGTGTATATTCATTCTTTCTATTTCCACGTGCAACGTGGTGAGAACGGCAGTGGTCAGTGGGGCTTGTTCTTCTGCTGAACGCTGTACGATGATTATGATGTACAAGGGCGTGCCACCGTTTCAAGAATGAGTCACAGAAGTCAGCATGAATCCTCTGCGATGGAATGCAGCTTTCAGGCCATGGGTTCCAGTTGTTTGGTCTCGACTGAACTCTGTGCAGACATGCATCACAGTTATTTGCCGCATTGCAAATATTCGAATCCAATTCTGGCCACCGACACATCTGTCAAGCCGGCGACTTCATTTTATCCACGCCCAGGTAGCCTTTGTACAGTTTATCCAGAACCGAATTGCGCAATGGAGGTGGAATGACAAGCTGGTCACCTCGACAAAGGACGCCGTCGAGTTGGATACTGAATTCTTCTCGCAGTACACGTGCAGACCAAACGGCAAGAAGTTGTATCGGAACATGCCCCTCGGAGTGTTGAGTCGTTAGTGGTTTGGACTCCATGTGCAGCGGAGTTTGCAAGTAGCACCAGCCAGATCGATTTTTGAGAAAAACTTGCTACCGAGCATACATTTCATGAAATCCTCAGCTTCCACCGTAGTCGCCGTGCGTTGCTGTAAACGGGGATTCAAGATCAATCGGTAATCACCACAAATCCGAGGTGTCTGTCCGTCGCTTTTCATTGACACCACAATCGGAATCGCCCAAGTGGATGAAGTCTCACGAGTAATTACACCGTCTTGCATCATATTGGTAATCACCTTCAGAACACCCTCTCTCTGGTCGTACGACAACAGCCGGCGTTTTAGGAATACCGAATCACCATTCACTTCCAACTTCGCGGGCTCAACCGCCATGCCACCTTTGTTGTTGGAGCATTGTGCGACCAGCTGCTGAAGAACAAGCTGATCTGTTGGGTTCTCGGATGTCGTTTTGAGGGTTACCGATTGCTCCAACGCACGCAGGGCCTTCAAACCCAGAATCGATGGACTGTCTACGGAAATCATGAACCATACCAAGATATAGTCACCTTCCAACCGAACCATTGATATAGTCTCACCCAGCAGTGAAAGTCGATATCCAGTAACACCGTGAATGCGCACCTTAGTGGGTTGTATGGGTACACTGCGCTGAATCAAGTCGGAATGATGGACGCGCAGCTCCCGGTATCCTAAATGAACTGGTGTCTCAAGCCACATTGGAACTGGACTGATTTTTACAGGGATTAGTTGGATTCACTCGAACTCTTTAGTGTGTATACTGGATTATCATTAGTTTTCGGATCCTCAGTGTGCACTCGTCACACCGCACTTGAATTGACGGCACACCTTGCGAATATGACCAAGCTTTCCACAAGAATGGCATACCGCATTACGGAAGTGGCAGGTGGAATGTAGGTGGAATTAGCCACACGAGAAGCAACGATTCAGTTGCATTTGTTTGTGGTCAGGAGTCCATTTAGACCGGTTGTGCTTGAGATGTTTGACTTGAACTTGTTGGTTTAAGGGGACGAACGTGTTGATGGTGCACTACGGGATGTTCAGCCGTCGTATCGTGTTGTGTTTGGCTTGTACAGTCATGTGCCCACGCACGCACGCATGATCTACACCCTGTGCAATCATGGACGCACGCCTGCAATCGTGCACACACGTGCACAGTTGCCGTTTGTCGTGTTTCGTTTCGGACAACACTGACCAATCAGATAGTATCACGTGTTGCACGACCTTGCACGACTCAATCCGATTGTACAGTTGCCTTAGGCTTCCGGTTACACACATCACTGACTCACGCAGCTGCACACTTACTTGCATTTTCACTTGTTCGGTTGTTTTGACGCTTGCCGTACGTCGCTACGGCATAGACGTTTACCGTTACCAGTGCGCCTTTCTTCTGATTACTGAATTGCGGGGCACAACACGTCGGATACGTCATCGGATTGTTCGCACGTTGACAGGGCATCATAGAATGTGAGGTCGGGCCTCGGCAGTAGCTTCTTTTGCAGCTCCGGATGAATTATACCGGCAATGAAGCGGTCACGCAGTTAGGTCTCCAACTGATCACTGAAATTACACTTTGCAGCCTGTCTGTAGTGTAGTGAATTAAAGGAAATTCATGTTGGGATCACGAACCAGCGAGTCGAATTTGGCTCGTTCGGTCGCCTGGAAATTGACTGGAACCACGTGGCCTAGCAGCATAGCCTTCAACTCGTCGAACGGAACCGCAGAAGGGGCTCTCGGATATGCAAAGTATTTCGTCAACGAGTACAATGAACGGCCGCCAGCCTTCCAGAAGAATGCAGTCTAGTTCTTCTTCTTCACATCCTCTCGTATGTTGCACCATAACTCGAACCGTTGAATCCAGTCTTCGGATTCAGATGCATTTGCGTGCAGATTCAGCTGTTCAATTCTGGGCTACTCCATGACGCGACGCCAAATGTAATATTCGCAATACCCGAACTGATAGGACGTTGTGAAATTGCTCCCACCCGGAACTACGCAAACCAAAGTGGCGAGAATGCACAGGCTGTGGAATAGCACATGAATTGTATTGCAGAAGTGGCTTGTATAAATGTTTAATCAAGGAAAATAATTGGTGGACTAGAAGTCGACCAATCACAGGGAGTTTTTGCCGTACCTTTTCTCGGCGATCCCGACTGGTTGAGGCTCATCCGTGTGCGTGGCTGCGAAGCTGTACCTGGACTTATCACATGTTACATCTGCTGATACACCACACGAAGGCACTGCGTCCTTTTGATCCAGTTGATGAGGTTTGGATTACGAAGTGTAAGCAGACATGATCTCTGGTCAGCTGGTCTTTCCTGACCGTGTATTCCGTCTGGTTGCACGTAATAAGAACCAAATGTTCTCAGTCAGAGTGAACGAAGTCGCACAAACAACCCCCCCCCACCGCACCACAAATAGGCTCAATTTCGACGCAAGATCGGGTATTCGTGGGGAAACCACGAAATCGGGCGATGCCCAACCAACCACCCTACTGTTGCCTTAGTAGTCAAATCAACCAAGAAAGAATGCAGTTTGACTGGATGCGCATGGGAGTATTTGTCGAGTGTTCAATTTGTACCTTAAGTACCATGTTCCCCAACCGGCGATATTCAGGCCTTCCCTCCCACATTGTGTGCTGGGGCTTTTTGGTTCCCACTTCCGAACCGATGAGACAGGAGATGAAACCAGAGATCGTACACTTAGGCCGCTCGTGGACAATAGCAAATAGGACATCATATTGGTCTTAGAGTTAGTCAAAATGTGTTCATCTAACTCTATGGTCACGATTCAGAAGAGCAAGAGGAACACATGCGTTTTTCAGTTTGTGTTACCTGTCTGCGTACATTGGAAGGAGTTTACCTACACTAGATCAAACTTATCAATGGAAGCGAGCAACGCAGAATGGATGCTCGAGAATACGGAGATAAAGGACCAAACAAAATGTGTAATAGAGAACCGGATAGACGGCTTTATTCCACACTGTGTGGTGTCTTTTTTCCGTCCGACGGAGATGCCGTGTATCATCATCATCATCATCGTACAGCGTTTAACAGAAGGGCAAGCCCCACTGACCACTACCTTTCTCACCACGTTGCACGTGGAAATAGAAAGAATGAACATACAAGATGGACAGGAAGTAGACTTCCAGGGGTGGGAAAAGGAAACAACACTCTAGCAGCCAACACACAGTATAACTGTACAAACACATTGACCAGTCATTCTGATTTGACAGAAAGTGACAACACGATCGCCACTGTTCACGGTTCGCAGCCGTATCTTTCAGTGTCTCCGGCCAACTGGTTGAGGGTTCTTTTGGACCCCAACCGCGAATACGTGAGGCACCCACTTTTCCTAAGTTTACTGTACATTTTCTCACTCCTCGCTGCCACATCATCTGTTGACCTCCACGTGGTTTCTTCCACTCCCTAGGAGGAACGGAAAACTGGGCACGGTATGGTAGACTTGTGTTTGCCATGCGTAACACGTGCCCCAACCAACGAAGTCTGCTAATTTGGATATGTTGTGACAGACTCTCTGAACTGGTAGCCGATAATCTAAATGTGACCTCAGCATAACTCACTCGGTTATTCCATCCAGTCTTTACGACACTACACGAGCGTAAGTGGTCAAAAATTTCAAGGTGTCGAACATCTTCTCTATGCGTACTCCATATCTCGCAACCATACAACAAAACTGAACGTACCGCGGCACAGTAAACACGGCCTTTCCACCTCAGTGAAATAGCAGGTCGGTGCCTTAAGTGCTTCAGTTCAGCATACACCCCTCGAGCCTTGGATATGCGCGTGCTCACCTCTACCACTGTACTCCCGGACGTCGCACTCTGCTGCCGAGGTAAAGGAAGCGGTCCGCAACCACCAGCACCTCTTCCCCATCGGGCATCAAGTTCGGAACCGTTGACGTCCAGTCTTGTAGCATCAGTTTACACTTTGAAAGTGGAAAGCTCATGCCGAATGGAGCTACAGCTCTTGTGAGTCTATCTAGTGCACGCTGAGCATGTTCTGTGCACTCGAGCAGGCAGACAAGTTTGTCGGCGAAATCCAGGCAACATAGGTTTTCACTGTTTCCAAGTGTGACGTCCACGTCCAGCAGATCTCGCAAGGAGTTCTCCACTATTGCGTCCACGAAGAAGTTGAACAGGAATGGAGATATGAGACATCCTTGTCGAACGCTACTGGTCGTCTCAAACGGAATTGATAGTTCACTGTAAACCTTTACGTGGCCAGAAGTAGGAGAATACATTGATCTCAGTAGGTTCACGAACTTCTGGGGCATACCTTTTCGCTGAAGAGCACTGAAAAGCGTTGTTCGATCAGCTGAATCGAAGGCGCCTTTCAAGTCTAAGAAAACCATTACTGTCTGTCGACGGTGAGTGTGACGCATTTCAAGCAGTCGGCGAAGAATAGAAATTTGGTCGATGCATCCTCGACCTGGGCGGAATCCAGCCTGCTGTTCGCGGGTGTTCCTCTCGTGAGCTGGTGTAAGACGACGCAGCAAAATCGAGGCTAATACTTTGGTGACTATCGGAATTAAGGTGATCCCACTATGGTCACTACAGTCATTGCTTATTCCCTTCTTGAAGATGGGAAAAATCAATGACTCGCTCCATATCACCAAAATACGCTCCTCGTTCCAAATGTCCCGGAGCAAGATGGTAATTGGTTTTATCAACAAACTTCCACCCAGTTTGAAAAGAACAGGGGGAAGTTCGCCGAGACCGGCCGCTTTCCCACTCTTTAGTAATCATATACATGACTCCATTTCCATTTCCGATTGAGACTCAAGTGATACCACCCAAGGAGTTACAATTGTTGACACAGGAGTAACTACACTAGCTTGCGGCCAGCTAAACTGTTCCTTGAAGTATTCGGCCCAACGGTCAAGCTTTCGCTTTTTGCCATGTATGGGTTCTCCATTTCTATCGCAAATCGTTTCACTGACCCGGATGAGCCGTCCATCGGTGTCCCGAATAGGTTTGAGCAGTCTTCGAATGTTATCTGAAGCAACTGCTATTTCCATTTCTTCAGTTACCTTGACCCACCAACTTTCGTGATCATTCTTAAGGACTTTCGTAACTTGTTTCTGTAGATGTCATCGTATCTTATTCAACTTCTCACTGTTTGAGAGATGACGCCTTTGCTGTATCATACTCAACGACTCTTGCAAAATCCAGTGTCTTTGATGGACATCGGACTTAGGACCAAAGGCAAAACCTGCTGCCACGTGCATCGCCTGTTTCATATGAGCCAAGTGCTCATCTACATTACTGTTCGTCGTAGATCCTAGCTCATGTGCTAGCTTCTGCTCATAACGGGTGAGTACTTCTGGATCACACAAACGTTGCACGGCTAATCGGGTTTGCAGCTTGCGACGATGACCATGGAGCTGGAGAGATAATCGCATTAAAACTAATGCATGGTCCGACTCTACGTACGTGGACCAGTAGGATCTACAGTTCTAAACATAACTGCGCCACCGGTAGCTTACGGCGATATGATAAATCTGGCTTAGAGTACCGGTAGAGTTAGAGCACCACGTCGCTGTGCAACGTAAACTGTACTAGACAGGAATAACTGCTTGTCTGCGTTATCTGTACGCTGAGCGGGTACAGCACAATGGCCACCCAAACAAGCTACTGACGCAATAAGTTCGCCAACTTGTGCATTAAAATCACCCGCGAGCACAAAAATGTCAGAACCTTCACTGCTGCGATCGAGGGTGGCGAGTTCATCATAGAACTCATCCTTCTGCGCGTCTGAGTTGCAGTCCGTTGGGGCATATGTCGAGATCACAAAAAATTGCGCTTAACACAAATATCCTTTCGAATGCCGACTGACCTCTGGAGTCTCAGCACATAAACGACTGTTAACAGGGATCCAGTCTAAGAGGGCAGCCTCAGTCTTGTCAGTCAAGACTATTCCTATACCCCGTTGACTCACAGCTCTAACCGCTTCGTCCCCTGAAGTGTGCAGAAAATACCTCGATGAGATACCAGGAGCAGTTGGTTGAATCACACTACTCGAATGCTGGACAAGCGTTTCACTTAAGCAGCAGACATCAATCTTCAGAGTCTGTTGTGAGCGCTATACACGCCTGTTGACTAGCTTGTATGAGAGTACGCACGTTAAAGGAGCCGAGATTCAGAAGCTGACGAGACTTGAGAAAATGTGTTACAAAACAGAGGATTATTCCCGATACTATTTGACAGTGAACCGTTGCGAGTATCGGCCGTGTTCTTAGTGGGAGAAGTATAGATGGACAGAGAGGGCAAAGTGACGCGGCTGGGGACAGAAGACAAAAGCTGAATAAAAGAGAGGGAACTCTGAGCAATAGCCCACTTATCACTACCCACCCCGTTCGGTGCAATGCGCAGCGCGGTCTTGATTATCCTGCGCGAAGACCGATGCAGTATGGAATTCTTTCTATTCGTGCAGTTCATGGGAGATGTTGGACGGGTACTGGCTAGAGTGTCCAGGCGCAAAGCAGGAAAACGATAAGGTTCTTATTCAAAGCCTTTGGTTTTAACAAGAACCCATCCGCAAGGCAGTGGGATGGCTTAGTGGAGGCCCATTTGCTTGGACCAGCCATTCTTCCACTGATCTTACCGACTGAGTTTCCAGCTCAAATCGACCCCCAACCTGGAGGACCAGGAGAATAGACTTTGTCTGGCTTCTACCCATTGACCTGTGAGGTATGATTGCATCTTCGGCTTAAAGAAGCCATCCTGTATAGCTCTTTGGGTCATAGAGGCGCGCAAGCCATCATACCACGTCAAGGTGCAATTGCGTCGTGATGCCACATAAAAAATGAGCTGCCTAACTGGTACAAATGGCTTAAGACTGGGCAGTAGTTGAACATGCTAAAATAGTAAAGCGCAATTAGCCGGGTCATTTTATCAACATGTGATCCGATTGCCTCAGATAGCATGTAGCAACACTTGAGGAACAATTTATTGGTGAGCACGCTTAGATGCCACACCCATAATGATAATGAGGTGATTGTCAGAGAATGTGCACATAATACAGAGAACATCGTGTTTATTCTTGGCTCGATTTCACACAGTTTTGATAGCAAATGATCACGTGAGACCTCGCCCACCCGTTTTCCGATTTCACGTTGCTAAGATAATTGTTGCTGTTGTCGTGAATTTGCTGGTGGTGTTTCGTTTGTCTCTTGAGCAGGCTATAGTTTCTGAAATTTCACTTCGAGTTGGCTGTTTTTCCAGAATGGTTATACTATCAGAGACAAAGCTGAGAAGCTCCTTCCATTGAACTGAAACAGGTGTTTCAAACGGGCTCCTGATTGCTTTAGATACTGAGCCCACGTAAATGAAAATTTCACAAATATCCGCGCTTTTCAGTGTTCACGAAAAGAATTTTTACATACACTGATCAAAATTATCAACTAAACGAGTATGTTGTTTCAAAGAGTTCGAACGGTTGCATGAAGATACCACCGGAAGAGTTTTATTACATGCTTGCGCATCAGTGCGATGGCAGAGGTATACTTCATGGTCACAAAGACCTACCACACTGTTAAGAATAACCGGCAACCTAACCCTGAGATTTGGGATGCCAGAGAATCACATAAGGTCTCAATAGGTCAGGGGCGGTAGCGAACCGGACGACAGTGGCCATTACTATCTCGCATCAACGTGGCCGATTGTGGCGGGAGTCGAACCTCCGACCTCCGAGGCGGTAATCAAATGCTTTAAACCACTCAACCACCACCGATAACTCCTTTATCTCAAACTAATAAGAGAGATAATCTGTTGGTAGATGTAATACAGTGGGAGACGGGCATGATTTATTTTTAGTGCTCAATGATCATAGAGTGTTCAATCCTCATACAGTAGCAACAATGAAATCACCGGCAGAAGTCATGGAAGTACTGCAGATTCGTTTCATCTGTCCTGATAGAAATAATCAACTGGAATTCGGGGCAAATGGTTATGAGTCCCTCGCGCGTGAACCACTCAAATTTCTCAGCTGGATGTCAACAACTAGCTGCGTGTCAATCACCCAACATGATACAGTAATCACAAACCACTGACTTTATGTGACATACCTTCGCTGGTGGCCATTTTCGGTCGACCGCACTTCATTTTGTCCCTAACCGACCCCGTTTCTTCGAACTTGTTCATTAGTCTGTAATAAGCAACCCCATCGCGATCGATGATCAAACTTGCTGTATCTCGCTACTGATTCCAGATTACGCAACCCGTGCGCACGCCCGCAGACACACTCAATCGGTAACCCGTATTTCAACCAAAACTTGCGTCCTGATCCGTCCTAATAGTTCTAGGAAGGAGATTCTTCTGCCATCGGAACACCTCGTTTATCATACAAAAATAGGCAGTTTATGTGAGAATGTAGGTGATCGCAGTCAAAACCATGGTAAGAAGCGCACTGGTCTAGAAATCTTCCCACAACCGGGTCCTCTGACAGGTCATTTTGGTTACGACTCCGACTTACTGATTTCTTTAGTCGTTTACAACGACTGCTGGCCGCTGATTCGTTGATTACAACAATTGGTCGATTTTCCCTGGGGTGATGAGGCGAGTGCTCGCGGTTGATCGCATGATTTCGTGCCGTACGGTCTAGAACTAACCGGGCCATCGACCCACTTCGATGGCCAGGGCTTCACCATCGGTTTTAGACGGACGAAGACCTGCTGTTTGGTAACGGAATTAGATCTACCATCGGTGCGTCAGCAAATGCCCTTACACTCTTTCTGTATGAAGGCCTCTCGAAATGCCCCTACTGCTCAAGAACTCATTCTTCACACCTTATTCCACCAAGAATAAACTTATACAAGAATTCTCAAGTCCAGTAAATCAGGGGTTTGGCAGTTAACAATTTTCTAGTCATCACCGAGCTACGTGGAAATCTTCTGCAGAGTAGTTCCAATAGATTCAGAGCCAAACGCCACAGTTTAGGAGCCTAGTGACATAGTCCAATATATTCATCAATATTGAATGAATGTTATGGGAAAATATGAAGTGTACTATCTCTTTTGCAGAGCAATATACCTTCCAATACAAAAAGTCTTCACATGGTTATCTGAATGTGAAGTTGTGCCTATCGTGGAAAACACATTTTCTGTAATACCGTGGAGATTTATGACGAAATTCTTTATAAAAAAAACAAGAAACTTAGGCATCCTGGCAAACTTTCATTAAAAAAACTCTCATAAACTAACCTCCATTCTATTCCAATACGAGTTTGATGGAAATTTGAAAGCAGTGAACCTGTGAGTGAATGAACTTCCCATGAGCCAGCCCACAACTGCAAATCTAACTAAATAGAATAATACTAATTTTCATTCAAAACGCGATCCTCATAAACAGTAGGTCTTATCAACTGGCTCACGATTTCACTTGTTGTGAAAGTACTGAATCGTGGGATATTTTGACCACCTGTACCATACACTTCACCTTTCTAAAACTTACGGACTCCTTATGAGAGACTAATAAGAACACGAACTCAACACTACACGCATTGAGTTGCTTCATGTGCCCGATAAATTAACAATTGTAACCGTTGTTGACCTCACAGATAACAGTCTTTTTCACCTGTAAAGTAGTAATTCAGTTGCAGATCTTCTTGCCAGCATTGAACAGAGGATTTGAGTGTAGGATGGACGATGAAAACCACAGTGGTAGACCCTGAACTGCCATTCTCTCGAACTTCTTGATCAAAGCAGCGAAGGTCAATCTTGCTACTCGTGGCCCACGATGGTAAGGGACCATAAACACATTCCGCTGACATTCCATGTACTAATAAACTATTTCCATTGGTTGCTTCAGCCTTAGCAGTTTACCGCGTTTTTCTTCCATTTCCGTTGAATCTTGAGAACAAAGCAGTTGTACGGGGAGGCCGGTCTCCAGAACGGCTTGTCTACTGGAGGTTCGTAGACGCTCTACGTCAGATCAGTCGTTATCAGAAATTCACCATCTACCTTACACAAGCATATCTTCGCTTGCGTATTGTATTGTAGCAAATCCCAACTAGCCTGCAAACCGGTATTCGTAAAGGTTACCCGTGGTATGTAAAACGTTGATTAATTACTAACTTTTTCGACAACGCTGTGTTATCGAATATTTGTTTGGACGCGTCCCCTGTCGTATGAGAACAGTAAATCAAATAATAAATGAAATCAGTAAGCATTCAAAAGTTTACCTGTGTGCACTTACAACACGATTTTACTTAGCATTTACGTCCCAAATGTACTAAGTAACATTTAGCCTAATAGTAATATAATAATAATAATAATAACAATAAAAATAATCATAAAGAACAGAATTGCAAAACATTTGTTTCCACGATAGTTTTGCTGTCCGTCTGGCTGTGAGAGAAAAGTCACACTTTAGATAAACTCAGGTAGTTCAGGCCAAATTGGAAACAGTTTTCATAGTATCATTCCAGTCCCTGAATCTGTTCAGAACGCGTACTAATATTGGGCTATTCTCCCATTCGCTGATTTGTTTCTGTGCATAAAATCCACCTGTATCATTCTTTGGTCGCGTAATCATTACCATATGTGTGGTTATCACCGAACTGCGTACAAAATAATCTAAATCAATTTGTATTTTCCACACATCATCCTTATTTTATATCCTTGTGATACAATTAATTTGATATATCATTATTTTAAATACTGCAATGTGAGCCCAAAGCCTGCACACGGTTTAAAATGAAGTAGGATACGCCAGATCGCCGCGGATCGATTCGAACACTTTCCAGAACCCTATGTGATGCAGCTTTGTTGCTAATCCTTTTTGGTCGGCCGAACCTTTCTTTCATCCTAGTGCTGCTCATTTTCCGTCTTGGCAAAATGACTGAAGATCAATATTCATTGATTGAGGTAGTTTTGTGTTCGATACACACGTAAGCACCGAAAGGGCTCGCGCATCCGATCAACATCTGTGTATTAGTCATTCCGTTCGATCAACCGGATCTGGTTACGACAGACGGTTCCATTGCATGCCTGACCGCAAAGACAAGATCGCTCCCTCAGGTCAATTGAGGCTTGTCCACGCGGCGGTTGCGAGGACAACACATTTGTCTGTCTCGACTACGGTCTGCGGAAAATCTGGTCAACCGTGCTGGTGTAGCCTGACGGTCACTTCTGGACAAACCTGCAGGTCGGGTTTTTCATCGTACGGTTGTGACAATAAAGCTGTAAAAAGGACCAAGCACAATTGAACCCTCGTGATTGATTCCAGTTGCATGCCGATTTCGTACTCCAAAGGCTGTGGTGCTGCCTGGAATGATAGAGATCGTAAAAAGGGTCAGAGACACAGACCAACGAATGTGAGCACATGAAACAGTGTAGCATGTGCTTGAAGCATCTCGCAACGTTAAGCTGTCGGATAACCCCCACCACGATGAGTTACCAAGACCGAATTCGTATCGATTGCCCGTACAGGTGAACTGCTAAAACGGCCAAGTCCTTTGAAACTAATGTGGCATGCTGAAGCCCCATGTGTGCCAGGCTGGCCGACGGAACCCAGTTAGCATGTCACCGTCCGTGTAAAACCTTAGTGCACCACAGCGCGAGCGAGCATCATGAGAGAACTGGTTCCGACTAACCGGAATGCGTGTAATTGTCCAGTGTTGATCGACTCGACTGCATCGGTAATGTCGTCGGGGCCGTTGGGTGAGTGGAGCACGGGGATGAATGAACCTAAGTTAGAAAAGTAGGGGATGTGACTTAGTAATTTTCGATGGAACCTAGAAAGTATACCGTTACTGAACGGTGCGGGAATATATCATGTGGGAATGCATTTATATCATCTGTTCCACGGTGGAAACTGAATTACTATTTCACAGGTGAAAAAGACTGTTATCTGTGAGGTCAATAACGGTTACAATTGTTAATTTATCGGGCACATGAAGCAACTCAATGCGTGTAGTGTTGAGTTCGTGTTCTTATTAGTCTCTCATAAGGAGTCCGTAAGTTTTAGAAAGGTGAAGTGTATGGTACAGGTGGTCAAAATATCCCACGATTCAGTACTTTCACAACAAGTGAAATCGTGAGCCAGTTGATAAGACCTACTGTTTATGAGGATCGCGTTTTGAATGAAAATTAGTATTATTCTATTTAGTTAGATTTGCAGTTGTGGGCTGGCTCATGGGAAGTTCATTCACTAACAGGTTCACTGCTTTCAAATTTCCATCAAACTCGTATTGGAATAGAATGGAGGTTAGTTTATGAGAGTTTTTTTAATGAAAGTTTGCCAGGATGCCTAAGTTTCTTGTTTTTTTTTATAAAGAATTTCGTCATAAATCTCCACGGTATTACAGAAAATGTGTTTTCCACGATAGGCACAACTTCACATTCAGATAACCATGTGAAGACTTTTTGTATTGGAAGGTATATTGCTCTGCAAAAGAGATAGTACACTTCATATTTTCCCATAACATTCATTCAATATTGATGAATATATTGGACTATGTCACTAGGCTCCTAAACTGTGGCGTTTGGCTCTGAATCTATTGGAACTACTCTGCAGAAGATTTCCACGTAGCTCGGTGATGACTAGAAAATTGTTAACTGCCAAACCCCTGATTTACTGGACTTGATAATTCTTGTACAAGTTTATTCTTGGTGGAATAAGGTGTGAAGAATGAGTTCTTGAGCAGTAGGGGCATTTCGAGAGGTTTCATGGAGACGGTTGGTTGGGTCATTGATAATTTCACAGGCATTTCTGTTTCACTGACATGCCTCATCAATCATTTCACCAAACCGATTGGTTGAGACATGGGTGAATGAAAGGTTATCTCGTGACGTAACACTTTAAGTTCTTTTCCTAACTTATCTTGAACGATCACGGAGTGGAAATAGTGTAAAAACTACAAATCGCCTCATGAATACGGGAATGTCTTATGCAGGCTTAAGTGGGATTTGTTTGAGCTCTGGAGTTTGAGGGCGAGTGCGCCGCAGTTTGCGCACACATTTGGCAGCGTCAGACGATCAGTGCTGATCAGTTTTTGACGTTACACCGAGACAAACAGCATATTGATCCCTGGGTAGTTGAAATGGGTTTACAGTAGAATGGTCACTAGGGGAAGCTTCGAAATTTACGATGATTAATTGGAGCAGATAAGGGATATACTGCTTAGTTGAGAGAAAGTGTAACGTTTTGAAGATTAGAGGGTAGATGGTTAAATTCCTCTTCATCCTGCGCAGTGCGAATTATAGCTACATCCAAATTGTCCAAGGGGTATCCCGTAGGCCGCATCAATGCAATAGGTCGAAGATCCAACGAATGAATCTTCTGAATATTCTTCAGCCATAGAGAATCCTGATGAGATGTTACAATCCCAGTCCAATATCTCAGGAATATAGAACGAGGTGACAATGAATAAATTGCTCTCATTCCACGCAATCGATCATCACATCATCACATGTTTTTTGAAAATTCATGCAATGCGACACGGTAAGCAGAGTCAGGTCTGTGAATCGATCTGTAGGAAAAAACTTTCACTTTTGGTAAATCATCAGGTCAAAATTTGACCCATTTAATTGCGAACGAGGCAAAAGGCGATTCGCAGTCAATTCATTTATGATACCAGACATATGGTCCACCCTATAAGTTCTAATGACCGTGTAGGCATCTAGGTAGAAGTTATTTTCCACTGGGAGGACGTAGATCATTTTCATGGTAGCCAGAATTAGCAAACAGTGCTGACGCTGATCCTCTGATTGACAGTATCCAACAAGATTTCTATCGCTAAACAATAGTATTCATTGCACATTCTGGCTACTGAGAGTAATGCCAGTAGTACAAACTGGAACTCAACGATATGTCTGGATTCCGGCTTAATTAAGGTGGTCCCGGATTTTTGGACACACGGATACGGAGTACCTGGGATTAGGATTAATATTTTGGACAATCTACTCGACTCTGTTAGCGTGGAATAATTGCAGTTCTTTGTTATGAATATCGCGTTTCTCCAGACATATGACCTACTCCGAAAATAAGCCCTACCATGATTTCTCAGGAAAGTTAATTGGAGCCCTACTGCGAAAACAAGGCTTAGTCAAAGATGCATCAGCCGAATGTGCTCAAAGATGAAAGTTCATATCCCAGTATGACCCATTTCTCCGGATTTCGTAGTAATGGGACTTAGTTTTTCAACAGTCACCGAACCAGCAATAATGCACCTTTCACAATCAAACCTTTCGAGGTTTAGCAAATAAATCATCACGCGGTAATAAAGCCTCATCTACCATTAAAAACCATGGGAGTACTTTTAAGCTTTGTAACCGCGCAATGAATTATTTTTCAAGAAAATCCAATCTCCTGCTTCTGAAATCCATTCCAGGATGTTTTGTGGATTGAAGCGAATCAGCATATCGAACATAGAATAGAGAGATACCAGCGTGAAAATTTTACCAAACCTAACTCTCAGGGAGTCGTGAATTTCGAGGAACAGTTCATGGAATAAGACCACCCGCAGTTGCGTGGCAACTGCACTACAAGCGGGGTATTTGGACAAAAGTCTTTATTTGAGGGGAGTTCTACTAATAAATGTGAGGGATTGCGATCAATGATTCTACCACAAATGAATTTCAAAGAAGTATTATCTAACGTTCGGGGTTTGATAATTTATGACTCCATCGCAGAAGAGGATGAAATGGTTGCACTTAACCAGCGTTATTCATACCGGACTGTCCGGACCGCGATAGCTCAGCTGGTAGAGCATCTGCCCGGTATGCGGAGGGTCGCCGGTTCGTTTCCGGCTCGCGGCGTCCGACTTTTTGATGTGAAGAATACAAGTGGATTTTCCAAAAACATACGATTCAGGCTCCTTGTGCCAACAATACATTCTCTAAATATATAAAACTTTACTAAACGCGGGTTCCAGTACACAGTCATTTCTCCTTATCCGAGGATATGAGACTTTGTTTTGCTTCTTGGATTTTGCTCCGAAAAAATAAAACACAACAAAATAAGCCCTAGTGCATATCTTGGATAGAGAATTAGCATAAAAATGGTTCTCATTTATGGAGAAACACGGTAGTTAATGTTCCACGTCTGTTCATTGTATTTGCCAACACTATTTGCATAAATTTAAGATGATTGAAAATTTAAAAGAGTATTCAGATTTTTATCACCTTGCAGCATTTGGTTTCATTTATTATTGACCAGTAATTTGAAGGTTACTCAGCTCCTTAAATATGAAAACGATCTGCCGCATGCATTTAGTCACCATTTTCCTAAACTCAAAGCTAATTTACTAGGAAGTCGTAACAGTTGTATGTTACATAATGATTTTAGTTTCACTAGCTGACTTGAATTTTTACAATTTCAACATTTATGATTGTAGTCAAGTTTAGTTTTAGTTAGCTTGCATCTTGTTGGATTTTTAAATTACATGCTTGTGCATGAGTATAACATAAGGGGTATGTATATCTCATAGCCTCAAAGACCCACAGTACGATTAGAGGTAGCCGGAAACCCGGCCTCAAAACTTGGAGTGGAGATGCACATTAGGTCTCCATAGTTCAGGTATGTCAACGGGCCGAACGACAGGACCTCCATCAAAGTTGATCTAAAGCACCAACGTTTTCCCTAGGAAATCCCACCGCTTTCGACTTTCTGCGTGCTCTGTTTTCTGCAAATTCATCCGGAAAAATGAATATAGCAGAATTCTATTTAGTCTAATAAAATGCACTGACTAGGAGTTAAAGATAAACCTCCTCACGAGAGTTGGCAGAGGATTTTCAGATTTCAACGTGAGATTTTATGGGATATGCTCTTCCCTGTTGATTCTCAGGATACATATACATGAGGAGCACAGATGCTGTGTTACAATAAATGACATGAACTCAAACATATTGCACATATTCTTTACATGTATACATATAATACACATGTTTCGTGAGAAATTACTTTCCAAGATGGGAATGAAGAAATCTAACCAGTTAGGCAACACAGCGGGTCTCAAGCTACTTCCTAAATTGAAATAATTCACATTTGTTCATTTCTGCATCATGTTTATGATCCGAATGCTGACGTTGTTTAAAGACCAGTATCACAACTCCGTCTACTGGATAATCGAAATGCTCTCGCTAGCCCAAGGGCGTCTTAGGCAAAGTGCCAACTTTTCCATTGATAGGTTGAGGACAGTTTGGTTCTCTGACTCAGATCACATGACACCACTGATCCACCGGATTAATGTTCGTCCGTGAGCGCGACAAATCGCACGACTGAGATCTGTACCATTTTTTGCATGGGAAGAGCATGGTAAGGCAGGCATTCACAACGGCCGATCGTCAGTCACAGAGGGTTGCAGCCAGCTGGCTAAAGAAAGACAGCTTACCGATTGGAAAACCAACCATTATGTTCGGTTCTCAAAAGAAGCTTGTAGCTTCTCAAATCAGTATGTTAATTTGCGAAATCACTTTTAATGTTATGGATCTGAGGACGTAATCGCCATTCGCTAGCCGACCTCTTCCTATCCATTTTACCCCCAATCGACCATCAGCGCATTTTCGCACGTATGTCGGGTAATCCGCGGGTGCTTCGCTTGGTTGGAATCATGGGGACAATCACACGATGGGTGTTAGTGCCTCCTTAGTAGGAGTGAGAAGGTCCCACTGTGTATTCACATGCGACCGTCTTATTGAGGATGAGTAAAGTAAATGCTGTTTATAACCATGACGTTTCCATCGAAAAAAATAACAGACCAAGACAGTTCACTTCGGGATTCCTGCTTAAGTGATCATTTTGACACCAGAATGACATTAGTAACAAATTGCATAGGTATTTCCCTGTCTGATTCAACGGCATCACAACGATCCATAATCAGGCCTGCTCAATTTCACTGCTGTTTCGGGCTCATGCACAGGCGCACGCACACACATGCTCACAGACTCAATTAACCTCTAAACCCTCAATCAAGGCCTGCCAAATCACTGGTCCTAACGTCCGTCAAGCCTTTATGCTGCAGGTGAACGTAGTTGAATTCATTGTCTGTGTTTCGCCTCAGTCACTTGGGCCTTGATGTGCTTTACTCGAGATTTTTGCAATCTGCATGCAGCTTGATGTCGATCGACACATACGGGACGCATTGTGCGTATAACATTGGGGTCCCTTTTGTGCTCCGTCAAGATGAATGGAAGGAAATCGGGTGCAGAAACAAAACCACCCAAGTAATCTGACGTTTCACAAAGAAATGCCTCGATAAATTGTTACGCAGCAATAACTGGGTATATCTTACGCGAACTCATTGGCGCGTTTTTTGTTTGTTATATCTGATAACCAGAGAGTAATAAAAAAAGATGTTTGAATCTTAATCTATGTATTCGTTCTGTGCTTGTGAATTGACGATTTGCTCAATTTCTGTCATCCTCTACCACCGGATTCAGTACCCTAATTTACTGAGGCGCCAAAGTGCGTTGTGATTTCGATTGTTTCAAAAAGTAATTTTCTTTCTCATTTCATTGCATTTTTCCAGTGCAACGGAAGTGGAACTGGCATTCTCCAAATTTCATCCGGACAGCAAAGGAAAAGTGCATTACGATCAGTTTAAGAAAGGGTTAAAGGAGCAGAATAAAGGGATGAAAGATTCAAAAATTCGCAAACTGTTCAAAAAGTATGATAAGGACAATGACGGTTGTTTGAATATAACAGAGTTCACGGTTCTCGCGGAAGAAATGTCATAAACCGATCACTGGTAGCCGAAGTGCTCTGCACCTCACCGCCTACCACATTGGATAATGTCCGTCTAAATGTCTGACACGGCAATTACCAACTCATCCTCATGCATGTTCAACTAGACCTACACACAAATGGACAGACAGACTTACTCGCCCGTGAGACCAAACGGACCTTCCATTTTCCACGTTAGTACCAGTCACGTGTACCTTATTTCTGTGATGACCTCGATGCGTACAGTCACCTTCTCCATCGAGACATCCATAGACAGTGGTATTCCACTCGGTGCATTGTGCTTCTGCTATAACCCGTGCACAGTTATGAACTTACCCATTACATATGCGGTTCATTTGACAACCAGGACCCTCTGTGTCACAATCCGGTCATTTATGCATGCACTTCGTAAGCGACCTATCAAACATTTATTGTGCAAAAAGTGTTCTTTAGCCACATATCTATCCCAAACTTTCTGAGATTCGGAGGTCCGGTGGATTCAAATCGTCAAATCATTTCAGAAAATATCTGGACTGCAAATTTGGCCGACAACACACGAAAGCGTTTTGAACTGGGTACAAACAAATACCCCCATAATGAATGAGAAATTTGCTGCAAAGCAGATCATGAACTTTAAATCACGAAATAATTCCGGGGTTGAAATAAGAACGAGAGATGAACAGCACCGACTACAAGAGATAGGTGTTAAGTACCTGGGCAATGACCACAGCCTTTTTAACAAGTTGTCTTATTGTGATGTAGGTTTCGTGGTATCGTTGTCTCAAGTTTGTCAACAGAATACACCGACAACAAGCCGTGGGCAGACCCCATTCAGCGAGGACAATTCACATGTGTCCGGATTTTTCATTAGAGAACTCAAGCCCTTACACCGACCTAACAGAACACATTAGGTTACGTCTAACACGCCACAATACTGTGTGCTCTTCCATTAATCCAGCTGTCATGTGATCAAACTGGTGTTGCCAAAATGATACAACGGGTCGAACATGCGGATCAACAATGATACCTAACCAGTTCAGCGATCACTCTCCTAATCATAGTGCATAATTCGGATGAGGGTCTCGGTCACGGACTTGATATCTCATCCTCCCAAATTTCGGACTCAAGTTTGGCTGTATCAACAGGATTCTCAATAGGCCAAACGTGGGTGTACAATCCATTTTCAAACCCAAATTCCTTCACGTCCAATAATTGGTAGAAAGTTGCAACGTGCAAAGGTGAATGCTAGCCGTTTGCACATAATATGCATAATATATATAATATTTTCGTAGAATGTCCATTAAGCCTCTTTCACGAGGGCTTGGGTGCACTCTAAGAGAAGGAGCTGCGTCCGATCAAGAGGCACACTTCGCGAGCACACCACTCAGTTCATGCCACTGGAATCAAGAAACAAATTCCCGATATTTGGATAAATTAGATTAATCGAAATACTAAAAGCACGAGTTTTGTTGAATTCCGTTGTCGAGCAATTACGTACTTGGAAACTAACGAAGTGTTGCAGTAGATCGCTTGCAATCCATAATTTACCTTTAAACAGATAGAAGGGAGGACGAGGCTCAAAATTCGACAACGAGTCTCCGTACGGAGTATAGCCCTAGATTTGAACACGCAGCTATTGGCAATCAACAAACAGCACTCAATTTCATGGACCATGAGTTCTGATCCGAATAAGCTTTAACGGGAGAATTGTGCTGCTGAAGTCATAAGTTACGGAGTTAATGGATAAAGAATGGCTTGAAATGAGGAGAGAATTTTTAGTCCGCTTTGTTGTCGAACCAGAGACCAAGCTGTCCAGGGAATCCGTGCGTCTCGTAATTAATTGAATAACAGGGAACCGAACTTGGATATCTTTGGAGCTATCAGCACCAGGCGGCTGTTACACCATAATGGTAGGAGCGGCAGCTACACCAGTAAACTCTGTATAAAGCGGCCTAAAGGGTTGCTGAATCATATCGGTGTTGAAAGTCGTTGGTAATGTACCATGCCTTATTGATTAAATGAAGAAACTATACACGAGTGAACATTCTATGGCCGACACCGTATTCTCAATTCTTAACCTGATTGAAGGAAATTGGGGCACGCTTAAGTCAGAATCAGGAGTAAAACAGCGGCTCAGTAACATATCGGGTGAATATCGGTTTTAGGCACTGCAGTGATGTCCCAATCCAGTCTGACTTACACCGAGGCTGATGTCTGTCCACACTCATTGGGCCGCTAGCGTTTGTGATGCTTTCGCATGTGCCATCCAATTAAGTGTTTCAATCCATTTGCGTGGGCATCGCCTTGTCTTGTAAAAACGTTCCTCAAAGAAACTTCAGTACACTGTTCTAGCCCAGAGACACGTTCTCTTTCTCTCTGGGATGATCAGGCCAGGGCTGACCGTTATAACAGCACCTGTTTTGTTCCGTCCCACCAACCCTAGTGAGAACTCAACTCTGCCTCAGAATCATTCAGTCTTGCTAGTGTGAAACAAGTTTATAGGTTGCCGTCACATGCGCCCACCCGTTGCACACAATGCATTGGTCTGACTGGTATGGATGGCCACACCTTAAGGCTTGAATGTCGCTGGCAAGATTCGTCTCGTGTGTCGATTCACGCCATCGATAGGCTGTCCTGTCGCTCGTGATCGTGGGCTCGGTAGGGGCCGGTGCTAACGTACTGTCTGTCAGTGAGACTAGACCGTTCATCGAACGATGTGTCAGACCATACCCTCACACCTACCTTATCGCTTCTACACATAGCCATTTATTTAAAAAATTTAGGGAAATTCTAATCGTTCTAAGCAGATTCTCTACACAGCATTACATACTGGGGCATAAATTGGACGATGGCTCAATGGAACTGAATTGAGGCATTTTTTCTCAAATTCTTTAATCTAATGTTACGGAGACCACCATTTGTCATGAGCAGTGGTCAGTATCAGTGCTGACATCCCATTCCCGGAGAAATGATGAGGTAATTTTCCGGTTTACGGGAAAATAATAGTAGAGTAGTGAAGTTCTTTGTTGTACTTGGTTTAAATCCCCCGAGATTTTGTTCCTAACGTTGTTTAATTATTTTTCTAGCCCGTCAGATGTCAATTTGCATCATAACACACTATTTTTTCTATGTAATCTACGATCATTTTTTTGTTTGACTGATGCAAGTTTAACCAAGCATTTCCCCCTTTATTTTATAATACAGTTCTTTGGTACTCCGTAGTGCAGTTTCATACCTGGAAATCAATTTAAAGACAGTGCTCAAAACCGACGTTTGCCGCATGTCGTGTTAGCTGGTGCACCTCAGAGACAAGAGGTAGAGGAAGTGACAGCTTTAGTTCCTAGTGGATAGTGCTGAACGGGCAGAATGTTCAATGATCGTGTCTCGTTGATACGACAGGATCACGAATGTGTCCGAACAATGCACGAGAGTGAGTGATGTAAATAGTTAATTCAGTTTGCAGTTCTTATTGCGTGAGTAAATATGAAGTGCACTCAAAGGAGAGAACATCACTCACAAAAGAAAGGTTATGAAAAGATGTGATGACAAGTGATAAGATGCTTTAACATTCCGCGGTTTTTTCCCGGGGAAAACAAAAATTGCGTAGGAAGATTCCGGTAGTGTACGGTATTTATATTGTCATCCAAGTTGTGAAGTTCAGTGATTGGAACCTGAGTGTTTGAGGTGAAATGAGTGCGTACGTCGTTCAGTGTCTAGTGACTCAGGTAATTCCAAGGATAAACCGTAACACATGGACTTTAGTCAGCGAATTATCTAATGCCACAATACCTTTAGCACTGTACAGCACAAAATAACGTATAAGGCACTCACTTGATTCATGTTGGTTGAAACGTGATTTCGAAGTATACCTGAATGACATTACCGATTGCAAATGTACGCATTTTACCAGTGGCTGCCCGCAAAGGGAATGGTACTTATCAGGTTTTCATTGGCTCTGCTCACACTGTTTACCTTGGTAAGTAAACCTAGTGGGGCCAATCAACAGGCTGCTAAAAACAAACGGTTGGAATTAAGCAATACCTAAGAAGCAAGCGCCAATATGAAACAGTTTTACATCAGCTAGCAACCTCACGCCGCATTGCTTGATTTTGACTTCTACCGTGCTATTTCGGTCAGCTGGTAATGAAGTATATCGCAGTACCAAGTGTTAGCATCGAGTGGGACTTTCAAGTGATGACCGATCGAAGTGTCATATGGAACTACACTTGAACGTTGAAGCACTTTACCAATAAGTAGACGTGAAGGAATTTGGGTTTGAAAATGGATTGTACATCCACGTTTGGCCTTATGAGAATCCTGTTGATACAGCCAAACTTGAGTCCGAAATTTGGGTGGATGAGATATCAAGTCCGTGACCGAGACCCTCATCCGAATTATGCACTATGATTAGGAGAGTGATCGCTGAACTGGTTAGGTATCATTGTTGATCCGCATGTTCGACCCGTTGTATCATTTTGGCAACACCAGTTTGATCACATGACAGCTGGATTAATGGAAGAGCACACAGTATTGTGGCGTGTTAGACGTAACCTAATGTGTTCTGTAAGGGCTTGAGTTCTCTGATGAAAAATCCGGACACATGTGAATTGTCCTCGCTGAATGGGGTCTGCCCACGGCTTGTTGTCGGTGTATTCTGTTGACAAACTTGGGACAGCGATACGACCAGCTTGATGGAAAAATGTTATGGTATAATTATTCAGAATGTGTTCTATACATGACTTTTGAATGCAAGCCACTCACAGACTGCGAACATGTATTACCCTGGGCAAAATCGAATTTCACTTAGCTTGATGCACGAACGCTTGGTGGTTGTTGAGGAAAACCTGGAGAGAATGCTGACTCACAGTATGACGATGGACAGATGATTTACTCTGTGCAGTAATGTGCTTCAAATCAACTGTCCCACGAAGATTGGCCATCAGTTCCACTGAATTTCGCCGCTGTTCCTATCTTGTGCACACGCATACGCACACAGACAGACACAAACACACACGCAGTGGCATTCGGTCAGTTCCTGAATTTTCGTTCGCAGCCTATCTGGTTCCCGACCTCTGCAATCTCCATGGCAGCATTCGACAGTTGAACTGAATTTTATGCTGAACACCGACGAACACGTATCTTTTGATTTTCCTCAGTCACCCACGGCCCTATGCACCAACTGTCAAGCTTACACGCGTGGAAAGTCACGTAGGGGAAGCACTGTAGTTCACGTGGTCTCGAAAATAACGATAACTTACAAGGAGTTCTTCGACATGGCGAGAAGGCAGGACCAATTAGGTTTGCATATTGTAAGTGGTTTGCTGCGACTATCCCGATGTCTAGGGCTGTGAATCTAGCCGATACTTAGTCTCACTAGCTACACGCACGATATGGGCAGAGCACGTTTACGGGCAGTAGAACAAATTCCAGTCGAATAATCGAATTTTTATCAATAATTTGTGCTTCTAAACAATACAATGAGCATAAATATACAGCAAGATAAAGACTTATAGCCAGGTGAGAAACCAAGGACAATAGGCAGTGACTTTCCGAAAATGCGGACAGCGCAGAGAATAAAAACGGTTCACTCAGCAAGCAGCTGAACGAAACTGTGGCGAAGTTCGGTTGCGGTACAATCAGCAAATCAGGAAACGTTTAACGTCACGGACCAATGAATCGGTAACAAAGGTGTGAATTAGACTGTAGTTGCAATACTTAAGGGAGTTATTAGTAAATAAGCACAAATAAGCTAAATCTGTGGGGCAACCGAGAGCACGTGCCAACACGAATGAACGAATCCGGCACTAAATTTGTTATTGCCGTTGGCGAGTGATGGCCAGTGGTGGAGAGCAACGACAGAAACGCCAAGGCTGAGAGTTCCAGCCTCCTCTCAGCAGCACAAATGAAACACTCCGAAAGATTATATTACAGTAGAAATGTAGCTCTTTGAGGAAACAAGGTTATGAATAAATCCTTGGACTGTTCATACAACAGGCACCGTAAAACTCAAGTATAAGCCAATATGATACCTTAGAAACAGAGATAACACATTACGAATGTCCGAGGTTCACGACGTACGTACTCACTATTCATAAGTGACTGAACACAAGAGAAAAGGACTAACTCTAATTACGAAAAGTAAAAACATAGTTATTCTGAGAAATTTTTCCTAGATGTTTTTGAAGCTTAAATAAGCTAAAGATTCTTAAGTACTTACACGATCTTTCTTGCGGTGAACGTTCGAATACTGTTAGCATGAGCGCCTACAACTCCAGATACGGCTAAGATAGGAGGTTTTACCTGTCCTGATGAACTACTTCCTAGTCCATGGAACACTAGGTCCCCTTCATCCAGTAAATGAGAAAGAATACGTGATATAAACATTGAATTTACTTTCCTCGGTTCCTAACGTAAAACGTGCCATTTCAGATGTGGTATATAATACGGGATACACAGCGGGAAGAGCCGGAGAATTCGTTGTCATACACAAGTTAGTACTACAGTGGGATTGTGCAGCTAATGTCCGAGAAGGTAGATAGTTTGCACTAATTGCTTCTGTGCTCGGAGAGACGCGGTTTTCTGACATGATAAGGGTAGCTTCGCCAGAACACTACCGGCTTTTTACTCCAGGTACCGTCATACTTTGAAAGACCGGGTCACGTTAACTCGATGGTCCGCCTGAACTACTGCCTTCAAGATCATCACTGTACAAGAATTCTGTAGTCTCATTTCTTGCTGGGGTTTTAACAAACGAGGATGAATTTCTGTCTGAACTACTAACCCCTTTCGGTGTGTAGAAAGTTTGTTTCATTTTACTCACGACGGCCGAAGAGCACCTCAAAAATGTGACCTATTGGAAAGAAATGCCCCGTGGTAGCTGATTCTGGATTTTTTTAAACCGAAATTTACCTTGAGTAGTTCAACGGAGTCACTGAGTATGTTCGCCTAGTCTTTGGGTCAATTGTCTTTCCGTTCTGCTCATATGCGTGCCACCGCAACTGTCGGTTTGTAAAATGCGCTACTGGGCGCCCTTATATATTCTGCTAAATTAGGGCCTAAAGCATGAGCAGTATGGTTAAGATTAATCACCTTCAGAATGGACAAACATTCGCTCCACCTTGAACATAAATTGAAGTTTGCTTCCGTGGTGACTTCGACATTTCAGTGGGCTACCTTAGTTCTGTTTACCAGCAATACGCTGCTTCGACGATGATGTCCCTCTCATATTTTATCGAATCGATGCATCGAACATTATAAGAAAGACGCATTTCGGTTACTTCTAGGTTTTACATTAAAACAATAGATTCCAATGGAGAAATCCTTGCTTCCAAGTCTTTTGGAAACAAGCTATGAATACATTCACACTCCAATCTGGTTCACAAATAAGTATAGAAAACGTATTTAAAACTTTGTTTTTCAATTATTGGTTTCAAGCTCATTTAATTTCGGTCACTTATGACGTGAGATAGAGGAATGGCTTATTCACCAATTGGGACTGTTTGCCACAAGATTCACTTCTCTGTTTATGAGCTCACAAATCTGATTCATAAAGCGGAACGTATTTCGCGGTATGTTCGGTGATGTCGCGGAGTATCATTGTTTTGCATATTTCGTTGGTTTGGCTCGCCATTTGCAGTTTTTGTAAGGTTAATTCTAATAGCGTCAAGGTTTAAAAATGACCTAAAGTCAAGTCAGGTATGTACTTTATTCACTCGAAGGTGGATACTCGGTAGCTACATAATTACTTACAATTACAAAATGATACAAACAGTGAAGTATAATGTCAGATCAGCATTGAGTTTAGTTCTGAAACGATAACATCGGGGTTGGCAAAGAAACGGGTGGGACGTGGTACTGTGGAGGACTTGTAGATTTTGGTTCGAGCATATAGGTGTTCATAGCTGAATCGTGTGAATGATGTAGAAATACACTTACTGAGATCGAGGTAAAAGGGGTGCAGTTGGTTAGCCAATATACTACGGGAGAAAGCTGTATGTGGACTGATGTGTTGGTGCGTTATAAAATGGTTTAACTGATTTCGAGGTGTACCACTATCTCTAGCTAGGTGCTTCAGGGAGCAGATAATTAATTTTAAGTCTTTAAAAAGCAATCTAGGTAATATTACAGGAGAAGCATAAAGCCGTTGGTGTAGAATGCAAGAGCAAACAAATTTTCGGATGAGATGAAGTTGAGTACCAAAGGATTTGAAACTTAAACATAAAACGAAAGCCATTTTATCTTTAGAAAGACCGCGGTGACACGTTTAGGACAAGAAAGGTCACGGTTGATGATAACACCGAGATACTTTACCAATGAACTGTTCCAGATGAACTCACCGTTTATGAACTAGGAGGGAATGGATTCAAAACGGTTAGGACAGCTGATCCCTTTGTGAACACAAAACAATATAACGGAAGACTTGGAGGGATTCATTCGCAGCTTGAGTATAGAGGACCAGTTGGAAAGCTCAGTTACTCTGTCTTGTGGAAGAGATTGTGTAGACTGATTAGGGTATGGTATAACAAGAATCACATCATCGGCATATTTCATGAGCATACAATTATCCTGGACATCCATCAAAGGACTATATATAGAAGACAGAAATGGAGATCGAATTGTTCTTAGTAAGACATCTTGCATGGATGGGACCATGAAGGAGGTTTTGCCCCGAAATTGTATAAACCATCGTCGACCAAAAAGTAATTAGAGAGCAAGTGTACATCATTTGGCCGAATTCGGTTATGCGTCAGGGTCTGTAGTAGCTTGGATCTGTCCACGCAGTTGAATGCATCACTATAGTTGAAGAAGCAGACCCTAACCGCCATACATTTATGATCCAGTGACGACAACACAGAATGTGTGAGGGAAGCGAGGGCGTCGAGGGTTGAACGTGAACGACGGAAGACGAGTTGGTTGGGTTCAGACGCATTGAGCCAAGGAGATATTCACTATAGCTGTAATCTTTCAAACACCATGAGGGTAACGGACGTGCATGCTACTGAGCGGAACTTGTTAGTTCCATTCTTGGGTATGGGTGTAATGGAATTTTCATATGGATCAAGCAACAACTAAAGAGGCATGATACGATAGGAAATAATACTGTGGCACATTCCTTCAATACAACCGGTGATAATCTGTCAGGGCCACATGCTTCATCAGGTCCAATTTAGGCAATTACTTGTATAAGTCGAAGGGAGTAAAGAAGTGACTGACGGGTACCAAACAGCTGTAGGCGTCGAAACTCGAGGCTGATGCCACTGCGGAAGTTCCGATTGAATTTTCCAACATTTACCCCTGGCGGAAGTTTCTTTGAGTTTTCCTGATCAACTGTGTGAGAACTTTACAAGTATTGCGACCATTATCACTTGTTACCAGAGTCCGGAAGTACATGCCCTTCGGTTTGTGTAGGTCGACCTTGAATAACGTGAATAGAATTTTGGCCAGTGATAATTTTAGCTTCTTTTTTACAACGCAGCTGTTTTAGATGACGGGATGATATATATATATATATATATATATATATATATATATATATATATATATATATATACTAGTTTCCACTAAATAGCATGAATCAAAGCTAAAATGTAGGTAGTTTATCTGGTAACCTCAGAAAGAAGATGCGCCTGAGCGAGGAAGTATAATAAGATCCGTCTCTGTAATCATGTCTGCAAGTCTGGGGAGGTTGTCCGGATTGCATTGACATTTGCGGCTCTTCCGGTCGCCACATCGCAAAAATCGCTTTCGGTTTTTCTCGCCGCAAATAGTAGAAAATTTAATGACTGTGTGATCTGAACTTCTCACCGGTGGACGATAATCAGTAGGAAACTTGTTGGGATTGTTCACAAGATAGAAATCTGTATTAGATTCGAGTCTAGTGGGGAAGGTAGCAACGTTTCGCTGACCAAGTGTTGTAAGATAGCCAAAATCCGACCCACTAAAGCCACCACAGATTGTACAAAATTTTGAATCCAGATGATTAAGAAGGAACATGAAAAAATTGTCGGAGATTTCACCAGGCTCATTGGCAGTACGTGTAGGAGATATATATACATTGGTGATAGCAAGGGATCAGTATTGACTCAAATGTTTAGGCTTATACTGAAGTACAGAATCACTGATGTGCCATGGTATGAGCAAACAAATTCCGAGGTAATTTACACCAATGATTGTTGACAAAGGTGATAACTGCACAACTGCGATTTTTTGTAGGGAACTGCAAGGTCTACTCGGAAAGGTATGGCGCCATCCATCTGATGATTTCCTCCTCCGTGTTGCTGTGCAACCAATTTTATTGGATCAGAATTATACCCCGCCGTTTTTATCACCAGCTACGAACAGTGTTGGTCAAATCAGACAAATTTTCCAGCAGCGAGCCTATGCTGGGTATGCTCATGTTGGTGACGTTTTGTCTTTGTAGACAGACTTTCCAACCGGGGTGACGCTTCTTCATGTGGACATTAGATTTCCTGAAGATTCTTCTTATTCTGTTTCATACAGACCCACCAGATAGAGTTTTTTACCACAAGGTTACTGAATTTGCGAGACTCCATAAAACTTCTCGGGTACAATACAAAATTAAGCAATATCGTTGGAGCACAATATTTGGTATGACCTTAGTAAGCGTAAACATAGGAAACCGGTATGGAGGTGTTTATGAAGCATAACAGTCCGGAGATGGAACGGACAATACTGAGAAATTTGTGGGCCGTCGGAGAAACTTTACTTCCGTGAACTTGAATGTTGTTTAGCTTCATCAAAATCATCTGGGAAACACCAGCCTTCTCTTAGTTGGAAGAATAACCTCGTCGGTGGACAGGGCTCGGATATCTGTCACATGAACTAGGTGATGCGGAGTTCGGATGCATGTAGTTGGGTAGAGATTAGAATTACCAAATCTAAAATGATCACTAGTCCGGCTTATTTTCTCTCGATATCCGATACGATCGTCGTCGCTTAACTGGTTAGGAGAGAAAGAGAGAGAGAGAGAGAGAGTATCTATTCGCATATGTGTGGGGACTGAAGCAAGTTGCGTTGAATTCATATAGGACCATTGCATTTTTGTACAATGTTGGAAAACGCGCTTCTTAAGAAAAGTTTGAAAGCAGAGCAAGTTTCATAATATTCCTCGCTATGTGCCCGGAAAGATATTGTTGTATCTCAAAATGGTGCATAGGTCAGAACTTGACACGATTCAAATAAGTTCATGAAAGATAACAGTGTCCGATGTAGGGCTGTGAATGTGGTTCATGTTTTTGTCTCTACTTGTGATGTGAGGAAAGGCGAGCTGTCGTTTGAGACAAGTGAACCACGATCTTAAAGACTTCAAAAGCTGGTATTCATGTACAGCTCTCAACGTTGACCACTTTACGGATTGCGGCCAGCCAAAAAGAACCAAAGCCAAGAAATTTAAAACCGGTGGAAATGTCTGTCAAGTATCCACCGGAGTCAACGACATCTGTGTGGTCCAGTCAAATGATACAAGGAAGTAGAACTAGACACTCTAGTAAGTTATGACTGGGGATGAGATCAGAAGACAAACCGGAATTTGTTCACAAGGTTTCCAGTCTTATTGACTTGTTGATCACAAATCTGAAATTCCATTGGTGAAATTTCTCTCATAAAAATTAAGTGGATTTTAATTTAGAGATCTGAAAACTGAGCACTGAAAAAGACCCAGTTCATCGCACTAAACGGCTTTCTATGCGATACACCTATCCATGGATCGCTGTTTATGGAGGCAGATGTAGCATAAATCAGGCTAATTTTACGGGACAAAAGTTGCCTATATTAACACAGAGGATGAGATGAGATCGAATTCAGTTTGCGTCCTTGGAGAAAACCCGTCTGGACCATTGACCTTATCACACCTCATCTTTGTTCGCACCCCACATACTTCTCCTCGTTTTAAGGTTAGTATGAAGCCTAGAGCCGCAATTCAGCATTAAATACCAGTCATGTTCGCTAATTTTCTTTCTCTATCATTCAATTTTCGCGTACGCTTGTAACTGACTTTATTATTTACTCTGTGGTATTTGCCTCGTTTTACCTACTAACAGGGTCTTAAGTAGTAAGTTGAGAAATTCGACCTCCCAGGGTGTATGCACGTTTTTGTCCACACTGTACAGGCAGCGTCCGTCTATGTTCTAGATGGGAGACAGTGGAAAGCGTATCAGCCGACCGTGCATTGGTGAAACCCGACAGATCCTTGTCAAGACCAAATTCCTGTTCATATGAAAATCACCAATGTGCTTGTCCCCTGATCAGAAGGCATGCACGGATCACTTCGCTTACTTTCGTGAGTATTTGTTTTACGCCTTAGCGTTTGTCATCGTTGGATGCGGGGATATAAATATGGAAGAATGCATTTTATTTTAGAATCTTTCCCTGCAAACCTTCCAGAATATTTACGGTAGTAAAACGCTTCTTGTAGAAGGGAAGGAGTGTTATAAGCAAAGCATTTCCATCTGGCAAAAGCATCCAGGATTTTGTCGCTGGTGCCTACTCGAAAATAAATGATTCCATTTTCGGTCGGTTTACTGAGGCTAACTGATAGGCGGTCGGAAATTTAAACTCGGCGAAATTAATTGTTCCATTTCCCACCTAAATTATGTCCGAATGATTGCTAATGTTATAACCATGTCCGATCATGCGAAAGTCAACTGTATGAGTGCTACGGATACAAGTAAATAATGGTACCGTGCGTACCTCATGTACGCACCCAAACCAATAAAAAGAGAACAAATGGAAAGAATATTTATAGTATCCACACGCAACTAACAGAAACCTTAGGAACACGGTTTTAATGGGATTTTACAAATGTTGAATTGATACAAAGAATAAAAGTCGTCAATCTCTGTGGTATTGGCAGTGATTCCGCGTCTACCTCTACAATCATCATGTTATTCAACCGCACTAATCTTGCTACTTCGGATGACAACCTGAGTCGTTCTACACCTGCTGTGACATTGTGACTCCTGTGTATAATCACTTTCCACCCTTGTTTACCTTTGCATGATGTGTCCACATTTCATGTCCCGCATTATCACACACACACACACACACACACACACACACACACACACACATATATATATATATATATATATATATATATATATATATGTATATATATATATATATATATATATATATATATATATATATATAATCAGTTGCTTCTTTGATTCCCGTAGGATTTTTCATCTCCAACGTAAGCGATCTACACATTTCAGCCTGTGAGAAATTGGCCAGAAAGTTTGGTTTGGTCCCCACGCATCCTCTGTACTATGAATCACCTGCGTGCCGTTTATATCCAACGAAAAGTCCTGCTTTTTTAATTGCACCTCTCGCGTGAACATTTATTTATTCTCTACGACGCCTTATTTAATACGTGTTCTGGTTGACAAGATTAAAATCACCGAGGAACTTTGCGTGAATCTTGTTGGCTGAAGAAGCTCTTTTCTGCAAAATTATTTTGCTCATTCCAAAGTGAAAACAATAAGATTTCTTCATTTTTCGTTGAAACGTGAATTTGCTAGCTTACTGAAGTCCTCAATAGAACGGCGCAACAATACAACAACATAGTCTGTTACTGTTTCGGAATGTAAAAAGCCGGGAACTCACTCGCCATGTTGTTCTTCCTGTGTTCAAGTTTTTATCTTCATAATCACAACGTATTTCAGCACACGTAATCCCGTGGTCTCGGTCTTCTAGTTTGGGCTTGCTCGGCTAAACAGCTTGAAAAGTTGTGACAGGATTGATCTAGTACACACCAAGACGTTCGTGTTCAGGATCAATTCCTCTACGGATACGTATCCATACTTGAACACGCGCACAAGCTTGTGTACCACTCTTGCCCCCGCTAACCGAGTGAATAACCAGCCCGATCTATCTGCAATATCAGCAAAGCTCAATCTAGATGAAACATCATAGCTCTGCTGGTAGGTTGCGTTGGTTTGAGTCCCATTGGGATCGATCACTTTCAGTAAGATGATTCAAAGAAATAATCTGCTGCTGTGTAATCGCTTTATTCGTTCAGTAGGAAGTGTCGGAAATTGGGAGTGCAACAAGAAGCCTAACATTGATTGCCTCAAGTCTATAGATATGCTTTCATCAAGAAATCTACTACGATTTGCTTTTGAATGAATATAAAATAATCTGCGTGAGTGACTGAACTTCACTTGTGATATTATCTTTTCCCTATGTAAAGACCTATTGAATTTGGACAAAGAATTTCAGATCGCCATATCGAGGAACTTCGGTAAACTGGTTTAGTCCGGGTGCCATGCTCTCCGTCCTAATTTTGTCTTCTATTCACCAAACTAATTGCTTGCTTTTCATGCATTGCCGCCACTAAATTTTACGCCGACCAAACCCCTTGGGTGCCTCACTAGCGTACCAACTGTTGTTCAGTCCTATTGCGTGATGCAGTTTTTGGTCTCGTTTCTATGACTAGTGTCGATTGACCCTAGTTGTCATGCATCTGATTGTTGTCACCCTTTCTTCCTAATCTGCCTTATCCGTGTGAATGACTGGACTTGGCCATCTCTCTGTGTTATTGCCCTTTCTCGTAACCATGTTTTTTCGCTTGTTCTTCACCCACGCTTGTGTGGGTGTTCCCCCTAATCATTAATTCTCTTCTGTCCTTTGATTGGCCAAAATGCCCGCCATAAATAAAGACCTGCTTGTAAACCACGGGACTCGTTCTTGCATTGCCGTCTCGGACGTTTCCCGTCTATTGTTGCTCGGGCGTTTTGAAGCTTTTCTGACTGCATTGATTCTGTGGTCGGTTTGCTCATAATTTGAGGTGTGTTATTGTTACTGTTTGACAATCTGTCCTCTAGTACACGCAGTAAAGCAAGCCTGTGTTCTCTGTCTTGTGACTTGGGGCTCGTTTATCTGCGGGTCACTCATTTACGTGGCGATACTCCTGTGCACCTCATTTTTCGCGAATTCACACCTGTTCCGCCAGAGGAGCATTTATGACAAATATCTAAAACGAATGGATTTAAGCGTTCGCGCTTTCCTGTTTGTGAACACAGATTCAGTTCAGGTAAGACTTCAGAGAGAGAAGGATCATGATCATCAGTGTTTGCTTTCAAAACTGTGCTTACGAGGAATCAAAGTTGTATCAATTTTCGGACCGTCGTGTCGGAATAGGTTGATCTGAGAACAAACAAATTCCACATTATCTGTATTCTGACTCCACATGTTGCTTTTTACAAAATCGTTACTTTAAGATAGGAAGTCATATGACCAGGCTTCAGAACAATTCATGGAGTGATTGCTGCTTTTATAGCTCTGACTCAGTAGAACAGACATGAAATGTTAATCTAGCTTGGAAAACTTCACAGCTTTCTTTGAGGAGAAGAACCGAAATGATTCAGTTGTGAGCGGAATGGTCTGATGTTCACAATTAAGGTCTCAACCCTATTAAATATGGTTATATTGTATTCTCTCTGCTGAACTGTACTACGAATTGTAATTTTCAGAACGACTGCACTTCCAGAACAATAAATGGGAAACAGCTGAACCATTTTGACTCAGTTAAGCAGCTTTGTGTGTTACCCAGGCCTAACCCAGCTTGATCCAAACATGTTGGCTACGTTTTTGTGAAAATTGGGCTCTATTGTGTCTATGTCTAACCTCTTGAATCCCACTACACACCTATTTATCTTATCAGACACTTTGTTCTCTCATTTTCTATCTCGCTGGCCGTATGCCTCTACAGTCTTTTTCCAAGCCTCCTGTAGAAAGACTTCAAGCATATTTCCAGATCACTTGAGATTTTAGCATCTTCCATTGGCCTACCCGGACACTGCTTCATTTGCTTCATCACATCCCAACATAGTTAAGCTTGCCATAGGCTTTCGATGGGATTATTTCTAATTCAGTTCACCCTTCTCACGAGGTGCGTGTCTACTTCTGCCACGTATTCACGAAAAACATCTTCATGCCCTCACCCGGTTGTTCGGTAGTCCCACTATTCTCGGTCCAGCAACGTTTGTACACAAACCGAATTCCGTAGTATCTCAACTCAATAAAACAATTGGACTAGCTTAGATCCTTACTATCCATCGCTCCCGACGTTTCCTATATTGTGCTCGTTGACTTATGCGGATGTGAACTTAGTTGTGCGCGAGTTGAATTCCCACCCTTTTGGGGTGCATAAAAAGTTGACCTGAATTGAGATAAGTCTGCATAGTAGCACAGATTCGACTTAATTGGTGTTCACTTGGAAAAGTCACTAAGTGGATTTACGGTCTGGCTGGTTTCGACTGTGTCTGTCTTTCACGCCTCTCTGCTTTAGTGGCTGACACGTTCAGAGAAATATATTAGCTAAATAAACGGATGAGTTCACTAAAGTCCGACAGTGTACATTTCAGCTTAAATTCAGGGATTATTTTTTTTTAATCATAATCATGTGACGCACTACGTAACTGTAAGTAGGTAAACGAGTGAGCGACATTCACGCGTGCTGTAAATAATTTTATGGAGACTGGATGTGGATGGATCATTACACGCTAAACGTGTTGGCTTTCAACCGGTCCAGGACTTGTCATTTTGTAGTAAGTGAAACAAAGGGAGATTTAGTGTATCCAGGAATTATTGCTAAGCCCATAATGGGGGGGGGGGGGGTGGAGGGGGCAAATACAAACAGCTTCTGCCGTTTTTATGCTGCTAGTCATGATCAGTGCCAATTCTGTTTAGTCATCTAACCAGAATGATTTTGCTGTCGTCCTGACACCTCGCTTATCCACGGTGCGTGTGAACCACCCGTTCCAGTATACGTACCCTACCTTTTCGGCACCTAAACTTCGGTCTCATGGTGGAGCAATGTTGGTTATTTCCTCCAGAATCGGATCCTGTGTGACTGATTTACGTTTATTTTCGTCACGGGTGGGATTTTGAAGTCCGTTGACATTCACACAATTGTTGTTCAGACACTGCCCTCGGTCGGACGCATAACCGCTTAGCCGTTCGATTAGCACGACACACACATGCGTACACACAGAGTTCCTTGTTTGAATCAGCCCAGTCCGTGCGTGTCCCGATTTCTCCACCGATTGGTCTTCCGCTGGCCTGGTTGGGCGCATCGTTGTCTCTGTGCCTCTGGCCTGGTCTTGCGAATCGGCCTGTCTTCGGATTGCTCCCCACAGGACACAAACGCCCGCGGCCTTGTTATCCCCTGGACGCATTATCCTTTGCGTGCCTTTGGGTAATGTTTGTGGGACAGCACCTCACGATTTGAGGTTTGCGTGGTTTACCGTAATAATCATTTACTTTTACCAGTAGTATCGTATCTCGAGGCAGTCTCAGTTCTCAGTGGTTTGGAATAGGGACTATGCGCGTTTCTTACTTGTACGGGTCTTGATCTGGGCAAGCAACCATTGGTGTAGATCCCGTGCGCTGAATCTATGTTCAGTCTGTCGGACTAGCGACCTCGGGCCCTGTAGAGTGGGCATCGATAAAAATCACTGATGATGACTCTGTATCGGAAGAACACTAGGGAAAGATTAGAAAACCATGTTTTTATGACCGACTACATGATACATGAAAATCCCAGATTACCTTCATAAGCCACATGTAACTGGACCCAACCCGTCACAGGAAAACCCTACTGGGCATGGAGTGCTTGTGGTCCACTGTCTACTATGAAAGCTGGCTTGTTCGTGTCCGCCTACCCGTTAGATGCGTTCATACGCAAGTGTTAGCTCATGCGAATATGTAGTCAGCGTGGATAGGCGAGGTTTTCGGGACGAAAATAGTTCGCTGGATCGATCGTGAATAATAGACATACAGGCGAACGGGGAATATGGGCGATCGCATTGGATCGCATTGTCAACAAGTGAATCCCGAACGAGTTCAGCCATGTCGTACATTGGACACTCAACCACAGGGCCGTATCCAGGCCAACGGTATGGAAAGGCATGCGAAACTGTATTTAGTCTTTGTTTTTCTATTATGAAATGTTTATTGAAAGAAATATCATTCAAAGAGTGCCTAAAATCACCGAAGAAACCGTGAAGAAGAAAGACCTATTCATTAGTTTTCCATTTAAAGGTGATACGGTGAGTGAAATCTTAAACCGACGACTGAGGAGAGAAATTCAAAACACGTTCAATGCTGCAACCGTACGTTGTGTGTTTCGAGGTGCTCCTCTGATCCATGTTCAGAACAAGGATAAACTGCCGATGCTGACCTCATCAATGGTTGTGTACTCTTTCAGATGTGTTTGTGACGCATCGTATGTAGGTCGAACGGCACGACAGCTATCCACTCAGATCAAAGAGCATCACCCACGCTGGCTAAGCCAAGGACAGACTGGATCGATAAACAACGCAATCTTAGCACACCTAGTTGACACCGGACATCAGGTGAACCCAAACACGGCTTTCAAAGTTGTGTATCGAGTCCTCCCATGCAAATGCAAGGGTGTGCAGTTGCGCACTCTAGCGATAGCCGAGGCAATCGGAATCAGGAAGCTGACCCCCGACCTTTGAGCCCAAAAGCGTTTGGTCCAGGCACTTCAACTTCCATGGCCTAGGATCGATCGAGGCCGAGTAAATCTGTCGTCCTGTCACTCACAGGGCGTAAGTTAGATAAACCAATCAAATGACAAGGACAATGTGACTGTTGACAAACCCCTACCCATGATTGGTGTTTACTTCATGTCTATCCGCATGATTCTTGCTTAGCGTCTCCCATGTAATTTGTAAACGGCTTGAGAATGAATTACTGAAAAACAATTGTTTCGCCAAATTGGACTATTATGAAATGATTCATCATATATTACCACCGCTCAGATGAACAATAGTTTCGTCGAAGCACCGCAAAAACCACCTGTCCTGTCTGTTGCGAATCGCCAACAATATCTATTTATCTACTAATCACGGTGACTGGGTGACAGAATGTGAGTTCGACAGGCCAGCCATCAGACCTTCTGGGCTGATTCCAAAGGTTCTTTTAATATGAGTGATAGAAGACAAGATTTTTATATAATATAATTCATCATGCTGTATGAATGCTCATTTCACGACTGAAAGCCATGAAAGCACTGCACACTGCTTCCTCTGCCTAGTTAGGAATCATCAGCAGTGCACATCCACCCTCAAGTGCGTGACTTTACCCAGACAACACTTATGGGTTGCAAAAACGCTACAAGATTTTTGGATCCATCCTAGGTAAAAAGTACAGGTTCTGCTTTTGCCTTTTTATAAGGGATTATCCGGTATAATTGAATTTGATACATTGAATCAGCCTTTCATTGACCGCGGTTCCCTCCCTGAATTGTTGTGCATTGTTCCATGATTAGTAAAAAAGTAAGAAAGAGTACTTTTATTTATTCATTTCGAGTTTTGTGATGTAACTCAGGTGCAGCTCAGCTCTCTTCGGTGGGTGAAGTCAACTTGATGAAAGTTTGCTCTCACTGATTTCATGTTTTATGGCGCCTTGGATGGTTGAATATGTGTGACCCTGGTTTCGAATATGAACTGTTCCGAGTGGTGTAAGGTAACAATTACCGGCGCATGGAGATACAGAGAAATTGTCAAGTACGACCAATTTTATTCGCCTTAGGTTAATTAATTAAAAAAAATTTTTATTTCAAGAGTTCAACAGAAGCGGGTTTTGAGGTTTTTGGTAAAATAACATCAAAATAATTTATTTTGTAATCGAAAGATTTCATGGTATATATGGTCTAAAAATGCTTCCTAATTATGACTGTTAAACATGCCGAAAAATGTGAGTGAATAACTTTTTCGCAATTTGTATTCTGATGACATTCTCACTTGTCTTATTCATGGGTAGCGTGTGCATGCATCATGAACCTCGAGCATTAATGGTCTAATTCTCCCCTTCTAATGTACTGACACAGTTCAGATTTACGTTTTTATGATGTATAATGCATGAGCATTGCACGTTTGTATTCCTGACTGTTTTTTTTACTATGACCGTGCATTTCCATTGTGAGAAAAATTTGCTGAGCTTTTCACCCATGCATAAAAGTTGCCCGCCGGAGACTCAATCTCTCGACCGCAGCCCGGCTTTCACAGTACTACACCGTAAGACCACGGGGAATACGTGTGGTGTAGACAAACCTATTGCTAGGTCCATCCGTTCACGTCGACACATATCACTTCTGTCGTTTTTGGCTGCTACCATTTGTCCTTTCACGTAGGTAACTCTTTAGAATATCCAATTTTTATGTTCTAACTATCGATTATTTTCTTATCTTGTGACTGAAGCTATAATTTCATGTTAGACAGAAAGTTTCTTGATTTACTATCTGCACCGTGACTGTGCTGCACTACAGTTTTGCTTGACTCCTTCCTGAGTGGACCGTATATGACTGCACTGTCCCGATTTATAGGGTAACCTTCTGTTCTATTATTCCTGGTCGGTCAACTGGCTTCAAGTCAGTTGCTTTATATATTTATATGCATTGCATTACATAGAACCATGAAATTGCGATAAACAGGGTCATTCAATTGAGATTTGTTTTGCTGCCCGTAGCCGTGCTCAGCCCATATCGTGCCTAAAGCAAGTTAGACAAAGTTTCTGCTAGACTGACAGCCCAAGCAATCGGGATAGTTGCTACAATGGGAATTCTAGTTTTCATCAAGGTGAGCACAGGTGTCAGGGTCAGTTGAGTGTGCTTTGTCATCGCCTATATGGTTATCTCGGCGGCGGTGAAAAGGTCCAGTAAAAATGCACTTTCTCAGCATCTTGGTTAATGGGGACTAAAGTAGCACTGCAAAGGCCCACTGGTTTGGATCTTGTGGTGGATCTTGTCCAATGTTTTGATCTGAATAGGAGCACCAATCATCGAACAAAAGCACATAAAATCTTCGACAAATACATATTTCCGAGGCAAAAGGCTAGCATATCAATTGATTAAGATTATTTCTGCGCGTTGCGCTCGAAAACATTGCCTGAAAGCTCCTGTCCTTAAAGCAACGCTAGAATATTCCCAGGCTTTCGTACTCTCCCCGAGACAATCGACAGTGGCCATTCCTAAAACGGCTAGCGTCACGTGATATGAAGGCTGCATTGCATGCCCAACAAAACAGGGCACCTGGTGATTTCATCAGAGGATTCAGATCACTATGCCTTTCATTTTGGCAATGGCTTTGTGTCTCATAAGTATGTGACATGTGATGAGCCATAGATTGGTTGAAAAAGCATTTGTAGTCGAAAATTTACTGGGAAGTTAATCCCACTTATTATCTTGTTAGTACAACGACCATTTTCATCGATTTCGGTCGGAATTAAACATGATTAGTTTTGTTTATTGATTTCAACTGAAAGAACTTCGAACGGTGGGAAAGTCTTCCCCTCTACAACTGAAGCTTTCGTCGAATTAAATAAAAATTACTGTTTGGGTAACTGTTTTTCAGGATAACACCCCATGCCTTGCTTCATGAGAGCTTTGTCGTTGTCTGTTCACTGTTCATCACTATGCTTGTGGAAGTACGTACAACTTCGATGCCCAGTTCATAAATTTGCACCGTAGTAAAGTTAAACATAATCGAAAAGATGTTGCCTACTCTGAAGCGAGAAGTGAGTGAGCCACCCGCGCACTGGCAGTATGTGTATAAAATGGAACATATGATGGCACGTGAGATAGAAATTCACTTTATAACCAGCTCATTGGACTCTATAGCAAAGAAACTTTGTTGAGTCCTGAAGAACGAAGGCAGACCAAATGAATACTAATGTGCGGAAACTGTGTCTTTATTAACATGTGGGTTACCTTAATGTAAATAAATGTTTTGTTTTCACTCCGAAGCTCATATTCCTTTATGGTTGCGGCCGACCGGTGATGGCAACAACGGAGTTTCGTCTGGATTTTGAGCATCAGTACTCGCCTCTTGAAGTAGACCACATGAATTTTTGCCCTGAAACCTCGCAACTAATTGGCAGTTATTGGAGATATACGCTTATGTAGTTCTGAGATTACGCTGTCATGTACGAGAACAAAACGTGCATATAAGCGCCCTTCTGCATGAGTTCCTAGTAGATCTGTGAGTTTTTAGTTTTCAAGCGATCGACGTGATTATAATAATGAATATTTTTAGTAGTAACGATAATAATGGTAATAGTCAACATCTCCCCAATCATCTCCATCGTTTTAGTCATTATTGACAATATCAGCGTAATTGTGAACCGCTCCATTATTCGACTTGCCTATGTGAACTTCAGGAATCAGTACCTATTGTTATTTCTGATTTGGTAATTGAGAAAATACCATTTATCGTGTCACATCTTCCCAGTAAATTCAATCTACGAGCCGAAACGCTATCATCGGGAATGCTGTGACGTTTCACTCTCTTTTTCAGGTATAACTGACATAACTCTGAAGGGAGCTTATTCCAACGCAGGAAATCAAAGAGGATTGAAGCATGACAAATTCATTTAGAAGGAATAAATAAATAAAACTTTTTCAACTTACTCTTTCTGCGGATCCTAATTTGAATGTGAGTCAGTGATTTTTAGGTGACGCTTAACCTATTTGTGCCCGTCATATAGAGTACATCAAAGGGGGTATCCTTGGATTAGGCAAATTTACAGTTTATACAAAGCCTACACTCTTTTAGTCCTAATGTATATGCTGTTGTGGTCACCAGGTCCTGAACTCTCTCCAGTTGTGTGGCTGCATGCCCCTCGCGATGAACGAACAATATCAATTACCAAGTACTAGCTACATTACATACCCAAAATTCCTCCAAAGCATATTACCCGCATCGACTCACAGGCTAGATTTGAATTGTTCTACGAGCAGCTGTCCGGCTTACATCCAACGAACGAGGACGCCATGGGATGGTTCAAAGCAAAACTGGTGGACTTGGAGCACATGTACCGAACAAGCATCACGAAAGAGAATTGTCTTTTGACAAGGGACCACTTCAAAGCTATCAACCAACTGAGGAGGAACCCTGACTTGGTAATTCTTCGACCAGACAAAGGCTCAGGAGTGGTTGTTCTGAACAAATCAGACTACAGAGATAAAATGGAGTCCATACTAGGAGACGAAACGAAATTCATGCCGGACTCAAAGACTGACGACACCAGCGAACTAGAAAAGAAAATAAGGACAGATTTGGACAACCTTGTAAAAGCCAACTTGATCCCGGAATCCACGGCCAAGAGTCTAAGGTGCAGGGGAAGCCAAACACCACAAATGTACGGCATGCCAAAAGTACACAAAGATGACATACCACTACGACCAATATTGTCTATGACCAACTCCCCGCAACACAAACTAGCAAAATGGCTCGTGGAACTACTAAAACCGGTAAGGGAATTGGTGGGGAAGAACAACGTGAAAGATAGTTTTGAAATGTGTGGACTATTGAGCGACGTGAACATCCACAATAAGTACTTATTCACAATGGATGTTAATTCACTCTTTACAAATATCCCACTTCACGAGACCGTTGATATCATTTGCCAAATTATCGATGATAACAACTTGACAATCGGATTACCAAACAGTGAGCTGTCACGGCTATTACTTTTGTGCACCTCGAAGGTAAAATTCCATTTCCTTGGACGGGGATACCGGCAGATTGATGGAGTTGCCATGGGTAGTCCTCTAGGACCTGTTCTGGCAGATATATTTTGTTTCGCATCTCGAACAAAAAATGAAATCAGTCATAGCTCAGACCACTCTCTATCGACGCTATGTGGACGATATATTCGTCCTTGCTAACACGAAGGACGAGTGTGAAAAAATGTTCTACCACCTCAACACCATACACCCGAACATTCAACTAACCAAAAACGGGGAAGACAACAACAACATCGTATTCCTAGATATTGAAATTACCCGCCGAATCGATGGATCAATCCGAAGATCAGTCCATCGCAAAACTACGTGGTCAGGACAGTATCTACACTTCACCAGCTTTGCACCCATAAAGTACAAAATCAGCCTCGTCCGCACCATGTTCCACAAGACACACGCTGGAAGAAGAGTGCCGTACCTTGTTCAAAACTTTTGAGGCCAAGTGATATCCAAAATCATTTGTATCCAAGCCCTCACAGCCACCACCGCGCGAAACGAAAGTTGCCACAGTCCCAAAACTGACAACCTACCTGAAGTTACCTTACCAAGGTGATTACGTTAATACCCTAATCAGCAGACTACTCAACTGCGCCATTAATCGGACCCAATAGGCCCCAAAGATCATTCTCTATACAACATCCCGGAAGAAAATACCATCGGTAAAAGAACCGCTGCCTCTCCGCACCAAGTTCAATTGCATTTACCAGTTTAAGTGTAGGTGCTCAGCCACCTACATCGGCAGAACGGAGAGACAACTGCGTAATAGAATGGTTGAACATATTTCGGTTTGGTTACAAGGAACAATGAGCGGACAGATGCAATCAATGACGTCATCGAACGCACGCAAATCACTCACGTCATCCATTACGAAACACCTGTGGGAGACAAATCACTGTGTTAATCTGAGCACGGCGTTCACCGTCACTTATGTCACAAACAGTCAACGACTATTGAGATAAGCGGTGGCACTAGCAATTAACCAGTCACCCTCAACAGTGCAAACAGCGAGAATGGATGATTACGTTAGCCTTGCCTTGGTAACGCGTTTTTATTTGTTATCATTAGTTGTGTGTGTGTGTGTGTGCACCTTTGCCTTTGATCTCATGAGAACGTTCCATTTACCATTTATAAATGATCACCTTGACTACAGTATGAAATGGTGAAGATGCAGTGAAATGGTCCGGAATACATCGTACAATCTAATGCTATTGACTTCTATGTTCAAATTTATGTCGGGAAAGTTGTGTTTTCAATACCCAAGATTACTATCTAGATCACGTTAAGTTCTTGAAATTGAGCTTGTTTTTTTAAGCAGCGTTTGTTGATAAAAATTAGTACAAATTTAATTCGCAGATCAATCATTTAAAATAATTCTTTTAAATTGTTACACAAAATGCTTCCAGTCTCCTGTGAGCAATGCATATTTGCTTGGATCTAGATATGTTCACGCAAGAATGACAAAAATTCTTCATAATTCAGTTTTTTATCTCCATTTTTATCGTGTTTTTTAATCCAGGCTTCAACTTGTGCCGTAGATACGACGTTGTTGTTTTCTTTCAAGTACGATTGCAATTCTTTGCTACAAATCTTCCCCGAATTGTCTTTGTCCGCTTTACGGAACAGCGCACGAAGTTGAGCCTCGCTGTGGATAGAACGAAATAGACAAAAACGATATGATTTATTGAGAAATATTTGAATGCGCAAGACAACTACATTTCTGGTTATCTATCTGTTTCACTGAAGCAATGCAGTGAGCCAACTTGGAAATATAATCTTCTAAACCCTTCATCTACAAGTTCAAACCTCTCAGAAGCGTCCCTCATTCTTCATACTGATTTTCCGCTCGCACTAGTGATCCGTCAGCTATTTTTTCCGCTTACTTTTGAAAGCACGCAGACGACGTATTTTTTCGTACCAAGTCATCTACAGTTCTTCTGATTTCAATATTGAAGGAAAATTTGACAAAAATTGAACGATTTCCCACTCAGTCTGGACTTCCGTTAAACTTACCCACCTTTCGGATTGCGTCTTTTCTACTACTTGACGCTAAAATATCCCCACAGATGTTATAACCACTAATCATGCCCCCTCCCTACAGTGCCGTTTGTCAAGTACCTACGGAACTGCTTTATAGTTTTCCCAATCGTAGGCTCAAAGAACCCTGTAGTTTAAAATACGGTACAGTCCGTTTATCAGTGTGTTCTCTTCATCCCAATTTGTTATTCCCCGGTTATATTCCTTGGTCCTCCGGAGCCAGACTTTAAAAATCTGCTGCTAATTGTTTTCTTAAGACTTACTAAGAAACTGATCACTAAGGATGGCAACTGGAACACTCAGTAGTGTATGAAGTTTGTCGAAAGAATACGTGTGATTAGGAGGCATATACTACACACTGAATAGTCCCGGTAATTCCGCTTTAAAAGCCCTTTGCTTTTTCCATGAGGTCCTGTCTCGCGGGAAATTCCTTAGGAACTTCTCCGTCCCGTACTTGGCCCACTGTTCCACAAACAAAAAAGGATTATGTCGATTGGATCATGCACTATGTTTGGTTTGTCAATTTCAGTGTCTGAACCTAATTACAATATTAGAGAACATTTTCACCCCAAAGTAACATGTGTTACGAAAGTTCTTCATGATCGCTTTAAGAGAACGTTTTGAACTAAATGTGGGCACAATAATCTGCCAAAGTCATACAAATATGTGCGCGCAACCAGGAAAAATAAACAAAGTGGAAAATATCCATCAAGCGGAAAAAAATCTTGCAAAATCAAAAGAGAAAGCCATCTGTCGCACAAACCGAAACAAAACCGAATAGCAACACCTGTTCAAGAATCACTGGGATAGTCAGCTGTAGTACTTCATCAACCTGTTGGCTCAACAATTCGTGACTCAGTAGTATCTGTGATTCTTGACGACAGTTATTAGAAACGAGTGATTACAGTTACACAAAGTAACAAATAGAGACAAATGTAGCTGTTTCAAATAAATAATGAAACAAGGAATGAGTGCACCGTCGTGTTGCCAGCCTCGAAATATGCAGATAAATCACATGGGAAATTGTATTCTATCCTTCTTGCTCTTTAATTCACGATGCTGGAAGGTAGCAACCGATACCAGAAAACTGGAGTGCGAGGTTAAAGGTGAAACAAACTGAAACTGAAGCACGGGAGTTCAGACCAACTTTTTGTGGTCCGGTTCACTGGCGAAGGTGCTTGTTGTCTACTGGCAATTCATCGCTCCCGTATGGTTCGTAAATGCATAAATGCATGTAAGGCAACTGTTTGTTGTTGTTATGACGAAACGACTCTCCAACCTCATCGTTACTGGTTCGGTGCCCGTAGTACTGCGGAGAAAGTTATCCGGCAAACACACATTGTGTGGGTCATCCACTCGAAAAGCACACTTTTCTGCGTAGAATAGAATAGCTGACCAAACTTTCCTATTGTTCATTTCACAACGGGGGTTAGTTTTATTAGAACACACGTGACATGATTTTTCCTCCCACGATTTCATACCAAAAAGAGTGATCAAGAAACAAGAAGAGGTAAAAATGAAAAGTTAGCTTAAATAATTCGATAACACTGAACACGTACGTCACTTGAGACAATTTTATCTTGTGCACGGCGTTCACAAACTCTTCTTTGTTAATTTTTCCATCTTTGTTTGCATCAAATTGTTGAATGAAATTCTGAATTGTGTAAATGGAATGAAACTGCATCATAACTTGTTAGTTGCAATAACTTAATTTCAAACTGTATGGCTGTAGTTTGATGTACTAAATAGCGTTTATTGATAATAGTGACAATAATTCAGGAAATGTATTGTTGGCTGGTGGAGCCTGGATCTTATGTGATAAAAAATCCCCTCGCATTTTTCACTTCCGAAAGTCCAACTCTGCCAGCTAGGATCGAACCAGTGACATTCCGCCTACCGGGTAGATACTCTACCAGATGAGCTGCTGTGGTAGCTCAGCTGGTTTCACTCCTGCGTGAGGCGTTGAACTTTTTGTTGTGAAAGACACAAGTGGGTTTTCCAGTAAATATTAATACTACAACTTAGCTTTCAAACTGTGCTTGAGTGGCTGTCCTTTGGGCTTTATCTTTCATCCACAAATCTCAAGTCATCCAATTAACCTTGCACTTCATAGCACCACACTTAAGCTTGCCTCCGGTCATATCTCATCAGTGGTGCATGTCCTCCGCCGAAGCAAACAAATACGTACTGTTTTCCAATCCTGTGGAGAACATCTGATTTGGTGAGAGGCATTCACTCGGAGTAAATGGGACAGTGACCATGTCTCCCTTCGAAGCTGTCGGGAATTGGTGGCTGTCATGAAGGACGACGTCTTAGCAAAATTTAACTTGGTGATTCGGATCAGTCTGGATGGGAGCGGGGTGGCGCAGTGGTAGCGCACACACTTCTTTAAAGTGAAAGGTCCCGGGTTCAGAACCTGAATGTGGTGGAGCCTACACACTGCTGATGAGCCCTGGCAAGGACAAAACTCGGGTCTGGTGCTTCCGAGTGTAGGGTTGTTCGGATAACCTGAGGTTCGTGCGTGTAAGGTGGGTTCCAAAGGACAGTCAGCCAAGGAAATTATCATCAGGTAATTGTGAAATATGTAGGAATATCTCAGATGCTTTCAGATCCCTAATATTCGCATCATCGCAAGTCATCAAGGAGATGACTGTGTTGGTCTGAAGCAAGGGGTGTGATTATTGGACTAAAGGTTAAGTAGTTCATTGAGCTCAGGGCCGAAATAATCGGCAGTGCATAGCCTCGGAGTCCAGAATGAGAATTGAAAGCATGGCTCCTGAACGCGAGTCCCACACGGGAGGGATTCTAGCGGTTTATGATGTTCAACGGAATCACGAAGATGCTAAGAAGATAGATAAGTAAATCTGTTTCATGAAAAATCTAATTTTATGGATTTCCATGAATCACATGGTATGCTTGAACTAAACTCCTCGACTGATCACCACATCTGGATTTGTACATGTATATTTAACGCACCTTTCATTTTTGTGGTCGAGAGACAAAAAGCAATTAAAAAACTCTCTGGCCTTGGCAAAAAAGTCTAATAATTTTTAAAATACCTTAGCCTCTTCCGTACTGAATCCAAACAGTTCCAAACAGGCACGTATTTCATCCTTTGTCAATTGACCACTATGATCTTTGTCGATGAAATCAAATTCTTGAGACAAAATTTTCACATGAGCTGGGTTTGGTTCGGCTTTCTGAAACATGAAAGTGAGATGGGCATCAAGTTACCATATCTTGTCATGAGGTTATCAGTAATAACATATTGACGTCTACTTGGAAGTGACCAGTTGAGCTCAATAATGCTATTGCAGGCCTGACAACAAGCTAAGTGATACAACCGATAACACTGTGGCTAGTTATGCTGAAAGATATGAGGGTGTTGATGTAAGTAGTATGTTACTGTATCCGGGAAGCAGGGCGAAATTCTTCCGGAAGCACAAGGCTGGTTTCGCAGTTGTTGTCGATTTTCAGGTAGGCTTATTCGATACTCTCTTGACCAAACATCCCTACAATTGAGCACTCCACACTAGGTTTATTATCTTAATCTTATTTGAATCGTGAGGTACATGCATAGATGAAAAACCCATTTTTAGAATCCCCAGGTGATTCTTAGAAAGTTACTTCGTCAGTTAGTCAATGAGAAACTTCAGAACGAGGACACATGATCCTGTGTTTGGATTTTCAGTGTAAGTAGTACGTCACTGCATCCAGGTGGCAAGACAAAATTTTCCCCAAAGTAAACGACCTGGGGGAGTGGTTTATCAAAAGTTTAGACAGTTGATGATTAGTCGTCTCTAAAGATGGAACAAAACCCTTTCAGACTCGTTTCTCCTTTCCATAAATGTTTGAAGACCGGAAATAAAAAGTTTTGTTTTTCAGAGAAACAAGATCCCTGTGAAACGTTTGAGGTCATTTATGGAAAAATTTTCATGATCGAATACTTGAAATCACCTAGACACCATTGAAAGGGCTGCAGCTTTATTGTCACCTTTAGGTCTAAACCAGTCAAACTTTGGAGATAATTTTCAGAAGCTGATATTTCTAACTCAGGCAAGTGAGGGATGAATTAAGATGAAATATATTATGGGATATGAAATACTACTAGGACCTGCCACCGACGTTATAAATAGATCGACGATTTAGACTTATTTTACAACTCTCTTACGTGGTTTTTCATGCAATTACTAATTTCCATTTTAATAGAAAGAACTAGACATACTCATTGGAGACAAAAAATTTGGATTGGAAAAAAGATGTATTTTGTTTCGAGCAAAAATCCCGGAATCGATGGGTTATACCACTCATCTGTCCCTGGAAGTATTTTCGAAAGCGATGCTAATCCCCTTGTTAGTGGACTGGAACATTCACCAAAACTGGCTGTCGATAATTTCATTTATGGGGCGGTTCTGAGATCAAAAGTCTGTTTCATAATTTGACTGCTGTAAAAGACGGTACATTTCATATAAGCTTCATTTGCCTTTTCAATGTTCACACATCATCTTAAGTGTATTTTCGATGCAGCTTGGGTGCGTCGAAGGACAAGGTAACAATCTGGGCGTGGTGGAAAATCGATGAAGTCACCCATATTTACGATGAGTAACTGGGTCATTGACAGTGACGGTGCGCGCTATCCAATGTTCTGCCTCTCATTATTCAACGAGTGATGGGGTCGATCATCGAAACGGATGACCACCTGGCTAACTGTTCAATCAGTTGGCTATATGATGAAAAATGTTCACTGAGGAGATTTTTTGGCATTCACGTACCAATTCAGAATGCTTAATACAAAAGTAAAATTTCACTTTAGTTTTGTATTTATGGAATGTAAAATGTTTTGGGACAGAAAATTAGTTGATTCTATACCTTTTAGATCGGTGATACGAAAAGATTTCTTACCGGAAGCTGATGAAAAATAAATGTTTCTCGGCTATTGGAGAATCTTAAAATTTGAAAATAAATTCCGTGAAATATTTGGCTTCTGCCATGATACGTAACAGCCATTTTGGAAAGAGTTGCAACATTTTGGTACAGATACAATGGTACTATTAAGTCAGTGAAGACAACACGTGTGTGTACATTCAGTTGTATACCTACATTCCTGAAAATTCGTGCATACGACCAGGCTGTAGAGTTTATTCCGTCTCATGAAGCCCCAAATAAAAAATACGCGCAACTATTCGCTGTGGGCACTCGATAGACGTGTTTTACTGATGATGTCTAACAAGGACGAAGCGGATGAAAGATGCTTCCATGAATTTCAGTGGTGAGCTTAGCATTGATACTCTCTCTGCCCGGTGAGTCATTGTATACTTGAGGAAACTGCATAAAAACTAGGTGAGAAACTATACGCGAATCCGTTGAGTACACAAAACTGCCAGAAAAATAATCCTCAAAGGAAGTAATGAGGTAGTCTACTTCAAAAGGTCAACAACAAATGAGCGGCACAATTTTCTACTTCAGAGAGACATATGGATTGTATTAGGACCTATTTCAGCAACTGGTCAGACTCTACATGTAGCCGAACACTCCGAATTAAGGTTAAAATGACTCTGGATGCATATTCGTGAGTTTTCGGTCTCGGATAAGCTCAGAGTGACTGGCAAGTATCCAGTTGTGTAATGAGGTTCTCTCTTAAATCAATTTCATGGAAACTGGGCTGTATCTTGTGCCATCTCATATTATTGTGAACTAATTATTCCAGAAGTACGACTTTCTCGATACGAGTAGTATGGGATTGTATTTGGATGACAGGACAAAATTCCCCCTGTCATCAAGATACAACCCCATACTACTCATATCGAAAATCCATACTTGGGACCATGTGTCCTCGTTTTGAAGGTTAGCCATGTTATCAGACGAATTAACTTTGGAAGAGTCACCGTGTGATTGCTAAAAATGGACTCCCCAATCCATGCACTCTCCATTCGGTTTGAATGAGATTACGGCTGTAAGAAGTATGACCGTTGCCGTCATTGTGGAAAATAGACGGAAGCACTGAATAACTGTTTCCTGAGATTTATCAAGTCAACTCAAGTCAATAAACGCTTTTATGCACCCAATGTAGGGTGATTTTTCAGCATATACGTGATTTACACAAGAATTCAAAAGAAAAGAGTGTCAGGGATTATTGCAAGGTGCAGATAAATTCGCGGAAGCAAAACGGAGCAGCCCATGCAGTCTGATTATTGACAAAGGTGAATAACCAGATAGTTGAATACTTGGTCGCGGTCCACCAGTAAGCGGACAAGGTAAAGGACGAGGCTGTTTTTATATGCAGACCTGCGTGAACCAAGTATTTTGAATTTGGAGTGCGTGGAACACAGTGAGACGGTTTTGGAGAGTATGGAGTGGAGAAAATGATTCGTATCAGATTGTAACCTATTTGTGAATTTTTCACAGGCATCTGAATGCATGATAACGATAGAGCTATTGAGAATATCTCTATCAGTGTTGCTATAAGGGAAGAGCAATTTCAGAGATTTGGTGATAGATCAAAATCTTTTCCTTTCAAATCAAGATAAACTATGGAGAACAGTAAAACCGAGAAGAGAGAGAGAGAGTGTGAGAGGTTACGAATTCCCGCACAAGATTGTAAGTTACTCTAGGCTTTCATAGTATCAGTGATAGAAAGGAAAGCTTTCCAACTTTGGCGAAGACTGTTTCACGGTGAGTGGTCCAGCAAAGGTTGTGAGTTACAGTAACTCCTGGGTAAAGGACTGAAGAAGCTTTGAGTAGTCGTTGGTAAACAATTATCAGATTTAAAATCCTATTAAAAACAGTTTGGTAGCGTGATCCATTCTCAAGATGGAAAGGAATGTCAACACATTTTTGGACCTTAAGAGACGGACATTGAGAAGTAGACTGGTAACCGAGTTCTTTCAGACTACTCTAAAGAAAACTCAGACTTTCATTTCCTTCACAAAGATTTCAGGGTAGAAGATTATCAGCGCATTTGCAGCCATTGAGATCTGACGAAATGGGGACCTTACATATATAAAGGGAGAGAAGAAACGGGGGCAGAATGGGATCCTGAAAAACACCAGAGTTAACTTGGAGAGAAGACGTGTGTCGGTTGCCACAAGAAGTAAGCTGTGTGATATTAGAAAAATAATCACGAAGAATATTTAGAGCACGACCTCCAACCCCATTATTATGTAGAATCTTCATCAGAGTACCGCGATCAAGAGAACCGAATGCACTCTCGTAGCCAGGAAAAATTAGCCTAAGAGTACGGCCACCGTGATCAAGAGTAGCAGCGATAGGATAGACGAGGTAGCTAACAGCTTCAACGGTCGACACTAAGGGTTCTTTTTAGGCAAATTGTATCGGTCAACAGAGTGAACCCGAGGGATTATTTGGTGAGGTAGTACATTCTCAAATACTTTCATCAATGCAGATGTACAGCTTACTTGTTGGAACCTTTCTTGGGTGAAGGCGTAACGCGTACAGATCTCCGGCAATCGGGAATCACCCCAGAATCGATACAACTATTAAGTGGACCACTCAGAAAAGATATGAGTTAAGAAGAGTGGGCTTCTAGTGCCTTTGGTGATAGCCTCCGGACTCATTACAGTTGAATTGTAGAATTTCAAGGAAAAAGCCAGGTATAAGCCGGTTGGGTTCTAGGGACTCAAGAGATGGCGGAGGAAGTGAGGAGGCGTCGGAGTTCACGATAAACTGGTGACTTAAATCTCCGGGGGTAGCGGTTCGTATTCACGAAGTCTCAAATGGGGATCGAATGCGGTAAGTGGGATATGGAGTCATATGTGAACCATTAGATCATTCTGCCTATCCGTCCGAGGGTTCATTTGAAGCGGCTATCTCACAATGCTTCCCTTACGATGATATCCTCATTGCGATTCTAAAAGAGTGAAAAACATGATCAACGACCTACAGAGGGGGCTTGGTTTATTAGACAGCCTGAATAGTCCGTGGTCTGAGTCCAGAGCTTCGTGTCACCTTACATCCCCGGGGAGTTATATTTTTCGTCTAACTACCGAGGTAGAATATGACCAAGGCTCCATTTTGTATTAAGAATAATTACGCATGAACTTTGTAAACCTTATTTATATTAGACTGAAAAAGGTTTTACCACGAACAACTTTTTAATGGCAGCCGCGGAATCCGGATGTCTTTATCCAGAATAAATGCTATATTTCGCCTTGCTAAATTTATTCGTCACTGTGATAGGACAACATACGCAAGATCTTCGTCTTTTTGAAAGTAGCAAAAGTTTGGCAATCGTAAGATAAAGTACAGGTCCAAAGAGAAGAGTCTCATAATTGCAGATGAGTACTGGAATAAAATAGTGCCAGCCTATGATGATGCTATCACGTTGATTGGTAGTGGAACATTCGTGATCTTAGTGATCGATACTTGCGAAAATGAACACACTGTCGGTAAACAACGCCATCAGAAAAGTGGTAATTCATTTTGCTTATGCTATATCCTTAGAACAAAACATTTGCGTGGTTATATTTTACACTGATACGATATGATTTGACTCAATAATTAATCTAACTCCCGGGTTCACAAATTATTCGGTTTTGGCCCAGTACTCACTTCAACTAGCCCGTTATGTTTAGGCCGCTTTTTCAAGTTGGCTCCCTTCTCCAAATGATAAAGAAGTCGAATACAGAATCGCCTGCCACTACCCTGCGAGTTTGTCGGTTGATCCTGAAGATCAAGAAAGTGGTAACGACTCAGAAGCATGTGCTCTGACTGGATTGTTGTAAAGTTTTACCGATCGAATACGGTCATCCACGAAGACATTCTATTACCAGTGATGGTTTCATTATGAGAAATAAAACTCGTAACATTGGTATACTCGAAAGAAACACCAACAGCCATCGATGTAGGTGGGGATCAAACCTACGCGCGCCATGTTCTAACAACAAACTAATTGTGGTACTTATTTGCGACCTCACGGCTGATCTGTTGGAGTGGTTTTGTGTGGGTGGCGTGGATATCTTTTATACGTGGGATTATAAGCCTGCCGAGGTTTATGACTGCTGACATTTGCCTCAACTTAACGTATGTAGAATTTATTGGTAGGGCAAGAAGCTCCTATGATAAAATTAACGGAAAATCTGCGTATACTGGTCATCGTTTGTCAAAGTTTGTCTAGTCATAATAATTAATTACTTTTAATTGTTTTGGAGTCAGTTTGGTTGGGGTCGAAAAGCACTGAAGTGTTTTGTAGCCAACTTCATGCCTAATGGTCGTTAGATTCAAACAACACCCTGATCGACCCCTGGCAGCGACAATAACTGACCAGAGCTCATTCAGTCACCATTTTTGTGCACTGCAAACTAGATATCACTCTTTTAACTGCGAAAAAGTAAAATGTTTTGTGTCGAAGAAACAATTGCTTCTCGTGGGGGTCTTGGAATGATGATGAGGATGCTCGATGCAATATGGTTCCTTCAGATGTCTTCAAAGCCGATGATGTTTACCATAAGTGTCACAAAGTGAAGGAAACTTTATCTAGCACTAGTGGAATGAATGGATATTTCACGGGTATTTTACGGGTCTACAGTATTTTCGTCCAAGCATCGAACTGCACAGTTTTCGATTGGGTCAAAAGTTGAAAATCATCTATTTTTGGACGATTTCCTCCAAAGTTCAGTTTTTCGGAAAGCAAAATGAGCCAGGCACAGTACAGGCTTTCAGAATTTCTTTTCAATAGGTTATAAGTAAAATTAAATTGGATGTTTGATTTCTGGAACTACGTGTCTGCTTGGATGATGCTGTAGACGCTCACTAGATTCTATCCAAAAATGGCTACCCATACTGGTTTATCAAAGACAATCTGAAACCAAAAGCGGAACCACAAAGAACAGCAAAGTTTTAAAGAAAACCTTATTCCCAAAACTTCCATACAAAAGAGATGCTGCTGAAAGATGGTGAAGTATTTTGTCTGCCACATGCAGAGCCACTTTCAAAACTATCAGGCTGATGAACCCATCCTCAATATCGAATATCATAAAATACGAGACCAAGGATAAAATAATCTTTGATAACTGCTCATCACTTGAATTGCACTTGTGGTGCCATTTATGTTGGCCCAAATACCAGACATCTATCTAAGCGCATTTCAGAGCACTAACCACTTTGGATTCAATACGGAGCACACGAAATCTTTTTTAAGTTCTATCGTTACCTATCTGTTAGACTCAGGTACCACTATTTATCTGGAAAAGTCATTCGGCATCCGGTGCAGGGCTCCACCTAGTGAGTCGAAGGCAGTCAGACACGGGACTTTAGTGTGATACCATTCGGGCCTCTAAATATGACACATAATTCCATCGTCTCCCTACCTAACTACCCAACTGACAGAAACACTGACCACGCTCGTTCTTTCATTCTCCTTACTGCGTTCGTATTGTATTGGCTAGAAAATGAAATCAGCGAAATAAAGTTCCGATGTACCTAGTTTTATGATGCTAAACAAGGGCTTATTCTGTTTTGCCCTAAAGTGCTTGCATACAGAAATCGTCCAAAAAATACGACAATGTCTGCAACTAGTGCGAATTGCATAAATGCACTAAGGCGTCACTTTCAGGCGCCATTTCAGTTTGTTGTTCCACATACTTCTCCATCTTTCTACTGAGGTAACAAGACATCATTACTCGCCTAGATTTAGACGAATTCGTTTGTGATTAGATTCAACTGGTACTTGTCATCGGCCAGAGTGGTATTATAAGCTTCATCTGAATGCTGCCCTAGCTTGAGTCGTCCGGCCTTATGGCAAATGCGCTGTCGTAAAGCATCGAAGTGTTCGGGGCGAACGTCCACTCTTAAAGTGGATACTTACTTTTTAATACTCTAGTTGTGAGAGAATGGGCTGGCACGGGGCCAACAGATGACTTGGTTCATTTAGCAGACCGTTCGATGGTTTGGCGAACAGCCAACATATTTTCGTTTGTCCTGAATCGAAGACAAGATTGAAGCGGACGAGGCGTATGGAAGACCCAATCAAATGCCAACAGTAGTTTAAACCGAATAAACCAATTGGGTTTGTTCCCTTACTAACCACTCAGAAGAGCTGGCTGATAATAACCGATGAACCAATAGATGTGCAGGCCAAGATTTGGTTGTGACCACGATTCATCGTATTTAAACTGCCGTTTTTGTTCTAATAAATGGAGGTAGTTTGAAGGCAGAAGTACTAGAGCTACCGGGATAAAACAAAACCCCAGCTTCTCCTACTCAGCCATCGTTTCGTTCTAAGTAAAACCGCGTGCTTCTTTCAGTTGTGTACGATTCTTGATTGACGGAGGGATCGAATTTATTCATGTACTTGTTGTGCTTTAAACTCACAATGCAACAGTGCGAGGTCCATTCAGATAGCCTTAGACCATTTACAGTTTTCTAAGACTCATTGTCCTTGAAGTTGGAAGGTCATTCTCTGTTTTGAAAGCTTCACTTCATTTCTACTCTCCGTCTGCTATTATGTGCAAAGTGTTCACTCTCTCAATTGACTTTTTCGATCAAACAAGGTTGTCCATCCAAAACTGCTTTCAGCTGGAATTCCCTGATTCCGCTCACTTCGTCTTTTCAAGGGGGTCAGACTAATTCAAAAAGTCGAAGGTCCTTCGGTGACCATGCGTGGGTTCGAATTCCGCCGGGGTCAAGGACTTTTCACATTTGAATCACCTCTAAACACTGTCAAAAAGACAAGTCTAAAAATGAAAAATGTTTTAAGAATTAAAATTGTTGTAATCCTTCCGCAGAACAGTCTGTGGTGGGTTTATATACCCAAGATTGTCCTTAAACAAGGTCCATTCCCCAAGACAGTTTATAGACCAAAATTTTTTTCAGGGGTTTTATAAAGTGCAGGCAAATTTTATAAAAGTGGGTCAGAGTGCCATTCCCTCCATGCTGTCTATTGAACAATGCCATTTAATGCTGATATCAGTATTTTATGTTCAATACTCTATACTTTCTTTTTGTATTTCATATTCATAGCTACTACGCTTACCCAACTGAGGCTGCAAAAATTAATTTTATATCCTACCGCACAAAAAGCATCTACGAGGCAGCGTGATAACTACTTTCTTCAATGAAAACAAGGTTGGTGTAGCTCACATTTATCATCGTACAATGAAAAGCAATAAAAGATCATTGACAATCAAATATGTGTCAGTTCTTTCCATCTTGGAATACCGGAGGCACAAGTGAACAGTACCGAAAATTATTTGGGGAAGTTATCTCCTAAAGGTTTGAGTCACTAGCGGGTAACACGCAGGCCAACGACCTACCGATAGACAGAAAATCTAATGGGAATAATCAAATTGTTTTGTCTCTATCAACAGTGTTATCCATTTGCGCAGATTTCTGCGTAACTAACGCATTGTTCTTCAAACCGTAAGTTGTAAATGGAAAATGTCACTGTATTCAAATGCAGTGCAGCGAATTTACAAAGGTGAAAGTCAAGACCAGTAGTAATTTAGGCAAGTAAACAGTATGGTCCATTTATGAAATATCCGTGACCCCTGCTCTATGATCTCGTAGCTTAGCTGGTAGAGTGTACGTGCGGGTCTCATTCGTGTATTCGTGGCTGGCTACTGTTAGTTACCCAGAGGACCAGTAAAGACTATGATCTTCATAATTCGTTCGGTCATGGATGTCATATCTAATGGAAAATATGACTTTACTCAAATAGTACAGAGGGTCAAAAAGAACTTGTTGCTTAGGAAACAAGTGGGTGGAATATGAGTGATATCGTTTGACCAGGAATGCTTCAGAACGGATTTCAGTCTCCTTTCGAGTTACAACTTTGTACTGTGGTTCATATTGTCATATCAGCACTCAAATCATGATTAAAAATTGAGGGCAAAATCGAAGCGCCTGTCACATTTGATTTGATGGGACCCATCCGTCAATCCAACCGCGCCATCAGGCATTTCTGTTGATCTCCTACAGACCAGCTGCAAAGGTTAACACCATAGCACGCATAAACCGGTGAACTTTCGTACGATAGACATCTCAGTAGGGTGAGGAGGGGAACAAATATATTACGGGTAACCTAAGTGCCTCGGATACGTGGACAGATTTTTATTAAGTAGCTGGATGTTCTCTATGATCAGAGAATTTGGGCCACAAATAATCCCGAAAAACGTATTAGATCAAGTATTCTTTCAAAGAGCGAAATGGTGACATGCTAAATGAAAATGAGTAGCCCAGCTTGAGAAAGATTGGGGTTATACAATGACAATTCTCAGGTAAACTTTAAATCAATTTGGTGGAAATGCACACTTGGGAATTTATGCCATGCCACAACAAATACGGGTAATCATGCCTGCAATAAGGCAAATTCTTTTCGATAACTTACGTGACTCATTGTGAACATGCAAACCGTGTTTGGTTATTACTGGTTTCGCGGATGATCCTGTCGATATATTCAAAACAAAAAAAAAACGATTCACACCAGTGGATGAGAAATATCGTAAATGTGTCACCAGTTTGTGAATTGAATCATCTCACACCAGTAGGCACAAATAAATCTTTTTTCTAAATTAACTCATCGTCGTGTGACTTGCACGCATGTGTGTGTGCTCGTGTGTTTGTTTGTTTGTTTGTTTGTTTGTTTGTTTGTGTGTGTGTGTGTGTGTGTGTGTGTGTGTGTGTGTGTGTGTGTGTGTGAGTGGGTTGATCTGCTGAGCTTGTGTAGGCTTTGATCGTGCCTCTCCTCCTCATTTAGTCAACGCTCTTCACGTCAACGTGGTACATCTGAAATTCCGAGAAGAGTTCAGTCTCCTCCATGCAGACTCTTTGTGTGCGTTTTCCGCACACGTGGGCAGTAGTTTCCTTCTTGTGGGTGTAATCAGGTGCAGAGTACATCGGTGTGAATTGTTGACATTAATCGTTAGAGATGCCTATGGACACGATTCTGAGAGAGAAATTAGTGCTTTTGAGTGGGTGCGCACCAAATACTTAGCAAATATGGATAACTGTGCCAAGTAAACGCTCTCCCGACGGAGGGAGATAGCTCGATACTCATTCTGCGCATTAAAGCCAACGCGTTTGTTAGAATTTTCAATCGTTTTCCTCATGTAACATGTGAATACTGATGGAAAACAGAGTGAAATGATATTTGCATTGAGAAAAAATAGCTTTCATTGAGAAAGGGTTCAGTGTCTTATAGGACTAAACAAATTTCTTCTTACCAGAATGAGCTTAGACTGATTTGAACTTCAAGATGACAATTATGTACCTTATTTCGTGGTGAATGATCAAGGTCAAATTAAGGACACAAGTTTAGGAAAACTGTTGTCGTCGAAGATTTATGGTCATGTCGTTCCAACTTATATATGACGTAATAACCCAGGAATCAGAAAAATGGTTAATGGTATATGTAATCTTTGTGCGTGTGTGCATATGTGATGTGAAGTGTAGTGTAGCCAGTTAAGATTCCGTCCCACTGCGAAATGTGACTGATCAGTAATGATCTGGGGGGAGGGTTATTCGATTCTCACTGGGATGCCGGATTCGTGTATGCGTGTGTGCTTGTGTGCCTGGGAGACCGTTCAGGATGGAAGGTGGACACCATGCTCTGATCGTTTCCGTGCGCACAGTTCCGGTGTTAATTACCTTATTCCGATGGCTTGGGTAATAGCGAAATTGTGTACTGGGAGCTATTTCGAACGATTTTGGAGCATCTGGTAGGTAATCATAATTGATTATATGAATCCGTCGACAGACAGCATTAACTAAATAGCCAAGAAACGTGCTAGAATTCCGTCCCGGTCGACCCTGACCTAACCAACGTAAGTGCTGCTCCTTCGTGAGAAGAGACAGTTGCCGCACCGTGTATCACAAATGCATCTGAATGGGTTGACAACCATCAAGGCTTACAGCATCGTCTAGTTTTCCTTGTCCCACATTGTTATCAAAGGTGAATTTTCAGATGAACAAGTAAACCACATGACATTGCAGTTGGTTTTCACAGCTCCATTTAAGCGAATTAGGAAGGTTTCTTACCCCTGAAAGGAAGGCTGATGAATAAGATCTTCTCACTTGTGATTATCGATGGTTTCCAGGTTCTATTCCACTATGCACCTTTAGATCAATTTGTCGGGACATCCTTTACTGCCAGAAATGTTAGTAATAAAAATGAATTCATCATGAAGTATTTCCTGTGAATCGATTTTCCTTGATCTCGATAAAAAAGCTCTAAATGCATTCTCTCTTTAGCCTAATCGGTACCAAACAATGGAGGTTTGTGTAGTATCTAACCGTGCAACTGAGTGATGTTCTGCAAGAAGACTCGATGCGATAACCGGTCATCGTTGAGCGCGGTGAGTTTCTTGCTGTCTGTCAGGTTTGGTAGTGGACAGCCCCGCAGTGTTTCGGTTTACACCCAACCCACTGAGACCCAGTAGGGCCTTAGCGATGACGTTGTCTGTTATTTTTGACAATATAGCAAGTCTCTGTGGCTAGAGCATATCGCTTATCCATTCTAGTCATGCTCCGTAGCGATATAAAATACATAATGAATCCCGTCAGCTGGATTCAAGAATTCGCACTGTTCAACCAGGTGATACTGCTGTGGGTCCTACTTTTAACAGAATGATGTATTCTCAATCCACCAGGACTGGTGCTACTCAGCGACTGATGTGTATTCCTCCAGTTGACCCGCTGTTTATGATGCTGTCAACGATTTGTTTGGACACTTACTCTATGGTTTGAATACTGATGACTAGTATTTTTGTACAGTATGATAGAGCCCCGCGTTCGTCTGTCCGTACGGGTAGCGTATAAGCCCCAATCAATTCAGCATGCTTTTATGCTGAAAGTTAGCAGCCAGTTAGTGTCTCGTTGATCAAGTTGAGCAACTGCGTTAGTCTGAAAAGTACCACGGGACATTGAGAAAAAAATATGACAAATGATTTCGCGAAATGCAACTATAACACAGTATTATCACTATTTACGTAAGGCTACTGAGCAGGTCAGATCACAATTCCTAAAGTGCGATAGGGCAAAGATGTGTGGACAGAAATGGTCTGCAACGAATGTTAGACTGACGAGTTCATAATCAGTGTACACACACCCGAATCAGAAAACCCCAGCGAATAACGCGTAAACCTCCGGACTATTCATTGTGAGTAAACCAGTTAGCTTTCTTTGGTGAGCTGAGTGTTAACACTTTATGATAAATCATGTGACCAACAAAGCGTTTCACTGCCTAAGTGTGCTGCAGCTTCTTGTGTTAGAAAGTGAAATGTATATTTACCAGGTTCAAATATCATCCAAGTGCCGGACGGACGGCCATTCTACGACATTCATTTGAATTACTTCTGATGCTTTCAAGTTTAAAAGTGGGTTTTTGCCTGGAAGCACATACTCTGCTTTGGGGGAGAGGACATCGGTTGAGAATGCATACAACCAGTCCAGTACTACTAACATTTGCCTGCTTTGACACGTTGAGGTCAGCGAATCAGAGCTGTCCTTCAACAGGATAGTGAATGCGACTGGAAATCATGTCGTCGAAACAAGCACAACGATTCCGTATGTTAAAGTTGAAGTATGATGGTTTCGGATCATGGAATGAGGTTTTTTACAGATTAACCTCAAGCCTTCAAATCAGAGCAACAAATTGGTTGTTTTTCTTCGTATGAGTATTCACAGGGGCTAGTTACCATCAATATGCTGGAAGATTGTCGACGAGAGTCGCGGATTCTTGAACCAAGATCAACACAGGACATTTGTGGGTCACTATGGAGCTGGCACGTTAAAAACGATGCGTTGGTAAGGCCTCAAACCATTTAATTGAGACAGAATAAAGGGCAGAGCTAATGAACACAGTTGACTGTATGGCTTAGATTAGCTAACAAGTAGATAGTTTTACGAATGTTTAATTGTGACTACACACTCCCTGTTAGTGGTGCAGTGAGCATCTCGAAATTTAAGGTCATCTCGTAGTAAGATACAGTGTTTATACAAAGTTGAATATGAAAAAAAGAGACAATAATTCAAGGTTGTGTCTTTTGTCATGCTAATCTGGGATGGGTTTGGAAGCAAGCTGAGTGCATCCGTGTAGCTCTCTAGGGCAGCTGTTCTTCGAGTACCCAGTCTGCAAAGAAACACCACAACAGATTGACCCACGGGCCTAAGTTCTCTCTATTTCCCTCACTCATATATATATATATATATATATATATATATATATATATATATAGTAATGTGCAAGGATCAGCTTACTTTCACGTGGGTTACTTGTGTCCGATCTGCAAAGCACAAGGGAAGGAAAGCTGCATGATCCCAAGGCTCAGTAAGTGCATCAGCAGGATCTTACAGTTACGTTAATCGAACATCAATATGGCTGCCATCAACCTACCCAAAACAACATTATATATATATATATATATATATATATATATATATATATATATATATATATATATATATATATATATATATATATATATATATATATATATATATATATATATATATATAAAGAAGGCTCCCACGGTTTACAACTTCTTTTTTAATGAATGTAAATGAGCAGTGTGGAGAACACAACTAGGGAGCACTTATACCATCCTCAAACAAATCTTGGAGTGAATCTCGACGGTTACAGGGCAAACTGGAAGCAAACAGATTGCTTGAATAAATACAATATTAGAGGCATAATTTGTTCGGAGCCAATGGAAGATCCTCGATTACCGTTGGGAATTTATTTTTTACACAGTTTACTCTGATACGTGGTCTTGAATGCGTGACTTTTCTTTCGATTGTGCTTTTCAAGAAACATGTTATGCACTTTCCTTTTTCCGTTCACCATTCGTGCTTTGCCGTGGTGCATCACTTGTATATTGGTCGTACCGAGCTATATCAGTTCCACAGTCTAGTCAAGAACAGTATTCTAATTTTTCCAAATGACTTTAGGGATTTCATCGGCGTACGGTTTTGAGGCCAAACAGAAAGCATGTTTTTGAGTAGGCTGTGAACTACTCATCTTCTATTCGGTTTGTTGAATAGAAGCCAAATTGGAAACCTAGTTTGTGATTAGCATTGTACTATCCATCAGTTAAAATTCCAATTAGAAGTTCAGTTGGGGATAACCGGGAAAGAGTTAAGACTAAAGTGTTCGTAATTAGTTACTGTGAAACTTCAAGGTCAGGACTGGTTGAGAAAAACTCTTGGAAATATGGTTGAGTCGTTGACCAACACTTGCGATTGATTTCAAGTGAAGTCAGCCAGATACTTTACGCTTCCGAGAGGTGAATTTCCAGCTGTATAACACTTTGATGAGCAATGATGGTCAGGAATTAATGAACAACCCATGAAGCCAGAAAAGTTATCATTATTTACATCTCGGTCCGTATTAGAAACAATGGAGCTGTGTTGAAGCGGATGTTCGGTATAAACCTCTCTGTGCGGTATCATTTGTGTCAGGGCTTCAAGACACTTGCAGGCATCTGCTCCAAGTGACTCTTTCATGGTCAAGCATATTATCTACCCAATTTGCGTTCAACAACGAGCGATGGACGGATCTGGCGACCACATTCAGTTGCTTAGTGAACCATGATCCTCGGCTGGGTTTTACTTGTACCACGTCTGAAGATGAGCGTGTATAACAATGAGAATAAAATAGAACCATGACCACGGTTGAAAGCAGTAACTGAATTTTGATTCCTTCCAAAAAGAGAACTAGGTAGAATGACAGTTACGTAGGTTATCAAAATGACCTGGTTTCCCAAATTATTCTATCTTCAGTGTACAAGATTCCTCCCGGGCAAAATTTTCTGTATTACCTGGTAAAATTGTGATAACATCTTCTCTGCTCAGCAGGATTACATTCCCAATCTCACTCATATCGTGGTCGTTAGCAAGCTGTTCTAAACATTGAGGCAAGAAAAGGTCCAGTGGTTTCATTGCTGTGAAAACTTATAACAGAGCGATCAATTTAGCCTTGACAGCAAGTTTTACTGCCTCATGCGAGACATAAGCTGGTGCGTTATCCTACAATAGAACAGTATTTATAGAGCTTTTGTTCTGAAACACAGGAGGCCTCTATTTCTTGAATCCTTTGAATAATAAATTGTTCAAGGTATCTTGGTATTCATTTCTTGTCTCCCGTATCAATTGGTGTGATAAGCTTCTCACCTCGAATGCCACCGAAAAGGAGTTTATTCAAAATCGATTCCTACGACAGGCACTTTCTTGAGCCCATTTGGTCTCATCGCGAAGCATGCTGAGTAAACGGAAGACCAAAATGATTCACCATGTGAATTGAATATTTGCAGTTGCAACATGTAATCATCTTTGTCATTCGTATATCACGGATTGTGGATCAACCGAATCCTGAGGCAACTAGGTTTTCATCATCGTTAATTGTAATGGAGTACACTAATTTATCCTCAAATCTCACTGAATACGTAGGCATTGCTCTGTGGATGTTGTTTTTCATCCAAGTGCAGCTGACATCACTATCCGAGTCTGAACTGTGCCTCTTTTGCAAACCACATCCTGTTGTGACACCAGATTTGCATAAATAATGAGAAAAAACTTTTCTTTTACAGGAAGATTAGGAAACATGTTTATAACTGTTAAAAGTGCTCGATGGGATAGCATAACGTCTTCCCTTCCTTTTTTATTAAAGCAGTGAAATTTTCCATTTTTCAGTAATGGACTAAGGAAGCAACGGAGTCGAGAGTGGATCTTTCGGGTTCGCAGACAAAATGACATCTGTCCGGAGGCACATTCAAGTGGTTTTTAAAATGGCCAAGTATAGCCTTCTAGGCAGTTTTTGGTGCCACCAATGCAAGAGCTATCGGACGAAAACGATTTTCCGTTCTATTTGTGTTGGTGCCCTAGGGAATGGTGGCTGATCACCAAAAGTCGAGGACTGAACAAGCTAATCCGGGCTAATCTAAATTGCTGGGAAACCCACGCCTAGAAACTGAAAAAGAGAGGTCATACTGGCCAGCAGAAGACTAAACAAGGTCCATAATAAAAGTCTATTGATTGGTTGAAATATGGTTGACTAATAACGAGACCTTTTATTACTTATATTTCTATAAATATCTCTTCCTATTCTTCCAACTAGTTCAACACCAGCTGGGAGGAACCTCATCGCTCAGTATTCTTAGAAACTTCAAATCGAAATAACGCATCCGTTTCACGAGCCCCGTGGACACAAGTGAGCGTTCGAATACGGAGGCGTCAATATGTAATACCTAACCCTCGATCGGTTTTCCTTGGTAACTTTAAAAAATCTAGAATTCAAACCATCTGTCGGAGGTATGCTGTTGTGTTCGATTTGACCAGTCACGTGCTCATAAATGCACGCTCAGTCTTCGTGTTAAGCGTGTTCCAGCTTGAGCCGTGTTGTCTAGTCGATCTACCTACGTACTGAATAATCACGCTTGGCCTGAGGCGAATGTATGCTTGCGCATACGTGTAATTCCGATCACTCACTTGCTTACACTACTGGCTTGCTTGCTTTTTGTCACATGATTACAAATAGATAGATTATGAAAGTTACTTCTTCTTTCGAACAGAACAGATGTGATAATTACAATAGTATCAACTTTCAAATGTAGAACAATTCATCTTTGATGCGAGAATGACTTTACGTAATCTTTACACAATTCCGATTAATTTAAAATACCAAAATGGAGCATAAAAGTGGAGATTGTTTGATTTTAGAATTTACTTAATAACGTATGAATTGTTCAAAGGAAATGACTTGTTTGGAAGAATCTTTCAAGTTATTTACACAAGAAAATAGATTTCTTCCACATAGTTAGCGATTCACTCAACCAAATACTAAATCGATCGACCAATCAACAACTCAGATATTACGCAGTCGCCTACGACTTGCACGTTAACCAAGATTATCGATTCACCTGAGTGTGACTTTTCAAAGAAAACTTGATTGGTGATGATTATCGAAGATCATTACGCTAAAGTTTGGCTGTAGATCACACCACGCTCAAACAACGAGAGAAAACACATAGGTGATTCTGCGAGTAAGTATTTGTTTCTTTGAACAGGGTGATAAAATTAACCGGTGTGTTTATTATCTTTTGCTGCCATAAATCAGACTATACTTATTGATTCAGTACTGAAACAAATAGTGTTTGGTTGGTACCTTGTACGTAGTACCGTTACCTAATTTTACTGCTTATCTTATCGTTTTGTTTCATAACTTTTGCCATATATTTTAGTAGTCAGTTGCCCTTGTTTAAGGATCATGACAATTAGTCTGCAACAACTTAGTAAAAGCTGGGTTATGAGATCGTATCTCGCCCATTTCGTTCATTCCGAACTGAGTGGTTTGCAGTATTCATGGAAAAATCTCGATAAAGTCCAATTTACATGTGATTGGCTACTACCATCTAAGGGCTGAGAGGTGCAGATCTAACAACCGCCTATCGCACTCCTAATAGACAACAGTCAGTTGTCTCCTTGAGTTATTCTCTACTGTTGATCTCTTTTTCTCGTTTCCGGTTATCCATGATGATGCAGTGGGTACTTGAAGTCATGAAACATGACTCTTCCAGTACGTGCCTGTGTAAGTATGGTGGAGGTAAAGTCACACACTCTTAATCACATTATTCTAACTCACCTCAGCAACTTTATTTACCATATTATTCAGCTCTTTGCCTCGTTATCACTGTTCATTCGTCGAAGTTGTCTGTAGTTCTCCGATTCAAAGTCCGTGGTCATCGTGGCCGGTTCTTCCTGGGGTTACAAGGAAACTTCTTTTTGATGGGATGCGCCTCTACCACTGTTGCCGTTATTCCCGAACATGTTATAGAAATAGCTTAACGTGCACTTGGCAAATAACAGCTTACCAAACGTGTAAAACAGATAGAACTCCTTCTGGAAAGCATACGAAACAAGACTCTTGGAAATTAGACCCGACCTTGTACTGCCATCAAGTTCACATTGGGACACGAACCAGGGTGCTCGTTTCTGAGTTACACACACACACACACGTTACCGTTTGGATATACAGACCGTTTGCCCCTGGGGTGCTTCGTGTCAAAACTGGCCACGCATTGGGATTGAGGTATTCAGCTGGAGCAGACAGTACATGCTGGTTGATTTACAGTGTTCCGTAACTCCAGGGACACGCCGATAGTTTCGATGTTTTTATTCCAGTTAGTAATAACGACCACAGCTGTGAGTTTGAGTTTTTGCTGTCAGCCGAAAAAGCCGTCAGATTATATTTTTGAACCGAAGATGTGCAACCTCGGTATTTACGAATAATGAATTCATAAGTGCACATGTTATCCGAAAGAGATCAGACAAAGCTGCTGACGCGTCCCAACAGCCCCGTTAGGAGTATTTCTACTAATATGTACTCTCTTATTGTGTGGACGAGTCAGGTTGATAGACAGTTTTAGTCATTAGACTGTTGTTATTACAGTCACATTGATGAACGTAAAACTTGCTATCGTGTACTTAGCTGTTGCCGTGGCCTGGTGTGCCACTGAGCTGACTGTGGTTTTCACGGGGAGTACAAGCACGTCGTGGGGTGATGATGGCCAGATAGCGGTTAACTGGTCCTTTTCAGGACCTAAACGACATGAATAGTTGTCTAAAGTCTTTTCCAAACAGCTGATGATTTTAACTGATTAAAAAATACAGTGAAATGATTTACTCCCGGTTTTCCTGTTACACTTACCAGTCATTTCCCTGGTACGAAGCGAGTTTGCACCATGCTGTTTTTCAAAGCATTTAAATTTTCCTTCGGTTATGAAAATCAGAAAACTAAAAAAGATGTGCTGTAATATGCAAATTTTAGATAGTAAATAAAGTTGTCGGAAGGGTAATCAGGTAAAGTTTTGTCCCCTCGGGCGACCTTTTCCAAGGCGGGTTTATAGTCGAATACGCAAGTTTAGCCAGTAGACAGATCACCGAAGTTCACTGATCATACACTACATTTGTTTTGTTTTTCTGACCGTATATAGGTACGCGTTGACTTGGTCGAACCATGCCAATTCTGTAGACAGTTGGAAACGTTATTAACGAACTGTCCAATGTCATCAGAGCATGTATTGTATTGCCTTGAAGACTTGCGCTAGTTAACAAGTTCATATTTCAGCTAATTGGAGGGAAAATGATCATGGACACTTTGAAATAAGCATAACAGTAAATACTGTAGAAATAGAACTGGTTCAGCCTCCGATGTTTGCGCGAAGTTTTTCTGTGACTTTCATCTTGTCAACCAGAACACTTGCTGAGCCAAGCACTACAGATCTGTGACGGACATGTATACCGGAAGGGATAAACCTAAATTCGGAACTTGTGAAGGGCTGCAAACAGTATGCAGGAAAGTCATGGTACAGGGGATGGGTGGCGTCCGTAGGAATCTTCTTGACGAATTTTCAGTGGTTATAAGGTCCAAATCAGAGAGCCCGTGGAAATCAAAGAAACACAACTGATAATGGCCCGGCTACGGTGTACTTATAAAATCCTTCCTAAGTAGACCAGGAGGAATTATGGGAGAGCAGTAGAGTAAGATTGGGAGAATACCTTGGTGGACAAAAGAAACACTGATAGTTTATGTGGCATCAAACTACCTCGGCCTACGAATTTGAAAAGACAGTCTACGTAGTTTTTTAACACCATCAAGAATATAAGGAGACCACTGGTAACTGGTGCTGATTGCAACTCGTAAGTATTTGGCCGAGTCATTTGTGGAAACGGGGATGCTGTTCATGACGGATTGCTCATGGCTGCTAGAGAAACTAGAAGGGGAGAAGTACAATCAGAATGGGACGGAAAACTCTGAATATTGTATAAGTTGTTAGAAAAGAGTTAAAGTCATGTTGGTTGGAGATAGATTAACATGAAATGATGTCATCGGTGTATCTAAAAAGTTGTGCAGGTGGTGTAGTGGTCAAGTTGCTGCTATATATGGTTGAGAGAAATGACTCGATAAAATTGCACCAACTTCATTACTTTGAGTTCTGTTGGTAAAATCGTCCTTCAATCACGAGAGTAAAGAAGTGGGACAGACAAATGACTCTAGTTTTTTAAAGAAGTAGAGAACGGGGAGTGAAATCAAATGCAGAGAAATAGTCAGGGAAAGTGAAACAAACCGATTTCACGGAACTGTTCAGGCTCTCTGAAATGAAATGGCACACTGGAGCAACTGCTTCCAAAGTGCAGTTATTGGGTTTGTACGAAAAGTGATACGGGTCATTTGGAACAACAAAGTGGAACAAAATTAGTTAAGGATAGCACGCTCCGTCAACTTGAGCGCTGGATAAGTTGATGGCGATGGGGCTAAAACGTTTTGACAAAATTTCGGAAGTAGATTGTTTGGGAACGGGCACAATTCTCACGGGTTTCCAGGAGGCAGGAATAGCACCAGCTTCAACACATTTGTTGATGATGGAAGTCTTAAATCCGGATAGCTGACTTGTTTCAAATTTGAGACCAGTGGAGCATAAACCGTCAGGATCCACAGAAAAAGCTGATTTCGAAGTTTGAAGAGATAAAGACTTCTTCTGAAGGAATTGGATGGATACCTGAGGGAAAAGAAGAAAAATAGTATGGTGGTGTGTCTATTTCGTAGTTTTTTTTTATCGGGATCGTTGTTCACATAGAAGCCGGCTTCGGTGTCAGAGAAGTTTGCTATTGGTGTCGCAAAAGAACTGGTGGGCAAATGTCGTACTCAGCCGTCGTAACTTTTTTGCGATATATGTGGTGATGAGCAGAAATATTAAAATATGTCAGGCGAAAGTGATTAACAGCAACAAATGATAGCAACCACTGCTTAGCTCACCGGAAATAACTCTTAACTCATCGGGTTCAGCTGACAGCATTCATAAACACTTGTGGACATTCGTTTTTCATCTCTAACAATCAGGAATCTAAAAAGAACCTCTGGTTATGTGTGAATGTTTGGTATTGAATAATATGATGCCGTCTGAGTTGACTGTAATCGGGGCAAGTTCACTTTTGCTCGGATAAGGTGGGTTTGCAATCGAATACACAGGCTGACTTCGGTGATCCAACTTATTCACGACAAGCTAGCGCTTATCTGTAGGAATACCACCGACAGGACGGTCGGAGTGAGTTGGTATGTTGTGTAATCTCTTCGAAGTCATTATTCGAAAATTCCGATTCTGTTGCTCCACATGTCATGGAGACAATGACGTCAATTTCGGCTGAAGTTAAAAGTTAAAGTTGGAAATCCAGAACTAGCTACTGCTGTTGCTATTAGTAGCCAGCGTGAATATTCAAAACTCCCGACATGTGCCCCAAATTATTAAACGCCGGAAAGGTAACATCGATTGTAAACCACACCGAAGTTTATTGAGTTTTATTGATCACTGATGTGGTTATAAATGAACTTGACTCTTCCTCTCCCCATTATTTCTCATTTGCATTCTCTTTCAGTGTCAGGAATGAAGCAGTTGTAAGTTTATTTCTTAACACCTCGAATTAATGGTATTAATTGTGTAAAGATAACATCTGTACACGCAAAAATACGACAGTCACTGATGTCGTCAAACCTTATTAGAAAACTTCAGAAGAACTTGGAATAAATTTTAATCACGAAAGCTGAAAAATCCCATTACATGTAATTGATTATTCATTTTTAAACGGTCTGAAAATCAGACAGTTAAAGAGAATATCCGGTGTTCAAAGACAGCCGTGCCATAATCAATGAGGTGACTTTTTTGTTATGGTGGGTAGCCCTCTTCAAGGCAACTGTAGAATAGAATATACGGAAAGTCCGATAGAACATACAGATTCGACCTGTGGACAGGTTGCCGATGTCCACCTTAGAAATGCTTCATTGAATTTGATGGCGTAAACATGTGTAGGTGCGCAGTGAACTGCACTCTACATCGACAGCTGTAGATTGATCAATATGACCAGTTCATCCGTAACAGGAGATCTCACGTTCATAGAAATACTCCTAAAAGGGTCATTCGAATACGCCTTCACTTTTGTGCACTCACTTGGGGGTTAACAGCCGCTCTTTTGAAGACATGACTGATAAATACCGATGTACCTGATATTTTCAGCGGAACAGTCTATTTGGTCTCTTTCTGCTCAAATAGAAATAGTCAGGCAACTAACTGTTACCGATACGGAAATATGAGTTTAAAACTCCGGGGATGGTGGCAGAGATATGGGACATGCGGTACAGTTTTACTAACCCAGTCCAATTTTTTGGAGAAACATAAGAAAAAGTGATATGACCAATAATTTGCTCTCGTTCCACGTACACAATCTTCACATTATTGCACTTTTCCTTGGAAGTCCTTGCAGTGCCGCACGGTATGGAGATTGGAATATGTGAATCAATCTGTGGGAAAGAACTCTAATTTTCTCTACGTCACCAGGCCAAAATATGATTCAATTTGATTACAAAAGAGGTAAAGGGTGGTCCGGTGACTTCCATTTCTAATGCTATTCACCTTCAATTCAGTTATGATAACGTGACAGCTCAAATGAACAAACAGTGCTATCGCTGATCCTCAGACTGACAGTATCCAACACGATTTCTATCGTTAAACGATAGTACATTTGTGGCTACTGAGAGTGGTATCAGTAGTATAAACTGGATTTCGATTGTACGTCAGGATTTCAACGGAATTGCGGCAATCCTGAATTTTTTGGACGTACCGCACACCCTGTATACAGTGCGTCTCATATGTGACGCTCACCGCTCACAAGCGGTGAACAAGTCAGGTAAAGTGCATAGGTCTGCGTGTTCCTCTGCGATCGGTATCGGAGTTAAGTCCACCCGTGGCCTGAGGATGTGACGATCTCAAAGACCACGGAACAGAGAGGTGTCGGCTGAAAACCGAGTGACCGATTGAGTGCTTTTGTGTGTATGCGTAAGCGTGCACTAGTCAGGATTAGTGGTGAAATGCAGCTAGGCTGATTACCAATCGCCATGGGGTTGCTGACTGCTGACTATTGAACAGATCCAAAGAAACGGAATCGGTTGAAGAAAAAATGAAGTGACCGAAAACGGCCAGAAGCTAAGGCTTGTCACATAAAGATTTAGAAATCACTCGAGACCATCCTCACTAAAGCATCCGAGCACTGGATAGAATAAGTGGGAAGATTTTTGATTGACAATGAGTTAAAACTTTGATTACTCATCATGATAGCCTTGATAAAATCACCTGAATTTTATTCTACTGATGATTGGGATTACAAAGAATGGACTTTAAGTGGATTCGAATCATAGCAAGTATGAAGTAATTCAGCTCTTCACTCCATTTTCCGAATGACTGTCTGCGGGGGGGGGGCGAGAGGGGGTTGTGAAAAGCGCAGATGCAGCTTGTGTTAATCACAAGGTGTAGCTACAGTTTAGCGAATAGGTACGGAAGAACTAGTTAGTTATTTCAGTTAGGATTGTAATATAGTGGATGATCAAAAGTGATAACAAAGTGAAGACCAATTATCTCAAACGTGATCAATGACCTCCATTCCCAGTCATTTAACTTTTGAAGAAGCTGTGTGTCTGGCTGATCTAGCCATGTCTAGGCAAGAATACTAATCTTTACCGCGTATATATTGAAATGAGTGGATGTGGACAGTAGCGTGTTCGACGGTGTCTTGAATATCGAAGATATTCCATGTATTTTCGTATCCCGTACTGTTACTGATATGACTGAAGTGGGAAAAAACGAAGTGAATTTGTCTTTCAGAAATTTGGATTACCGTGGTTCGCTAGGACTGCTTGCTTTCAACACAAGTTGATTAAAAGTTTTCTCACTTTTGCCAAATAAAGTTGAACTACGGTAGTACTGCAAGGTTTGTCCTGCGGGCGGGAGATACTCCTGGATCACGATATAACTTAAATGAACCTCGGCAAATTGACAAAATGTTTCACTAGAAGATCAGCAAAAATGATGGAGGAACAGTGAGGCCGAATAAAATTTGCCGACTTGTCCAAGATTCTCCAAAGTAACCTGATACGACTTATCATAGCGATGAGAGAAGTGCTCAGTTATGAGGTCACGCGAACTATGTCCAACGTTACGCTGTACGCGCGAAAGACCATGCACATAATAATTTCACTTATTATATGTTTCTGCGGAAGAAACTAAAGTGATTTGCAGTCCTCCCTATTTGACAGCTTGATAAAGCCTTTTGGAATGAAACTGTAGCTGTTATGGGACCAAACACTATGAAAACTTATTCCGTAGTCGGATTGGCGGTCGGTTTTCTAGTTGATAGTATAACTCTTATCATACCTAAGAGCTCAGTCTGTAACACGGAAGGAAAGTAGTAAAAGACGAACCAGAGCACTTGACCATTTAGAGCGTGCCCTTCTTGTACGTGAAGTCAACGAGACTCACTCAACAAGTGACCATAGGCAGTAAGATATGACTACGCATGATAAAAGAGAAGTTCTTTTATTAAAACTACTTACTCATCGCACTGATACAGTTATATGTAGCTCACTCCATGCTTTTTCATAATGGCGGTTGTTTTGATTTCCTAGCGATGGTACTATCGAGCAACAGAAGTGGCACAACCAGTGAACTCTTAGTAGTTTGTTTTCTTCTCGCATGGTGCCTAACTGACCGCGTGTCCCTCACATCATTCCCCTTACTTCGGTATCATTATCTTATCTGGGGACATAAACCAGTAACAATAGTTTGTCTTATATATTCCTCAACATTACGGTGCAAAATGAAACAGAATTGCTTGTTTTTTAAATGGTAAATCGAACGTTATCGTAAGACCAAAGGGAAACACATCACATTTTTCATTCAACAACTGCTACCATACGACGGGTCATTTAACAATTAAGCGTAAATACTAAAGGCATTAGGCATAGTCATTGTTTGCCCAGCTGTGGGTAGTGATGGCTGATTGCTAGTGCGGACCAAAGCTCCTGGCCAGTTAGAGTGTATCGGGCTTCCACAGTTGGCTTCACGACCACGAGTTCTGTCCAATCAGTGATCACACCCAGGAAGATACGACTACGTGACACGAAAAATGACACTTGTATTCGCACAACTTTTCGGTCGAAAGGATACCACTACTGATGGTTTTCTCCCTAATTTTCAGTCATGGTGGTAGTTTTGATAATTGAGTTAGGCTGCTGCTGAGAAGTAGGAATCAATGCAACCCCACAATCAATGAAATGTTATTGTTTTGTTACAACTGAATAAGACCCACTAAATTCCTACAAACTCAGGAAACCAAGGTGAATGTACAGAAATGAACTGCTAATGGGTTGGAGATAAATACTGTGCCAATGAATGAAATACTGGCGGGTGAATACTGCTTAAACTGCGATTTTACTGGAATTTTTCATGCAAGGCCTCCTAAAAGTGACCAACGTGACGAGTTGGCTCACAATGGGCTTTCCAGTTTTGGTTGGGACATCATAAACAGTGTCGCGGGAGTTCGTCGGTGGTTTCGTGCGATCACTCTACGGTAAAATGAGCAATTTCCGAAGCTTGATTAGCAAATCCCGATATCGGTCATCATCTCAAGTGGACAATCCAATGCACTTTTCGCCGGATGTCAAATCTAACTACTGCTATCGTGTCCAGTAGCACATATAGAAATTCTACTCTCCCGCAGAGAATCCACCTCCAATGAACACACTAGCTTTTTGAGTTGTGAAATACTTTTATGCTTGGAAGTAGGCAAATTACCGAAAAATCCACTTGGGATGTGAGCGTCCGCCTGATCGCCCAGGCCGTATATTAGCATACTGACAAAATTCTCGCTGGTGAAAGGTGCGATGAAACCAAGACTATCGACGGATAGATACCAGTCTGTAATCAACTTCTCTGAGGTCTGCAAGGTTATGAAGCCAGTAGTCCAGATTGCTTCCCGACGGTCTTTTGGATGCGGTAACAAGTTATTGATATTATTACCAATTCCTATTGAATGCATCGGACGACTAAAACTTTGGATCTGCAAGGTACGATCCGTACAGTGCATACAAAATTCCGTGAAGGGATGTGAACTCTCAAAGCAAAAGATCCCTGATGGGAAGCACTATGAGTATTACCACTCACACAGCAGATCGGATACTGTACTCTCTAACCGATCAGAGAACACGAACGGCCTCCGGTGTCCCAATAGACTCCTCATCTTGGTGTCCTGGAAAGTGATTTGGGTTTCCCTACAATGTCAGCCGATTAACAGATTTCAGCGAGACTTTAAGGGAACGCGTGAAACTTATCATCAGGAAAAGTCACTAAACTTTAACAAATTGCTATGAAAGTCAAGTTGATTGATTTTTACTAAAGGTCGGTCTCCCATTGGAATCCCTTGGCGTTCTAGTGCTAATAAATAGATAACATAAATTAAGCTATACGTTACACTATACGCGCAAATATTCGTGCGCAATAATTAAAATTGGTTTGTATTTCACCGGAAAGAACAATAGTACATCATTATCTATTACTGAAGTCTAAAGGTGATGGACATAGATCTCATAGATCAGCCTAGAGCCTGTTAAATCTACATGGACCGAAATTTTGCTATTTTGAGTCAATCAAAATCTGTCTTCAACCGGATGAGAATTACGATTGGAACCAGTATGTTGTATATATATATATATATATATATATATATATATATATATATATATATATATATGCAACCAGTTGGTAATATCTTTGTACGTGTTTCTATCGAAATTAATGTGCAGAGAGAGGGGTAAAATGGAGCACAAAAGGGTTAAAGTGACTTCGGAGAATCTGGCTTTTTGTCAAATCCAATTCTGAAAGACGGGCATGAACGAAGGATCTCATTAGTGTGATGATAATAGCAAAACTGCGCGTAAAATGCGACTTCCGGACGGCGGAGTCCACCACTACAATGAGTCAGTTTTAAAGGGTAGTCTATTTGATTGAGTAAATGAACAAACACGATGGGGAGAAGAAAAAACCTGGCTGAATACATTCTATATTTTTTAGATTATACTTTCGGGTTCAAGGTTTTGTTACATCAATTCGCTTACTGTACCAGTGGCCTGTTTTCACACTGGTCTTCGAGGAGAACGTGTATATATTGCAATCTGTGTTCTATTTTTGTTCAACTGTTAATTAATTCCTGCGGTTTTCTGTGTTTTACGATAAAGTCACTTTTAGTCGTGGACTGACTTCAATGTGGTCTTTCATTTTCACTTGCGCTTGCTTGCTCAGTAGCTATCAGGAGTTGGCCGCGTACGTTTTGCAACGACTGGATAAGAATCGAGATGGAAAGCTGACCCTAGACGAGATGGATTCGATTCTACCCACCGCACAGACAAAGCAACAAATGACCGAACTTATTGCGAAGTACGATTTGAACAAGGATGGTGCAGTCGATGTGCAAGAATTACGACTAATGTTGGAGACAGAGAAATGTTCCCGTGATTAGAATCCATTAGGATTTCGAAGAAATCCTCGTTGCCTGTACTTTTCAATGCACAAATAAATTCAACTGACTCGAGTTTTTGTTTCTGGATGTAGATGACTTTAATTATGAGTTAGGAGAATCACGTATTATTATTACAAGGAAAATGGGTAATCTCAGCCTTCAGTCTTTGATAGGTGAAGATGGTCTGGTGACTGCCTATCTGTTTATCGACTGGAGGTGAATCACGTATATCACGAGTTCATGGTACTGACGATGTCAACACGAAAACTGCTGTAACTTTTCCAGTCACTATAACCAGCTCAGAGTAGTCATTGACTTGATGCAGTAAGAAGGCTCTAAGCTATTTGTCTTACTCTTGGACTTGTTAGTCTCATATCGATACCCCTAAACCACTAAAAACTACCACAAATTCACGTGAACAGAAAGTAAATCAATACTTTTCAACTATATCACTTGTGCAACAGGAGTGTGAATGGATGCTGCTCTAAAACAGCACACTGAGGAATCACCACGGTGATTCGCTGTCAGTTCTATATGAGTTAGACGAGGCTAACCTCAAGAAAGAGGACAATGTGGTCGCTATTTGGTATTTTTGATATAAGTTATATCTACAGATGGGTAGATGAAGATTCTAGGAAGCACACAATACCTGTTCTGTCTCTGCAGTTAATGAATAAAATATGTGCCAGTTTTTAACTAATACCACTAATTGAATTTGACACTGGAATGAGGTTATCTGGAAAATCCCCTTTTATGGAGTTTAGTCGGGTCTGGAAGCTTGTCAGGTTTGCATCAGGTATTGAGACCTATTTTTATGAATGGCTCCTTAGTGGCTGTGTATTGCATCACCGGATTTGAAATCCACCCGAGAATAAATCCCTACACCTACTGGATTGGACATAGATCTGATCTCTGCGTGAAAGCCTCAAAATAATTGGTGCACTAGGTGAGAGTACCAATCTTGCAGTTCTTATGTTGGATTCTGTGGGTGGACCACCACCATGAGTGTAATACTGGTACCCCCAATTTTACACAAAGAGAAAAGACGAACATCGCGAAACGGTCATTCAGTCGATGAGGCGCCCGGTATTGCATTGCGGGTGGTATCTGTGCTCAGTTTCAAATTCGAATAGCCTGAATAGTCCCACAGTCATCGTCACACAAAGAACAAGACGCTGGAGAGCGAACTATAGTTTTCAATGAGTCCCATACATGCTCCTACAATTCATACGGGTGAAGTAACGTTGGAGTGCGTTAGTCATTGGCCGGGCTGGTGTTGGGAAAAAGGGGGTTGGTGAGGAGGGGCATGTCTATCGTGTGCTTGTTATGGCGAGAGTTTCATCCCACCGTCACGAGTGATAATCGATAGTGGATTTTTGGGGTTCGGTCGGCGATTCGTGGTTTCCGGTTTTGGCCAGGGGAGCTGGAGAGCCTGGACTAGTCGCTTTTGTGCACTTAGATCAGGGCTTAGTAGGCGAATGGCCATAGCTTCTGCCGTGGCCAGAGATCGAAGTGGGACTGGTTTTGATCGATTGGGTGGAACTCGGTGTATGACTTTGAACGCTTTTTCACGGTCGGTCGTTGAGGCCGGAGTTTTCTCACATTTGACCTTACGTAATATCCGGACTGTTATTTTCGACTACTGCGTCATTTGTCTCTCAGGTAGCCAAGTCCAAGTTCGCAAATAGGCCGTATTGGTGCAATCAGCCGATTTGTTTTGGCTGATTTAAATCCGGTTTAAAATCTCATTAAAAGTTATGTAAAACACGGAATTTCATGCAGATAACCAGGGCCATCGAATGGGGAATCATCGGCAGTTCGAGGCACGGTTCAATGGATATCTGAGCACAGACGACATCCATGTGCGTGATCGGGTCCTATACGGGCCAATCTGATTTACTTCAGTGATCCAAATCATTTTGAAACCTGTTCTTTTCTGATCTGCTCAGTATACGAGAATCAAATCAGTGACTATCACCTAATAGCGCAATTGGTCTGAGGTATTATTATTCATTCAAGCTGTTCTTTCTTTGCGAATATTACTCTCCACAACGGTATCGGTCCAACTGAAATCTTCTGCAAACGTAGACCATGGGCCCTGCAGTTTGTTTGCAGGCTTGTTCGTGGGTAACGTAAACAGTAGAGTGCAGCCGGGACCTATGCTTTGATTACTTCATTGTACAGTTTATCTGCGCTGGACACGAACTCTATCACCTTTATCTATAGCTGTCTCTATGTGATTCATCGGATTATCCAGCTTTCTGTTCCTAGGAGTACCCTGAATGTTGTCAATTTGCTAGCCAGTGGTTCACGGCTTACTGAATCAATGCCTGTTTACAGTACACTGTAGATTTTCTTTCGTATGACTTGGCTTCACCTTCTAGTTATTTCATCTAAGTCACTGGCGAGATTGAGTAAGCTCGTGCGTCGGCGTATGACCCGCATTGACAGGCTGAAAACATCCGATGACCTTGCTGCTTTACTATGCGGTCTTGAGTCATTCTCCGCGCATAACGTTCAAAACCAGTTAAATCAAATTATCTCTATTGGCATCCACTCACAATTCTCTATTACCCACTTTGTGCATCAGCATGACAGTCGATATGGGACAGTCTTTTGGAGTCTTTTAGCGACGCAATAAACAGTCTTGTTAAGTTGTGTGTGAATATTGCCACTGATTGATAAGTAGGTTGACTTTTGGAGTATATTTCTGATGGCGTTTGCGTTTCAATAAGTAACCGACGCGATCCACAACTTCCGCATGAATTAGGGTGTGCCCAATCCGGATACTGTGCTACGATGGCATACACTGGTCATCTTGACCACCGTGACTGATAATGACATTCGGAGACAATGAGAAACCCAAATAATGTGATAGACTAGAGTATACACTGGTAGTTTTGATCGGTGGGTAAGTCATTGTGCATCAAAGGAAAGTCTTTATGAATGAGTGAATCGGGAAGAGGGAGCACGTGCGCAGCAGATAGTTTTGCTTTGCCTTGAGTTGCTAGATTTTGAATAGCTTACTAACTTTTCTTTAAAGCACAGTAAAGGCACTTTCAGTTGTTCGAATGACCATCACACTCCAAAAAACAGCTAGTTTGGCCGGATTATTTATTGAATTGGGTTCTCGAGTGTTCCGTTGTGTGTTGTCACTTTTATTAGAAACAAACATGACAAGGATAAGGAAGGCAGACAATTCCTCAGAATTTGTTTGCACCGACTTTATCCTTTGGAGAATAATGTGGTCACCGTATTTGTATTATATAAGTAGAAGTGAAGACAGTTAGAATGAAGATGAACCACTCACCGTTCAAATGTCAAACACAGAGGGCAACAGCTAGTTGAAACAACAGGAATTGTCAAGACACTTCTATACGGGTGTCTGATAAACATGTTTTGTTCGCGCACATAACGCCGTTGATGCGAAACCCCATGAGTGTATATCTATGCTAACTGACTAACCACGAGATGAAATTTGCTTTGAAATTATTGTGAACGTGTACGAAGGGATTTTTCGAGGCGAACTGTCACTTTTCGCCTCTGGAACTTTTGCCGCATACAGTAAGTGAACAGCGAAGTCATTATTCCAAATGTGAGTTGTGTGTAGCGTTGTGCATGATGTTCGATCAATTTCTGTGCTGCTAAAAGAAAAACTGATCAGCTGGCTCGGGATTAGCAGCTGTTTATCATTTGTGGAGAAAAACGTAAAGTCGGTGAATAGATTTATGATATCCAAATCGTACATAGCCTGATATTTTCCTGCTCAGATCAACGTCCTTTTCGTAACATGCCTGTCCGTTAGTATGATGAAAAAGGGCATATCCGACAGCCCCAGGAATAATCATCTATCTGATTGTGAGATTTCTGAGGGACAGAGAACCACGTCAGTTCCCGATAGGTAAGGTCGTGGGCGGAGTGCCAAAGAAGTGCCAGTCGCCACCAATGTTACGGATGTCAGCGTGATTTGAACTGATCACTCTCTATTTACCGTGGACCACTCCACTTGACCTGCACAGACGAGTGAAGCAAACTCCACTTATCGATGATAAGACGGGAATCTCTGTGTCAGAGGTTGAACGGAAGGCAACTGCCTCTATTAGTTAATAGAGCAGTGAAGGTATACGTTGTCAGTGAATAGGAAATAACTAAAAACTACGATTTAAAATGCACTTGAAGTGTAGGTAAAGATAGTACTGGGTTCACGAAACGGAATTCCAAGTGCCATTCGTAACCGTTGATTGTCTTCACTAGAAGTGATATACGAAAAATAAATCCAAACGTTACCTTACAAGTGTTTTTTTTAGCGAGACCTACAAAATTCCTGGTATTCGTTCGTAAACTGATTTCAAGGTTCTTTTACATTTCTTTCCCCTTTGTATCTGTCAAAGTGATTCACTGGGGTTTTGCGATTATGGTTACGTACAGTCACCCACGGCAAGCCTTTGCACTTTTCCATTGGTTCTGAAAATTGATATGTGGTCTTCAACAGCTGGTAGCTGAAATTGGCTTTCAGTCTACAAACGTGTCATCACCGGTCAAAGGAAAATTCGTCGGTGCCCGGGGCAAGATCCTCGTACTTTTTCACCAGTTCTGGGGACGAGTTTCAGCAATCAGAGGCTGTTAAAAGTCGAATCTTGTAGACCGTCCGAATGAAACGCTATTCACCTACATTTATATGAACACATGGTCTTCAGTTCCTCTGTCCTATTCCCTGCTCGCGTACCAAAGGTTCCATACTAGGTGTCACATGCCTACAACATTTTCTGTCGTTATACTGGAATTATCCTTTGTATAATATTCCAACTTCTGTTGGCTGTTTTTTTTACTGGGATGATAGCTGACCAGTAACATTCAAATCACCCACTGTTGTGTATGTTTATCTAAAAATTTTCCACCAAGTACTACCATCAAACTGTGTTCTAGTGTACCAAAACCTACAGATCCTCAACAGTCCCCCCTCCCATTCTTCCCAAACTTCGTGCAAACTGAAACGTCGTGAATAAGGTGCACCGGAAAACGAGCCAATTCCAACACCCCTGTCATTCATGCTTTCAGTTAGCTTTGAATACACCTCTGTTAAACTGGCTGTGTAGTAACTAACTACGTACCTCCCGATTTACGAATCATTTATGCCACTATAAGCGACTACGGTCAGTTTATCTCACAAATACGTAAACACTGTAACAATTCACTTGATAGGGGTCAATATTTAGCTTTAAAGTAGATCTAAAGTTATTAATTGAAATAATATACCTATATGACGACCACATTATTCACTCAAGCGTGAAATTCAAGCAAAGAAATATTTCGCGGAACTATTCTCCGTTAACACATTGGTTTATTTATAACTATTTTGGAATCGCCGACTTTGTCATATTTGATATCTTCGAAATCATATTTCATTCAATAACACAGTTCTGCTACTTGTTCTCAGACTGCGCGGTTCGTGTTCAACCCGAACATTGGTCACAGCAACACGAATGACTAGTGTATGTTATCCTGAGAGAATGCCGGAAGTGGGAGCTTTTTCGTGTCAGCAGAACAACGTGAAATCACATCTGTTACGTGCTGGGACCTGTTCACAAATCACGGGTTACTGCTAGAGTACAACTAGTTCCAAGGTCATCAAATGCTGCTTCTTATCGATCAGTGGCAATTTCAAATCAAGCAATTCTTCATTCGCAATGCACTTTGACCAGACTTTGAACAACTTCATCTGATCTGTAACTGGTGCTTGGGGAAGTGCTATCAAGTGATCTTAGACTTAACGTTAGTTGTTTAGATTAGTGGTCCAGTTGGCTTGAAGGAAATGGACCGTGTCTATGGCTAAGTTCATGTACGGGCGAGTCAAAAAGATTTTAACTTCTTTACATACTGCTCATTTGTCAACTCCATCTCTAAGATTAACAGTTTTGAGTGAAAGTCAGTGTGTGCTATAACTATGTAAATAAGGTGTATTACTGGACAAGTCATTGAAATAGTTTTGGTGATATGCGTCACCACATGTAAACGTTCATCGAGTATCTGTGTGAATCATTTGTTTGTCTCGTTCAGAATCACCAGTCAGTCATCACCATCGGATATAAACCAAGACTAAAGGCAGTTTCGCAAGACTAGACACCTTGTTTCACGTAAGGCTAAACGAGTGAACCATATTGTTCTGAAAGGTGCAAAATCTGGATCGGCCCTGTGCATAAATCTCGTCACTTATCTACGGTAGATTTGACAATTCATAATAACACCAAGTGGTGATTGTCCTCAGACTCTGTTGAATAACTCGTATTATTCAGATTGCCAGTACTTGGTAAAAAACTCCTCAGACACCAATGATCAAGAATTATGCAATCAGAACTTCAGACTTCGACAAGTAGGATTTCTGGATCGCCAGCATAACTCTACGAGTAAAGAAGGTCATGGTGGGACACCAAATTTTATGCATATAAATCCAAATGCATTTTACTTGAAATTCATTTCAGAGATAGCGAGCGGGTTGTTCGGAAAGATTGTGCAATGCAAGACCACCAACACGTTGAAGTGAAGTGCTTCTTGTAAACTGGTTGGCTTGGGAATTGCGCAGCATCCGTTAAATGAGACCTTATGATTTCATTATGAGGGTACATAACAAAATCTCCTTAAATATCGGAGCCACTGATTGGACGACTACTGTGAAATGTCATAACTTGTGTTCAGGCAGATCGTGTTAGCCAAGAGTCTACTAAAATGTTTCCACATTTGAGTGTGAAAGACGAAAACAACGGCAACATTTCGAAAAATACAGAAACGTGCTATATTTGTTTTCGTCACTAGAAAATTCCCACAAGTTGTCCAATACTGAAAATCCCCAGTAGATAGAAGTCTCATGGCAGCAGACTTCACGTCAATAACTAAATCTTGACTCAAAGTTGAACGAGAGTTCCTCCAGTTTATTGTCGCGTTGTACTTTTTAAAACATCTGCGGCCCAGATCACATTGACTTCGTCATTAGACTCCAAAAGAGAACTGAATAATGAGCAACATTCAGAGTGACTGTACAAACGGGTAATTGAAAATCGACTTCAGTGTAGCTGGTTTACTTACTGCTGAAACTGTTCACAAGATGGATGCGTGATTAAGAATCGTATGATGGTTGTAGCAGCAACAATGGGATTCCGTTTCTGCAACGCACCCTTACCATACACGGAAACAGTCCGTGAAGGCACACCATCCCCCAAGGACGTCATGACATCACGTGTTAGTTACAACTCTCAGGTATAAATCCGAGAAATTGAAGGCTTATTTCTCTCCCACATTTCATTGTACGATTAACCTGAGTACTTCATTACTGATATCCTCCTCTAGCGGCACATTTTCCAACAAGAACCCCTTTTTTGAGCCAGACTTTTATGATGTGTCAACAGTGAAATGGGCAATGTTAAATACCTGTTCAGTCCTACCCAGATGGGACAATTTCTGAGCATTAAATAATGGCATTTTAGGTGTTCCCGATGATATTTGTCCTTTCATTTTCAAAGACAGCTTCACTTAGGCAATATGGGAACAAATATATACGGTGCATTCCTATTACAACGAAAACACTGAATTCAATAGTTTTCAACTGAACAACTTAGTCCGTGCCTCCGTGCCACAAACTTCAGATGAATAAACAGAGCAATATTTCCCAGTGCTGTTTGCAGGAAAGTGGTTGATAGAAAACAACGCTATGCACAATCTAGTAATATTAGGGGTAATATTTCTATTGCAAGAAACGCCTTTTGTAGTACAGAATCGTTTGCAAATGATGATAATTTCATTCATTTCCCTGTTCGTATACCGCAAAGATCCACGAACCTTTGAGAGTGTGCATCGAAATTGAAATCACATAAGGTATTCGCTTACGTGCAAACTTCTTCCATAATGTTCTATGCGCATATTCGCATTCTGCCCCATGTGCGTTGGATTCCTTATCAGTGACTAATTTCAGCTTTTTGCTTATCGGGTATGTTTTGCCCCGGATTCGGTAAGTAGAAGGAAAAGACCCTTGCATCGAGGAACGTGTGTCCAGTATCAAGGTGCGGTAGACACAAGTACAAAGATGCAAGAGAATATGTGAGCATGTAGGCGAGTGCGTGAGTCAGCGTTGTATGCAAGAGAAAGCAAAAGCCAAGTTCACCGTCGAATTAAGCCGAGCGACTTCGTTCAGCTCGTGATACGTCCTGATTGGTCAGCATCGATCGGGGGTAAGCACAACTAACCCCAACTATGTACGTGTGTGTGCGACTGCCGGTGTGTGGCCATAACTGCAGGGGATTTGGGTCGTGTGTCCACTGTGCGTGTGTGTGTGCGTGTGTGCGCGTGTGCGTGTGTGTGCGTGTGCGTGTGTGTGCAAGTGCGTAGTGTGCGTGTGCGTGTGTGTGCGAGAATGCCTGTTTGAGTACTTGACTGTTCAAGCCGAACAGAACAGCTCCATTATGTATATCTTTTTGCCGCTTACGCCATAATGCGGAAAGAGTGCATGTACTTTTCTCCCCAAAAATGAAGATAAACTATCCTCCCTAATCAAAACATGATCGTTACTTTGCGTTTGTCTGAAGATACTATTTACGTCAGATATTTCAACTCGCGATCGCACTGTCGTTGTTCTTGAGGTTAGCTACAACTAAACTACGAGGGAACAATCAGCAAATCTCAGTTGCGATTTCACTGCGGACTGTTTTTGGAAGAGGGCCCAATCACACTTCAGATGCACGGAGGAGATTGTTCCGGAGGAATAATACCCATTAGGGATGGATTATATCATGTGGACTGATTTTTTCTGTGGATGTTGTTCATGCGACTGACGAATCCAGTTATGGCGTACAACTTATGGAGTTTTAAGTCCCCTGCTCCTAACTGGGGCATTTTTATTGGTTATGGGACAATTCAACATTGCACATCAACGCGGTGATCTAAGCTGTTCTCGAAAGTCTTAGAATGACTTCCATGGTTCAATTAATTTTGCTGAGTGCTTACATAAAGTGCAGCAGAATGAACCTTCCTCATAGTCACAAAACCTTGCTACACAACCAAGGACAACCGGCACTCCGTATCATCAGATGTGAATTGGTGAGTCACAGAAGAGTTCTTTATGTGTGAGGTATGGCACTGAGTTAGATAAGAGCAACTTGATGTTCACCACCGTAGCTGATCGAAGCTGTCTAGGGGACACACAATATTGGGGGTTAGAAACTCGAACTTCGGATAAGAGATAGTCCCGGACGTATATTGTTTCAGCGTAGTCACGTAAAGCTTCTCTTCTTGTTTTGCTTAAATCGCGTGTTCGAGTACATTGCATTAGGCATAGCAATAACGATCGATATTAGAAAAGGAACTAAATTCCATGACGTTTGTTTGCCAAACCAAGCGAATAAACTATCACTTATCTCCTCGATCAGATGTGATGCCCCCGATGATTTTGTTGGATCAAATTAACTTTGAGAAGAAATAAATAGAAAAACTTTAATCAACCTTCTGGAAGACAGATCCGTCACAAGTTAGCTATCTTTGTTTATTCCTAAGTAGGCTGGATGTTTCTGCTAGCGACTGCATGCAGAGAAAGCAATATATTCTAGCGCTAATCTGAGTGACATCCTCAGTTCAATCAGGTCGTTTTGACTGGCCATAAAATGCTCGTAATGTTATTACCAAGCAAAGTAGCAGAGTGCAAACGCCAACCTGAGCTAATAGCATTGACATTATTCGGCGGTAGTTCCTCAGTAATCACAAGAAAAAGGGATTTCCTTATTACACAGAAATGTGCGTATTCGATAACTTGTTTATTCAACGTTTTATCTATTTGCCACTACAGTTTAACTTGTGCTTGTTCGTTATTATTACTCTATTATTGTAATTATTATTATTATTATTATTATTATTATTATTATTATTATTATTTTCATTGTTATTATTCGGATTTGCCCCCTGTACATTTACTTCCTTTCATAAAAAGTGAATCTCTGAACTTATTTAACTTGACCTCAGGGGACTTTTGAAAAGGGTGAAAAATCTTTTTATTTTCGGATTATTATAGTAACAATTTTACTTAATCAGACTTCAATAAAAAAATGTTTTCATTGATTTTATTGTTTTCCCTATTATTTGGATAATGAGATTGTCTACTACGAAGACATTTGCTTTAGTATTATAGTTTTTATCATATGATCCGTATAAGTAGTACTTTCGTGCCTTTCGATAAGTGATCCGTCACATATTGTGATCACTTTATTGTCCCCAAAAAAGACGAAAGCACCACATCTCTGCTTCACCCACGGAAGGTACCATAATTCACTAGATAAGACCAATTACTTGGTTTCTAAGAAAAAAGACCTGAGCCGATATGTGCTCAGAGGTGCAGTTTATTTCCCAGTAGCCTTTGAATGGATACAGAAGAGAGATATATCATCAGGCTCGGCTGTTCGATTATCATCCGTTAAACCATAGAAGGCGGTGTAGTACAAATAGCTCATTGCGGATGACGTCCCTCTTGATCCTTTGAATGATTTGGGTTATAGTATAAATGTGGGACGTGTCTGGATAATAAGGTCTTTAGCGAGCCGGAGACATATCTCCGTAAAACCCAGAAAAATTGCCAGAAGTAAAATATAACTGGACAATTCCGTTGCATCCCCATTGCACTGTAGATCGTACCATTGAATCCAAGGCTTTACTTTGGATTCCGACGGAGAATCCCAGGAACTTCTGCTTCCCTTAAACTTATACTGAATACTCACCTCTCGGATTGCATAAAAGCTGTAGTTAAATTGACTTGAAATGACCTAACCACAGAGCTAGAGAAAGAGGTTTTGACAGAAAATTCTCATCTGCCGAGAATTAGTGACACCGTGGAAACCTTCGGTACCCGTTTATCAAAAAGCTTTTCAGTTATCCTAACTCTCAAAGTTGATGCTAGTTAGCAAGGATAACTGAGGTCTGGAAGATAAGTCCCATGTTGCCAGAAGTTCCAAATCAGGGTAGAAACTAATCACACCTCTAAAGCCCTAATGTACTCTGCAGTTGGCTGTCTTCAGATTCAGTGTATCATGAAACTAGTGAACGCGCTGCCCCAGGTAGGAATGTTCGAACATTCAAAATAGACTTCTAATGAGTCCACAAGACAGATTCATAACCCTAGCTGCACACGTATAATCTGCAGTTTGTAAAAATAAGCTTCATCACTTATTTGTCCCTTAGCAAGGCAAAAGATCATTCACACACGGCTTGTGATCAGGCTAGCGCAGGAAACTTTCTGGAGAGTACTAGATCTCAGCCAGAAGTTGTCTGTGCACTCGGATGGACAATTCTAGGCTTGTCAACAGCAGCTGATTGAAGCTAATACCTTTTCAAGGTATCTATGTGACACCATTTCTCGAGAAAACAAATAAACGACTACTGATTCTTCGATATGAGTAGTGTGGCATTGTACCTGGATGACAGGAAAAAAACTCTTCGGAAGCACGCGACCGGCTTCGTGGTTGTTGCCACTCATCAGGTGTGCACAACCGGTACTCTTCTGTACAATCATCCTTATACTTGAGCACATCACAGCTGGTTCAAAACTGTTACCTCATTTGAGTTTAATGGAGCGGAGAGTACATCTTTAGAATCACACTTTGGAAGAATCACCATGTGATTCTAAAAATGGACTCTCCGTCCATGCGTGCTCCATTCGATTCAAATGAGATTACAGCTGTAAGATACTGATTCTTGTTCCAGCTAGTTCAGAGCGTGCGTTCAGGTGACATTATGGTCAGAAATAACAAATTCGACAGCCAGTATCTATGTTTGGATTCGAGAGGACAGCACACTGGAGGTGTATTCGCTGATGCAATTTTCCGAAACGATGACAGCAATTAATCATAAACTGCATTTGACAAGCGGAAAAATCTACCATCCCTCTTTGCCATCACAGAGTTCAATTCCTATTTACTGGCATCTGTTTTCGCTTGCATCGGTTAGCCGAAGATTGTGATTCGTTCTCATCCACGGATGAGATTTCACAGCACGCCTTGGTACGCGATGGCATTTTTTGTAATCTCAACCGTGCTTAGATCACAAATGATGTCCTGTTTTCAAGACAGAACTACACTACCAGTGCTATTTGGTGCTTATGATCTCATTAAACACTACGACTGTCTGCACCACAGTAGTATCTGTGTTTGGTAAACCATAAATAGGATGCAAAATACGAGTTGCTTTTCTAGATCCATCCTTCTAGCCGTTACGTACAATGGTGGTTCTGTCATCTGTTGCTTTTCTGGAGAAAACAGACCACCGGAAGATATACTCTCGAGTCGCAGGTCAGAAACGTAATTTTGGTCATTAATTTCCCGTGTACAAGGCAGTGGATGAGAGAAGAGCAGTACTAGAATCAAAGGTAGAAGCTCAGACAAAGATCAACTGAAATTGCAGTGCAGCAAAAGAAATCAGTCAAAGTCGCTACCAGCTGATGGTTCAGGAAGTGTAATTTGAAAGGGCTTCCTCATCAGTAGTACGAAAGGTCATGCATTAAACTCTAAGTAGCCCAGGAAGAACGAACTGAAACTCCAACGCATTCATGATTGTGGGATTGAATATTGGTAGAAATCGCTATCATATGAAGTATGAGATTTGGAGATATTTTAGCACGGAAAAGCCGTCAGTCTTGAGCACAACAATAGAGGTTAGTTTTGGGATCTGAAATCGATTTTTAGCACTAAAATTCTCAAGAGTGATGGTGGCTTAGCATAACATGCATTGAACTCTGTATAGGATTGGGAGCAAAACAGCCAAGTCCGTTTTTGAAATGAAGTTTCTGAATAACAAGAAAAAATGGAGACATGAAGAATGGCATCATTTATGAGGGTCTCCACTAGTTTGGAATTCAGTCTTAAAGAATTGTTGATGTAAGAAAGAGAAAATGAAAAACGTTTCTTTTTTATTTATCTACCCAGGTATTACCGTACATAGTAATGGGTAAATGAGAGCATATTTGCAACGGAAGACATTAGTGGGTGAATGAATGTGCAAAAAATCTGGTAGTTTATTAAAATTCTTCCATCTACTTGCACTTGTAACCATAGTGAGAACGAGAAAACTAGTACCATGTCGCTGCAACACAGAAGACGGACTAGAAAATGAAGATACAAAATAGAGTGATGCCAGTGGGTCTGTAAGTGGTGTAATCACTTGTTTTTGGCCATGGCATAGGCTTCGCTTGCACGAGGTCTCGTTATTTGTACAGTTTGGGCTTTGAAGACCAAATTGCTATGGTTTCCGATGTTATGGGCATCCGTCTACGTAAAGATCACACCAAAGGATTACAGAGTTAGGAATGGCGGTGACCACCGGTGTTTACATCGGAGGTTGGAACTTCCTTCACTGACTCAAAAGTAGAGAGCGCGACTGCATATAGAGCTTTATTTCACTTTCGGTGTAATTCGGAGCCAACCAAAAATTAGTCTTCTTCGGTGCAGACTTACTGCTTCATTAGATCAAACTCCTTCGAGCATCCAAATGTGCTTCTTGTTGTCTATTTATATATTGTGAGAGCAAGTTCTGTAGGTTCCCGGTGAATTGATGAGCCCGGAAGTCGTACCGAAAATCACTGAGCAATCCTTGAAGTTCGTAGTAAAAACAGAGCTAGTGGGAAAAGATGGTTTCAAAACGGTATATATATATATATATATATATATATATATATATATATATATATTAGCTATTGAGTAGTAGGAGATTAGATTTGTATATAATATGATTCATCATGCAGCTTCAACGCTCAACTCACCATTGAAAACTATGGAAGCATTGCACAGCTGTTTCATCCTTGTCGAGAATCACCAACAGTGCACATCCACCGAGCCCTTCCGGGGACTCGAACCCGGGGTGAACGACTGTGAATCGAACACCTTAACTGCAAGGCTATCCGGGCTGGCTCTCAACAGTTTGCTGAACATTTACTCTACATGATATAGCACCCTTCCGTCACTGGCTTTGTATATTAAGAAAGATGGGTAGCAGTCACGTAAATCACTTTACATCCGTGGATTTAGAACACGCTACACCCGCTCTCATTAAAGCCTTGCTCAGATTTCAGATAAGTGGAACCTAACCTAGTAGGCCTTTCGTTCACTCTATCTCTCTTTCTCTCTGTCTCTCGTCGGTTTGAACTTGATGTTTCATCCTTTTCCGTCAATCGCGTTGCTTTCTTCTGCTACGGTTTACTTTCTGTGTGTGGCAAAGGCAAAATAAAGACAAAATATAATGTTGGCGAACTAAGCTCGCTTTCTTATCCTGTGATATTTTGCACAGCCTGGGGCCAGAAAACAAGATTACCTATACTTTTTACCGTGGATATTGTGACTGTTTGTGTGCAATTTCTCTCTTCAATGAGCCCTGTGGTTTAGAGGACTGGAGCTCAGTAACTGAGAAACTGTACCGACAAATGATTTGCACTCGATGAAATCATTGCTGTGCAGAGTGATCAAAGCCACACCGCCCAAAAGAATTCGTTAACTCATCGGAAGATCATCAACCAATAGTTAACTGCCAGATCGACTGCTTTCATCTGGGCGTTTATTATTGCGGATGGATGTACATCGATCCAAGTAAACGAAATCAGCTGTAACCCAGAACACATGTACGTGTCTCACGGGCACGTACGAAGGAACTGTGTCTTTGTGACATTTTGCAGCAACGGACCTAGAAAGTGGTAAACAATTAGTCGGACTTTCATCACTGACAAAAAGAGAACACTCCATTGATGTATTCATAGTCAAATTCCCTATGAGGTCACAAACAGATACACGGACACACAACTGAAGGTGTAGCATACTGGATGTAGTATTCTTCCGGGGGGTTATACGAGCACGATTTGCGAAATCTGAGAGAAAACTCGAGGAATCGGAGCTCAGTAAGTGCCTAAGCAAGCGTCAACGCTTACACCGATAAAAAATGGGCTTGGCCGTCTATATCTGAGCTCGTTACGAAGGCACCAAAGACATAGCAACAGAAAGACAACACATCGGACCTTATCGTTTACTTGTTAGATAGATTCAATACATTGAACGTGAAAGTGAATTTTCTGTCATATTCCTTCACTGTGGAAAGCGCCAGGACTGTTCAGCCAGGGGAGAATGCTGCGAATTTTTTCTGTTATCGTTCTGTCTTCTGTTTAGGCCTAATGTAGCAGGGGATTCTATCGGTTACCATGTTTGATATTACAACGGAAATTTTAGTTCTCGAGGACTATTAGTGGAGTTTTACCCGAATCATCCAAATTGTTTTCTATGAGGGATTGTAAAATTAGTGGGATATTTCGTAATTGTCATGATAAATGGGAGGTTGGTGAATCTCTGAAGAATATAGTGTAAAAATTAATAAATCCTGCCCAATATAATCACCAAGATACCCGTGAATCAAAAGTACCCGTTTTAATCTGGGTTTACAAGTCTGAGTGACTGGGGTGAGAAATCAAAGGAACACAGACTCATGGAAATGGCTTTGTTGAGATAAACCCATGTTTAGCCTCGATTTCAGAGTAGTTCGGGCGTCTGGCTCTGTGGCAGATCTCGTGGTGCTTGGTACACTGTATGGCATGCGATGACTTTCCTTTGAATTGATGGAACTTATGTTGTAACAGAGGATAGGAGAACAGCGTGGTCTGCTGAGATACAGGAATTTATCCGTACAGTACCATTTAAAGCATGATGTATCAAATTCTGAGATTGAAGCTGACCGTATTCCGGCGAAATGAAACAAGGAAATGGTCTTAATAATGGAGCCTACAGGAAAGAATAAACACCAGAAGAGGAGCAATTGTTTGATTTGACTGAAAAGTGCCATTCATAGGACCAGAGTCTAGAAAATTACAGAACGATCCCAGCTTGTTGATCCATGAAACAGATCCACACAGCTTTTTCCGGGTTGGTAAATGAGGCGAAGGAACTAGAGACCGAATAGAATCTGTCAGTGGCCCCGTTCACTCGGGTGAGAAGACCACACTGTGATTAAATAATATGATAGGAACGAAATAGTGAAGAAAGATGAGGTTTTATTGTGCTGACTGCAGTTCGGCGAAAGATGCACGATGAAATGTCACCCAGTTTGTTGCAGTTGTGTGCGATAGAAAAATCTCCGGATTCCCACATCAGGGAACTTTTCCTGTCCTGCTAGCTGAAACCACTGTGCCTGCCATGCCAGTTGGCGATGAAAATTCCAGTACGTTGGTAACTAACTGTAGTATTTTGATCAGCAGCTATCGAACGGACTTTTGATTACATGTAGATTTGTGTATGCGTGTAATCTTTTCTTTGACTGTAGAGAATCCATCCATTCCTTCTGCAATAAAATTGATCATAGTGTGGACTTCGTAAAGATGCAGTGAAATAATCCGGATTGTTTCACGCAGTTAACGTTCCTTACTTCTGTTTTAAGACTTGCTTTGGACGAAGCCTACTTAATATGAAATATGCCGCAGGAATAGATAATTCTGAAGAACTTTGTGTTAATTTGAGAGGAAGTGGATGAGCTAGCGCCCGTCTGGTTGGGCAGGAAGCCTTTCATGGAATACTTCTCTATCGAAGCCAACCACGGAGATGATTGAGCGCCTGTTTGAGGTTGACGATGGCAAAGTGAACTTCAAGACGAACATATGAAACGGATTTTACCCCATCCTTCAAAAACATCACAATGCATCTGTAGAGTTTATTGGTAGCACAATTAGTCTGAGTGATGCAGAAAATGAAAGACTCAGTTGTCGATTTTCGTATCCATTCCGGCTCACTGCGTGAACTTTTGAAAACCAGCCATACCAGTGGATTTTCCACTATCTGCTCCACAATGTGCTGCAAGACATCATTGAAGAAAATAAACTACCACGTACCATGGTCAATACCAGACAATCAATAAATCACAGTTTTATTTGAGATCAGAGAGCACAAATTCGGGGGAATTTAGAAAATAAACATTTTTGGAACTAGAACCTTGCTTTTGTTTAGGGGCACTGTCCAAAAAGATATCAAAGACCCGTCACTTGCCACACAAGCGAGATGTAAAAATGCCGTGGAAGGAATATGAGCCAACTTGGTTGTGGATGAATCAGTGTTCATAACAGCGATAGAACTGGGTAATGAAGAAATAGATTTGGTTTGGGAACCTTTAGTTCCAATTCAGATGTCAGGGCTATCGAATAGTGCTGGTTCTTTTCCCGGATAGCGTTTTGAGACAGATTTCAGTACTTATTGAAAATGAGAGCTCCTCCGCCATCATGTTACCTTGAAGAGGACTCCAAGTGCTCTCTATTTCTACTCTACGTCTGGTGAGGTTCGCTAAGGAGACAGCTTGGTCAGTGTGAGGAAAATTCGGAGCTCTACTCACGGTTTCCTCTTACCGGTAGAAATCGAACTTAGGGATTGTTAAACATTTCGTAGTTTTTGGCTATTATTTATTTACTGTGGAGCTTTTACTCATTAGAAGGTTGGAACACAAGTTCCCTTTAACCAGGTATTCTGAATGGGGAGAAGACAGGGAGAAACAAAGACAAGGATGAATGTCTCTCCTCTGCTCTTCTCGGCTCCCAGGGTAAATTGAGAATTCGGTTACTAAGTGTTCATTAAATAATCATAACAGGTACAGTAATACTGAAATTCCCCACCGCAGAATAATATGTGAGCTGGCCAACTACTCAATTTAAAAAAAACTGCCACGTATTTCCAGGTCTCAGAGAGAACACGTCTGACTCGTTCGGTTTTACTCAGTCCTGCTTAGACCAGCCATTTAATTTAGTAGATTTAGTGCCTATCAAGGTACGATGATGTGTGAACGTATCTAGCACATGCAGTCCGCTTGCGTGTGTACATGTCCGTGATACAAAAGTTGTAAAAACCATGTCTATTACCTTGCAGTTCATCGAGCCGATTCAACAAGTAGATTGAATGGGCTGGGTTGCCGTCCGGAAATTCACTGTCTGGCCGAAATAAACGTGCGACGCAGAATGTTAAGGGGTAGTTTGCACGTGATCAGTTCTTTTAGCGCAGATAGTTGCACTGGCTAAGCTTATGGAGGATAGTGTACTGCCTCTACTTGGCACCCATCAGTGGTCATCAACTTTTGTTTTTCGATCGTCACTCTGGGTGACAAGGAAACCACCCGCGTTCTCGGCGCTGCTCATCTTATCTCCTTTTTGGTTCATGTGTTTATCATGCGTTCATCTGGTTTTCACTCATGCGTTTCATTAAATTGCTCGTAAGCGCTGAAACTAACGGCTTTTTGGTGATTGTCTGGAAAATATCTCATCAATGGTTGTGTACTCTTTCAGGTGTGTTTGTGACGCATCGTATGTAGGTCGAACGGCACGACCGCTATCAACTCGGATTAAAGAGCATCATCCGCGTTGGTTGAGTCAAGGACGAACTGGATCGATAAATAGCGCAATCTTAGCGCATTTGGTTGACACTGGACATCAGGTGAATCCGGAAGCTGCTTTCAAAGTTCTTTATCGTGTCCCCCCGAACAAATGCAAAGGTGCTCAGTTGCGCACTCTAGCGATAGTCGAGGCAATCGGAATAAGGAAGCTGACCCCCCACCTTTGAGCCCAAAAGCATCTGATCCAGGCACTTCAACTTCTATGGCCTAGGATCGATCGAGGCCGAGTAAATCTGTCGTCCTGTCACCCACAGGGCCTGAGTTAGATAAACCAATCAAATGACAAGGACAAATTGACTGTTGACAAACCCCTACCCATGATTGGTGTTTACTCCATGTCTATCCGCATGATTCTTGCTTAAAGTCTCCCAAGTAATTTGTAAACGGCTTGAGAACGAATTACTGGAAAACAAATGTTTCGCCAAATTGGACTTCTATTTGGTGATTACCTTAAAAAAACAGCGAGGGAATGACGGAAATGCCTTTCAAATTTACATCCCTGGTTGACCGATCGATCTAATTTCATGAATATATCAAACACTGAAAGGAGGCGAACCCCTTGATGGAGAGGAAGCACCTTGAAATGAAGTTGGGATAATCATATAGAGTGTGGACCAAAAACTGACTATGGAATTCCTTGTGAAGAAGGTTATAATCATAGTGCACTACCAGCCCCATGGTAGGAACTCGTGATTTGCTCTGTCTGACTAATCGAGCTTTGATCGGACTTCATGAAGTAATACCTTATTTCCTTTCTTAAGTTACTTCGAAATTCACCGAGTCTTTGGTCTCCCTCTGACCCCTATCTTGGGGATGAAGTGGTACTGAGTGAAATCCAATTCTTATCTACGCCACGTGGATCTGTCGGTGATCCACCGTTATTGGCCTCATATCCCTGGTGAGCCGCGCTCAGTAACCAAGAAGGTACATGCTGGTCTGACTAGGCTTGTCGCTTTTTCTTGAAGCTATCTCGCAACATTGCCTAATAGTTGAAATCCTTTAGGTAATTAGTATCCATTTATAGGCGGAAAAAGATTCTCGAAAGCCCACGACCTATTGAGAAGGAAACGGAAGCCACTAGGACCAAACGAAGCCCTCTTTTCTGCCAGGAAGTGTGGTCAAAGAATGAAGGGAAATCGAGTGGAATTTCCTTTCCGGGAATAACATTTTCAGGGGGCTAAGCATTATTTAGGAAATGTATTCTCCTGCTGTGAAATGGATTGTTATACTTGTACTTGTTTACTCATGTACGAATGATTGGACTGCTTTAAAATGCCTTCTTTCTTAAATGTAGCCACGGTGGTATACATGTAGCGACGTGCACATAACTGAATTTGAATGTGTGAATTTGTGAAAAAAAATTACCAAAGACTAACATAACCAATTAGCACTTACCTCTAGGCAGTTTGTGTGTTGTTCGATGCCGTAGGACTGTGCTGTGTTTTTCTGCTTGCTGTAAGGACAATTGATTTCTGACAATTGAAAAACATACTTTTGTCTACTCTACTTGCGGACTGTTGAAACATTGGCTCTCCCAGCTGGCATCGTGTCTGGTTTCGCACTAACAAGTAAACATGACTGACACTGTCCCAACCTTTGGAACTTTTGGCTTGTTGCCCGTTCCTTAGGTCATTCTTGGGATCTAGTTAGTATCTGGTAATCCAGAGTACTAAATTGGAGAGCCCATCATATTTTATAACATTTTTGCAGATCCCCGACGATCGGTAGGCCATATCGTTGAATTCAGTCTGCGATGACTTATTTATTAATCAGCTTTTCTGTTTTTTCCGTCACAGTGGTTTCCTTTTTCATTTTCGAATCGCTGTTCTTCATTTTGCCGTTTGGTGTTTGAGATACCCATCCTTTTTGACGCCGAGGTGAATGCACTTGCCGCCCTGTTCGCAATGTCTAGAGCAAGTAACCCTGGGGCTCTATTTGCGCAGCTAGAATCCATTTTTACTGTATGCAATGCGACTACTGAAAGTAGTAGATTTCAAAACGTGGTCGCAGTTTTTCCTGCATACCTCGTCAACGGACGACACGATGTGTTGGAATCAGAAGATCCTAATCCTTACGAATACATAAAGGTAGCTGTCATTAACTGGATTGGTATGTCTGACAAACAACGAATTGTCCGTTTGTTTGCAGAAGCTGAACTCGGAGATCGTTAACTCACATTTAATTCTGTTGGTATCATCAAATATATCTTTCCTGGGCTCGTTGCTGCACTCACCCTGTTCAATAGTCCCAGCCAATGGGGGAAACGAAGACGTCAGTGCGTAGCTGCAACCGACGCTATTGGCCAGGGTAGTCATCTGTTCTACGTTATCGATCATTATTTAGGGACAAGTGACCTAGTAGACACAGGTGCTGAAGTAATTTTGATCCCACCTTCAGGTCAGCCATTGGATACTTGCCGCTTCTCTAGTTTACGTACCGTTAATGGCACTTCTATTCAGGCTCATAGACACATTTCGAAGAAGTTGAATTTTGGTCTTCGTAGCACTTTTCGTTGGATTTTCTTGATTGCAAAGGTTCAAAACGCCATACTTGGTACTGATTTCCTTCATCACTTCGACCTCTTGGTTGATTCCCACTGCAAACATCTTGTGAACCGTGTCACTAATCTATCCGCGAATGGGATTTCGGTTGGTTCTAACCCGATCAGTATCGCTCTACTTAGAACAACCGATTCGCATGAGTTCTGTGACATACTGGATGCATATCCAAAGGCGACGCACCCATCTTCTGTACTACCTGCCGTAATTAGCTCGGTAGGTCATCTGATTGGCAAATCAGGCACTCCAGTTTTTGCTAGGGCAAGCCAGCTTGCACCCGATAAACTTTAAATCGCACAAGCACTTGCTTGAGTTAGGTATCATTCATGCGTCAAATAGTCCTTGGGCTTCTCCACTTCGCATGGAACCTAAAAAGTCGGGGGATTGATGACCATGCGGAACTTATGGAGACCTAAATAATGCCACCAGTGCAAATAGGTATCCCGTCCCACATATTCAGGATATCTCGGTCGACCTCAGCCGTACTGGTGTATTCTCAAAAATGGATTTAGTACCTGCCCATCACCAGATTCCTACTACAGATATAGATATACCTAAGACAGCGGTAACAACACTCTTTGGTCTCTTCGAAATTCTGCGAATGCCGTTTGTTCTGCGCACTGCTGCACAAACCTTTCACCGTTTTATTGACCAGGCTGCCAGAGGATTACATCTTTTTTTCGCCTATATAAATGACTTGCGAGTGATCAGTGAATCTGCAGAGCCACATAAGCCATATCCACATTAGTTGCTTGAGCGTTTCGCCGCACAAGATCTAACCGCCAATATGGACAAAAGTATTTTTGGCCAAAATTCCATTGGGTTTTTAGGTCACATGATCGATGAACATGGAATTCAGCCCTAAGAAGAAACGATAGGAGCCGTTCGTGAATTTTATTTCAGTACTTCGCTAGTAGTTCGTCGTTTCAACCGAATGGTTAGCTATTATCTACTTTTTATCCAAAATTGTGTTCAGTTGACAAAACCTTTAACAGATTCATTTCAAGGCGCTAAAGATGGTCCTATAGAATTGCCTGAGAATGCTAAAACTACCTTCAATGCAGCTAAAGACGCACAGGCCTCTGCTACATTGCTCTTTTATTTCGACACTGAAAACCAATTGAGTATAGCCACCGACGCCTCTGACAAAGTGATAAGCGACTTACTCCAGCTGTGGTCTACGTCACAATGGAAACCACCAGTATTTTCTCTTGTTGTCTCCTACCAACGGAAACTAAGTATTCTACTTTTATTTGGGAACTAATTACTGTTTACAGCACTGTTAGACACTTCTGGTATATCCTTGAGGGCAGACCATTCATCAACTTTACTGATCATAAACCATTGACGTGAGCTTTTAACAGCCAAACCAATAGACGCTCACCACATGAGTTGTGTCATTAGGCTTTGTAGCGTAGTTTTCTAGTGAAGTTCTTCACCTTTCTGGCACCGACAACATTGTGGCTGATGCTCTTTCTCGAGTGGGCCCTATTTCTAGTCAGCCACGGATGATAAACCTCGAAGCTTTGGCTGCAGTTCAACTTTCGGAATTGGAATTCACAGATCCAAGTCAGATTGCATCACTTAAACCTTCGGAGTTTCCTCTAGTCGGTTCCTTGGGCTCGATAATGTGTGAAACAACTATGCCACACCCAAGCCTCATCGTACCCGTGTCTTGGCTCTGCACAATTTTCGACGTTTCACGTAATTTAGCCCATCCTGGCACCCGAGTCACCACCAAGCTAGTTGCAGGTAGGCACGTCTTTCACGGCATGCAAAAGGATAGTCGTACTCGGGCTCGTTCATGCCTTCAACGCCAACGATGGAAGGTAAGTAGACGTACAATGGCCCCAATAGGCCACTTTCCCGTTGTATCCTCACGGGTTTCTCATGTCAACATGGATATAGTTAGCCCTGTCAGCCCTCGTAAAGGTTTCCGTTACCTTCTTGCTATGGTCGACCTTTTCACCCGTTACCCAGAAGCTGTTCCTATAGCCAGTGTAGGGACAGAAACCGTAGTAGCTGCCTTATGGAACTTTGGGTTTCAGTATACGGTTGTACTGCAAAGTTGACTATTGATAGCAGCGCACGGTTTGAATCACGCTTGTTTGGATACACTCTAAGTAAGCCAGGATGTCACCATCCTAGTACGATGGCATATCATCCAGTAGCCGGCTGTCTGGTAGAGCCTTTTCATCGCCAGCTGGAAGCTTCGGCCGCCTCTTCTGACAGCTCTGATTGGGTACGGTAGCTTTCAGTCGTTCTTCTAGTTTTGTGTTTCGCTTATAGACCAGAATTTTAACACATCTGCTGTGGAACCACAATCTGGGCAAACTCTGCGGATACCCTGGGATTACTTTGCTATAAGTCGCATCACTGACGACAGTTTTACTTCGTATGATCAACAGTTCGTTGCACAGACGAGCCGTTTGCAAATTCATTCACCGCAACAGCAGTCTCAATCTGATCATATTCCACCAGAATTGTCTACTTGCACCTTCGTCTTTGTACGCATGGACTGTCTTAGAACGTCTCCAGTCTGGCGTTATAAAGGTCAATTTGAGGTGCTTGAGGGACGCGATCAAGTTTACCTCATTGATCGAAACGACAAACATGAAACCATATCTATCAACCATCTTCAGGCTGCACACCTTGATGATAGTGTAGAAAGAGACACTGCTCTGTAATAGTACTCCAGTAGTTTCATCTCTCATCATTTGTGCCAAAGCTGCTCCTCCAACAACCCAACCGGAAACTGTGGAGCTGCACGGAACAACTCGGTCTGGCCTTCATGTACATTGACCAAAGTGTCTCGTAGACAGTGTTCATTCTTAACTCCATGTAGCGTTTTTTTCACCGTTTGATGTATTATATAACCATTTTGAAAACCAAAAGACAAAACATTTCGCACATTTAAAAAACTTTTGTGGTGCACCGACCAACCGGAGTAATTTCCTTTTATTTCGTTTTTACCCATTCGCCATTCGCTGATTGGTTTTGTTTTGCTTTTCCAGTGCACCTACGGCCACGGTGGATTGAAGAAATCCGGGAAAATCATGTCCGAATATTTTTACGGTACGTAGTTTCTCTGCAACACCTAGGTGAGGATCTGGTAGATGACTGTTAGGCCAGTGCAAATTTTAGTTAACTTCCACCGGCGACACGAGCGGATTGTGACATCATAACATGTTCTCCCTAGACGACTGATAATGCATGAAAATCGTAAGTCTGATAGAGACCAGCGCATGGCACACCCACAAATAGATCGAAGAGTCGCTTCGGCAGCTCTCGTCCAATAGGGGAGTTGTTGTAGTGACCTGTAGATAACTGATTTTGAATGTGCGAATTTGTGAACAAAAATCATTTGAGATACACATAACTAATTAGTACTTAGATCTAGGCTGTTTGTATGTTGCTCAGTATTAAAAGGCTGTTCCGTGTTTGTTTGCTTGCTGTAAGGAAAATTGGTTTCCTCGAGTTGAGAAAGACACTTTTGACTATTAAGATACATGGAGGCCCTGTCGATCCGTGCACACAAACCTGAACTTTGCAAACAACGCGAACTCGTAATCAATTTATCATTGCCGTGGTAATGAGGTTTGATAATTGTTGTGTGATCATCCGATAGACATGTGTGAATGTGTGCGTCATGTGATTTTGCCTTTGTTTATAAACATTTCGTTCATTTATTTTGCTATAAAAATAATCACTTCGACTGCAGTATGCACTTTGTAAAGATGCAGCGAAATGATCCAGGATACATCGTGCAATCTATGTTTTTGACTTCTGTTTTCAAACTTTTGACTGCTCCGCTTGCGAACGGTTGAATCTTAGCTCCAGTAGCAAGCTTGGTGTCCGGTGTCGCCCCGATATGCAAACGTGATCGACATTTCTTCAGTACAAGCCGTCCTTCACCTATCCCGTTGACTTTTGCCACCTTTTGGCCACCGTCGTAACTTTTGGCTTGTTTCCCGATCCTTAGGCCTTTCTCGCGATCTAGTTAATACTGGGTAGCCCAGAGTACTAAGTACACGTCCTTTGTAACAGGGAGACATTTCTACCACTCTAGTTATGTGTAAAGTTTGACATGTTATTTCGAGGCGAGAAAATTTAATTTCGATATCCTGTCCTATAGTCATTAGATTCCGACGGATTAGCGGAACCGGATAAGTTAGGGGAGAACCCCTTTTGAGGTGAACTTGGTGCTCCGCATCAGGTCATGGTGGGCCAAGTTGGCGCAGGTAAATAGAGCTCTGGTCAACACGGCTGTACAAGTTCTAATGTCGCCTCTAATCGACTCGAGGGACGAAATATATGAGATCATTAAACTAGGAATACGGTTTTAGAAATTTATTAAAACGGACTGTAAAATATAAACGTGACAAAAACGGTGGGAGGGCAAGCCGAACGAGACCTTTCTTCTATACCTGACAGGCATTAGCTATAGAGTCCAACTTTTTGCAGTGGTGTTGAAAATGCTCCCCTGCAGTGACTGTGATGCTACTAAAGTAGAGAAGATAAAATGCGTGTGCGAGAATTCCAGGTAGGTCTCACAAAGCTTACCAGCTTACTAGAAATGCCACTTGCTCGCTCGAATATGTCACTTGATGTCGAAATACAAAATGCAGGTTGCGTATTAAACGACTTGTCCCAACTAGTTGGTTGTACTCTGTAATGTTTATGAAAATGTGTGTGTCCTTGGTAAGGAAACCTTCAGTACTTATTTATCCGCGTAATTTTTTTCACAAATATATGGGTGGTGTTTTAATGAACGGGAAGATCCTCGATTAAGCGCGTTCAGGCATAGAAATACTTCGGTAGCTTAGCTGACATGATAGAAGTAGAACGGACAATAAATCAACGGGACGAAATCAGTTTATCCGTGGAATAAAGGAGAGGAACTATGGCATGAGAAACAGTGTCTGTACCGTAGAGTATTACTTCTGGAATAAGCAGGGTTTGATTCGGAAAGCTCACAAACGTAAAGCGGTAAGACTGCTCTGAAAGGTGAGAAGGATGAAAGGAGAAAGTCAAGATCTCAAATTCATTTGTTTCAGTTGTAATTAAGCCATTAGGGTAATTATAATTTATCAGCATAGTCAGTTTGCTTGTTCAGCTTTGGTGCACAGTAGGTGTTAATTATAGGACGAAAAAGAAGTGTATCGTTTTGGGTTTGATAACAGTTTGCGGGGTATCACTAATATGCCGAGATTTATCAGTGAGTGACCAATATATATATCCCTGCTCGGAAAAGCTCTTTCATAAAAGATAACTACAGTTAGGTCGTCACAATCAATCGCTCGTTGTGTTTCGACTTTCTTGGGAAAATAAAATAAAGGGTAGAACTACTGACAAGTACGCTAACGGTGGGTTGTTTGTGATCGGATGCATGATGCCATCATTTAGAACTCAATCACCTTGGTTGTTGCAACGTGATGGACTATGTGACATGCATGGAAATTGCAGCAGGTCGGACTAATTGATACCTCGTTCGACAAGAAATTATCGGTTTTCAGTTGTGTTTAACTAAAGTAGCAACCAAAATTATGCTGAAGAGGTATGAATAACACTCATGATTCCTGATTTATGGAACACGAAATAAACAGCGAGAGTTTATCTTTCAAGTTTCGCCACGTTTGCAGCAGATACTTATATATAGTGATATTTAAAAAGATCACCAAAGAAGTTTTTTTCCATAATAAAGAAAACATTTTGATAAGTCTACACGTGACTTTCAATAAAAAGATCAGAAACGAGAAAGTCACGCAAAAGTCGAAGAATTCCTGTAAAACACTGATCATCTGGGAATGAGGCGCTTCATAATTCTTAACAAAAGAGGATACTTACAAAGTTGTGATTAAGGTTCTGAACACAAGTCACACGACTGATCCGGTTACGTCATTCTATACAAGGTTCCGCCGATTAAGTCATAATCAGTCAGACATCTGGGGGTGTATGGGGTGTCTGAGAGGAGTAGCACTTCTGAGTTGGTTGACTGTCGTGTCCCTTGGGGCATCCTCCATCTCTTTGGTCTCCATCATTCACCCAACTCTCACCTGTGGCTCCACGAAGCTGAAGCATGCATCAGCGGCCACACCCCGGCAAACTGCTCGACAGGCGGGCTAAACCAGGTGGAAGGTTACCGAGGTCTAAAAAACTTCGGCGAGACGGTGTTCGGCATGTGAAGACAGATCCTTCTGAATGGGTGGACGAGATCTACTGATCCAACGGCCACAAAGGAGACCTGATCAACTGCCTGATCCGGCATTCCAGAGGAGGCGAACGAACTGTACAGCAGGTCACCGGCTCCTCTGGAAACACCCTGCTGCCTTGCAGTCTGCACTTGGGTGTGCAAGGGCTAGAGGTGCAACCTCGAACAAAAAGGCCGAACGGTGCTGGGGACACCGCTTCGTACCCTACTCCCGCGACTCTCTATGATTATTCACGAAACCTCAAGCGCTCATCATGCTACGGCGTCCCCGGTAAGCGACGCGCCTCGTGTCCCGGCGGTCGAGGTGATAAGACAACAAGCTGGGATTATTCGCTGCAGGAAAAGAACACACATAGCCTGTTGGAATGTCAGGACGTTTCTAGACGTCGGCAGTCAGTGCATCACAATGCGAACTCTACACGACTATGACGTAGATATTGCTTGCCTCTCGGAAGTCCGCCTGCCCAACTCAGGTAGCCGACAAATAAAGGTCCCGGGTGTGGATACATCCTACTGGCTCTATCACAGTGGCCCGAAAGACAACTCCGGTCTCTACGGTGTCGCGTTTGCTCTGAACAAAGCAGCTAATGATGCAATGATCTCTTGGGAACCCGTCTCATCCAGACTCGCCTTGGCACGTTTTAAAGGCTCTCCGCACGACTTGACGGTGATCGCGATCTATGCTCCAACCAATTCAGCTGATGACGAAACCAAAGACGAATTTTATACTAATTTGCAGGAAGTAATCAACCGGGTTTCGAGGCGCGATGTACTTTTCATCGCAGGAGATTGGAACGCTCGCACAGGTACGGTCGACGAATCTACTCGCCATATTCTCGGGAGATTCGGCCTTGGCCAACGCTGCGAGAACGGTGGCCGACTGATTGGTTTAGCCGACATCAACAGAATGGTTGTCTGCAGCACTCGATTTCAACACCCCAAGAAGCATCTACTCACATGGTACTCCAATGATGGTCGCACTGCACACCAAGTCGACCACATCCTGGTGAGAGCCCGTTGGGCCTCGTCTGTGGAGGATTGCCGAGCGTACCGAGGTGCAAAAACGGGCAACACAAACGGCACCGACCATGTCCTCCTACGCTCATGCTTCAAAGTTCATCTGTCCACACGTGCTAAAGTGTCTGCACCCTCTCGGATAAACGTTGCTGCCCTAGGAAATCCAGAGAAGCGAGAAGCGTTGTCACGAGCAATCACAACCCGACTAACCAGCGCAACCAATGCACAGGCAGATGAAGTTTCTGTGGGAGGGCAGTGGATTCGAATGTTGACGACAATAAAGGATGCTTCTTGGACAGTACTCGGGAGAACGAAAAGGCGGACAAAGGATTGGATCTCGGAGAGCACGCTCCAGCTGTCAACCAGAGCACACAAAGCGCGACTGGCAGGTAGTAACGAACGCCGCAGACTGCAACGAGAGGCCACACGCTCCGCCAAGGCTGATCGCATAAGATACTGGATAGAAATAGCCGAAAAAATGGAGACCGCGTCCGGAATTGGTGACTTCGGTAAACTGTTCCGCCTTATTCGCAGCGCCTCTAATAGGTTTTGTAAGCAAGATTCCCTTCTTCGTGACACGGCAGGAAACTTAATACCTGAACAGAGCAAGAAAATGGACCGATGGGTGGAATACTTTAGTCAGCTGCTCAACCGGCCTACGGACCACCGGACGGACCAACCAATATCAACCCCTCCAGCCCAGTACAAAAGCAACTGTGACCCGCCAAACACCGCGGAAATCACGGAGATGATAAACAAACTGAAAGACAGAAAGGCTGCTGGGGAAGATGGCATCCCTCCAGAAGTGTATAGAGCATGTTCATCGTCATTGATTGACAGGTTGTGTACACTTTTTGGTTCCATTTGGAGAGCGGAAGCATTTCCACCGGACTGGGGAATGTCCATACTGCTGCCCATTCCGAAGAAAGGTGATAAATCGGCATGCGAGAACTACCGAGGCATCAGCCTGATCGATGTGGCCGCAAAGATCTTTGGTTCGTTGTTACTAACCCGTTTTTCCGAGGCAAGAGACCAGCGCACTCGCCCGAACCAAGGGGGTTTCCGCCGTGGCAGAGGCTGTGTGGATCAAATCTTCACACTGCGCCGAATACTGGAGCACCGCTATAAGTTCCAGCAGCCGACGGTAGCTTGTTTCATCGACTTCCGGGCAGCTTTTGATTCGGTGAACCGCGAGTCTCTTTGGACCATAATCCAATCCGATGGAATGCCCGATAAGCTCTTAAGGCTGTTAAGGGGATACTACTCAACAACCGGTGCTAGGGTTCGTATGTACGGTGAAGAGTCCCGCGAGTTCACACTCACTACCGGAGTTAGGCAGGGTTGTCCCCTCTCACCGGTGCTGTTCAACTACACCATCGATTGGACAATGCGACAGGCATTACACAACTACCCTGGCGTTCAGCTTAGCCAGGAAATATACATCTCGGACCTGGAGTTCGCGGATGATATTGTCGTGCTTGGAGACTCTCCCGTTACGCTACAACCAATCCTCGACCGAATCAATTCCTTCGCGAGGTCCATCGGACTTGAAGTAAACTCGACCAAAACAAAGGCTTTCACAACCCATCTGGGCCCGACAATTCAACAACTGTCGATCAATGACCAACCAGTCGAATACGTCCCTTCATTCCAATACCTAGGCTCAACTCTGCTTCCGAACGGCCAGGCAAAAGATGAAGTGGTATTACGGATCGACAGCGCCAGGAGAGCCTTTCTTCAGCTAAGACGAACGCTGTGGACTCGCAGTGAAATCAGCTTAAGAACCAAAGTTCGTGTTTACCGTGCTGCCATCCGGCCCGTACTCATCTATGGCTGCGAAACCTGGCCACTACGAGCTGAGGATACCAGAAGGCTGGAGGTTTTCGACCACTGGTGCCTGCGGCAAATCCTCAAAGTCAAGTGGCGCGACAGGGTGTCCAACGACGAGGTAAGGAGACGATGCTGTGATATCGATGCTCTCCCCGTCCTCCTCCAACGTCGACGACTTCAGTGGTTCGGCCATACGCTTCGGCGACCCGAGTCGGAGCTAACCAAGCAAACACTCTGCCCCACTCCCTGCCCTGGTTGGCGTTGTCGCCTTGGTGGGCAGCTCAAAACGTGGACCAGTACAATCGAGAAAGACGTAGAGCTTCTAGGCCTTCGGTCAGTCTATGGAGCCCGGCGATGGAAAAAGGACTGGATCAAGATCTGTACGGAGCTCGCCTCCGACCGCCGCGCGTGGTCAGCAATGGTTCGTGATATCCATGGAGCCGACTTATCCTCTCGCAGGAGATAGTCGCGTAAAAGTAAAAGTAAAGTAAGACATCTGAATGTAGCAACGGTCAAGGCAGTCAGCAACCGATCATTACCACCGGGGCTTTGTTGACAGAAGAAATTAGTCCCAACACTTGAACTTCCTTGACCAAAGGTCGATTGCCTTATCCCCGAAGGTGATGCCAGTTCAGGCCTCTGACCGGGACACGTAATGTTACCTTGTCCATTTTTTATCAACTGACTGGCCTGTTAACCAGTTGGCTGACTGACTGACTGATTCACCGAATGACTATGTGTGTTCCTTCGTTCTCTTATTTTGTTTCCGCATGGATGAGAATTAAAAGATCACCGAAAACATATTTTATCCCAATTCAAGGGGCGAAAGAGCATCTCTGAAAACTGCAAGTGTCAGATACAGCCTTTCATGTTGTTTATGGTGTTTCATGCACGGTAAATTAAGGAAAGCTTTATGGTTAACGAAATAACACCGATGGAAAACACAAAAATTATGTACGTATAGGTGAAGTTCTGCATTCTGCATTACATAGTCATTGGTTGTTGGATTGTACATTCATTTACAAAGGTCAGAAGTTTGTCTTTTTATGTATCGCCTCTCAAATTCCACTCTGTACCGACAAAACCTTTGCTTTTTCAGGTGTTCTACCCAACTGGGTCTAGGCCTCATTTGTCATTCTTCCAGGTTTGTTATCGAAAGACTTCATAGTTATCCCTAGATACCCCAAGTTCTTATCCTTTTTTAGTGGTTTACCCGGACAACGTTTTACTCAGTTCGTCATTTCTCGATACAGTAAAACTTGTCTTTAGCTTTCCACAAAAATAGTCTATTCACGAACATCTAGTTAAATGCGTTTCTGCCACACGTTCCAAATACGCACACCTTTATGCATGCACCGGAGCATACCGCAGTTCCACAATTCCGTACCTGTCAAGGTTTTCTAGACGACCTCGAAACTGTAATGTCATTTACTAAAGATCGATTGAGCCAGTAACTCATCAGAACCCAGTACTTTCGCAGTGGTTGTTTATTTTCCCACTTTGAGAATGTGTTATTCGGTTATGTGAAAGCTAGGTACTCACCTACAGGGGTGCTTGAAGGATCTTCTTGTCTTGTCTTGTCATATCTTGTCTTGTCATGGTGGTTTTGTTGACCGTTACGAAAACATTCTTTTCCTGCAAAAACCAGATTCTACTACACCATATGAGGTACAATTTGGCGAAAAGTTGACTTTGAAAGTATGAATTGCTACTTATACCTTATATGTCCGATTATCTACTTCCTTAGCAGATATTTTACAATGTACTTATTTGCATGACTTATAGTCTGAAGGCAGGACGGTTGCAAAGGTTGGCACCAAGACCAACCGAAAATGCTAACTGACTGATTCAAAAACATGAATTTATGAGCTCAAAGCTTTTTGGAGAAAGGTAGTGCAACACATGGGCCTGTTTTCATCGTCGTGATTATAAACCTGGAAATACACTATTTTGGTTTTACAAGCTTATTTGTTAGATCCAAACAGTCACGGGTTTACCCTGATAAGGGTGCTTCATCAGAACCAGTCTGGAAAGAAAGAACATGGCAAACAAGCTCGTTTTCAGTTATTCGTACTCATACCAATACATAACCATAAATATGAATCACAATATAAGAAAGAAAAAATGATGACTCAAACCAGGCTCTGCAAATGCGTGCGTGATTATGAGATTGATGACAGTATGGAATGTTCAATTGGTTGCCCACGTGTTCGAGAACAAGAAGTGGGCCAAGGGAGCTTAGGTGTTTGCACGAATTGTTTCTGAGCCCACTATGGCTAAGATGCAGCAAATGACAAGTCTTGATTGCTTGCCCCGGACTTTGTAAATGGTACGAAAAGCGTTTATCACCTCTACGGAATGGTTTGACTCGACAAGGTGCGAACACACAGCACTCCTAATTGTCTTAATTGCTCCCGTGTTCAGCCAAGCCGGGCGGTGTTCATGAACACTTTCGGATGAGCGTCTAGTAGTGCAAACAATGCACTTAGCTCTGTGGGAACAGGTAAATAAATACACACAATAAAAGTTTTCAAAATTCGGTGCTACATACCTTAGTCAGAAGCACACTATTTGCTTAAAAACGAACAGAATTTGTAACTGCGCGGCGTAGAATGTTCTGGTGACTACTTATGATAATATCCGTTGAATAACTTTGGCTTAAGTATCGCCTCTGAACGGCAAGCACACTTATAAAGGCTTCTTTGCGGCTTCTACCTTCTTTGTCTCTCTTGCTTGCAGTGCATCATCCTGACAGTGAACCGTTCGTGATAGCCTTTTTGTAGGAGAGCTCCGCAGAAAAAGAAGCTCATTTCTCATTGTGTCTTCGGAGATGATTTTTTTCGCTCTGTTAATCAATCAGCGTATGAGATTGCTCTTCATTCTGAGGGGTACAAAACTGTGAAAATGGATGTATTGCCCATTTCATGTAGCGTTTCTGTGAACTAATAACTGGAAGGAGCAATCAATCCAAAAAGTTTGTGCATACCTCTAAATACGATAGACTGCTGCCTCTTTATTCCCCCAAAATAACTTTGACTTTTTGATGGGAAGTGTTAAAATGGTTACGAAGTAGGTTCTTGTCCACTTTGGTGTCTGTCACATATGTGATGTCGTCTACCTATCGTTTGTACACGGTAACATTTCCGGTTATGGATCAGGGATGATCATTTTCAAGTTTTGCCATGAGAACCTTAGAAAATAATAGCCACGAAAATGATCCCATTGTCACTCCGTCCTTCTGATCTGTTTGTTCGAATACGACATTACGCAAAGTGAGGGCTAATTGTCATAATTTTGACACGGCAACTATCACTAGACATTTCAGTATGGGTTGTTCAAATGCACGATCAATGTGTAAACTCCATGGCCCAGCAGAATAACTATTCATTATGAGTGAAGTGATATTGAAGACATCGATTCAGTGTACGTAATGAGTAACGTGATAAGTCCGTGGTAAAGCCATAAGTGACAATTTGTTCCGCCGTTCCGGTATCCAGAAAGCCTTTCGACAGGCCATCACAAATGCTTGATAGGGGCAAATAAGTGTTTGTAAGTGGAATTCATAGAGGAACAATAAAGAAGAATGCATCAGGGTCTCTGAAGCAAACGAATAAAATCTTTTTAGTAAATAAAATGAAAGATAATAAATAGGTTATCGTTTGTTTGGTGGTAGGCGAAAGGCTGTAAATTCCACAGTTGATTAGGTCACCACCAAGTCTGACGGTTTTGTTTTATAATCTCAGTCCCATCGTAGGAAAGCAAAGTCTGAGACCGTCGTGTTGCTAGAAAGCTGAATGGGATGAACTGATGTCTCACATTATTCCTGAGGTACCTGAATAAACTTCAGATGGGTAGGGAGAAAAGAAAGAGAGAAGAAGAGAAGTGTCCATGCAGTTAACGATATAACTGAGATACTTGGGACTCTAGATGGTTTCGGTGTGATACCTCTTGAGGAGGGAATAGAATTTGTGATTATCAGCTTGGTTTCGCAAACCTCATGTAATAGCTTTCGGAAAGATAAAATGTGGGGTGCGCACTGAAAAGCTTTGGAACTGAGCTGGTCTGGACTTCAGCTAGGTGAGCATTCGTGTTGGACATTTTACTCAGAAATGTTATCTTCTAATTTTGCAAACATTGAGCACCGATTTACGGAAACTGATTGAAGTGTTAAGAGGTTCAACCATTGTACATATTTGGTAGAAACAATAAACGCATTTGTACTTTTATTTGTAAGAAAACTGAGCTGTGCTAGACACAACTTTTCAGCTCGTCACACTGGTCGAAGTTTCGTCCCAGATAGATCCGAAAGAACACAGGCTTCTTCACAGCTGTCTAATTTGTGTATTAGGAGTGTGATTGGAAGCTCCTATTTAAAGAATCCACTGAGGAACCACAATGGTGCTTCGCTGATAGTTCCATGTAAGTTAGATTCAGCTAACATCAAGAAGGAAGACACTGTGGTGGCGAGTTGAAATTTCTGATTCAAGTGGTATCAACTCCTGATATACAAATTAGAGTGTTGTGAAGGAACCCCTGCGGAGTGTACAAGTATCAGAACAGGTGGATAGACAGAGGAGTACAGAATACGCTACCTGATGAGCTGCAACAACCGCGGAACGAGTAGTGTGCTTCCGAGAAACTTTGTTCACCCGTTTGTGGTACTACTTAAGTCATAAAGAAAAGAAGTGTTTGCGTATAAAGTTCAATACCTACCCAGATTACAAAACCATGTTTAGGCTGCTAGACAACGAAGCACTAATAGATGAACCAACCCGTTAGTTGTTAAATATTCCTGTTACAACTGAGACTACGCGCAACACGATGTTTGTGCAAACCAAGCTCACATAGATGAAATTGCCTTGGAATCACCTTTACTTTTGTGCTTTCGAACATTAGTTCGACTTCGCATTCTGTCCAGCTTATGTGATTGGTACGTTTCAAGTAATCTTCCGCTCAATAACATTTTTTATAAAAGAGGCTTACCTTACCAACCCAGATCACCCCAAATCCCATGTAGAAGAATAAAATTGTGTTTAGAAAACCGTTAAAATATTTTATTCGGTCAAGTTCATTACAAAATGAAGTCTATTTTAAACTGGCAATTTCGTTCATACTGATATTCATCCCCACTTCCATTTTTAGCCCTTAGCCGTTTTCGAACTTCTTCAGCGTCCAGTTTGCAGCCCTTGTTAACATCGAGTTTTGCAAACAATTTTTAAGGCATTCCTTGGTTTCTGTATGTTAAATAACATCGGTCATTTCGCTAAGTGATTCTTATTTAAAAATTTGAGTACCTCATCGTAACGTTTTTGGAATTTGATTTGGATTGACCAAAGAAGGACAATTCAAGACCTGCTCATCTGAATGCAAAAAAGCGATCACATACAAAGTGATGGCAGATGTGCAGTTCGTGTTAATCATGAACACTGCAGATTTCCCCTCTCCGTTTTTGAAGCATGCTTTGATGCGAGATAATTCAATCATATGGACTTCAGTTTGACTGTCTTTTGCACCGGGATGCATAGAAATTTGTTTTCCATAAAGCTGCCTGTTTCGATGAATATAAATGGTCCTGGAGATATTCGAAATGGACAGTTTCTTGTTGGCATGATCGTGATTTCAGCTGTTGGTGTCTACGATCCCAATGGTGAGTTCACATGTTGCAAAGATAGAATCACTCTTCATCATCAAGTGTCCCCTATTTGGCCTAATAACTGGGTAACGCGTACGAATTCAATAGAATTTGTCGCACGTAAAGGTCCACACCTTTAGCTGAAATCAAACGAATGACTTCCCTCTTATTGAGAAAAGGCTAGATCAGCCAAACCATCTCAAAAAGTGGAAGCAAATACTTAGTGATGCGCGTCCGCTATCCCGGCTCTCCACGCGAAATTTCCGACGTAAACAAGGCTAATGGTGTTTCCATAGTCTATATGGTTTCGGCTCCTCGTGACAATACTGAATGTGAGCCCTGTTGACGTCATTCTTTTCATAAACGATTTTATTATTCGCGGATGATGTTTCCTCTGTCGAACGAACCCTTTTTCTATTTTCATAGGAAAATATGTACGAATTGCTTTTGGGCATTTGTATAAGCAAAGCAGAGTGTTCAACTATGCTGTACGCAAAAAATCTATATTGATAAATGAATACGCAATGCAGTTGTTGTTAAATGAGAAGTGAACAATGATGTTATTCACTATTGCTTCAGGGTTCACGAGTCAAGTCCGTCCCCACGATAGTTAATGAGAGCAGCATTGGAAGAGCAGTACCCTTCGTCAGCTATTGACAGTCCCGGTTTGGTAGAAACATATGCGTACTACGGCTAAGTAACAGCAATCAGTAAGGTAGTGCTGATATCGGCCCTGGTGAACAGTAATTATGCAGCTCCGCACTTGTAATAAAATGATTAGTTCTACCGAAATAAACTTTATCAGAGCAAAACTTTATCAGAGTCCCGTTTTGGGTGAAGCGCTTGCGAGATTCAATCACAACAGTGTTCTCATTTGAACAACGCATCATACTTCTTGGTCAACTGAGGGATTACGTGGTGTGCATCTAAAAGTAGGCACTGAAATAGGAGTTTTCATTGATGGTGTCTTTGCGGCAGTTCAGCTTAACACTAACAAAGAACATTATTCTCCCTATAACCTTTCTTTGTCGGAGTAATTATCCATTGGATAAAACTTTGAAAACCAATTTTATTTACTATCTTGTCTATTGATTGGTCCATTGATTGGATCTTTCACTTAACTATTTTTGGTAATTTAGTATTAAACTGAACCCCAAAGCTAATCACAGAATAAGAACAACTTCCAAGAAATCTGGCCTATTCTTGGTAATATCGAATCGGCAAGATAATTACCGATGAGATGTCTACATAAGATTTGTCCTGCGTCTTTTTTAGTAGTTAACTTCCAGCATTGTTGTGAATAGACGGGACATAAGGTTGGTTCGATATGCAACAAGATCAGCAACCTAGCCCTATCATTCGAAACTGGTATGCTTAGCTAATGGCCATCGAGTCTACAACCTTTTACATATGATAAGACGGTTGTCCAAATCCTAATCCGACTCGTTACAATCCTAGAAAATTTCAGAGTAGCTCAGAATTTGTTGAATACGTGGTCAAATACGCAATATGTAATGAGAAACCCATTATGAAAAATACTCAACCCGAAGGATATTTCGATGTAATCAGTATTTTATATCGTGGACGAGAAAGTGTTTGCGATTGGGGTGGCCCTGACGAAGACCTACTTGTGTTCGTTGGTGTGGTTAGATTGTCATTCCCGAAAGGTTGTTCTTTTATGCTCAGTGCGTCACTTTATATGCAGTGAGAATAACTTTAAAGGAAGATACACAATGCCGGAGGTGCTAGGCTATCTTTCTAATGTTCTTGGGATTGTAAACTGAACCTGGCACGGTATTATGCTATACTGAAAACCATGATGCATTCAACAGTTTGGTGAGCCCACCTATAGTAGAAAACAGCACTCGTGCCTGTAAATTGAGTTGTCAGCAGTTCGACCCTTTTACACCAACATCGCTGTGCTGCTGAAATTACATTTTTTTCTCTGTTTGATATGGCTTTGCAATAGTTGTGTCTGACAGAGTGAGCTAAACCTAGATATGGGGTGATTATCACGTGCAAACATGATTCAGATAGCGTATTTTTCTATGGTTTTCAATCTTTACTCTATCGCGCTTTTGTATCAACGAAATCCATATAAGTTTAATGCAGTGCGATTTATTGAAGGTAGGAAATGTGATTCGCTGTTCACGTGGATGCCACCTGCACAGGACTTGTGGAATCCAGTTCAAATGGATGCAAGGCATGTATCCTTGCGCATCAGCGTGCGACATTCTCACAGGTACAGATACACAAACACACTGGAGAACACAGTTTGCAAGAAGGGAAAAGTACATGGATTTCAACTAGAGTTGAAATTTTCCGTCGCATTCTTCCTTTTATTCTCTATACTATATTTCGTGCATGACTTCTGTTTTTCTTTTATTACTATGGTTGCAATTCCCGTGTAATCGGATTTCTTATTGTTGCATACTCGACTAGTTGTAGCACTCGGAGCCTAAAAGAGTGGATCAAATTAGCCTCGCAGTTCATTCAAAGATCAGTCTGTCACAAACATGTGTTCCGGGCAATATCGACCAACCACCAACTTTGCCCTTCTAAAGTATAAACTCGGCCCTGTCCAGGCTTTGTTCTATGGAGCACATCTATATACAACCGACAAGCTGAAAGAGGATTGCTACTTGCCGTTCAAAACTTTGAGGCTAAATGGTATCGGATATTTTTGATACACAAACCATCACGGATACTGTCGAGCAAAGTTTAGGTTCTTCACAAATCCAAGACTGTGTGTCAGTTACTTCGCAAAGATGGTGATATCAATATCCGATTCAGTAGGCGCATCAATTGAGATAGTGATTTCTCCTTCTGAACCGCGTAGAACGTCATTCTATCTACAACCTTCCACGTACAAATGCGTTTACCACTCTGTATACCCGTTATCCAAATCTCCATTGTGTTTTCTATTTCTGATGACCGATGGTATTCCGAAAATTCGGTGTATGGGTACGAAGTTAACGAAATCGGTAGAACTGCGCCACTGAATAAATGAGCATATATCAGTTAGATTGCCATGACCTTTGAACACGTAAAAGACAATTACGACTTGTTTGGAAGTAGTCGTCAGACAACGTACGCCGTTTGTGTGTGTGTGTGTGTGTGTGTGTGTGTGTGTGTGTGCGTGCGTATGTGTGCTTAAATTTAGTATCATGCAAATATTCAGTTTGCCATTTGAATATGATAAAATTGACTACAGTATGAACTAACGAACGTGCAGCGAAACACTCCTAAAAACACCGGTTTAAATGATGCCTCTAATCGGCAGTATTTTCGTTTACATATATACAGTAAAAGAATCACCCGAGAGACCCACAATGTCGATATTCTTCTTTAGTTAGTACAGATAAGGAATTCACAGAGCTGATCTGACTATGATTTTTGTGGCAGATATTTTTTAAAGCTGTTGTCACTGATTTTTTATTTTTACTCTGTTTAACTCAGCCATATCATCTATCCACCAATAATGAGTCTTCCAAAATGTAAGTGTAAATTACTTTTTTGTAATTTGTATTTTGATGACATACCCGCTTGTCCTACTTATGAGTAACTTGTACGTGCATCATGAACCTCGAGCGTTCATGGTTTGATTCTGCTTTTCTAAGAGACTGATACAGTTCATATTTACTTTTTATTGGTATATAGTGCATGAACGTTCTACGTTGTATTTCTGCCTCTGTTGTTCTGTGACTGTGCATTCCCATTGTATGAAAAAGTTGCTGAGCGTTTCACTCATGCACAAACACGGCCTACCGGGTTTTCGATCCCCCAGCCCCAGCCTTAATTCATCAAAACAGGTAGAAGACAAATTGCAAGATGCAAGAATTCCTTTCAACCTTCTCACGCTTTACACCCTAAACCGTTAGACCATAGGACATATGTGTGGTATAAACAGGTCTATTGCCAGTTTCATCTGTTCATGTCGACACACGTCTCTTCTGTCATTTTCAGCTGCTGCTATTTGTACTTTCAGAGTGGTGACGCCTTAGAATATACAAATTTATATATTCTAATTATAGATTGTTTTCCTATCCTCTGATTAAAGTTATTATTTCGTGTTGGCCCGAAAACTTCTTGATTTACTATTTGCACCGTGATCGTGCTGCATTACTTTTTCGATTGACTCCTTGCTGAGTGGGTCGTTCATGACCGCACTGTCCCAATTTACCGGATAGCCTTCTGTACTGTTGCTCTTGGTTGCTCACCTGGCTGTAAGTCATTGTATTTACGTATTTTTATGTATTGCATTGTTTAGAACCACGAAATTACGATACACACGGTTATACATTTGGAATTTGTTCTGCTTCCCGTATCCGTGTACAGCCCATATCGTGCGTAAGACTTGTGAGACTAAGTTTTCTGCTATATTGACAGTTCAAGTAATCGGTATGGTTGCTACAGTGAGCTCAACCCCCGATAGTTAACTTTTTTTACTAATAATAGGATGAATTAGATACATCGTACCGAGGCTTGCACGGCTAAACGGGCTCATGGTAAAAGAAATTTCATTAAACGACATCTTGGACAAAAGGAGAGGATCAGTCCGATTCCTTTTAGCAAAATGTGTAAAGTTTCTACCAGTAGTGTAAAGCTACCTTATTAAAGGACCAAAACCACTGAGTGTCACTCACTGTCATAAGCGAATTGGGTTTGCCAGAAACAAAAGGCGTGGTGTTTAGGGAAAAGTATTTCACCGGAATGGATGATAACCTATATATTTATAGTTCGCCTGTGGCTGAGCAGCCCAAAATCTCATTAGTGTATAAAATTGGTAGGCGATTGCCTTGAAGTTGTAGGAAGTTTGGTTTTGATATATATCTAAGTGAGTGAATGTCTAACTGTTCACAGCATCAAAGCTTTCGGCTGAATTAGTAGTGCTATTGAATGTAGAAAAAACGAAGATTAGGGATGAGAAGGTTGGCATCGCAACCAAACCGTAGCACGTATCTGAGTCTCATAAGTAGTATAACGCTGATCTGAAAAAAGAAATGTTCATTTGAAATCTTATCCATGAATCTAGCGTAAGAATTAGACGTGGGAATCAATGTTGGGTTCTGAACGGCAGAGGGGCGGGCACCGTCTCTGCTTCTCACTGTACTGGAGATATATCTCTACATAAGATTACTGAGAATACAGTATGGTATGTTAAATTAGGGTCTATACTTCACTTCCAGGTCCATAGGATGACTGATGTGTGGTCATCCGTAGGACACTTTATTACTCATCTCAATAGCCTACTAATGAGTAGCTAACAAATAAGAGGTAATATTTGTTAATAAACGATTCCGCTCTACAACAGTTGTTTCACGCCACAGAAGTGTTCATCGTAATATTACTGGAGTGTGCACTGCTTTGTATATCATCAACCGTCTTCCTGCAAATAACATTGGGAAATACTGCTTCGTTTATTCATCCGAAGTTCGTGGTACGGAAGCATGGAGTAAGTTGTTCAGTTCAAAACATTATTTACTTTAGTGTATTTTTTTGTTATAGAAAAGCAATGTATATATATTTGTTTAGCTGACTGTCCTATGGACTTCACCTTTCACGCACAAACCTCAGGTCGTCCGAATAACCTGCACTCGGAAGCACTAGACTCGAGTTCTGCTCTTGTTAGGAGAAGATCTGACTTGGTGGGAGGCATTCCCTTGGAGTTAACGGGACAGGTACCGTGTCTCCATTCGAAACTGTCGGGCTTCTCTGGCGGTCATAGAGGTTTACATCAGATCAAGGTTACTTTGGCGATTCCGGATTCGCCTTGTCGAGAACGGGGTGGCGCAGTGGTAACACACAAGCCTTCGAGGTGAAAGGGCCCGGGTTCAGACACTGGATGTGGCGGAGGATATGCACCACTGGTGAGTTTCGGAGTACGGGTTGTTCGGGTGACCTGGGGTTCTGCCTAAGTGAAACTGTCTTTGAAAATGAAAGGACAAATAACATCGACAACATTTCAAATGCAATTACTTTGTGTCTAGAAATTGTCTCATCTGCATAAAATAGTGCAAGTATCCACCATTGACAAGTATATCTTTTCGTAATGAAAAATCTACTTGCACTTTTCACATCGAATGCTATCGCTCTACTGTCCGGACCGCGATGGCTCAGCTGGTAATCCCAGCTGTGTTTCGTTGATGGTTCAAAGCTGGTCTTTCGTGACCAATACGGGGAATGACTCCGAAGCGGCTGCAAGTTGGAACATTTTATCGAAGCAGTGTTGACTGATGTGCTTTTGTCAGATCTAACCTACCCGTTTATTGATATTAAATACTTAAAGTACCCAGGGCACATTAGACTTACTAGGAACTTTTACTCAAAACCCAGGGGTCGATCGATATTTCATTTGTTTGTCGCATATATTTCAACTGTAGACTGATCTTGTCACACTAACCTTTGTCAACTGATGCTCAACTTCTCACGAAATCACTGCAGCTGAACGACGACAATACCACACATACATTGTTCTGATTGGCAGCAGTACACGTTTATTGTGAGAAGAATGCAGACTCATAAACCTCTGTTGATTTGCACTGCTTTTAGAAGTCATTAGTCAGGAAAATAGTAAGTAATGCGTCTTTGTTGTTGATGTGTCAGGGAAATATCTTGAAATCGTCTTGAGAGTGTTCCATTTGCTATTTGAAATTGGATCTCTTTAATTCAATCATGCATGTACATGTATATATTACATATATGGCATGAATTGGTAAGCAGTTTTGCGCAAAATCATGGAGACACTGGTAGGATGTTTCATTCTTATTTGTGTCCACCACCAGTATATTGGGGATCAAGAAGTGGCGCTCCGACAGTTGTCTTCGACAAAATGCCTTCGTTCCCTCAGGCTGTTTGAAGTAACTTGTTTCATCGTGTGAGCAAATAGCTGTGAGTTCAACGGATTTTCGTCCCTGAAAATCCAGTTTCGGTATGGCATGGTATCAGGGGTTTTATGTTGAACCAGTCGTCGATAGCTGGCTTGATGGGACTGATGGTGAAGTGCTTTACTCACAGTCCTACAAGCTTTGAGTTCCAGTGTCAGAAGGCCATCTGATTATACCTCTTACTTGTGATTTACAATCGCATCTGTTCAGTAGGATTTGTTGATTTGAATCTGCTTCTATGAGCACTATGTCGACTTCTTTTATATATAAACAGCCAAATAATCGATCCCATATGATATCATTATTTCAGAAGGCTATGGCCACCACAAGGCAGTAAGTTATTTCAAGATCACACGTATTCTTATCAGGAGGTGATATAATGCTCTATTTAACATTAAATTCACCTCGTGCGAAAAATGAGATGGTTTAGCAAAAGCTTCTGTTTCGTGAGTGAATCTTCGCGGCGGAGACCTTTGTTCCACTAAACATAAACTTGAATCTGATACTTTCACCGTTTATCTTCTATTCTTTATTTCGAGAATGCACCATAATTTCCTAATTATTTTTACATGACAAATGTCATGACCCAACCTTCCGGAGACACAGGACAACTGACCACTGAGTGGGCCGATAAGTGAATGAACATGAACGGGACTTAAAGACACGTCGAATAGAATGGATAGATAAAGGCAAATCAATACAAAAATTAGCGATTGCGACTTGGTGAATAACCAGAGAGTACAAGCACTGTTGTGTGTGCGTGTGCAGGCGGCGTGTGTGTGTGCATGCGCTTAGTGTCAGCTGACCGAACGTCCGTTAAGGATACACTTCTATGAAAAAGGAGTTAGTATCTCGATAAATGTGAGGTGGTACACGTTGTGGGCTATATACTCTGTATAATTAGCCGGAGAGTATAAAGTAAATCGTGGTCGAACTTTTAGCAGTACCAAGCTAGTTACAGTGGGGGAATTTCAACCTCATTTTAAATTAAAAGGCTTCTAGCCCAAACGTTTATAATCCTAGGGATCGTGAATCATTCGTGCAGTAGACGTGTAGATTCGTTAATTTTACGTTTCTCAAATGAAAATCTAATTGATTTCTTCTAGAAAGAGGGCTGCGGCAATAAATGATAAATGATGCAATTTTAACCAGTTGTTGAAAAGTACGATAGACTTTTAATAAGATAACAGCAAGAATGCGGCATGTTGTGTCTCATGATTACGTGAATCATGAGGTAGATCGTAGTAGGTTCTAAATAGTCGCATGATCGGAGTGTTGTATGGATGACAAAAAAAAGTGACTACAGATCAATCAATCGATAAGTATTTTATTTTATTTTAGAGATTTATTAGTACCAAGTTCGCCATACAAAATCCAACAATTTTTACTGAGGAGAATTATGAAATGAGTTTTACATTCACCTTCACGTTCTCTCTCTATTTGACATCTGTTGACAATAGGGAATATCACAAACTGGCCAAAGCAATCCTCCGCGACTTGGACACGAACAAGAATGGAAAGATTTCCGTTCGTGAAATGATCGCGGAAAATAAGGACCCACAATATGTGCATTTTGTTCTGGATATTTTCAAACGATACGACGTTGACGGTGATAAGGAACTGGATTTGGATGAGTTCCGCACTTATCTGGAAAATGAATGTCGTGTCAAGTAATAGCTGGAGTTGGACAACCGCTGGTCTCCCCGAAACGCAGTGACCGAAGACGTCAACTGTGATGCTGCACACTTGTCAATTTTGAAAACATACATTTCTCAAAACTAGTAAACAAAAATCTTGTTTCAATTACGACGCGTTATTTTTAATTTTCTATGTTGCTGCATTTAGTTTTCCCAGCAGGCATTGATTCGATCGTCAGTTTCGAATCGTGCATTGTGGCATAAAGTATGACACTAACATGTGAGGCAAGTAACCAAATAGACTCTTCAAGAACAAACACAATCGAAATGAACGAAACAGTGCGAGAAGCAGGCATATCGTTGATGAAGAAGACGAGTGGCAGAGATCCACATTCAAGCGATTTGCGAAGGACAAAATCATCTGACTGTCATGTAGGGAACTCGCCAAAATACTAGGCAAATCCGTGAATCAACTTGCCAGCTAATCCCGGACGGTACGAACACAACTTTACGTGTATGCTAATGGACGTGGTATTATTCATACAGATGAACTTGTGTTGTTAAACCTTTTTGAGAAAGATCAGTTAACCGAATAGTTATAGTTTTAAAACGTGTGTTTGAAACAACTCAACGACTGCGGCATAAGTTCAAGCTACTGATGATTTCAAAATTACATTTGTTGTCTGCTTGCCTCAATACCTTTGAACCCAAAGGAAATACAGAAGTATTCTAAATCATGGGCAGGAAAGCTTTGATTACAGTGCGGAATAACAGAGATACCTGGTTGATCGTGTGAACTGTGCAAATATTATCGCTAAGATGAATGACGTACTACAGGATATGGTGGATTGGAAAAACCAAAAATAGAGTAGAGCAAATCTGAAGCACTGCAGGAGCAGCTGTTCACAAATCAGGAGTCAGTGAAAGAAGTCAATATTATCCCTTACGTATTTGTGAGGTTACATCGTCGAAAACGAAAACAGTGCTAGTATTCAAGCAACTAGTCTGAATGAATCAGTGAAATGAGGCATTTCCACTGTACAGTCTAGCCTCAATGGAGAATATTTCTGCCTTACCATTGCAGCCACTATGGAATAGTTTCCAGTTCTCTCGTTGGCTGGCAGATCCATTGCTTAACTGGAGAAGGGGATAATTTGAGATACAACGGAAAGTCTATCGATATACTGCAGATATGCAAGTAATGTTTTGATCTTAACGGAGAGGTACATGGTTGGAGTTACTTGTAAACGAGCTTGTCCGGAACTATAAAGGAGTTAGTCTTACTTTAACGTTGGAAGATGGGAAAACTTTGCACTCTCTGGATGTTTTTCATGAAAGTACACTAGTTTGATAGTGTCTTGCATCGGAAACCTAAACGAAACCTCAGTCTTGCCCTCGGAGAACACGTAAATGGTCTGTTCAACAAAAATGGTGGAAATAACGGGAATTGTAGACGTTTCATGCTGAATATCATGAAGAAATAGGCAAGCTTTGGTGACAGACAGGACGAAAAACTGCATGTTCAACTACCACTGAAGACAGAAGTGAGTTACCACAGGTTTTCATGTTCTTTAGTAGCCATTTGCAATCATTTAGTAGCCACTGTCTGCTACTTTGCGACCACAGCCTAGGGTTCAGTAACGCCATGCACTCACCATGCTACGGCTTCCCCGGTAAGCGGCGCGCCTCGTGCTTCCGCGGTCGAGGTGATAAGACAACAAGCTGGGATTATTCGAGGCAGGAAAAGAACACGTAGAGCTTGTTGAAATATCAGGATGTTTCTAAACTGCGGTCGCCAGTGCATCACAATGTGGATTGTACATAACTATGACGTAGATATTGCTTATCTCTCGGAAGTCCGTTTACCCAGCTGAGGTAGCCGACGAATAAAAGTACCTAAAGTGGATACATCTTGTTGAGTTTATCACAGTGCCCCGAAAGACAACTCTGGTCTCTATGGTGTCGCGTTCGTTCTGAACAAAGCGGCTGGTGACGCAAAGATCCTTTTGGGAACCAGTTTCATCCAGACTGGCCTTGGCATGCTCTAAAGGTTCCTAGCTGGACCTGACTGTGACTGCGATCTACGCTGTAACCAACTCTGCTGGTGACAAAACCAAAGATGAATCCTACCGTAACTTGCAGGAGAAAATCAACCGGGATTCGAGGCGTGACGTACTTTCCTTCGCAGGAGACTGGAACGCTAAGACAGGTATTTTCGACGAATCCACCCGCCATATTCTCGGGGAATTCGGCCTCGGGCAGTGCTGTGAGAACGGTGGCTGACTGGTCGGTTTAGCCGACGTCAACAGAACGGTTGGTTGCAGAGCTCGCTTCAACACTAACATGGTACTTCAACGAAAGTCACATTGCGCACCATCCAGATCACATCCTGGTGAGATCCCGATGGGCCTTGTTTATTAGAGATTACCTAGCCTGCGGAGGTGCAAAGACGGGTAAAGCAAATGACACTGATCATGTTCTCCTACGTACGTGTTTCAAAATTTTTTCTATCTACACGTGCTAGAGTCTCTGCATCCTCCCTGATAGACGTTGCTGCCCTGGAAGATCCAGAGAAGCGAGGAGCGTTTTCACGAGCAATTGCAGTTTGACTGATTATCACAACCAATGCATCAGAAGCTGAAGTTTCCGTGGAGGGGCAGTGGGCTCAAACAAAGACGACAATCAAGGAAGCTGCATGGACGTTACTCGAGAGAACAAAAAGGCCGGCAAAAGAGTGGATCTCCGGGAGCACGCTGCGACTGCCAATCAAAACGAATGAAGCCCGGCTCGCAGGTAGTAATGAACGCAGAAGACTGGAACGAGAGGCCATGAGCTCCGCCAAGAGTGATCACAAAAGATACTGGATAGAAGTAGCTAAAAAAATGGAGACGTCGAGAACTGGTGACCTTGGTAAACTGCTCCGCCTCATTTACAAATCTTCGAGTAGGTTCTGCAAGCAAGGTTTGCTTCTTCATGCGCAGCAAGAAACCTAATACCCGAAAAAAGCAGGAAAATGGGCCAATGGGTAGAACACTTTAGTCAGCTGCTCAACTGGCCTACAAACCACCCGATGAAACAGTCAGTATCAACCCCTCATTTCATTACGGAAGCAACAGCTACCCGCTAAGTGCTGTGGAAATCACAGAAATAATTAGCAAACTGGAGAACAGAAAGGCTGCTGGGGAAGATAGCACCCCTCCGGAAGTCTATAAAGCCTGTTCATCATCATTGACTGACAGGTTGTGCACATGTTTTAGCCCTGTTTGACCAACAGAAGCGTTTCCACCCGACTCAGAAGTGTTCATTCTGCTGCCCATTCCTAAGAAAGGCGATAAATCAGCATGTGAGAACTAATGAGGGATTAGCTTGATCCATGTGGCCGCAAAGATTTTTGGCGCTTTATAACTAGATCGTTTCTCCGAGGCAAGAGATCGACACACTCGCCCGAAACAAGAGGGTTTCCGCCATGGCAGGGGCTGTGTAGATCAACTCTTCTCGCTGCTCCGACTACTGAAGCATGGCTATAAGTTCCAGTAGCCGATGACTGCTTATATGATCGACTTCAAGGCAGGTTTTCAATTTGGTTAACCGCGAGTCTCTTTGGACCATAATCCAATCCGATGGGTTGCTCGATAAGCTTTTAAAGCTAATAAAAGGATATCACTCGATAAATGGTGCTAGGGTTCATGTGTACGGCAAGGAATCCTGTACTTTTCCACTCACTACCAGAATAAAACAGGACAGTCCCCTCTCACCGGTGCTGTTTAACCACGCCATTGATTGTACAGTGGGTCACGCATTACTCGACTATCCTAGCGTTCAGCTCAGCCAGGAAATATACATCTCGGATTTTGCGGATGAAATTGTCGTTCTAGGAGGCTCACCCGCTCTTCATCGACTAATCCTCGACTGAATCAATTCTTCCGCGAGATCCATGGGACTAGAAGGGAATTCAACGAAAAAAAGCTTTCACAACCAATCTAGGCCTGGCAGTCCAACAGTTGTCCATCAATGACCGACCAGTCGACTCCGTCCCTTCCTTCAAATGTCGAAACTCATCTCTGCTTCCGAAAGGCCAGGCAAAAGATGAAGTGGTGTTACGGTTCAGCAGCGTCAGGGGAGCTCTTTTCAGCTAAGAAGACCGCTGTGGACTCGCAATGAAATCAACTTAGGCACTAAAGTTGGTGTTTACCGTGCTGCCATTCAGTCCATACTTATCTGCGGCTGCGAAACCTGGTCATTACGAGCTGAGAATACCTGAAGGCTGGAGGTTTTTGATCATTGGTGCTTGCAGCAAATCCTCAGAGTCAAGTGACAAGACAGGGTATCCAACTAAGAGGCAAGAAGACCGTGCTCTGATGTCGATGTCCTCGCCGTCCTCCTCCAATGTCGACGACTGCATACCATACCCTTCGGCGACCCATGTCAATGATAACCAAACAAACACTGTGCCCCACGCCTTGTCCTGGCTGGCGTTATCACCTTGGTGGGCAGCTCAAAACGTGAACCAGTACAACAGAAAAAGACTTGGAGCTTATAGGTCTTCGGTTGGTCTATGCAGTCTGGAGATGGAAAAAGGACTGGGTCACGATCTGTGCCGAGCTCGCATCCGACCGCCGCGCGCGGTCAGAAGTGATCCGTGATATCCATGAAGCCAACTTATCCTCTCGCAGGATCGTAAAAATAAAAGTGAGTGAAGTAAGTATAGTAGCCAAAACGTTCCGACACACCCGCACCAAATAAGATCATAGTGTATGAGTTACCGCTCCTAGTTACGGGACTATGTGGTCTTGTGCTAATTACCAACTCGAACACGCGGGTACTGCAAAAGAAAAACCTCTAAAGAAATCTTATAGCATCGATGAAAATCAGGTTTGCAAATCGAAATAATTTTTTGAAGGTTCAGTAGATGTGAAATCGCGTTTGCAAAATGCAGCTCATGACAAAGGGCGAAACCAGATCTACTGATTGGTTGCATAACTGTGCCAACTTCCCAGACCTATTTTTTAGTGGTTTGATCTTCCCAAAACGCTGCCAGTCATGGCTTCGTTTTCTTGTAGAAGTAATTTAACAGTTCCTTTAAACACAGCGCATAGCTCCTTGAGTGGAATAAAGAATGGTCCTCAGGGAGGGAGATATCGAGCAGCATGTTCGTTTGTCAACAGTTGTTCGCCCGCCCATCGGAGAACTGAAGCATTGTCGAACAGGACAACTGTATCACTGTTTGTTTGTTCAGATGACACTTACGAGGAACACTTTTCCAGAAAGCTGACAAAAATTCTGGTCTTCATTATGGAGTGGTCTCCTTAATGGAGCCTACCCATCGCTAAACAGCAAGCATCAATATTGTGGTTTGCACCTTTGTTTGTTGGTCAAGTACCGATGAACTTTTTGCCCTTCATTGATCGCCCTCTTGCCCGCGAGAATCATATCTTGTAATTGGTTCTGTCTATGTGAAAGAGTAAGATGGGGCTACCGTGCTCCTGCAGCCGCGTCGTGTATTGAGCTCGACTCGTTTTTACATCATTTCTCTTTCGCTCGATCAAATGAACACATAGTTTCTCTGTGGTGTAACCATAGTCATCAAGAAGACGACCAGCGGAAGACAAACTAATCGATAAATTTGAGTGTGTCAGTTTCATCCAACTCTTCATTCTACTCAAAGTGATTGAAAGATTGTTCTCTACCATTATGCACAGTTCTATTATGACATCAAAGGAAAATTTACTTTTTGCCAATCTCATTTTAAGGCTAGATTTGATGTCTCGATTGGAGATGGCCCTGCAGGTTTTTGATTTAAATCCAAGAATGCAGGAAAGAAGTCTTAAATCTTCATCTTTCCTCGCACACTGGACAATTCTTCTGCCGTCTTGATCACTTATTGTTTTCCGCTTACGACGTGCATCTGTATTCATCTGTTCACTGAGGTCGATCATCTCAATTTTCTCCACCGGGAATTCTGTGGGTGTTGAATCACTCATTCACTTGTTGACTTGAAAAGTGACCGTGATTAAATGTACATCAAGAGTCCAGCAGTCCACGTGACTCATACAAGGCCACCAAGTCCAGTAATTAGGATCGATAACTCGCACGTGATTTGACATTCAGTATGAGTGTATCGGAAAGGTTTGGTTTCTGTACTCCAGGCTATGGTCGCTACATAACAAACAGTGGCTACTAAACGACCGCCGGAGGCTACTTAATGACTGCCAATATCTACTAAATGACAGTAAAATCTGGAATTAGATGTCTATAAAAGCCAGGCCTGCCCATGTTTACCGCTTCCACTTTACGTGCTCGTTTCGCTAACCGATGACGGATCTTATTGTATTTCACGGACCGGTTAAAGGTCCGTGCTTTCTCCATGCCAACCTCATAGTTGGTTCGCTCGTGTTCTCCAAGTTGTTTGGCTCGAACGACACGGCAACAATCGTAATCCTTCAAAGGGGACAAACCGACTTGGCTGATGACGAGAAACAGTTACTCTATTACTAGAACTAATATGTTGCACCCTTCAGACCCGCTGAATAACGAGTTATACAAGAGAGCCTACAAAGTTCATAAGAAGGGACCAAAAGCAACTCAAGGAGAAAAACTTGCAATAACAGAGATTTTAGTCCAATTCGCAAAAGCAGTTCGCTGAGGGAATACAGATGCCCTGGTCACGATCCGAAGCTGGCCTTTGAACTCAGTGTCATCCAGATCCCTTGATCAAAACCGAGAACAGATAATCTCCGAAACCTTTGTCCATCATTTCACTGGCCACCTTCCAATCACTGAACAAAACCATTACCCTCGCATCTTCTTCTAACTACACGACACTAATTATCAAGAATACCCAGTCATATCTCGAAGTACTACTACTTTTGTAAATTATCCGTTTCTACCTCATGAATGTAACTGTATTAGCCACTAGGATGATGTTGCCGAAAAAGAGCTTGATGGCTGTTCATTTATCCTCTGTGTGATAAAACGATTTAGGTTTTGAATGAACACAGAAAAAGAATCAAAGTCAAATAGTTTGTGGTAAAAATCGTTGTAATCTTAAAAATTGCAAAGTATTATTGAATTCCGTTAATTGGAGTGCGAGGTAGTTTAATGATGAACTTATTGTAAATTACTGCACATGCATCTTAAATTTCCGACGTTTCTTTCAACAATCTCGTTTGATAGGTGTCCATTGGTTTCTTCAGCGACCGAGTCGATAACAGAATTAACCTGGAGAAAAGTTTCTCACTAGCCTATTGATTTATGTGCATTGGGTACCACACTCACAAATACGCCAAAATCTTGCACCTGACAGATTCAAAAATTATAATTCATCTATCCCTATACAACAAAGGATGGTCTAACTTAGCAGCTCCAGTTGCATAATCAGTCTGTAGTTGCAGATTTTTAGCAATTGCCCAATTATTTGTAAGTAGAACAGATTTCTTACGTTTCACGGCTCATCGCATATGTAGAACTCCAAGAAAGGTCTTTGAACTGGTACCTCGATGGCTACCGGGACTGTTGTGGTAGAGTGGAAATGGAAGTCACTCGCAGGATGCGGTTAAGATAATAAATGAAGAAATGTGATGAAACATCTCCAGTAAACCGACTATTTGGTCTTTTCAGGAACTAGCACACCTAATTTTCTTCTACCGTTTGTTTGTGTGAAATTGCAGATGTCTGCATGTTGCGAGCTGGTATTAGCTAATACGTGGTAAAACAAAACACGAAGGTGGATACTCCATATTGAACTAAACAAATAATACATTCTCATAGTGACAGTCAACGCCGTCATTGCAAATGTATTGAGGTGTGACGAGTTCCCAGTTCAATCGTTCTAATAAGGTGGGACACTACTGTGTCTCGGTTGTTTTAGAACCTAGTCAGGTACGGACTAGTGGAACAGCCGTGAGCTTGGGTTCATGCATGAATACGTGGCAAAAAAGGAAACATTTATTAGGTTTTCATCAATTGGGTGAGTATAATCAGCAAGTATTTTGTGGAAAGTTTGGGAAAGTTTACTATGTCCAGAAGCAATGCAGTGAGTGAATTGGTGTCAGGGAACACCAGTGCTTGAGAGTAAGAACTTAGGAGATCCATAAGTTACTTTGAAGTCTTCCGGTAACAGACGTAATAAAACCGCGGGAAAGTGTAATATTCGTAATAAACTGAGTTGATAGTCCGTATCTGAATTGCCCCCCCCCCACATAGAAGTACATGAACTGAAGTAGCACGAAGACCAAGGCCGCGAAATAGCACATTAATTGTATTGCAACTTGGTTCGTATAAATATGTTTAATTAGAGAATATAATTGGTAGACTCAAAGATGACCAATCACCGGGAGCTTTTGTCGGAATTGTCCGCGGCGATCCTCATCGGTTGAGGCTCATCCGTGTGCGTGGTTACGAAGCTGTACCTAGCCGCATCACGTGTGACAGCTGCTGAATCACCACAGAAAGCCAGTGGAGCAGAATGCACAAACATTACGATGATTTTGATGAGACGTGTCGGTCCGGCGTGGAATTTGATAGTCGATACGTAAAACGATGAGCATTTAGTTTTCGCAAAAATATGGAGTACTTAACGTGACCAGGCCATGTACCGGACCAGTATCATCCGAAAGCACTGTACTGAAACTTGGTGATTCAGCTGTTTCTCATAATTTGATATCGGACTGCAAGAATCAATAAAATTGGAATACATTTCGCCTCCCATGGGAGGCAGAGAATGTCACCACATTTAAGGGAACAACAGCCAAATTGTTTGTAGTGACCCATTCAGGAAGTTCTGTGACGTCATTTTGAAAATCCGTAAAATTAGAGTTACAGCAATTGGCGATCCATGAATGGTATCGTCTGCTTATTTGCCAAGGAGGTTGTAGTCTTCAGTAGAGACGGAAGGTGAGTAGGGTGGAAATAGAAATGATGATAACATTGTAGTGGGGCCCCTGGGCTATCTTGCTGGTTGCCTGAGATCCTGCTGTCTCATCTGCCGGTCCGTATGCCTCTTTATGTCTACTGTGGGATGCTCACGACTTATTCGCCGCCTGCATTTGTTCTGTGGCTCTCGATTGGTTTGGTCCTGTTCACTTGATATTCGAATCGTCCTGTTGCTTCGGCTTTCCCCGATACTGTATGGAACCTAGAAGGACACCGAGGATAGACGTACCGAAGGAAGAGCTGGTGCCATTGCAACGGGTAAATGTTTAACGGTTACGGAAATAAGGAGAAACTGAAAACCTGAAACAGAAGGCATTCATATCGACTGGAGCCATGATAGTCTTATGCAGGTATGAACATAAACTGTGTATCGCGTTTCGTATCTGGAATAACCGTGATGTCTCTACCCTCACAAATTTCATTGATACTTAAATGCTACCCAATGGAGATTGAAAAAAGTGCACTACCTCGTGATCCGACATTTGCTTTTAACGTGGTAATCATTTAGTGTCTAGTTCAAGCTTGCGGTTTGTTACCAGTCAGAAATATGACAAAGTTGTGCCGTGTCAGTTTAACACATGACACGACCACCTATCGGTATGTGTGCTGTCTTCAGCTGCGTATGCTTTCACAAAACCGTCGGCTATATCGTACGCCTTGGGTGTATCAGACTTCGTCTGGAACGCCGAAGAAAGAAGCAATAGATCTGTGTGTGTGTCTTTGAGTGCGTATGCTGCTTTGTCTCCAAAGTAACTAGGTAATTTTGGAAACTGAAAGTACATACATGAAAGAATAACATTTTAAAAGCGAACGTTTACCCAGGCAAACCAACAAAGGTAGGTTTTATGATGGTAGGTGCACAGTTAGGCTTCTTCATTCAATATGTTTTTGATATTTTTAACTGAAAATAACACAAATCAAGATCAGTAAAGCAGTGCTGGTTACCAGTTCTTTACTGACTGCTTGATAATTCTAGCAAACGAAGGCATAACAGAGGAATGTGTTTTCAGTTCGAGTTAAATCCCCAAATCGACATGACACAATCGATGAGCCCTCTTCTCTAAGTTTTTGCCTAATAGACGTGCTTGATATAATTCACAAAATGTGCAAGAACTACGATCTGCCGTTTAAAACGAAAACAAGATGGAGGATAAAAGCTTGAATGAGCCTAATTATGGGGACACCGTCAATCGCAGAAGAATGTCTACGCTGAAAAGTCTTTCAAGAAGAATTGTTTACTCGACAGAAATTCCCTTTGAGACAAATCACGAAGAAAAAGTTTTTCTTATTGCCTGATGCTGTTTTGAAAGGTTAATTTCGTGAAATGATATATTACCTTCAGGTCGGACTTGATTCTGGCAGCCAAGTTGGGCTTACGAATGAAACACTAGTTAGGAATGAGTTGATCGTCATGATAGGCATCATTTGCTGTTTGTTGACATATAATATCTGCTTAGTCCGTACTTTTTACATGAGTGAAAGCAGAGGTAAGGGTTTGTTACACGATAGAACCAGGGAGTTTAACTTTATGTAAGCGGTTTATTAAGTTTGATTAGACGGAACACTTCATAGCGAGCGTCGAACAGCAACGTGACTTTTCATTGGGGTAGAAATCAGTACCCTCAAATATATAAATTCTTTATTTAATTGAAGTGTACGTAAGCTTCAATCAAACCGCAACTCCTTTGCTGTTTTTCTGAGAATAAACAGTGAATGACATCGTCTTGTAAATTTCTGACAGTTTGTATTGTTTGAGTCACCAGAATATTTTTCTAAGTATCAAATGTGCAACATGCTAGTTCAAACTGATTACTCTATGATACAGAGCCTTTGCATGTGAATTGAGCTCGTTTGCTTCTCTGTGCGTAGGCTGGACTCGATATCCTATGTTGCACCTTTTGTTCTTGTCATAAAATGCTGTCTACGTAGCAAGTTGCAGATAAACTCGTTTGTAAGCCTACTTAAATCAGTTCGTAAATGTTTTCCGGTGGGAAATTTTGATGCACGCCTATTTAACTGTTTGTTCTTGCAGTTACGGACATCACAATTCTGCAGTGGTCACTTTTTGATAAGCCAAAATAGAATGAGAAGAGTTATGAGGTTTTTGATGAGGCTTGCTAAATGTGAGTGTACTCTTCATGATTCAAAAATTTGTTTTTGTAGCTCAGTGTGTTATCAAAAGTCTGTAATCCATCTTAGATGATACGGGATGACAGCACACAATAATAGGACTTTATGATAAAATGATTACCCTCAGTTTACTGAATGGTATCACGTCCGTCTGCTCAAGAGTAGCTGAGTGATGCACGTAACAAAGACAGGGACGCATGGAACCTTTCAATACTGAACTGTTCACAACCTGGCTTTGCAGATATCTTCCGATTTTGTGAACACCTAAAATTGATTTGTATATCAGGTAGCGCCGTGGTCCATATCCTAGTTCTTTGAAAATTAGTAGATTATATTCGTTCGCACATGGTATTCCGATATTTACAGCAAAATCTCAAAAATTTCAGATTATATCTGATAAGTTACAATGCTTTCGACGATTACTTCGACAGCGTAAAAGCATCTCATGAAATTAGAAGTGATTTGAAAGTGAAGTGTTGCAAGGTAAAATCGAATTCTTCCATACCCAGTCGTCATCCCACAGAAAGAAAAATCTGCTGTACCCACAATAATCATCAAACGTATATTTCCGAAATCGATTGTGATTGTATTTCCCTTGGTTACTCCAAAAAGACTTCGAAAAAATTAGCCAATCGATTGACCATGGACCTAGACAAAGGTAACAATGGTGAATTACCATTCAGTGGAATAGTAGATACTTTTTCGGATTAAAAAGAAAAGCTTCAAGAAAAGAAGTAAACTTACTGTTTGGAAAATTTGGCATTACTGATTGACGCTTAAAACCTTATGAAGTGGCGAGAGAAAGGATGTAGAGAAAAACAGAACGGATCGTGAACTCAGCTGTTGGTTTGAAGACAACATTTCGTGAATAATATTTGTACAATTTGCGTTTCTCAAACGTTTTCAATGGAAAATGTTATAAATTTACCAGAACTTTGAGCGACCACTGGCTGGCGTTCCCCCCTTTCCCCAATTAAGGGGTGATTTTTGTACAGCAGTATACTTTTATTGTAGCGAATAAAAGAGAAAGTTGTTTCCCAGGAGACGGCATATTTTATAGAAGCTTTGCAGTAAACGAGAGCATGATTATAACTAAAATATTTCACGGCTGAAAGCTTGGTTCGCCCACTGGTATTTCGTAGTTGAGTAGGCTGAACATATTGACTCAGTCTGCATAGATGTGCACGAATATGTCAGGACTAACTTGGGGCCTAAAGTCGATCAGTCTGGAGAACACATGTATGTATTTTAAGTACAACGGACAGTCTTGTTTGAAATTACCCTAATGTGTACGTCGATTGGATCCGTTACAGATAACCGGCCCAGGTAGCCCCAATTGTTTCCAATGTCACGTGACAGTTCACGCTGAATTTGTTCGTCTATATCTCGTCGATACAAGTAGACTGTCGTACACGACAGCCCATCTAGGTGAATTTAAGACGGCTTTCCCTTGCAGGTTATAAAAGCTGGAGATGAGGATTGTGAAATGAGACGGACCAGAGAAGATATCATTACCACCCGGTGTAGTTTCACACCGAAGATATTCGAGTCCTGTCGCACTCGGCGCTCCAAGTCACAGAGATATTTCGTTATTTGCTGCTCATTTCTTTATCTCTTACTCCAATGCTTGGATCCGTGGCAGATGTCCCTTGATCTAACATAAACATGCTACATTACGCCGTGACAAAATATTGCTCTCTCTGGCTGAATCTCAAAAACAAGACCGTTGGACCGTTTTTTGATCTAATCGGAACCTGCAACCCCTGTTCCACCGCCGGACGACTTCAAAATCAGATTCCATTTCTTAATACCTTCATCAGTAGAATATATTTGTTCTTTTTCGCTGAATGTCGTTATGCATGCTTAATCGCTCTTTTCCGTTCATCTCACAGAGAAAAGTTTCTATCAAGCAACACCGATGTCCCGTTGAATAGCTTTCCAAATGCTGCTAATGATTTAAACAACCGTGAAAAATGTGGCCTCCTGTTGTTTTCCCCCTCTATTTGTAACGTACTCACTTCGGGTCCCTTCGTTCTAATTGGACAGTTATTAGATTTAAAGATGGAGTTTAGTCGTTTATTAGGCTTAAGCAAAACGTTTTTACTTCAATTTATTGTCGACTTTGAAAAAACTGATTCTGGTTAGCTTCGACCAATCATAAAATAAGCTTAAGATGCTTGGATTCGACAAGTTTATTCCTAACCTGCAAGTTGATAATCATAATGACGCGAGGAATATACCATGTGTTATATCACAGCTAAAAGAAGTGGTGTCAACAGATAAATCTACATATTTGGACCAACCTGCAGGCATATTCCATTGATGGATATCTAGTAACTTCTAAAAAGATTCTCTCTTCACTACAAACATTCAAATCACGAGTGAAAACTGAAGAAGTTATCGTGAAACTGCTTTTTCATCTCGCTTCTCAGAATTCACTGTGTGGGATAGTCCACTGAAGCTCAGTTCGGGTTCAACACCAGCTTTCCAATTCCAAAGTGCCTCAATTTCACTGTTAGACCACCCGGTTGGACTGGCTCTCGATCGCTTGTGTCACTTGGATATCACTGGTCATGGTGATAATTTGTCGGCGGCTTTGATTTACAAATAGATGTAATGGTAGCAACTGAAAGGCCTCATGCAGACGTTTTAATGATAACTTGGACTTAGACACTGATAGATGAATTTTCCCAATTCGAAAGTCATTGTACGATATTCATTTCTGTAACACTGCTTCCTTGTGAAAGTATCCAACTGGAAACAAGGCAGCCACTTTGTCGACGATGTCAGGTATTCTGTTCAAATCGGGTATTCAGTGAGAAGACACTTTTCGCGAAGAAATTTTCCCATTTATTCCTAAAAGGGACTGTACAAATTACCAATCTGGAAGCAGTCTATTTATCCTTACCTACCTTTAGGTTCACATAGTTTCATTACCGCACGAAGCGGGTATTTGTGTGACTTTTCTACCTGGAACCCGAGATAGAGGACATCCAACGCTGCTACTTTACTGCACGGAATTATGGTGAAAATTTCGTTCGGATAATTACGAAAGTATCGAAAGCCATCTGTGTGAACGAGACATCGTTCCACCAACAAGGTGAGGAACGAAGAACCAAATTTGAAGGGTTTATCAAGGACTGGCTCGACAAACGGTTCTGTGAGAAACTCACACATTGGACGAGAACGAATCGAGAACCGGTCTGCCGGACTGTCAAGGCCAGTGTGAGTTTGAAGTTCTGCGACCCTACCTCCAGGAACGACCAGTCAGACTGAAAGGTTCAGTTTGAGAACTTGCGTGCTCAAACCAACTCATCGATAATGACATCACCGTAAGCAACTGATGATTCCAAAACTCCCCTAATGAGTGCGCGCATCAATATTGTCGAATGCAAAGAAACCGCAGAACTATTCATTGTGATAAGCAAAGGAAATTACTGTAAATAGTGCGAAATAATTAATATATCGTCATATAAAGACTGGACAACGGATCCTGGGTTTCTCTCATGGATCGTGCTGAGTATTTCATCAAATAGACAGACAAAGTGCAAGATCTCAGAAAGGTGAAGAAACCGAATCTGGAAAAACTCAAAACAATGAAAATGGAGCAACAGCTGGCCAAAACACCGAAGTCGCAAAAATAAGTCGATATTAAATCCCGTAAACCTTGGGGCAGGTAATATCGGCTGGGATTAAAATTCCCTGGATTGACGGACTGCCGAAATCGCCGAAATGAGGAATGTCACTGAGATCGGAACTTGGCATGAGTGCATCTCCTTATTTGAAAGTGGTCGTGGAATGATTTACTTTTGATGTGTTGTCTAGCTTCAGCAATGACTAATGCCGAGAAAGGTTGCTTTGAGGTAGTCTCTAGGCCCGTTATTTCACGGCATATTGGTTGCCTAGCAGAGAAAGGGATACTTCGGGATATCACAGATAAAGCACTCATCTACTGTTCAAATGTAGATGGTATTTTGTGTTTTAACTGGCAGGCACTCCTGATTGTTGTACTTGGTAGCGGAATTAAATCAAATCCAAGATGCAGTTGATTTCTCGTAGGAAACTGATGAACGGAACACCGTACTCTGTAGATTTTTGCATCGTGAAGGGTGAAAATAACAAACAAATTTGTTGTACACAATGTTAATGAACGTCGGCAGATTATTACAATAATTTCGGTAATTCTGTTCCTCTGGAATGCAAATGAAACTTAAGTGAAAGCAAGCAACTCTGAATAACGGATACACCGAATGTTTCTTTCAGAGGGGATACACTGAAGAAGTGAAAGAGACAAGTTTCAATATCCTCAAGGTGAATGGGGCATGTATTCAATAATCTTTCGTAAGAGATGAAAATAACCAGTTGAGTGTATCAGGACCGAACGAGGTTTGGAGTGTATCGATAATCGACGCGCCATGTGTTGTGGTTTTTGGGAATATCTTATTGTCAAAACACAGCGTTATCGGTAGAAGTTTTTACCGACAACGCTGTGTTGTTGACAATGACTTATTTTAAAAAGAAAGCCAATTTCCACTAAGACGCCTAGAAAAGGTTCCTATACCCAGTGCATTATAAAGTATTGAAAATATAGTAATAAGTAACTGCAAACACAACTATGGACGCTTAAAAGTAATATTTAGCAACGTTAGAGTTTGTAGCGATCGTGTTACTCAACCCGTAGCCCTATGCTCAAGATGGACTGTTTAATGCACTTCAACTGGCTCAGTCGTGATCCGAAACAACCTTCCGAACTTGATCTGATCAGAACACTGATTACTTGATCGGAATCGGAATTAGACAGTCTGCAACCTTTGTCTAACTGGGAAACTCCAGTTCACTAATATCATTTGAATGCAGGCATTATTTGCTGCTTATGCGTGCCTATCCTACTAAGGTAGCCGTGCTAGTAACGCGAAAGATGTTACCGAAAACGAGCTTGATAGCTTTTCACGTATTACCACTATGATAGAACGAGGTTGTACCGTGAGTGTAGTAAGGGAGTCAAAAGTAATAACAATACGCGTACAATTTTCGGTTGAATTTAAAACTTAAAATCATAGTGGAAATCATTTTAAAAGAGTACGCTATAAAGGAATGGTGACAAGGACTTTAAAGCAATATAAATACACCGTAAATAGTTGAAGCTTCTTTCAACAATCTCGTTTGATAGATGTTTTTTGGTTCCATCAGCGATCGGATCGATAACAGAATTAACCTGGTGCAAATTTCTCGCTGGCCTATTGTTCCATGTGCATTGGGTACCACACTCACTCGTGTGCACAAAACCCTGCATCTGACAGATCCAAATTTCTCATTCAGATTTACATATGCGCTGGATGGCCTAGTTCAGTCTTTTCATTTACATAACCAAGCTGAACTAGCAGATTTCTGGCAACTGCCTAATTATTTGTAAATAGAACAGATTTCTCACGTGTTACAACTCATTACATATATATAGAACTCCAAGAAATGTGTTTCAACTAGTACTCTGACGACCATCAGGACCGCGGTAGCGGAATGAAAGTGGAAGTTGCTCGAGGACTCAGTTCAGATAATAAGGGAAGAAATGCGATGAAACACCTCCAGTAAACCGACAGTTGGGTCTTCTCAGGATCTGACTAGCATACCTAATTTTCTTCCACCAACCTGTGTTCTTCTCCGTGTGTTTGTATGTGCATTAAGATGTTCGCATTTATTGAGCTGACACGAATAGTAAACTTTTTGTATTCATATCTATTGGGACCTGAATAGTCGTACGCAACCTCGAGTCGCGTTTTTTGTTTTGACGTAATCATTAGGCTTTCCTTTCACTAGAATTGCACTGATACAGAAATGTGACAGATCGGAAATTGACAACGAAGCACCGCCTTGTCATTCGACTTGTTTTTTCACGCGACACTCATTTAAATTCTAGAAGAAACTTACGACTTGTTCCCTGTCAAAAATATGACAAGCCTGTGTCGAGTCAATTTAGCTGATGACACCACCTCTTGTCAGTTAGCGCGCCGTCTTCAACAAAGTATGATTCCACAAAACCCAAAACTATGTGACGGCTTTAATTTAATTTCTGGAGCGCATCAGATTTCACTTGCAGTTTGGAGCACATTATCGGGGATTTGTTTGGGGTCTCGGTGTGTATATTTCTCCCCCTCTTCGGTTTATGTGTGTGTTTGTGTGTTAGGTAATTCCGTTAGTTTATAAAGTGTCATTGTGAGCACATAGGGTAACATTTTGAAAACCAAAGTCTGAGCGTACACAAACAAATTCAGGTGGGTTTTCATCCAGGCAGTTTTCCTTTACAATGTAAACTATTAGTCGCAGTAAAAAATCTCTGTGGTCGAAAGTTTCTCATTGCTAGTTTTCTATATTTGACCCTGAGGAACACGTATTGAGTGAGTTGACGTCTACCTAATATGTTTGACTCTTATCTCGAATCGTGTTGTGCTTTGAACGTTCACCCGATGAAATGTTGACGGAAGTAAACCCAATAACTTTTGGTTGAACATTTCACTCCTGGAAGATCCTACTGCGATCCTGATCCTGTGTTACATCAATCCAAGGTCTCTTCACGTCACATCTACTCAGCGTAAACTACCGTAACAAATGCATAGTGAATCTCAGGTAGACGTATCAATGTTAATTATCTTACTGACTTAATATAACTGACAGTACAACAGATTTCCTCATATAACCTCTTGTTCTGCAAATAGCTCTATGGTTAAGTCCCGCGTGCTCTGAATGTAATTAGTTACTGACTAGCTCAATACTTCGACAAACACAGGTTGAAGAGAAAGCAAACTGCCACAGTGACACCACCTATGAGTACTCCAGTCTTCATGTCTGTTTTTTTGGGCTAGTATGATACAGTTAACAACCAACCAAGGTATACGCTGTGCTATTCAAACGGATATGTCGTGAATGGTAAACTATTTGACTGAACACAACTACAGGTGACGATATCCTTTGAAGAGAACTATCTACCCTGAAAATTATTTAAAGAAGTCTGACACACTCAAAAGAGCACCCACTTAAGACAAAGCACTAAAACGTGATCCCTGTTACAACGTTTTACCGTTTCAAAGGAATAATTTGAGAAAATTGTACATTATCTTTAATTAGGTTTTGAATTCGACAGCAAAAGTAGAGCTCGTGAAAGAAGCTGATTAGCGATGGCATAACTGTTACAGCAAACATCGTGTGCGATTTGTTGAGTAATGATTTTCGATGAATCCATGCTTCAGCTTTCCGTCTGAAGATATGGATGAGAGGCTTCTTACAAGAAAAAACCTGGAAACTGTGAAACCTATGAATTGTTCATCACTTTTGAATAGTATGATAAATTGATGGCAGTAGTCGAGTAATAATTTGTGGGGGTCGAAATTCGTACTCTCAGATCGATCGCTTCTTTGTTTATTCGAAGCTCACATATGCTTCAATGAAACCATGACATTCTCTGTGCCTGTCAACTTTCAGATCAAGAAAAAGAATATTCTTTGATTGCTGGGATCAACTGATTTCGTGCGCATAGTCATCAGATTCGTGAGCCATGGAGTGAGTGATATCTTCTGGCCTAAAGACATCTGTGCTGCTTATGCAATTATAAATGTAGAGGTGTTTCATTATACATTGGCAAACACTTTGCTTTAACTGTAAAAATAGCTGAGTGTAATCGTTTTGTTCCTTTCTTATGAAGAATTGTTTATTCGATGGATTGAAACGAGGGTGATCCCATTTATAAATTTTATGAGGATCGGAAATTATTTTAATAATATTAAGTTCACTCACGTGTTTTACACCGAAATATTCATTCCGCAAATCAGAATAGTGGTTGTGCATCCTCATTTATTCACTCACGCTTTTCTAGATAGCTTAGCTGATCGAACATCTGTCCGTTAAGTAGGAGCTCATTGGTTAAAACTTCGCCCAGTGAGAAGACCATTTGACGCGGGGAATTCCAGGCTTTTCAAACATCTTATATGTACTATTTGTGCCAGACAAATGGGGTTTTGGTTTAAGCCGATCCTTTCGTTAGACACAGATCGTGTTCGTGTGCTACAAAGTCTGGGCCAAATATAACATTTTTCTTCGAGTAAGTTTTGTTAGGTAATGAAGTGTGTACTTGGAAAGGCAGGGAGGAACTCAATTGTACGCTGGGTATTTCTAAAGCACACCTAATTAAAGTTTGACGTTAAGATTTATTGGCATCGACTTTCAGTAGTAGCCACGGTTTGGTTGCCGAAATAGAATAAGGTGGGCTTCCTTGATTTTTTCTAAACAGAAAGATTACTCTGTCCGGTTAGCCACAATCAACCTGTATGAAAAGTGAATCCCCCCATCAGAGATAACACACATTTTAGTTTAGACCAGCGGTAGACGAATGGTTGCCGATTTCCGCCTTTGCCGGTCCTTTTCCCCATTTGACAGTCTCCCTCTGACCGTGGACCCCTTCCAAAGTTGTTGCTTTTTATAATGTAATGAATGGAGAAGAAAGCCAAAAGAGTGTTTGTTTAGTTGTGCGTTCCAGATTTCTTTGAAAATGTTGCGATATTTCAGTATGGGATCGAAGATTTGAGAATGTATCAGTTGGTTTATACAAATGCTCTGTTTGTCGATAAGAGGTTGTTTTCGTTGGGGTAAAGTCCACTGTGTCCACCTACAATAATCCTATCAAAATTAGCTGTCAAATAAGAAGAAAATGGCAGTGCTCTTGTGCCCTTATTGAGATTTTCGGTGAAAGGATTCATTTATGAACAAGCGTGATCCAAAGAGAAGAAAAAAATCGCAGTATTTGCAATAATAGAGAATGGTACATTTTTCATCACTTTATGTATGATTGATTTTCGCTTTGCCCTTGACTTATCCAGACTGTTTCTTCGTTGATCAATTCACAGTGACTTCTCAAAATTGGTTAAGCAAATTATCACTGATTTGGATAGAGATAAAAATGGCAGATTATCACTCCATGAAATAATTGACACCGTCGCGGATCCAAAGTACAAGGAAGAACTGAGAGCACTATTTAAGAAACATGATGCTAACAAAGACGACGTGATTGATGCCCAGGAACTTCGAAAATGGCTTGAGGATGTATCAAAGAAACCGTGAACAACTCTGTGAACGAAATTATTTCACCAGTGACGATAACTTTTTTTATTGATCACCTTGATCTGTAAATGTTCTGGTGCTTTTCAACATAAAATTGCTTCAGCAACGTAAAAATTGGGGTAATGTTACTCGATGGTTTTACTCACAACTATAATGTTCTTCAAACAGTAGAATACCTGCCATACGGCCATAATATAAGCTGAACAGACGGTCAACTCAAAGCAGTTTCCAAAACACGGACGAACAAAAAGGAAGATGTTTTCGGTGCGATAGTGCATTTATGTGCCGATATCTTCTATGCTCACATGAACTGTAGACGCATCTCCGTGAGGGAAACCCTAATAATAACCAAAAGACTTCCCAATTAAAAGTTTAGTTCATCTACTAGTGTTTCATAATCCAGTAGCTGAACATGGTGTCCTAATCTGCATGAGCGTAGAGGATTACGTGCAAACAGTCGCACGCATTTCAGGACTGTCTTTGTGTCCAAATTAGATCCATTTGTGGACCCAGTTTGTGGTTTGAAGCACATCTCGAAGTACGGGAGCGGAGATTAGTTCCGAATGTATCGAAAAAACGATGCGACACGTGAAATGTTACAGGTAAGTGCATTTTTTTCGGTAACACAGCACTTTCGGAACCTTTTGCTCAAGGGTGTTAATATCCAAATATTTGTTCTCGTACTCAACAGCATAGAAGTAGAACAATGTAATGAAGTATCTGTAATAACTAGCAACTGGTGAAGAGGCTGTGGGACAAAAACCCGACTAGCCTGATCCGATGCGGCGAGTGATTAAACCCAGAATTCAGACGAAGCACTTTCGCCACTATCAGTAAGTCACGACCCTGATGGAATGAGAGCTTGTGAGCGAAAACGAAACCAGGTTTATTTATATTCAAATAATCCACATATAGGCAGAAACAAAAATTTCACTTAGAGTTATGATCCTCAGGTATGCCTCCATTCCTCAGGGTCTTTCACAGTCTCTTCGGCACAGAGTCTGCCACTTTGCCAATGAAACTATTTTCCATTTCATCTTGTATCACATGTTCCATTTTTGCCAAAGGACTACGCGCGGTTAGCTCACTGACTTATCCTTTCAGATCAGAAAACATGTTTTCGAGTACGTTCAAACTTGGGCTATCGGGTGGTTATCGTATGAACTAGACATTGAAGTAGTGCATACATCCACCAGCATAAAAATGAATAACGCGCCGATGAATAGTTTTGCTTGAATATACTTACGAATCACTCGAAAAAGTGGCATAGAGTTTATGCCGGAAAAACTACTACCTACCCAGTTAACACATGTTCGTTGAATTTGGGGAATTTTCCGGTCATAACGGAGAACATTTTCCAACTATATAAGGTGCTTCTAGCTGAAGTCTCTCAACAGAGCTAACCTATCCAAAGGAGAAATTTTATTATTCAGTGGGATACTCTTTCGGGTGAACTTCTTAATATAAATGATACGACTAAAATCATCTATCTTCAGTGTTCTGGGCCTTCTGTCTCTGAAGTGTGTATTAGGGGGATTTTTTGGTAGATTTCTCTACAATATATGATACTGTTTATGTTGAGACATTCAATGAGATCGGTTACAGAAAATCCAACGCTACAAGTCTTCGTACTCCTACTTTTCTTCCACTTATGGAGGTGCCGATAGATTTCCCGTTTAGTGAATCTTTTCATCGTTAGCTCGATGACCATATAAGCAACTGACGTAGCTCCCAGGAATGACCTTGAGTCCAGCTCTCACTCTGGTGTGAACTAAAACTTTCTTGTCTTAGGAAGGTTGACGGTCATCCATAAGAACCATTTTTAAACCAAATGTAACGAAAAACTTCCCAGTCATGGCAAAATTTCTCTGGATACTCTCCAGTAGGTAAAGCTACAATAAAAACATTGTTTGGTTGACTGTCCTTTGAACTCCACTTTTCACGCACAAACCTTAGGTCATCCGACCAACCTGCACTCGGAAGCACCAGATTGGAGTTTCGCTTTTTTTTAGAGCTCATCAGTGGTGCATATCCTCCGCCACACCCAGGGTTTGAACCCGGGCTCTTCCATCTCGAAGGCTTGTGTGATGCTAATATGCCGTATATAAATATATATATATATATATATATATATATATATATATATATATATATATATATATATATATATATATATTACGTAATTGCTTGTGAGTAGTGTGTGGGATTGATGAATCTTTGTTTGGTTGACTATCCGACAGCTGTCAGGCATTTCTGGCTGTCATAGAGGACGACATCTGAACAAGCTTAACATGGTGATTCGGATCAGTTGTGACGGGAGCGGCGTGGCATAATGGCATCACACAAGCCTTCGAGATGGAAGAGCCCGGGTTCAAACCCTGGGTGTGGCGGAGGATATGCACCACTGATGAGTTCTAAAAAGAGCGAAACTCCAATCTGGTGCTTCCGAGTGCAGGTTGGTCGGATGACCTAAGGTTTGTGCGTGAAAATTGGAGTCCAAAGGACAGTCAATCAGACAAAGATTCATCAATCCCAGACACTACTCGCAAGCAGTTGCGTGATAAATAAAAACACTGATTCAAATATTCTCTCCTACTGAACTCTCCAAATGAGAAGCCTTTCTAAATATTACTACGTATGATTACCCTCATCCCGTTTTACCGTTCTTTTGTGTTTCCATACCTGGGTAAGTCTTTGCTTTCGTTGCGCAGAGCTTTCCATCTTGGTCACAAAGGCCACACACTTTCAACTGAACATAGCGCCTTTTAGAAAGAACTTGGATAACAGCAAGCCGTGATAGAATTCAAGTAGTCCTCCAATGTTGCGTTGCATTTTATCTAGTCCACGAAACTCTGACTATATACTGGGAAAAATGTTCACAGCATCACAATCGATTATCCCTCCGTTCTTATTATCTCGAAGAACTTGAGCCTGGTTCCGTTTAAATAAATTTCCAAGTTCATCCTTATGAAATATTTAAAGCTTTCAGTCAAGCCTCATTTTGAGTAACGCAAATTGTCGCTAGAACCATAAAAGTAGTTAACATCTACTGTTTTTCATCTCACAAACTTACTCATCTCAGGCATCAAATCAATGGAATTGTATGTTATTTATGATCCTTTCATCCTCACTTAACAAGTGTTGGATTGGAGACTGGGGTTTCTTCTTTTGTGATGTAGTTGAGTAAACTCAACCAATACGTTCCGTGATAAAAGCCATATAAATTTCTTGATAAATATTTCTTAGTTTGATTACCGTTGACTTAAAGCAAACTGATTGTGATGCATCCACAGTCATTGGAATGAGTACGTGGGGTGTTTGTATCTAACAACTTGATTTTTAGTGACAGAATAGTGTTTTTACGCCCTTACAACAGAGATGACTGCGTGAAAGGAAAATTAAACGACTTGTTGCATCACATTCCTCAGGAAAATCACTAGTTGAAAGATCACTACATAAATACCAATCCATTGTCATACGCCGTTGGTTTAGGTACAACCTTCTACAGGATTCTGTGTGAAGTAAAACAGCTTTCACAATTAGACGTAAGAATTGATGAATCCAGTGCACCTTTGCTCTTCCTTTTGATAACTTAAAAATCGTGTTGTGCGAGGATTATTCACCGGAGCTGAACTTTAGCTAGCTCAAGTATTATCCAATTTTTGATAGGTGACTTCCAAGTGGACTGAGGTTGGGTTATTTTAACGGTAGGGCATAGTGACAAGCTACTTCCGTATACTAATTGTCGACGTTTCTCAGAAGATCCAAGATGCTTACATCAAAATAGCCTCAAAATGGCACAAATGACTAAGCTGAGTATAGGTAGTCGTCCAATGTCGTTTTACTTTTGCTTTAGCAGAATCAGACCGAGAGTTTGGAATCCCGCACAAAATGAACAGAATACATCTTTATAGGTGTAACTATTTGTTCAATTCGATCATATTACTTTCGGCATTTGAAAAGACCACTTTGAATTCATTGCTCGATAAAGCCGAAGAGAAACTCTTCACGATTTTATTTTGAACCCAATATTGTGACACATGAGGCTCTTACAAGCAATACTAATTACACTGTGACCGGTTTTTCAATATCTGAGTGAACCCTGGACATAATCACAAAAAGATGAAACAAATGAATGGACTCCAATGCCCCCGACTGTAATAAACATGTGCTTTGTGGTAGAAGATTCTGCGTTGTAACAAGGTCGGACCGTTGCATAGTACACTCAATACTAGGTACGAATAATGATCAGTCAATAGTCATTTTGAACTGCATTTTATTAGCCAACTGCCAGCTGGTTGTATTGCGGATTGAACTGTTTCCTTTCTTAGGAGAGGTAGTTTGACTCAATTTTCTGGTTGGGGTAAAATACCTTTCATCAACTATCAATTCATGAATATTATCCAGTCTCATTCAAGGTTAATGTATCCAAAAACGGCATTTTCTGTTTTCAAAAAGAAAGATCACTGCGCGTAAAATATATGAAGAGATCCAATTTCATTTGGTTACCGAAACGCACTGCAGATGTTTAAACGATGTTTCTTTTAGTCATTAATCACAAAAGCATATCAATCACGATATTCCTAATGACGATCCCATCCCCAAGTAGAAAACAAACAGGAATTGAGGGCACGACCCATTAAAATTCCCGAAGTTGTTTTCATTGTCCATCCATTTTGTTCCCCTTTCCCGAATATGAACAAATCATGTTCATCATTATCTTCTGATTACGTCAGACTATTCCACTGTATCAGACGTCTGCCTTAGTGAGGTTTCAAATTTGTTTCAATAGACTAGCGTACAATCTGTTACCGTGTTTTTTAAGGCTAAACCACCGATCCTACTCTGATCAGGGCTTGCCTACTAATTTACTCGACCATTACTAGTGAGAAAGGTAAATCAAATAAAAATGCTTCAATGAAAACAAGGCGAAGTGGGTGAGTATCAGCATCCGAAATAAAAATTAAAATGTTACTTTCACCCTGTGGAGGTGAACCAAAAAAGACAACATAGTGACAAATGAGTTTCATTGGAACACATCAGAAGTGCTTAATTAGGAATAGAATATTGGTAGGAAACACTCACTATATCTCTGTATATACTGCAAGGCATCGAGGACTTACCACACTATTAGGGATTACCGGAAACCCGATTCTGCGACTTGAAGTGTAAGCTCAAGAGAGCCCCAAAAAGTAAGGCTTGGTAACCAAAATCACACTAATCCAGCGTATTCCATAGTCTTCACCTGCCAAAAACTTCTTCCTTCTGTCCAGAGTCGAACAGCTCTTAGCGAAACCCCAATTAAGATCAATCTTGCCGGAAAAAATTATTCGGAGAGAACAGGGATACAAGTGCATATCCATCGAAATAAAAGCAGCATCAACCAACAGATTTGAATAAATCCATTCTGAGGTGATGCTCAAAAGCAAGGCGAATAAACCGTTATGTAATTCATGTAGCGTCACATCGGTAAGCTGTGACTGACGAAGTTAAATATTGTCGAAAAAGTTGCAGATTTTTCACTTTGTTGTTAAAACTGTTGTACAAAATACTACAAATATTTGAACTGTACGATATCGGTCTCGGTATTCTGAAATTTACCAAGACGACCCCTAGGGACGAAAAACGTTTGTCATAACCCAACTGATTATCTCCCTCAGTGTCAAGTTCTAGTAATATCCTATCCAAAAATCATGGAAACTTTGGGGCTGCTGCGCTTCCTGGCTTTTCCTTTCTGCGATTTTGTTGTAGATGGTTTGATTAATCGATTTCCTTTGCAACTGCCAACGAACCTGTCCGCCAACGTAAACCAGAAGGCAACAACACAGCCCGTCAGATGGCAGCGTGGGTAACCAAAATGACAATTGAAATGAAGATAGAACCTTCCCGAAACTTTGGTGTCTAGCCCTATTTACTTTGTCTTAACGTGTCGGTTGGTTTTCAATGACACCTGTCAGCATGATCACTTGATCCTCGACTCAGTTCTGTCAAACAGATTAGGAGAGTATTTCATGTAGTGGCTTATTTAAAATTGATTGATCGACAAAGCTTGACACACTCAACGTGAATAATAACTTGGTTTTAGGGAGGTTTCGGCAACTGTCGGATGGGGGCTTTCAGACTGCTCATTTTTACGCGCTCGTCCACCGGGATTTTTCCGTCTTCGTTGAAGCCAAACCCAGCCGTACCCACCTTAACTATCCTTTTCATGGTCTCTGATGTAAAAACAATCGGGGAGACTTTTCTGTTCAGAAGCATAATCATTCCGACTGACTATTTGTTTCGAACCATATAGAAGTTAAAATCGATTATCAAACTGAAACTCGGTCAAAAAGAAATCGCTTTCATAGAAAAAGGCACGATAGCGAACAAGCTCGTTTTCGGTAACTTCATCCTCTGGCTAATACAGTTACATATATATACGATAGGAATGCATATTTTCGGAACAAAATACAGGGTATTTGCAGTATCAAATTAAGATTGGTCAATCAATATTGTTGGTGTTTTGCGGTTCGGAAAGGGGGTGGGAAGTTGGTTGTTCGTGGTTGGGAAAACTCGGTGTAGAAAGTACATCTGGGGTGGGTTGGCTGCTTCCTGTCACGACTGAAAGGTCGCGGTCGAGGTCACCATGATTTTGTCCCCCATTTTCCGATCGCGGCCAGGGTAGCTGCAGTGATTTGACAAATCGCTTGTGTGAACAAAGCGATGGATTTAACAGCCTAATCGCTACTGCCTCCGCTGCTCCCAAAGTGATTTGGCGAACGACCTTCGAAGAATTCACAGGCACTTTGTAAATTATCTTGAAGGCTTCGCTGTCTACCTGGTGCCCTGTCTCGGCAAGGTGCGCTACGATTGCACTAGTTATGGTTCTTCTAGTTCCTGTCCTCAGCCAAGCTGGTTTGTGTTCCTTGATTCTTTGGGACAGTTGCCGTGTCGTTTTGCCTACATAGCTTGCCGAACATGAGCAAACAAATGAATAGGTTAACATAGAGGAGGGAAGGACAGGCATTTTGTCTTTGAGATTCATAGGAATCATTGGCCGGCTTGTAAAGTGGGCGCGTAGAGTAGCGGCGGGAAATGTACGGGCGATCCCTAAGGCGCCGAACTAGTAGTTCGCATTTGACATCTCCTTTGAAGGGAAGTTGCATGTGCAATTCTTTCCTCTTGGCGATTATCAATGGTCGCTTGGGTACTTCCGAAATGTTCTTTTGAATGAAACGTTCCGGATACCCGTTGTTTATTAATTTTTGTCTTATGTGATGTAATTCCTCACTCACTGTTTCCTCGGAACAGATCTTTCGTATGCGAGACGCTAGGGATCGGACTAAGTTCTGTTTGCGTTTTAGAGGCACGAAACTGGCAAAATGTGTGTATTGGCCTGTCCATGTTGGTTTACGATAGACGCGGCGGACGAGCTTCCCATCTTCCCTTTTCGTGAGGTTTACATCCAGAAAATGAAAGTTGCCGTCTAATTCCACTTCGGATGTGAAACTGGGCGCACTGTGAGTCTGGTTAAACTTTTTCATTAGTTCATCTAGGTGAACATGTTTGTCAATCATAATGAAGATGTCGTCCACCTACCGGCAGTACCTTGGTAGTCTTTCTGTGGTGTCTTTGAGTACCCCATTCTCCAGCTTGGCAACGAAAATGTCGGCAAGTAGGGGTCCCAGAGGCGAGCCCATCGCAACTCCATCGGTTTTTCGGTAAGGCTTGTTGTTGAAGCCGAACTGAACATTTAGAGTACATCGTAGTAGTAGTTCTTTCAGACTGGCTACCGGAATACCAACGTTTATTTCATTTTCGATTATATATTTGCACAAATATTCGATGGTTTCTAGAAGTGGGACGCTCGTAAATAGTGAGGGTACGTCCAGAGATGCCATTTTAAGTCCTGTCGTATTTTGTTCTTTTATTAATTCTACGAACTCAAATGTGTCATTAAGGCTGTATTGAGCAATGCTTCTGCGCACTGGTTCCAGTATATCAGCGAGCCAACGAGCAGTAGAGTGGTAGGGAGAAGTGCTCATATCAAGTATCGGTCTTAGTGGTACTCCCGATTTATGTATCTTCGGTAAGCCATATAGACGAGGAATACTAGTGCCCGTAGGTCGTAACTGTTCATAATTGCCATTCGAAATATAATTCTGATCTTTCAATAGTCTCAGGGCTGCAGTAAGTTGTTCTTCCACTGTCTTGGCTCTGTCCTTCTCTCCTTTGGATTCCGTAAATTTTGTCGAGTCACTTAGAATGGTATCCATTTTTATCAATGTAGTCTTTGCGATTCATTGGCACAACTCTGGAGCCTTTGTCAGGCCTGGCAATAACAATGTCTTTATTTCCCCTTAGAACTCTTAACGCTTCCCTGTGTCGGTTACTGACAATGCTTCTAAATTTCCTCTGGGTTCGATGGTATTGATAAGAACAGTCAACAAGGGAGGATTTGAAATCTTCAATCGCCTCTAGTGACGTCGCTGTTAGTGAACGAGTTTGAGCGTATACATTTTCAAACTGCACTTCTACATCTAGTTGATCATTCCCCAGCGTTGGACAACAGAAACTCAAACCTAGTGATAACGCTTCCAGAAGTGGTGCATCCACAAACAAACTAGAAAAGTTGTGTACATACCGCTCTGGATTAGTTGGGAGATTGGTCCGTGGTTTTGACTCGTTTATAGTGTCCTGCAGTTTGACGATCTTCTTATCGATTCGTTTTGTGATCACATCAGTAACGAAACGCTCAAACCGGATGCGTTGGTATTCGTCTAGGCCATCGATAACATGTCTTCTTTGTGCGCTGTTTCGTTCATACTGCTGTGCGTTCATTCGTAGAGTGTCCATTTGATTTCTCGCGTGACGTTTCAGGGTAACTGAATCGGGTCTTATTCGGGCACGTCTCAGTGATTTCCAATAGGTCTTCGGAAATTCATTTCTTTGGATGCAGCTGTCAAGAAAATTGATCGTTGCTCTCGTTTCTGCAAGTCTGGTCTCGAAGCACAAATAACTATTTAGCTCTTTGACGACCAGTTTATTGTTGCGACTGCGTATTTCACTGAATAATCCCATTGCATTATAGAAAAAGGCACGATAGCGAACAAACTCGTTTTCGGTAACTTCATCCTCTGGCTAATACAGTTACATATATATACGATAGAAATGCATATTTTCGTTACAAAATCGCTTTCACGAACAAAATTAAAAAAACTGACACATCTCACGCAAATTACTGGTCATCCAGTAGGTGCTATAATAATGGGCGGATCACGCGTCTTCAACCATTTTATTTGTACTGGTTAAAAGTACATGACAATTTGTGAAAACAACAGGCTACCACTTTCTGTATTGGCAGAGTTTCTAAAATATTCATATGATGTACTTTTATTGAACTTCCAGCAGAGAAAACTTCGGATTAATTAAGTTCTGTTTGACTTTTAGTTTTAAACAGACAGTAAATCTAACTGATAAATTTCCTACAACAGGGCACACTGTTTTCACCCACCAAAGAATAGAATATTTTTTCTGAGTTTTTGACTATTTTGTTGTCAGTTCACATGATGAATGTATGAACATTTGAATCATTTACTCCTGGGCAAATTGCTTTTAGAGTGAGGTTGTTTTCCCTATGTAACCCAGTGAACACAAAATCAGAAGTCGGGTTAGTGATTTACTAAGATCCATTATAGTGGAGACGCTGTCTCCAAAAAATTAATGTCATCAGTGACTAACTTCACACTTACTATTACCGTGTTGTTGTGCAGGTAACCCTGTTGTCAGAACAGTGTCGACTGAGTGGACGAACGGTTGATTATATTCCTGTTAAGCTACGAAGAGCGATGAGGTATTGACTTCTTTGTTGAACTGAATTAATTCTTCTTACCATCATCGTATGAAATATAATAACTAAGTCATTGGATTAAAAAGACTTTGTGGGATGAGTTTTTTTAGTCTCCGAGACAAGTATCGATCTTTTCTGACTATATACGTATCACCTCAGTTGCAAGTTAAATGAGCTACAACATGTGGAGCAATAGGAATAATATCACCGCCACTGGTGGTCTGCACTATGCGTAATGGGGCTGCTTTACACGTTTGGCTTAGAGCGGAGCTTGAATTACGACGTAGGTTATAAAAACGACGATCACCTTCGAAGGAAAGAACTGACATGACTTGCTTTTGAAACTGCAGTGGCAGTATGGAATTTGTGATGTGGGCATTATCTAAGGATGGGTAGGTACAATTTTTCGGAAACTCACAAGCGGTTTTGCTGTAATTGCCACTCGTCAGGTAGGCGTATGCCGGACTCCTCTGTCTATTCCTTATTTCTGAAACTTATTAACTTCGAAAAAGTTTGTTCACAACAATCTAAATTGTGCCTCAGCGTTATGCATGCGCGCCATTTTGTATAAGCTCAGTGGTTTGCTCATCAACTCCTTAGTGGGACTAGGTATGCCCCTAAAATCCATAAATTTGGGGAACTGATATAATCTAAAGTAAAATTCGGTATCTCGGTTCCCGTGAATTGGTGTTGGATTAAAACAAACAGTATTTGAAGAGCCTAACGAAAGATAGAACATTATATTGCTTCCCGGCGTAGAATCGCACCGAAGCCATGAGAGCACCAGCACATTTGGTCCCCCAAGTCTCACAGCTCTGTTGGTAACTTCATGTGCACTGCTTTATCCATCGCTTTTGACACGTACCTCAAGTTGATTTGCGTACTTCGGAAATCATTAAGCAGAATTCAATCCTCGTGTAAGGTCACTTTGTCTCATCCGAAATTCTTATAATACTCCGTAACCAAATACTGTAGTCCTTAATTGGATTGAGAATCCAAAACAAGACGGTCTGCCTGGTCACGGATTTAATACCAAATTTGAATCTGCAAACTTTATCCCACCGCCATAAGTCATTTTGTACCTAAACATTGAGAATCGTAGGGCATCCTCCGTTGTTTGTTCGCGATAAGTCTGGCCTGCAAAACATACTTGTCCCTATTGGACCTCTACGATCATCTGCCGAATGGAGTTCTGAAAAGCTCTGAACATTGTTTCATCACTTGTGCCAGTGAGCATCTGAATAAAATTTCCCATTTGGTCTGGCATGATTCTCTGTAAATTTGAATGCACGGGTTCCTTACCTTAGCCATTTATTATGCTCTCGGACTGGGCAGAACAAGTGGAAGAACAACACCCTTAATTCCGATGCTTGTCTTTTCGATCGTCTAGGCTGCGTGCGTCCGATAATCGCCCACAAGGCATGCAAAATGTGAATAAAGCGGAAAGCTGGCCCAAAGTCAGTAAGACTGTCCTTTGGCTCACTACTTGTGTTGGCCTCAAAAAGCAAAAAAGAACGACGAGGGAACAGTCAACAACAAAAGAATCAATTCCTCCATATTGCAACCCCAGTAAGGGTCCATATGCCCTGCCAGTCTGAGGGCAGTGTCCGCCATAATTTACACCACAAAGGAATAAAAGATGTTCCTATTTGCCGAAGCAGTGTCAATCCGGTAACATTGGCAACTTCTGATCGCTCAACTTACAGTTCAGGTCGCACTTGAAGATCCTTGTCCCCTTTTGTGTGCATTTGGATATTGGTAGTAAATTGGACCTTAATACCTCGGATGACCCTGCATTGGGAGGTTTACCAATTGTAAAAACCTGACATATTGACCCCCTCGCGTGTACTCCTGAAGTTAGTAATTTCGCCATCAGGAAAATCTTCTAAGTTCGAAAATTTGATATCAGTCTCAATGCTGTTGAATCTCGCTCGCAGTATATTGACAGTAAGTAGTATGCATATCCTTTCATTATTTTCAAAGCCTATTTTCTATTCATAGAATTTGTTTTTGGGGGGTTCTTTTGCCAAAACCCGTTTGGACCACGATAATCGCTTTTTGCGTCAGCCGTGCCACAGGAAATTGTCTCCGTTTCCTAACTTCCTCCCTTCTAGCAATATTTATTCAATGATTCATGTTGTGTGTCTATTTCTGGTCTGATGAGGTCGTTCCGTTTCTCTTTTCAAATCGATGAGCTTGACTGCAGTATGCACTAGTAAGGATGTAGCGAAATGCTCTGCTAAATGTGAGGCAACGTCTGTGTCCAAAACTCACTAATTCGTTTCACGTACATGCTATCAAACACAAGCTTTCTCTGAAAAGGTGATCTTATTGTACCATGGCTTCTTTTCCCGAGTAAATTGCTTTCGAGGGGGTATTTTCCTTTTGCTATGCGATTGTGCGGCACCTTGAACACTTGGCTTATTCTACCAGACCCTTCTCACCGCTGTACACGTAACTTGTTGTTGTTTTTATAAAATTAAGAAAGACCCATTTTCAACGCACCACAAGTGACTACCACGCATAGTTCTCATTGCGTTACTTGTGAGTGTTCCCAGACTTATGACAGTGAGAACCAAACTCACAATCCGAAAAGCTATTTTACAGCATCTACAGCGACTTGACAGTCAAAACTGTAGTCATTAGGACCCCGTTCGAACAAAGCTCCATCGGCTGGCCAAAAGCAATGTTGAACCACATTTGAGAAGTAACTGAGTGTGGTAGGTTTGATATCAGTTCGTGGACGAACTGTGAGTCACCTTGTTCTACTCCTATTATGTCGTGTTTCTCTGCTCTAGCGTTAGTAAAAATACTTCGTTTTGGTCACCTATCTTTATCAAGCCTCCACAGTTGAAGCCGTAATGTGAAAACGTTTTCTTGTAGATCGAGTCAACGTTGAAAGCGTGAGCTATCTGATCTGATGAAGATATGACAATTTCCCTTACCACGTTATTACTGCTCTCACTAACAGAATCAGTTGAAATGGATACTCACTCTTTACAAAAGAAGCACGTACTCTGGCGTGCATTAATCGAAGCTTTTGATCACAAGGGCCCTCACAATCATGCTTTAGCAACCATGTTTATACGCTTTGTGTGAAGCTTGCTGTCAAACCTAGTCTGTGATTTATTTTAAATCAGTAATTCATTTGATAATCTGCTAGCAGCGTAGAACTGCATTCCGGATCACATGATTCCTATGCAGGTATATGCACTTCATCATGTGAATCTGACTATTAAATACTAGCATGTTACTCTACATAAATCAGTTGGATCGAATCAGGTGAAAACCTCTCTTTCAACGATATATTTACTTGTGCAGTATACCGATATTATGCTTGTTTCGCGTATTGACTCAGCCGTTCTTATAAACTGATGACAGGCTTTGATAGATTCTTCCAGTAATCTACTTTCCGACCGGTAACTGTCTCAAGTGGAAGAAGATACTAAAACGCCTTCGATGAAGCACATAACCAAAGATTTCTCCACCCTTTGAATCATCAAGATCTTTGGGCGAAGTATTTTGAGAAACTGTTTTACTGGTGTTCATCCACAACGAGTGTATTGAGATGCGTGAAGGATAGAGTTCTGAATGCATAAACGAAGCCCTCATCAGAAGCGAAAGTTTTCTGCGAGATGAACTATCTTAGATGAAGTAAAGCTGTCGGACCGGATGGGCTGCCTGAACCTAATTTCAAAGACCGTGGCTTATCATTGTCGTTGAAGTTGATAGAACTCCCCGGTTTGATTTGGGAGAGAAACCAAATCTCAAAGAGCTGGTGTGAGCCTATGATAGTACCGATTCATAGGAAAGGCGACGTTTCCTCTGATAAAACCGGAAGGGAACAAGTCTGGTTTGAATCGCATCTAAACTGCTTGATGATACTATTCCCCACCTCTTATCTGACGCTAGCGAACAGTGCTCCCGTGAGAATCAAGCTGGGTTTAAACTTGGTCGAGGGCGTGTCGATCACGTCTTCACTCTGACGAATTTTAGATCGTACACAGAGATTCCTCAGGGCCACGCTGAGTCTCCCTTGACCGGAGAGTAGCTTTCGAATCGGCTGACCACACTTTTCTCTGGTGCTGGCTGTTTTTGAAAGACGACCAGAGAAGTCCACTCAAATTATAAAGTCTCTATAAGTGAAAAACTGGATCCGAATCCAGCTTTGCGCTGATCTTTCACCCAAGTTTACCACGAGAAGTGGTGTACATCAGGATTGAACTTTCCTTTTAATATTGTGAAAGAAATGGTCTCAAACACGACATTTTCGTGTGGAGATAATAGTACTGACGTTTTGCTGGATGGAAACAAGTCAAATTTCCAACACGCGGACAATAGAGCTCTTCTTAATAAGGATCCGGGTAAGTTGCGAGCTTCCATTTACAGCTTGGCTAACTGCGTAAGAATGTTAGGTATGCGTTATTCGAAAAGCGATGTTTTCGAAGCAAAATCGCCAAATCTGTCGCACCAATATATCATGAGAGCTTCTACTCTCTACTATCTCAAACAATATTTTCTGCGAAACATTCCACAAATTATTTCTGTAGTTGCCATCTTTATACAGGCCTAACTTCCGTAGAATCATGACTTATGGGCTCATTTATGTGCCACACTAATTCAAAAAGAAACATAATCAGATCTGATTTCGGAAGCTGTAGATTTCTTGCCGACACCAAACTTCTTTTTGAGGATTTTGAACTTCGAGCGCTATAGTTTCTTACTGGTGAATTTTTTTGCATTGGGTGAGCTGTTATTTGTTACCAAGGGAATTGTATCCATTAGGTCTCCACTTACGGCGTGGACGAAGTAATGTTGAACTAAGAAACCCTGAAGTTCTGTTGAATCCTTAGGCTGAATTGGTTAAAAAATAACGCACTGCACGATTCGTTTAATGTGAAACTTCTCTACGAGACGGGTGCAAGTGGACCATGTACTCATTTTACGTGACTGGACACCGAATCCTTCAAACTTGGACATCGCCGCTGAAGGTACTGTTATCGACCAACTATCTGCAACGACAGATTTTGGGAAAAGAAAGATTATATATCTTTATTACTGGTATAAGAAAAGTCAGCCTCGAGCCCAAAACGTGACTTTATTCATCCCAGGGGATGGATATTTGCTCCATGATCATCGTTACATCATCCGCCGGATAAACCCATTGTACTGTGTTCACAGATGATGGATCCACCCCGGGAGGGTCGAATTTCTATATATGCTACTGAAAACAGTAGCAGTAGGTAGATCGCGAGACCTGGCGAAAAAAAGCTCTGGATAGTCCGCCAGAGATGATGAAGACCGATACCGAGATTTGCTAATTGAAACTCCAAAAATGATTCATTTCACCGTTGAGTGATGGCGTGAAACTACCGACACTTTCCTTCGACACTGTTCATGATATCCCAACCAATAAGGACTTGCCCATTTTGAATTAACTCGTTATGTTGTTGAATTTCAAAGCCATTGTATGGAAAATCCGAGTAAAATAAAAATTTAAGTAACTTTCGCCCGACACTGTCATCCACTAGCACAGTATTTACCACTAATCTGTTCGTGGTTCAATCTAGTACATTCACATTGGTCTCCTAGATTTGCGAGAATTTAGTAGATCTCATTCAGTTGTACCAACAGTTGACAGTCATTTGATTGCGGTGGTTCACTGATTCCTACTTCTCAGCAGCAACCTAACTAGAATATTAAAACTATCATCACAAATGAAAATAACGGAAAAATCTGCGGATACGAATATAATTTTGGCTGTAAAGATGTGCAACTACAAGTGTTTCTTTTCATCTCATGTGGTCATATGTTTCTGCATCCGATCATTGATGGGATGGATCTCGTGGTCTTTAGACCTCTATTGGTGGTTGGTTTGGCCAATTAATAGTATACCATTTGCCAGAGACTATATTAAATGCCATTAAGCGATCATTCCATAGCATGGAAGAAAGGCAATAAAAACCGAACCAGTGCACTTGGCCATTTAGGGTTTGCCGGTCTTTTACGTGAGGTCCACGAGACTCACTGAACCAGTGATTATAGGCAGCAAGGTATGACTATGCGTGGAAACAAGTGAAGTTTCTGCAATAAAACTACTTAATCGTCGAACTGATACTGTTATTTACAGCTTGCTTAGCGCTTTATCATGATGGCGGTTGTTTTGATTTCCTAGTTATGTTACTGTTGGGCAGTAACACTCAAAATCACCACAACCGATGAACTCTTAGTAGTTTATAATTTCTCGCATGTTGTCTGACTGGCCGTATATCTCCGCATCGTTCCTCTTATTTCAGTATCGTTATCACATATTTAAACACAACTCTGTACCATAAAGTTGCACGAAGTATTGCTCAACATTGTGTGTGTGTGTAGTGAACGGTCCATGCTTGAGAGAGGATGAATATTGTGAGTTGATACGAGTGCATTTGATGCGGCCAAAGTCTACTGAGTTGCAATCATTTGCAAATATACTCACAGAATGTACTGTTGGCACGAGGAGCCTGAATCACATGTAATGGAAAATGCACTTGTATTTTTCACTTCGGAAAAGTCCAAAGCCGACAACCGGCAGGCTTTATGTTCATTAGATTTTGTGATTACAAGGAACTCACTCGTCCTGAGAGGTAATCTCATCCTTCTGCCTATAATCACTGGTTGAATAGGTCTTTTGGTAGTTCATCACATCTAAAATAGTTATGTGCAACTGTTTGACTCTTAATATCATTCACACTTAATATGAACCCTTTACTTATCGATGCCAATTCTATTAAGGATGATGCATCTAGTGAACCCGGTTTTCGTCTTTCTTCCAGTACCCGGCTTATGGTGGTGCAAGTAATATTATCCTATTATTAGGAATTGTCAGCATCTTGGCATTAATTTCAATTCAGTCATCAGACAGGTATTGTACTGTATTGAAGACTTTAGCAAGTTCACGAACTCACATTTCAGCCAAATGGAGCGAAACGTATCACGACAATTTGGAATAAGTTTAAAAATAAACGCTGTAGAAATAAAACTGATTCAGCTACCGAGGTTCGTGCGAAGTCCCTCTGTGACCTTCATCCTGTCGACCAGAACACGTGCTAAACCAGTCCCTGTAGAGTTGCGATGGTCATTTTTGAGGGATAATTCTAAATGCAGAACTTGTGGAGGGATGCAAAAGGCATGCGAATAAGTCACGGGGATGTGTGGGGTCCGCAAGAATCTTCCTGGCAAATTTTCCGCACGCTATAACGTGCATACGGCAAAATTCGGAGATCAGAGAGTCCATAGAAACCAAAGAAACACTATTGCTAACGGTCAGGCCCCTGGGTAGTGATAAAACCCTTAAGTAGACCAGGGACGATTACGGGAGAGCAGTAGAGTAAGTTTGGGGGAATATGTTGAGGAACAAAAGAAACAGTGATAGCTTGTGTAGCAACAAACTGCATCAGCCTACTAATTTGAAAAGACAGTCTATATAGTTTTCCAACACAGTCAGGAATATGGGAAGACCACTGTAAATAGCTGCTGACGGTAACACTTAAGTATTAGGTCAAGTCAGCTCTGGAAATGGGGATACTGTTGACGACTGATCGCTCCTTGGGGTAGGAGGAACGAGAAAGAGAGAAAAGTAGTCCGGAATAGGACGAAAACTTCAGGATGTTGTATAAGTCATCGGAAAAAGAGTTAGTCTTGTTGGTTCAAGGAAGATCAACAGAGAACGACGTCATCTGCATATGTAAAAAGTTGTTGTAGTAGTCACAATGGACTGAACTGAAGGGAGGTATTGAAATTGCCCCCACTCAGAACTACGTGAATGAAAGTAGCAAGAAGACCAGAGCTGCGAAATGGCACGTTAGTTGTATTGCAGAACTGGTTTGTATATGTTGAATCAGAGAAGGTAATTGGTAGACTAGATGACCAATCATAGGGAGCTTTTTTCGTACCTGTCCGTGGTTATCCTGCTTGGTTAAGGCTCATCCGCGTGCGTGGCTACGAAGCCGGACCTGGCCGTATCACATGTGACGGCTGCTAAATCACTTCAGTTGTGCAGGTGGCTCAGTGGTCAAGTTGCTGATATAAGTGGAGAAGAGAAAGGAGCAGAGAACTGCACCCTCAAGAACTCCTGAATTGCTAGTCGAAGGACCCGGTAAACTTGTACCAACTTTGGTACGTTGAGTTCTACTGGAAAAGTATTCTTGCAACCATGAGAGTAGAGAAGTGGGACAGAAAAAAGACTGTAGCTTTTGAAGAAGCAGAGATCGGGAAGATGAATCAAATGCGTAGGTATAATCGAGGGAAATACATTGGACGAATTTCGTGGGACTATTTTAAGTTCTTTGAAATGGAGCAACTGCATCCAGAGTGCTTCCGTTGAGTTTGTACGCAAACTGATGGGGGTCATTTGAAACAGCGAAAGATGAACGCAGTCGACTTAAGATACCGTGCTCGGTCATCTGGAGCGTAGGAGAGGTGATGGCGATGAGGCGAAAAAGCCTTGACAAAAGGTTGGAAGCAGAGTGTTTCGGAATGGGTACTACTATCACGGGTTTCCAGGAGACAGGAATAGCACCATCATGGACAGATTTATTGATGAGGAAGGTCATAATTTCGGATAGTTGACTTGTTTGAAATATGAGAACCGTGAAGGATAAACCACGCGGACTCAGAAAAAGCCGATTTTGAGGTTCGAAGACACTTGAAGGCCTTTTTTGAGGAAAATGGCCCCATAGTTAAGGGAACAGAAGGAAAACAAGATGGTAAGTTATCGGGATGAGGGATGAATGAACTCGGCTTTCGGGCTGTTCGCGTGTATGTCGTGGGTTTTTGACGGGGCCGGTTGTCTACGTAGAAGCCGGATTCAGTGTCAAATAAGTTTGCTATTGGTGGTACAGAAGAACTGGTGGCCAAATGTTTTGTTCGGCCTTCTTTACTCTTGTTTGCTCACAACGGAGTGTCGTTTCTCCGAAGCCCGGTCTTGCAGTGTATAAGAATGTTCTTTTACCTCCTCAGAGATTTCAACCGTTTGGAAGTTATTATCCCCCTTTATTAAACTATAAGGTCTACATAGGACGACGCAAATCAGATACCACACTCAGTGTCTTCATAAATAAGTCTAGCAGGCATAGAGAGCAATCGAAAGAACGCCACAAAGTAACGGTGGAAAGGGATCTCTGAAGATGGGTAATGTTGGTGGGTGATAGGCTTCTAGAGATTACCTTTGTTTATTTTTGCCCTGCCGAGTGAACAGTGAGCCGAAGATGAGTAAATTTTGGATCTGATAATAATTAGAGCGTGATCTCTCGTTGAAAAGGAAGCTTTTATCTGTAAGTGAAAAGTTCGAGATGGTTAGAGATAATTCTGTCTAGAACAGCCTTCCTGCTAGTTGGGATACGACAGAGGTCACTGGAACCAAAAGCAAGTAAGGGATACGAGGGAGCATGAATAAAATCACCAACAACAAAGCATAAAGATTCAGACAGTAACGGAACCAGAACTGATACAAAAACGCCCGAGAACAGGCCGATGTTCCTCTGAGAGAAAAAAGGAGCTACGTGGAGGTTACCGGTTACAGTACCTCGAATGGGCGAGAATTTAGGGCGGCTTTCAACAACCATGCAGTCAACACCTTTACTAGAGAAAGTAAGACTACTTCTGACTTGCTAGACCACTCGGAATCGATGTAAGCAACCAAACTATCATCCGTATTCTTTCTACGCTGTTTTCCGTCTTGAAGAAAACAGTCTAAGTTCTCAAGGTGAACGAGTTCACCGGCGATACAGTCATTTATCCAAGATTCTTTTAGACAGATCACACAGGTGGTCACGTTATTCCGAGAGTTTAGCACATTAGTTAGGTGGGGTTTCTTCCCAAAAAGGACCGAATGTTAGTACTGACCAAAACAGGGCCTGTCATCCTCCTTGGTGGTACGCTACTAAGAGTAGTCTGTCAACCGACTCGCTTCCTTTTCCTAGTCAAAATTGGTCTCGGCCAGCTTTCCTAAAATGGAGTAGTAGGTAGTGAAGTTGAACACATTGAGTTTCCAATCCGGGTGAATGGTCCTTTCAATTGGCGGATTCTGGGTGACGTATGTTGATGTTGAGAATAAGTTCAGAGTGACACTGATCAGGCTCACTACAAATGCAGCGTAGCCAATCACGGGGCGGTAAATGATAACCTCGTTGAATAGTTATGGCAATAAGCGCTGTAACCGCTAATGTCTTGTGTGCAGTCGTCTGTGCTAATTGAGTTACGGTGGATTAGAGAACGTCAAACTAGTATATGCCGCGCCAAACACAACATTATCCATTGCCTTCGGTCTTTCTCTCCGTGTTCTGAATGATATTTTCTGAGTTTTTGATGATAGCTTGGAAATGGCCCGTGTTGACATTTTGAGCGTCTGGGTATGATGAACCGGCTAGTTATTTCAGTGACAAAGATAATACGTTTGATGTTCAAGACTGAAAAAGCACAGATTAATCTTGTCAATCGGAAATGAGGTGAAATAGAGTTACCCAGCATGTCCATCATTTACCCAGGTTACTTTAACTAATAGCTAACGGTAACTGTCGGTGACTTCTTCAGTTGCCGGGCCACACGAATTATATGTAAAGCTGAGGTAACCAGCGATAACCGTGCACACTACAATCACAGTTACAGTGCATTCTTTCAGAACTGTTCAACGGGGTTATCATACCTGTTTGACGGCCTGAATGAAATTAACGCCAGGAAGCTATCAATTGATAATGACGTGCACCTATTAGCTCATTCACAGTACAGCGGGTAGTAGACAAAATGCAATGAGCAGGTTCAACCCGGTAGTTAGACTGATGTCAACTTTACCAAGTAAACACATAGGACTTATTTTTGTTTGGTTGACTCTCCTTTGGACTCCACGTTTCACGCACAAACCTCAGGTCATCCGACCAACCTACACTCGGAAGCACCAGATTGGAGTTTCGCTCTTCCTAGAGCTCAACAACGCTGCATATCTGCCGCCACACTCAGAATCAAAACCCGAACCCTTTCTTCCCGAAGGAGCGTGCACCACCACCGCGGTAAGCCGCTCCTATCTTAGCTGGTCCGAATTGCCAAGTTAAGCTTGTTCAGATGTCGTCCTCTATGACAGCCAGAAATGCCCGACAGCTGTCGGATAGTCAACCAAACAAAGATTCACCAATCCCAAACACTACTCACAAGCAATTACGTGATATATATACGAAAACACGAAGCAGGTTTAAAAATGTGGGTACGTTGGCCCCATCCTGTGGAGAAGACCTGATTTGGTGAGAGGCATTCGCTTGGAGTTAACTGGTCAGGTACCGTGTCTCCATTTGAAGCTGTCGGGCATTTCTGGCTGTCATAGAGGACGACATCTGAACAAGCTTAACTTGGTGATTCGGATCAGCTCTGACGGGAGCGGGGTGGCGTATTGGCAACACATACGCCTTCGAGATGGAAGGGCTCGGGTCCGAAGTCTGGGTGTGGCGAAAGATATGCACCGTTGATGAGCTCTAGGAAGAGCGAAACTCCAATCTGGTGCTTCCGAGTGTAGGTTGGTCGGATGACCTGAGGTTTGCGCGTGAAACGTGGAGTCCAAAAGACAGTCAACTAAACAAAGATTCATCAATCCCACACACTACTCGCAAGCAATTGCGTGATATATCTACCTATCTATCTATCTATCTATCTATCTATCTATCTATCTATCTATCTATCTATCTATCTATCTATCTATCTATCTATCTATCTATCTATCTATCTATCTATCTATTTATCTATCTATCTATCTATCTACCTATATATATATATATATATATATATATATATATATATATATATATATATATATATATATATATATATATATATATATATATATATATATATATATGACTTACCGAAAACTGTCATCCTCAATAAGGTAAGAGTCGTTGAGTGGGCAGTCCGTAAGATGAGTGAAATGTATTAGACCAAGTCGTTAGTCGGTTGATGCACCCGATTGAGTGGATTTTCGTCATTTACTCCATGCATGTGGATGTTAAGATGTGGGACCAAGATAAACGTACAAATTATGGCAATTTTCATTGAAGTAAACAGTTTCGTAAATCTGTAGTGATTCATACTGAATCAAAAAGCAGATAGGCGTGACACAAAGAGGCAGAATTACGATACACAAAAATCCGATTAACAGAAATTTGAACTTTTAGCACTTTCATCGTAGTGCTACCATTAATCTCACTATTCCTATTTCGCTAACATGCAAATTATTTCGAATTCTCAGTTAGGTTACTGCTGAGAAACAGCAAACAGCACAGCTGCCATTGGTGAACTATCAATAGTTATCCCAAATGAACTAGATTCTTTGAAGTCTCTCACATTCAGGAGACCAAAGTGAATTTCTGTAAATGTAAACGGGTTAGCGACTTGTTGCTGATCTAATTACTACATAGAAAAACAATTGCCTTCAATGATTCAGAACACGAGTTGTAGGCGAACATGTGTTTTCGGTGATTTCATTCCCAAGCCATTACAATCACATTGATATGAAAACGAATTATTAAGAAGAGTTGGAAAAAGTCTTACTAGGTCAGTGTGGATAATTAAGGGTGAGGAGGGATGGAATCCTGTGTGAGTGACCAGATCACGTAACCGGTGCTAATTAGCTTACGTCACAGCTGCGCCCGGCTGTGCAACACAGTTGAGTGTTGGCCATGGGAGTTGTAGTGCTCGGACTAATTTTCGCTGCGCGCAAAGCTCCGGTTTCAAGAGGCGGATGATAATTGCCTCTGCAGTTGCTAGTATCCGGAGCCTAATTGCTCTTGACACATGTTGTGAGACCCGGTAGATGACTTTGAAGGCGGACTGGATGTCGATTGAATGCCCAGTTTCTAACAAGTGCGAGACGATTGAACTTGATACTACTCCATTTCCTCCGTGTCTAAGCCATCGTGAGTGATGCTTCTTGATGCGTTTTGATAGCTGTCTTGCCGTTCGACCTATGCAAATAGCACCACAGGTGCATCTGAATTGATAGATGATCATGGATGAGGTCAACAAGGGCTGCTTATCTTTATTTTCACATCGGATTATTGTTGAAGTGAAAAACACTCATCTGATCTTGGCAGCTTTGAAGGTGGACTTAACCGTGGCACTCAAAATTTTACAGACTCTATCGGCTGCGACATCTCCCTTGAAGGTGAGTTGGATGAATAATACTTTCTTTTCTGCTTGCGTGATTCTCACTGGTTTTATCCGTTCGGTCCAGTTTCTTTGGATAAATTTCTCAGGATAACCGTTGCTAAGTAGCGTCTTCCTTATGCTTGGCAGCTCCTCCTCTAGGGTATCTGCAGTGCAGATATGTTTCGCCCTGTGTAGAATACAGCGTATCAGATTACATTTGTAACCAAGTGACACAAAACTGTGAAAGTTTGTGTACTGGCCAGTCCAGGTGGCTTTCCGATACACGACTATGTCCTGAAGGTCACATGGTTCGGAGCTGAGTGGCTGGGGTGGGGGTGGCCCACTTGCGGCCAGGCTAATTGGAGGGCTTGGACGAACTTCTTGTGTGTACTCAGAGCAGGTGCGAAAAGACGGTTGCTAATCGCTTCTGCGGTGGCCAGTGTGTGTAAGCGGATATGTTTGTGGGGATTGGGGGGGGGGGGGGGCATCCGATGGACGATTTTAAATGCTGAATCTGTACTTATTTGATGACCTGAGTCTACCAGATGCCCGAGAATGGCACTCTCTATGGTTCCTGTTCCTCCATGTTATAACCACCGTGGACAGTGTTCCTTAATTCTTTGGGATAGTTGCGTTGCCGTTCATTAGATTCGCACCTGAACAAATAGATTACCGTTGAGTTGGCCAGCATTGGCAACACATCTTTATTATAATTTTGGATAATCGGAGAGCTTGCAAATACACACGCAACACGAGCTGAATTGAATGTCCCACTCACCGCACGTGCTAAACGTTTGTTGACAAGATCCGATATGGCGTCTCCTTTGAATGGTATATGGATAAACAGTTTCTTTTTGGGACGTCATAACTTGGAGCACTTTTGGGTCTATCTCTCAGATTTTGTTCTATAAAGCGCTCAGGGCAACCGTTTTCCCTGAGAGTGTTTTTAACTAAATGCAGTTCTTCTTCTATGGTCTGCTGTGAGCATAACTTTCTTACTCGAGAGGCTAAGCATTGGACTAGGTTTCTTTTATGTCGTATGGGTACAAAACTGCGAAAGTTGGTGTACTGTCCAGCCCATGTTTACTTTCTATGTATCTTTCTTTCGACTGTTCCATTAGTGCTCCTGCGTATAGAGACATCCAGAAAGGCCAGTGTGTCGTTCTTTTCGGTCTCCATCGTGAACTGAATGGCTATTAAACCCCACCTGTTTCCATTTTCTGCGTGAACAACTTTCAACCAAATCACTTGGACGGACCCCATTCGGTATGCTGATATTTCATCCCACTACTGTATGACATAAGCACTCGAATTCGAAGCACGAAGTTGACAATTCAATTTATTCTATATAATATAATTCATCATGCAGCTTGAACGCTCAACTCACCATTGAAAACCATGGAAGCACTGTACAGCTGTTTCATCCTTGTTGGGAATCATCAGCAGTGCACATCCCTTCTGAAAAGAAGTCTCAGAGGATGCTGAATACAATCAAACCTACCCTAGACAAATGGCAAAGGCCATAAACTGGTTACGAAACACGGTGACCTTTATTGGTAACCACGGAAATACAACGGTCCAGCATGCTTCCAATTATATTACGGATGGTCTCAAGTTCTTTGCCGCCCCACTCATCAAGGATGGCCAAATTTAACTTGGTTTAAGTGCCCGAGGCCCTTCCGTTCGCGTAGAAGTGACTAGCCCGCAGATCCTAGACTTTCAATCAGATTCGAGTCCGGAATAAGAGCGAGCCAGTCCTCTGTCTTGATGCTCCAGTAGAATGACCACATTCTGGGGAGTTCAGCTGTGTACGTTGCCGCATTGTCATGTTGAAAGATAATGGACCTTATATATATTTCCAGAATAAAAGGAAAATAAATAGATTCAGTGTTCAGGTTTATGAATCAGCCTTCTGGTTCTGTTCCAGAACAGCTAACTGGGACTTTCCTTTTTCAAAACTCGCAACTCAAACCGTCACGTAGCCATCACCAATGGTCAGACGGCTGAGTTTCAGCTTGCTATTTTTAAAATCCTGCCAGTGGTACATAATTTCGTCATGACTGTCTAAATTGAACTTTAAGCAACGCTAAAGAGCACTTTATTTTATTCGGAATTCCAAATAGGGCGACTTCTAGAACAATACTCCCACTTTTAAAATTGAGTGCTGTCCATCCAAGGCACTGATCTCACTTTCTGTCCTGAAAATGTGATGCAGACGGTAGACGTTTTGTATGCGCCGAAAGCCCAAACTTAGACTCAGGGACCTCTGTAGCTTCTGTACACTTGTAAATTGGTTCGAAGCACTGCTTTAGAGTCTTTTTATAGTCTCCTTGGATATTATCCTTCATATCCCACGTTTTCTGTTATTCACGTAATGACTTGGATCATTGAACACTTGCGAACAGCTGCTGTGGATCTAGAAATTTTCTTAGAAATCATACTTATCCTTATCTCCGAGCCTTTATGTGCGAGTATTTTTCTTTGTACCAGAGCAGACAGCCCTGGATCTTGCACCATCTCGTGATGATGATAAATGATAGGTCTCATCTTTTGAGCAGAACGCTCATGTCGAGTGAACTTTCAGCAGAAAACACGCGTGATGTAAACGCTGTTCATTTACGCACTCCTGAGAATCGAAAATGAGTCGTAGCCGACCAAGGTCTCCAATTTACAAGCCAGTTCTATATTTATACCATCCCTTCAGGGGCTGGTTTAGTAATATTTCGCACCCCCTTTGACATCTTTGCCGAAGTAAATCAGTTTATGTATGTCATACTTAAAATCCGTGTGCCAGATTGGCATAGCTTTCTGTTGATAAATTAGCATGCCATCTTTGGTCATTATAGGTGGTTTGGATTAAAACTATTGGCAGAAAAACAGGGGGAAACAGAGGGGGATCAATAGTATTTCGTGCACTATCGTTCCACCGCAGAGCTGTGCGTTTAGCGTATCCTTTACTCCGTGCAGATTCTGAATTTACTACTCTAATGCGGGTTAGTAGGCAATTTGCGGTAAAACCACAGGTTATAAATAGGCAGACGTATTTCCTAGAATAAACTCCCTCTGTATTTACACACTGCGAGCTAGAAAGGGTTGTCATGTAACTTGAAAGTTGATAAAACAATTCTGTAGATTTGCATCGCACCACTCAGTATCTTCCGTGTATGCGGACTAACTAAACTGGCATGTCTTAGTAACTAATAGCTTTACTCTCCAAAATATTGTTCAACGATTGCTGATCAGGAACACATCCCCTTGAGCGTTTGATTTCTTCAAAGTACACACGAAGTTCAGTGGAACTAAATGCGATCTAATCAGCCCAAAAAACGGTTTACCACAATGGGTGCCTAGAAAAAGTGCTCTCACGCTATTTTCGGTGACAATATGATCGTTGTCATCTTTTACTCTGTTAAGCACAAAGTATCGAAATTACGACCCATATTGTCGTCATGACACACAGTTAGACTGAAGACTTATTGACCCAGAGTCCTCTGAATCTAGAATTCCTGTAGCCCGTCAGTTCGTATATCGTCATCCAAGCAGCCCACTAGACATCTCTAAGCCTCTTACGCACCATACTTTGCCTTTCACTTCGGCGGAAATATAAAACTGACAATACTGTTCTCTAGACTACGGGGATGCCCTATGGTATATAGTAACCTATTCTGAACGATGCAAGTTGACTTTAGTGCTAATTGTTTTACCAATTACGATGATGCTAACTTGAACCGATCCTGGGTATGCGTATATATATATATATATATATATATATATATATATATATATATATATATATATATATATATATATATATATATAGTGTGTGTGTGTGTGTGTGTGTGTGTGTGAGTGTGCAGGGCGTATTCACGAAGATATGGTCCAAAGGATACAAATTGGCACGGCACAGGACGGTGTTGTTTCTGAGCCAACGATGTAACGGGAAACGCAACGTGGGTCTCAACCGGATGATGATATATCGTTCGTTTTTTTCGGAACCGAAGATTGATTACCCAGCCTTTTCAAAGATAAAAACAACGTAGCTATCTATCTGTAGTTTACATTATACGGTTTTTATCCGGCTACATTACTGTGTAAGAATTTCGACAGAGAACCACCTCGTATACAGTTTAGTCTCCGTGTTATGTACAAAGCACGTAATTTATGAAAACAAAAAATGAAAGACCCATCCAAGCTGGACTGTTGTAGTACTTGGCTAACTGTCAGACGATGTGGACAACGTAATACTTTTAGTCACTTCGCTTTTAGGCATGGTAGAAAATATTCTGCAGGCGAATGACCCATTCATACTAAATTCAGATTGAGAATGACAACCAACCCATGGATGAAAGTAGATTGTTCCTTTGAGGTTGAAAACTGGACTTTTTTAGAGGCATGTTTAAGACGAGATGATAAACTCTTCATACGTTCAGTAGAGGTAACACATTGGTTACGAGCAGCGGGTTCGCCGGAAGCTTTGGAAGAACTTTTAAAGGGATTCTTCAAAGTATGGTATACCAAAAACAATATCTTCCTTGTATCTGATAAACATAGGGTCAGTATGATCGGTCAGGCTAAGAAAAGACAGGGTAAAGGGTGTTGCCTTATAATGCTCCTGTGAGCTGCTGGCAGCTGATGCCTTGGTGCTATGGGTGCAAGGCTCCAAATGTCAGGTTTAGTTTTGCGCGACAAATTTAATTATGTATTCATTTTAACTCTGTAAAGAAGACAGTAGCACTCTGTTAGGCGTCCTTGACACAAAACCTTCTGGACATCTGGCTTCATCAATTTTAACTGTTATGAGTTCCTCATAGACTTCGAGGGGAAAAAGTCAAATGGGGACTTGGTCTTACGCAGCCTTCGTTGAGTTATATTACTCAGTGTGCAGCCGCCGACGGGTTTCGCAACCTTTTCACATGAAATAACTAAACTAACTGACTACTTGATAAGTTTCCAATCTAGTCCAGGTGAGAGTCACAGAACATAACCACACCAGAGACTCGAGTGCATTCGAATGACAATGAAAAGTGCATGCTTCAATAGGTAAACCAGAGAACAATGTAAACCAGAGGGCAAAGGCCAACAGGACCATTTGCTCCCATTCTGACTGGCTCCGTAATACCACTCACCATCGTTTCACCGTGTGTTTCACCAGAGGGAATAGTGTGAGCATATGCGAGGGAATTAGCCTTTGAAACCCACATGCCCATAAATTGGCTACTAACTAACATTTGAGTAGTAAGATGCAAAATTCGGCATCTCATGGAGATTTGTTAGACCGTAACCAATGCATCAGACACCCTCATGATCAGAAGAATGGAAGCTTTCCTTTCTCAGAATGAAGCCGTTCTGAGTGACCACTGTAACGGATTTGGACAGCGACAATTAGAAAATGATGTTCTGAGGAATAGTTAACCAATATAAATGGTTTCAGTCACCAAGGTCACACGTTGGAGGTTTCAGTATGGAACCACTTACAGTGAGCGTATGGTCTAATTCCGCTCATCTCGTAGACATATTCTGTGCCCCCTTCCAATCGTGCAGTACGTGATTTTCTAACCAACTCACCCCAAGTCTTCCATGACATCGGAGGCTTTCTCCGTGAAATTTTATTTTTCCAACGCTTCGAGAAATGACTTGGTGGATGCAATTTCTACGGCAACTCATTCAATTCAAAAATTCACAAATTGCAATAATAAACCTGGCTAGCTGACAAGTGCCATCCGGAAAGTAACTATCGGTGTATTTAGAGCTTCTGCAGCTTCTGAAATCAGACCAATACATACCTATTATGTTCCATTTCGAATTGTTATGGCTTATAAATGAGCCATGAAACCATGATTCCACCAGAGTTAGACTTGTATAAGGATAGCAACTATTAAAATACCTTTGTGTATTGTTTCGAAGAGGTAAGTGTTTAAACAGTTAAAGCATAGGTGCTTTCAAAGTGTATTGGTGATAGATTTCATGATCGTTGTCGCCCATCAGGTATGCGTATCCAGTACCATTCTGTCCTGTCCTACTTGTAGCAGCACACTCAAATTGTGCTTGTTCAGAACAATCGAATTTGTGTATCGTGAGTGTTGGAAGTTGCTTCTCGTAGAAGAAATCACACAATAGGTAAATGAGCACAAGTTTGGAGTTTAACTTGGATCATTGAGGATGACGGCATAAAATGGAAAGTTTTCCCTGAATAATAGGTTCCTCTACATTTAGGGAACGAATTCACGTCTTTTTGCTCAAAAGCTTTTATGATTGATGGGGAAGATCCACGTGAAGATCCAGGGATGCAACAACATTTCTGTGGTTGCACTATGCACCAAAATGTATAACAAGTATCGTCTGTTTTACATGAACGTTTGTTCGTATAGATACCCGAATAAGATTTGAGCTTTAAGTTGAGCTATGGTTCAAACGACACTTCTTTCATTCTTTCATATGGTTTTGATATTCTTACAGCAATATCACAATATACGGGTTAAAAAAGTGGATAAATTACAATGCTCTCAGGACTTAATTTTTAAAAATCTGGCGGCTTTGGAAGTGACATAAAGCTGATATACTAAGCGAGACAGAACCTCAAAAAGGATCTATACAAGTTAATACGCTTTGTCAGCAAAGAAAAAAGTCAGTTTGCAGTGCATATTTGTGACAGTTTTCCTTCGGGTCTATGCGGTATTACTTTAGAAACTGGTTATTCGGCATATTTAACAAATTAGCATTCTGAAAGCTTCAAATATCACAAAGGTATTTGCCAATAAAGGTAATTATTTACGAAATTATTATCAACTTGAAGTCATGCAGATGAAAGCAATGGTATTACTGAAATTAGGTAATAGAAGGTCCACCGGCTTTTATCGCTCCCGAAAGTGCAAAGTCGATTTTCGGGTATTGCTGAAATTATCGTGTTTTCAGTTGTGCCTACTTTCATGTCGTATCTGTGGACCAATTGAGTTGGTCATTTTGCTAATTCGATACATCGTGGACCGACGGGCTATGTTTTGCTTGCAAGTTGGACAACACTTTCACGTGATAGCACTTAGAGGATTGAATTGCAACCAGGGGTGCTGTTTACATAAACAATAATTGGTAATAAATTTTGCTTTCCAAATATATCACAGCTATTACTAGGACAGAATAAATCGACGAGCAGCGCTCGTTGTGTTTAATGTCGCATACTGATTTATGTTGATGAAATTTTGATGGAAAACTGCGGAACACGAAAGTACTTCTAACAATGAGCGTTTCTTCCACCTGCTGTGCATGATAAAATCATTTGAGAATTTTGAGCACACGAGAATCCTTTGAATCTATCCTTGTTTGGCTGCCACACATGGTTTAGAGAACATTTGAGAATTTCCCATGATTTAGCTCCTAGAACATCTGAATTCAATTTTGGTATCATAGATTACTGGTATCATGATCAACCGAAAAAGGTGATGCTGTCTGTCGTATCTGTTTCAGATATACTCATCAAAACATACAGCTATATGAGAACGAAGTGTTTGCACACCAGTATATAACAAACTATTCATGTTGAAGTCCAGATACAAGAATCCTATCCTATGCAGGCGTGGTCAAACGATAACAAGGAAAAACTGAAATAATCCATGTAATCATGGACTGTATATCATTCTTCACTTTTTATTTGATTATTCTTTTACAATCCGGTAAACCCGTACAGGTTGTTTCTTTTCTAATTATTGCACAGTGACGCCGCAAAAATTGGCTAACCGAAAAAGCGTGAATTTGGATATGATCAAAAGTGTGCCGTTATCACCTCATGAGTCGAGTGATGCTTGCGGTGTTGTAAATTCAAGGAAAAATTGAAAATACTGGGTAAGAATCATTTCGGTACCAAAGAAGACCAAATTGACACGCAGGGACTTAAAAATGGTCTAGAGAATAATTGAAGAACTGATGGATAGTAATGTAAACGAAATCATTTGTTTTGAAGAAGACTCCGCTTTTTGGGATCCTCGTAAAAGACGTTTTAGGAAATTCGTGGCATAAAACTTTGTTCATTCAAATTAAATTTGGCGGTCACTTACTGGTGATTACAATCTTGATTATGAAATGTGGTTCTCACACAATGGACTACTGATAAAACAGGTTCCCAATTATTGGCTTGTTTTTCTGCTTATCTCTTTGACGGTTAAACAGTTGGCAGTTGCACTGAGGTAAGTATGGCTGTGTAGATGTTGCGAGCATCTTCGAGCCAAAGTGGATCAATTTGAAAATCCGATATATCTGTCATCCGTTAACTGAAAGACCTCTTTGAAATGAACTTATTTGTCGTATCGTTTCCTTCTGTTGGCCGTGGTACAAGTAGCTCCTAAAATTTCCGACGTCATAGAACTCGGAAGTTGTTTGAAGTGGATTTAAAACTGGTCCAGCTTACATCATTTCCAGCGCTTTATGTCAAATCAAAAACCATAACGTGGAAATTGTGAAACCCTGCAGTTTAGTAACTCCTGGAAGCTTTCGTTGCCTTATCCCTTTCGGCTCTCCAAGTTTCACGGCTTCACCTCCAATTAATAACCCAGACACCATGTTTATAAGTAATACAATAGATTTTATTTCTTTGCGTTAGGTACCGTGATGCTTTGCTCATAATTCACCTCACAGATATCTCACTTGAAAGCTGACAGTTGCGAGGGCCCTAGATCTACGATGTCCATTAGAATGGAGTTTATAATATTGCCAACTATCTAGAAAAGCGAGGAACATATGGCCACCACCATCCTCTTATCACCTTACTCACTGCTGGTACAGAATCATCTAACTTTGCTTTTTGTTCAAGCTAATTTCACTCTAATCGGACATTTGATTTGCAATCAAACATTCTACAAACGGTTCTCATCGGTACAGCTGATGTCCTACTTGATAATTTGGAAATCACCATATAGATGAAATATCAGCTGGAGCTCTGTTTGAGCTCAACACCAGCCTGTGAAATACAAAGTCCCACGGATCGACGGTTAGGTTATCCGATTGGACTGCTCCTCGATGGTTTGTGCCACGTTAGGGTCATACGCCCCAGCGATAATCTGTCGGTGGTTCTTACTAGCAACTGCATGGAACTAAGGAAAATGCACGGTGTCATTGAAGGCTTTCAATCGTGAATGCTTGGGATTCAAAAATCATTGTGGGGTGTTCATGTTCTGGATTTTGAGTGAAAAGAGTGTAGCGACCCAGTGGACTACATGCGACGGACTGTTCAAGAAAGAAATGCAGCCGGTAGACACTCGAAGCGAAGTAAAGGCCTGAATTATTCATTTTCACTCCTCAAAAATAACTCGGATTACAACCGCTTCGAAAGCCCTTGCTCACATTATTGCAAAATGCTAGAAAAATGGATTCTTAACGACTTTCCTGATCCATCTGCTTTGCCGATAACTAGGTAACCATGGACTTCTCTCCGTCAGGCACAGCTTTTCTCTTGTACACATTTGATGATTTCTTGTTGCGGTTTTTGTCGAAAAACTAACCAAATAACAGCTGGAACCTTCGATGACGGATCGAACACTTATCCATTCTGGATAAACCAGTTTCGGACACTGAATCAGTTCGACGCGTGCCAAATACTCCAACGCAAATGAGCCGTAAATGTTTACCCTCTCGAAAGTATACCGACGATCAGGAGCACATCCCCTTGTGAACGATTCTTCCTTCCGATGAATAATCTCTTAATGATTTCATTCTATCCGTATTTATATATTACTTGTTTATCCAAGGGAACCGCTGTTACTGTTCACCACTTTTGTTGGCACTGGAGTACAAACCGCCTAAAATATACACAAAGTATGAAAAAAGAAAATTCAAGCATTCATCCTGGGTTCTCAATTGAGCGACTGAATTGTCTGTGTAATTCTATAGCCACTGACAATGGAGTGCACAATACAGAGATTTATTACCATATATCCAGGCTAGTACTTTGAATTTTCAGTTTATTATTGAAATTTCTATAACTGAAAAGGTACCGGTATTTACTTATGCACAAGAACCGTTAGTAACATTCACGGATTTTTCTGAGCTCTGTACTTCCACAAGGCATACTAGCTTCCCAGTAATCATACGTCATGGGAAATCAACTCGTATTTTTCGCATCCAAAAATGGGCAACGAGAGTAGAAACCTAATCGTAGTTCGTCAATAGTGAGAATGACAGAGAGTAAGAAAGGTGGACAGAGAGATAAATAAAACGCCAAGTCCAGATATATAAATGTGCACGTACATGCATATAAATAGATAGACAGAAAGATAGATAGACGGAAAGATAGATAGATAGATAGATAGATAGATAGATAGATAGATAGATAGATAGATAGATAGATAGATAAATAGATAGATAGATAGATAGATAGATAGATAGATAGATAGATAGATAGATAGATAGATAGATAGATAGATAGATAGATAGATAGATAGATAGATAGATAGATAGATAGATAGATAGATAGATAGATAGATAGATAGATAGATAGATAGATAGATAGATAGATAGATAGATAGATAGATAGATAGATAGATAGATAGATAGATAGATAGATAGATAGATAGATAGATAGATAGATAGATAGATAGATAGATAGATAGATAGATAGATAGATAGATAGATAGATAGATAGATAGATAGATAGATAGCTAGATAGATAGATAGATAGATAGATAGATAGATAGATAGATAGATAGATAGATAGATAGATAGATAGATAGATAGATACATAGATAGATGGAATAAAGTGCACAAATTTCTCGATGGCTTTCCAGAATCTCAGGAAAAGAAATGCTATGTAGGTTTTAGGTAAACTTAACATGGAACGTAGTAATGGCTACACATATACACAAGGAAACTGTAGATAATAGAGCCTGATGGAAGAAAAATTGGTAGATGTGTTGAACTGTCATCAGAAAACAAACGATCGGTTGAGGTGAATCGCTTAGTCTCACTTATTTCTCTATTCTCTGAGCTGCAGTTGTTGTCGAAAATCATTAAAAGAAACTTCCACTGAATGATTAATTCCCTTTTCACACAATGCTGAAGTACGAAATGCTTTAGAACTGCACGTGACTCGCGTTAGTTCTGCTGTGACCCACTGGCAGTTGAATTTGTGCGACCTTGGTAATCATGATAAGTTAGCTTGAAGTTAAGGTGTCGGGAAATGTGAAAGTACTAACTACTTTTCCCTGCAAAAGTTCGAGCAATGGGATAAAGCCAGCTATTATTCGACTTACTAATTTTCCCATCTATCGATCCCAATGGGGTTGCTTTCTTCCCAAATCCCCCACGGTTGCATCTGCTGCTGCTGCTGCTACTGTTGCTGGGTCTCCCTGTCCCGAAGCGTGGTTGTCTTCTGGTTGTTTGTGATTGGGCTCAGTGGGAAACGAAGATTAGGATCAAAGCGCTTTTGTTTCGAGAAATGTTTGCATTGGCGTACCCGTTGGGTTTATTTGCTCCTATTGGCAGTAGATAATGGAAATTCTGTTTCATGAAAGTATCTTAAACAAGTGAATTCTGTTGATGTTGCATAAGGCTGAGCTTTAGAGGAGTTGCTGAATTTGTTTCAAGCTAACCTTCCACAAGACGTTCAAAGTTGTTGAAAAAATGTGATTTCGCTTCTTCATTTCTATCGTGTCTAGAATGTGTTTCACTAAAATGGCGACATTTTTGTGAATTGGTATTGTTTTGAATATTGGGTCATGTTTTTGGCATGGAAACAAAGCTCCGTAGGTTTTATGCCAACAAAAAGCCTTCTCATTCTTGTCGCTCTTTACTCTATGAAATTGACTACAAAGTTCAATCTTCGAGAAGTAGCTGTTATTCGTCTCAACTCAGAGTTTTCATGACACGTTTTCCGTAAAGTAATGTTTCTTTTAATATGAATAAGGAACAACTAGCGATAAAATGATGACTCATGCTGATGTCATCATATTCACATCGGTTTAAAGTCCATGTCCAGTGGCAAAGAAAAGAGGAAATTTATGATTTAATATCATGATATGCTGGGAACCGTGTTCGGTTCCTTAGTTCGAAAGTGTTCCATAAACAGTAAATGCAAGTCTTTGTTGATACCGGTAGTGGGGACATTGAGCATTATCGAAAATGAATCACCAAACGCGTTCTGAGCCTCAAATATCAAGTCATTTTGTTGAGCTAACCAGGAAAGTCTGGTGGTTGAAAGTTGACCTACTGCCATTCATTCCTTGAGTGAGTCCCTTTTTGGGGTTCGGAAGACATGCACTTCATCACACAAGTCAAGACAAGACCTGATCAAATTACTCCACATTGCTTTTAGGATTTTCAAAGGTGATTTGAGCGTTTATGTTGCCTGATCGGTTATCTCATAGATGGATAAATCAATGAATAAAAATGAGCTGACTGTAATTCGCCAGCTTTCTTGCATTCATAATTTCTTATTGCGTGCATGCTCATAGGTGCGGTGGAAGCGGTATATATATAGCCACAAACTTTCAATGCATTGTTAGGGTAACCCCTTACCATACCGTAAGACGTGGGATGAAGAACCATATAAGGTCTCAATAGGTCAGGTGTGGTAATGAGCCCACAACCACAATGAGCTGGAATTGAACAAGCTGTTTTACTGCTCACTCAATTTAGCTGTACCAATTTCACGTTAACTTGCTCTTTTTGTCATGAGAAGGCCATGCTATTATCGACATGCCCAATATCATATCATATCGATATGATTTCATCGGATCTTCGTAATACTCTAACAGCAAATGCACGTTTCACTCAAAGCTGCAACTGCAACAGATGCGGGCGACAGTGTCACCCAAATTACCTCATGCAACTCAAAGATGTGGTTGATAAACCTGACCTAAAAATGTTTGATCATTCCGCCCCAGTGTTTTTTGAACACTATGCCAACCTATTTATTTTCTGCTTTGTTGTTGGCTATCCCATTGATACTCTGGTATATCGGACCCCACCATTACTATTGCCCTCAGCTGAAGCCATCGCTTCCTGTGAAGAAACATGCGTTATGGGCTAGAGGTCATGGTATTCTGAGAGCTTTGTCAAAATCAGTCAGAACGGGGCTTCATAGATTGAACATCCTTTATGTTCGATAAATAACCACCAGGAACAGCTGCAGGGAGAAGTGGAAGACAGTCACTTCACTAAGCGGCGCTGATCCTCGTATGCCATCACTCTTGGCAGATGTTGAGGAACACCATTGTCACTATACTACTAGCTGAAACCCAGCAGCTATTAAAAAGTCGATGCTGACCCCTATCAGGACCGTGCTGTGGATAGCCAAATCTCCTTGGACGTCTATACAGAGCTCATTTACCTTCACACACACAATGAAAGCAGTCTAGATTGCTCACAACTGACCACGGGGAGGTAGTGCACCAACATATTGTCCTCCAAACTTCCTGATCTTGTTGGCCTATGCTTGAATCGTAGGCCTATTCGTGCCTATTGGAAAGTAGCTTCTAGCACTCCAGTACTCGAAAAGGATACATCTGTAGTATGTTCAGTAGCTTGTGCTTTGGTAGCTCTATAGATGATCTAGAAAAATATGCTAGAAGACTACCTACCCAGGTTATTACTTTGGATACTAAGATGGCCACTTTCAACTCTTGATGACCTGACCTATCTCACCCACTCTGTTTTGTCGCTTATCGAACGCGGAAGTCAAGTAATCAGGGTTTGTTCTTTTGAATGTAGTGACACACTAAATTTCGTTGACAGATCAAACTTTATCCACGTGCTTGCCACTCGTGGGATCAGTAGACCTGACATTGATCCTTTAGTGTGTGGTTGCATGTTGTCTGTCTGCCAATAAACCCGAAATCAACCAGTCAGCAGTGTGGAACGGAACCGGTTGGACTGTGGGTATCATCCGTAGAGCTTGACTAGGCGTGTCTTGTGGATTGACACTAGAACCTGGCGTCCAGTTATGTCGCAACTGCAACTGCGGAATATATTTTATTCGCACAGAATCCCTCAACCCTGCAGTTCCACACAATATACCCAACAAAATTTAAAATGTGCAATGACCATGAGGTTTTAAAACCGGTGCTGTAAACTACTTGTGTTTCACTGACCCACGCATTACTTTTCGCCATTATTTTATTTGAAGAGGCTATCGGTTGAGCTGATTTAAAAAATATCGTACAAAATACAGTAACGGTGGAGTGTAAACCCAATGAATGACAACTAAAAATTTCACTACCAATACTAGTTCTATGTAATATGAGATTCATCAAGCTGCGTGAGTTGTTAAGCTTTTAAAAACTATGAAAGCCCTGCTCAGTTGTTTCTTTCTCGTTACTAATCTTCATTAGCGCACATCCAGCGAACCTCCACTGGAACTTGGATCTGTAGCTATTGATTGTGAATCGATCACCTTAACCACAAGGCTATCCAGGCCGGACCGGGAAGTATATTGAACTAATACACTACATGATATAGCGCCCTTCCGACGGTGGCTTTGAATGTTAGCAGAGCATTTCCCGCACAGCGAGCGACTTTCGTGCTGGACGGCTTCTCTATGAGGACCAAAATACATCGAGTACGAGGGCGCTTCGATTGATGACAGAAGGACTTTATTCTGATTGCCTATATAGTCAAGTCTATTTGCTGCCACTGTTAGTCACACTTACGCGCCTTGCATTTGACTGCTCCATTCATCTAGCCACATTTAGCTACCCACCGGGTGACCTTGCTTGATCGTACTGATTGCATATGCAGCTCCACTTTCTCAGTTTTCGGTACTTGCTTGAGCTTGTGGTATTAAATGGTTTTTACCACCTTCTGTGTTTTGCACTACTACCGATTTCTGAACACAATACCAAGTTCATATTTATCGGGACAGACTACTAATCGACGCTCGGACACACGCTGGAATGGTAGCGTCCAGTGTTGGAACTGTTCATCGACTCTCGACGATGCGCTCAGCACATCATCGATATAGGTGTGAAAAAATTCCACGTCTCGTGTAGTGCTAACGATAAATCTCTGAAATGTCTGAGCAGTATTTTGCACACAAAATGGCTTGCGTGGGAACTCAAACAGACCAAAAGCAGTCGTGACCGTAGTTTTCTTGACACCTTCAGCAGCAACTGGAATCTGGTTATAAGCTCGTACGAAATCGACCTTAGAAAACATAGTCATGTCGTGAAGTGATGCCGTTATGTAGTGTACGTGCGGTATCGGATAACTATTGACCGGGTAACCGAGTTTAGTGCCCGATAGTCGCTACATGGTCGCTGTTGTGTGTGTGACTGGTGATCCGTTAGTGACAACGTGGTGTGTCACACGAACGGTTACTGCATCTTTTCAAAAAATCCAGCCAAAATGAAGAACTCTATAAATGAAGGCCTAAACTTTTGAAGAAAGTTGGAAAACTCGTAAATTTATTGCCCTACAAAGGATCGATAAGCTTCAGCCTATGTGAAGCAACAAGTAATTCACAGTGCTGCAGGAAATCGATTCCCAGTAGGCCTGTGGGAAAGTCCTCAAGGATGAGCTTTCACAGATACTGTCGTCGTGGTCCCTAGTTGATCGCAAGCTGCTTTGCGCCGAAAGTAGGAATGGATGAACAATTCGCCTCAGACCATCGAAGAAGGGAAGCTCGTGGCCTATCTTCACTGACCATCAAGACAGAAACTTGGGCCCCAGGATCATTTAGGAGTCCGGCTTTATTACAAGAATCAAGCGCAAAAAAACAAGCGGCCTCATCTGGACTCCAAAATCTTAACTATTTCAGTCGTTCAGTTGATCTGGCTGAAGCTCCGACTTCCTTATTTGAATGGCCGCGCTACATTTTCGTGTTAGTCACCATCTCATTGAATTAAAGGATTTTACTCGCCATGGTCAGTGTACGCCGCTATACGCGGTCAGAAGTACTTCAATTCGAATAGACTATTGGATCATCTGCCCAATCTGATTCAACCGGTCAGTTATGTCAAGGGATGCCATTCTGACCCAAAAAACGCATCCGCGCTGGCTCGCGGGCTGCTCTTAACTGCAACCCTCCAGCGAAGATGTCCGTCCCGTTCCTGTTTAGCACCAACATTAGTTCGCTAAAATGTCGGATCTCACCCTCGTTCTTCGTTTGCGTATTCTTATTCATACATGTGCGGTTTGCATACAAGATTCGTGGCTAAGCCCATCTATTGCTGACTTACTGGTGCCAATAAATGGCTTTAAACTGTTTCAGCAGGACAGGATTTCCACCCGTAAAAAGACTAGAGGCGGGGTGGCCACCTGTATCAACTGCACCTGGTGTGGTAAATCTGAAGTCGTTTATTCTTACTCGATGAACGGTTTTGTTTTTTAAGTTACGCAATGCTATTCTAAATTTTGTCGCCATGAGAGCACCATCATAACAAACTTGTACGTGGCTCAGTTTTCCAAACAGAACTCTATTTCATCTTTATCTGACTCTTATTTACCTCTTCTTGCTTCCTTGTTAGATAAAAATTTGCATGTCATGGTAGGCGGTTTCTATCGTGTAATCTCATTTGAATCGAATGAAGAGTGCATGGACGGGGAGCAGATTTTTAGAATCACACTGTGATTCAACCCGGTCAGGACAGCGTGCTACCTATCGTCTTTGAAATCTGTGCCCCTGAAGTGGCCCTTCGCTTAATTCGTCTTTTCTGTCTGTCCGTCTCTCTCTCTCTCTATACAATTTTCTACTTTTCTAGTCCCCTAGAAATTACCCGTTAATTTCCTTAATCCCAGAAAGTAGAGATCGTTTTCATCCGAGTGACCATCCTACTATTTCCTTCATCATCGCCGACTAACTGCGTACTTTTCTCGAACGCGAAGGACCCCTAGATGATCGCCAGTACGGATTCCAAACTCGTCTCGCTATCGGTGATCTGGCCTTAATCTCACATTCCTGGTCGGCTTTACTAGACAACCACGGAGAAAAACGTAGTCTCGCTCTACGTCTTTGCAACCTTTGACCGAGTTTGGCACAAAGGTCCTCTGGCGAAACTGCCCCCCTTTAGGGATGAGTAACGTGAGGAGATGCCACCCAAATGTTCGGTTGACATCCAAGGTTCCCGGCTGTTAGTGCTGACTAAGAGCTCCGAAAGTAAACACCACTGGAAAGTCGAGTTTCTCATTTAATTGACATCATATTAGCTCTCAATATTCCGTGGTTCCCACTCTTGTGCATATTTTGATCCCTTGATAAGTAAAACGTCGACAAACTACCTTCTTTTCCGACAACGATGTTACAGAACAATTAACACTGCCCTTTACCATAGCCTATAACGCATAGATTTTTAAACACATTCTGAACTGATCCCGGCTCCGGATGTATTAATCACTGTACTTTGCCAGTATTGTCATAAGTTGTTATTTCATGTCAATTTATCTATTGTGTCTGAGTGTTCCACTGGGCAGTCTTACGTTTTCTGACGGGTCGAAAATAGTTCACTTACGACAATAAACCCCCAGTGTTCACGGAAGATGTACCATTGTTCTTAAGTTTCTCTTCTACTTTGAAACTATATGCGTATTTACCAGTTTTTCAAGAGAGCTTTTCTTTTGTTTCACACTTATAAGTCCGTCTACATTCGGCGTGATTGCCAAGAAAAAGTGATTCCGGTAAATTTGGAGAATTTCCATTGTAGGTTTTGTTTGTTTTATTTGGTGACGTTCATTCATAACTGAGCCGTGTTTAACGTAAATCAAGTCTATTGATATTGCATCAATAGCAATATGGGCCGGAAGTTTGTGTGCAGAGTCAACTGAACACACAGTAATGTATCACGATGGAAGTGTTATTGAGTTCTCTGTGGGCTCCGAATATGGAAAGTTACTGAAGAATTGCAGATAAACCTGCAGGTCCCACCCAGTCCATACACGTGTGGTAGGTCCCACTATTGACTGTCCACCCCCCCCCCATTTTTTACCCTCATTCACGGAACATTGCACTGGGCAGCAATGCATTCTCCCCATTCATTATTTACCTTAGATGGTTCTGCAGAACGCCCATGTACACATTCTCCTTCAGGACAGTTTAGCGGTTTGGCACCTTTCTCGCTTAAATTTTATTCCCCTCAAACAAGATTCATGCCAACGGAGTTGAATGCATCAGGCGAATGTTATTATACCACAAATTCGTGTGTTTCCATCCAAATGTTTCAAGCAAGCTCATCAACCAGTGTCCTTGTTCGCGAATAGCACAGCCCTTCACAGAATACTATGGTCACCATTTCTTTCTAGTCCCATCTGTTCACATCTTCTCACAATCGTTCAAGTTATTGTATTGTTTCTTGTTGTCAGATTCTTATCCGTTCCAGATCGTTTTCCATTTCTCAAGCCACCAACTAGTCTTCATAATCGCAAAGCATAATCTGTCCAATTCTCATCTGTGAATCCCCTCTTTGTTAAGTCCATCTCAGTCTGTTGCTTTTTGATTTCAGTTTTCGGACCTTTCATTTTTCCATTGTTGTATCTTCAGCCTCAGAATGGCTGTATAAATATTGTTTAAAGACAGTAAATACCCTTTTTATTTCAAGCTCAGTGCAGACTTACTCCCCGAAACTGCATTCATCTGTTCTCAATCCAGCTCAGAACAATGACTTTTTCACCCCATCTGTGCCACTGTGATAATCGTTCTTTGCATTCATCAGTCAAACTTAAGGCAAGTAATTCACTGCATAATTTACCTTCACCCACCCAGAATCTGTGGTGAAGCACTTGATTCTGTGATATCAGTCTTCCCGCATCCATTCTTCTGTGTTAAGTACAAGTGACATACTGCTCATTGAAAATCTGTTCCAACTTGTCGCATTGCTAGTGTTAGTTCATCATTCTATCTTCTCCGAATCTAGCTTTCCATGAGATCCACAAGTCCAAACGAAGAAGCAAATAACCGGAGTTTGATATGAGTATCATCCGACTTATCCTCATTTTCTACTACGATTCTGCCGAACTCGTACTTTAGCAAGGAGTCTACTTAGCTGAATCTTGATAACCACGGTCTCAACATTTTAGACTATCAGACTCTTAGGCGGAATTCACCATCCACGGATGTATGCAAAATGAATGAACTGGTTTTGATGTAAACGTACTCCAGTCTGGACACTGTTCGACAGAGTTCGGGGCATTGCGGTGGGCGCCGTGAACACCTGAGAATCGGACCAGCTAAAGCCGTCTTTGATGCGTTTATTGAAGTGTGAAGCATACTGGAAGTCACTAGGCAAAAGTTGCTTAGCATCAAATTGTGCGTCATGTTCTGACTTCCGTTTGCATATGATGATGCTATTAATCGGAAAGATAATGGATTTTGTCAACGACCGCTCGAACTAATTATGCAACTGACCACAAAATTGGATTTATTCTAAACAAAGATTGGCTTTTGATGACGAAACCAACGCCAGATCAAAAACTTGGTAACAATGATTATGGTCAGAGGGTTCCGCCCGCAGCATTTGTTCGCTACCTTCTGTTGAAACAACATCCGTTTAAGCAAAATTCTAATGTTCTGATACTCCAAGCTTATTTTTTGTCATTTCTGGCCAGTGTTGTCCTAAGTTATTCGATTTGAATCATATGTTTTCCCGCAGTACATCATAACCTTTCATTTACTTCGGTCATAGCCCCATCAAGTAATGCGTGGTTCTATTTGCCCGATGAAATCGATAATCAAAAGTAATAGTTACCCGAAACAAAATGAGGTCACCAAACTCGTGTGCTACGGACACTGTCAATTTAATTTTATCCGGTATTGTATTGATCGGCTCCAACCGGCTAATCAGTTTTCCAGATCAGTTGAAACTAAGACAGTTTTGCTCTTCGTCTGAGGGTCACATCTGCCACCCTCTTTTTCTCGAAATAAATAGCTGACTAGCTGCATTCTGTTCTCACACAAGATAAAGAAAGTTGAAAACCACTGTGTACTTTTCTTGATGGATATATTTTCATCGCCAAAACTGCCAGTGCTATTGAATAAAGTTGGCGTAAATTACCAAAGCATCGTATTTTTTATAAACGGCGTGCAAAAGGTTACACTTTCCAACGATCTGTGAGGTTCAGCTGGAGAGAATGAGGTAGCTGTGTCTACCCGCCGTGTTTCTCCAAGTAGACGATTATTTCCTCCAAATCCTATTTTCCATCCTTATTAGTATCTACCTGTTTGAATAAAGCCTAGATAGCGGGCCGGTGTTCTGGTTTATGATCTTTGTCCTGCATCAATTTGTCCAAAGTAATCACTCCGTTTTTATTCAAATCAGAGTACTCCAAGTACACTTTAGCGACAATCCGGCGTTCCCTGAATTTGAGGGTATATGTACATTTATTACGAAGTGAAATAGAATTCTCTGTTATCCAAGCAAGAACTCTTGTAAAAGGCTTGGTAATGTAAAGTTCACAGGGAACATCCTAAGATGTCCACATAGTCTCCGGTAATCTTCTGAACAACCAACAATCATGAACCAATTCGCATACAACTTTTTTGTGACTTATCTCAATATCGTAATAATTGGTTACACCAGCTTCTCGTAAACCATCTTAGGAAAGAGCCTTCACAACTCGATCAGAAATTGCCTGTGAGTTTATCAGCATTAGACAGCAAGTGACAGAAATGGACTGTCTGCTAACCCATTGTCCTTCTCACAAACCTGGTTTGTATCCATTCACAAGTAATGGCGGATCAAATCCTGGGAAATCAGGTGGGTAATTTGAAACGGGAAAGTTTCACATCATAATTTACGTCCGTCTTTGTGAAAGATATTTCTTAGCAAATACGTAATACGACAGAGCTTTGTGCAGTGTGAAAAAACACAGAATATCAATCCATCTATAAGTCATGGTTAATCGCCTACACACAATGCGTATTTTAATAGGGAAATGTTAATTTTCTCAGGATCACCGAAAAACAGCACAAAAAAGAACTTTCTCTGGAGTAAAATTCAGTTTGATTTCCAGCCTATATTCAATTGCAAATAAAACAATAAAAGTATGAATTTGCATGAAGGTGTATAGAATAAGATTCTTATTCCCTATCTTAAATATCACGATGGCATTCGGCAAAATTTACTGAATAGACCTCTTCTATAATAAAGCTAGTTAGGCCTAAGTTTGGATACACCACACCATTCGCTAAAGAAATTTCTCCCAACTCAAAGCGAATGTGGTCCTGAGGCCCCACATCTTCAGTTTTGAATATATATTTTGAACAAGCTCGTCATAGTTGTGATTTGACTTGACACTGTTCACCGTTGCATTTGCACCAATGACGGACAAACTGATTATTCGAGTCGACACCGCAAGTGGTCTACTGTACCCCGGATACCTGATCCGACAAATCTTGTCACTGTTGAGCCCAACTACTGAGGCGATTTTCCAGGACGACAATGCAGCGAATTTCATGCTCTTCGCAGCACAACAATGCTGCTGTGACCACCTGGTTAAACCGAGTCTCAGTCACATCGAACATTTTTTGAGAACAACTTTGGAGGAAATCGGATCATGGTTATGCATCCTTATTCTGAGATTTTCTGACACTTGCTTGATTGGAGAAATGTTTATCTAAACATGAACAAGGAACGACTAGAAATGCTGTAAAAGATCTCACTCTGATGTTGAATCCATGCTGAATGAAAACCTATGTTCATTTGCAAAGAAAGCATTGAAAATAATATGAAATTACATAGATATGAATTAGAAGGCATTCAGATCTTTTATCTCAAATGAGTTCTGACGTCCGCCGGCAAAACGTGTTTGACAAGCCCCTCTTACGAGAATTACGGGTTTAGCATAATTGTGAGAAACAACTCGCCTGCACGTAGTTCCTTTGTGATACCCACGTACCACGACACAAAGTCACTCCAGTTACCACCTAGATCATCCGATTTCAATCCAAGCAAATATTTGTGGAATCAGCTCGGGAGATAATATCATCAGAGGTGGCGAAACGAAACTCAAGGGCAGTGGAATACTGCCTTGAAGGAGGAGTGCGACCGTGTGTCACGAGATACTATCAGACGGTTTACAGCCAGCGTGACTCAACGGATAGATGTCGTTATATTATCCAAAAATGGCTCTACCAAATTCTAACGAACGAATTTTAGGACGGTTACATTATTCTAAGCACCATAAATTGTTTTGATTTGAAAGAAGGCATTCACTAATAAATAATGTGTAGATTATTTCGGAAGGTGAGGTAAGATCTTTCGGCTAATATTGTATATGGCATGATTACAAAGTGGTATTTTTAACCAATGATTAAACAAACTCCTTTCATTATCCAGTTGTAAGAGAAGTGTGACACAAAGTCGAATTCACATGAATTTAGCGTATTAGGAAAAAAGGATCACACAAAACGCTTTTGGTGAAGAAACTGTTGCATGGGATTTATTAAAATATTCATAATATGAACGTTTAGAAATTCCAGTTGGTTGGACATAATTTTTCCGTGAACATGGTATTCTGGTTTGTCAATTTCGAGCGACGAGTGCTTTGTAGCAACCAAAGCACTACATAGTGTAGAACTGGACCATGCGAAAACCGTTCTCAGCCAATTGGAAAAGGCAGAACAAACTGAGGTGGACAGGATGACTGACTAACTGGTTCGATAAATAAATGAATGACCAAGTGACTTTTTGGCTCACTGACCAGCTGACTGATTGAATTACTAGGTTACTGACTGATTCACTGACTGGTATAACGAGTGCACCGACGATTCGACTGTGAATATTGTAAAATGCTCCTTTTCTGAGACGGCCATATGGTTCTTGAAACCGTCAGTACGGCACTACAACTCATAAGTGAATTGCTCAGATTTATTTCGTTTTGAATGACTTCTTTAGACCATGTGGTGGTTTGTTTTCAATACCTTACTTACTCGAGAAAAGAGTGGATGCATATTATTCAGCGTATGATATTTTGAGCCTTCAGTGCGAGTTAGCAAAATTTTCAGGCCAAAGGGTCTGTGAAAGATGTTAAGGCATGAAGGCAAACCTAACAATTTATAATGTTTTGACTGGTTTGTCTTTACATATACGTGGACTACTTAAACGCGAATAAATCTTGTTCCTTTTCTGCTCCGAGGCTCACACTCCGTCATGGTTGTGACTAATCGGGGACGGTGGTTAATCAGAGGGTTTGATCTGAATTCCGAGCATGATTATTTGCCGTATTGAAGTTGGCTACACGGGTTATTGTCCCAGAGCGTCCCCACTACCTGTTAGTTGTTACTGCGATACAGCTGGATAGCCGTGCTGTTAAGCTGTCCTGTACGAGAACAGACATTCATAATGCGGTCTTTCCCTACGAGTTTCGTGTGAGGGTGTATAAAAGATGTATTTGGCAGTAAGTCGTTATTCGGAACAGAGTTTTGCATTTGCAAGCTTGAGTGACTTTCGGGAAGTGCTAACCAGAGTATTTTAGACCACTCATTACTCTGTGGATTTGCCACAGTTGTGTTTGATTATCCTCTGACATCCTGGATTGGGAAGCATTTCTGAGCAGACTCTAGGGTTAACAAGTTTCACATGCTCATTTTGATCAACTATGTGCATACATAGGAATCGCTCATTTAGTTACGATTTTCACCATGCAAACCATCAACCATTCAGTAAGGGGCTTAAGAATGGAAAACGAAGAATATTTTCTTGATCGGTTCAACCAGTCCGCACTTAAGTTTTATGTTTCTTCATTCAACACCAAATGATTTAAATTGATCAGACCAAGAATCAGGTTGTCATGTTTACTCACATAAGATCGATTGCCAGAAAACGGTCAGGTGAGCTCAATACTTGATCCTAATCTGAGTATTTACCACAAGCAGATCTGCGGTCAGGTGTAGATTTTGCCCTAAATGGAAGGTGATCGCGGACATTAGCCGGATTCCTCGGAAGGTGAAATAGGAAACGACTACTTGCTACGCAGCAAATAGTCGAGTAGAGTAACCGTTCAAAAGTTGGATCCATATATAGCAATGGGAGAAGCAGTATTCCGTTTCGGCAATTCAGTTGCCTCTTACCAAAGGAAATTAGTAAGGAATTCCCCGTGACTCTTACACGTAGGTTGCGGTATTTACACCGTGACGATCGCAATACAAAATCAGACGTTAGTGATGTAGCAATGCGTGAGCTCAGGATGCGGTTGTCAGTTGCAGACAAATGAATTCGTTGCTACAATCACTTAATCTTTATTCACTTTCATTTTCTTTGCAATATTGATGCATAATTTAATTAAGATCGGGAACAGCATGGTTCAAACCGGGACAGAAGAACCTTCTGTTCACTATGTTAACCTTTCGACTACTATCGGTCTGCAAAGAAATCATAAACTTCTCTCGACAAGTCAGAATTCTGACATCAAAGAAAAGTTTTGGTCCGTCGCCACATGCAGCCGGAACACATGGGCGTCCACTTAAAATGCTAGGGATGATCTACTTTCCGGGGACTTGGGGGATCGATTTAGTACTTTGTAAAATTCTACTTTCTCCCTGAATAGAATTCACATTTTCAGATGTCTGACTGAGTCCACAAATCAAGAGGTTATTGACGGTGGAAATGAGAAAGATGCCATTCCCCACGTCGTCAATGTGAACAAGCAAGATTCCCCTTAAATACAAATTATTCTTGTGTTTTGTATTTACGTTTTACTACTTAAGTGATGATGACTTGAATTGGTGGGATATTCGATCAAAAGCAACTTGACAGAATTAACCGATCAGTTAGCTTGGATTTCTTATTCGAACCATTTACTTTGAAAAGAACCTTAGTCTTCTCACAAACACTGAAATGTTACTTGATGTCAGTGTCTTGTAGAATATAGTCCCAACGAAAGCTGATGTTATACTTCCCCTTGAAACAACAACAAACGTATGTAGAAACTGTTCATCCCCTGTACCAGTGGCTTGGCTGATACACCCGTAGTCACCAGAAAGTTTGAAATATTACTTATCAAGCTCGATGTTTCTGGTGCAGTTTAAGGTGATTTAAGTAGATGGTATATAATTTTGTCAACAGAATTCTATCCTATGTTCTCTTGTCTGATAAAGCAAATTAGTCAACAGTGAAACTCCGTCTGCTCAGCACTAATCTTGTGGTCGGGATGAATTGCGTGAACATTTTACTGATATTTCGTCTCACAGGTAGTTATAATTTTTGATAGCGAGCTAGTTCGCTCTGAGAAGTTGTAGCTAGATGCTGGGTGACTCCGACCGATTATTGCACTCAAATAGTTGAGCCAAAGTATTTGATTGTCATAATTTCCGGTTTTCTGGATGGCCGCAACCGATTATTGGGATAATGTCAATGTAGATACGTACATGTACATATTTATTTTTAAAATAAACATATATGTTTGCTTCGCATGGCATCGAGAGGTAACCTGTCAATGGATCAGTCTATCACAATGGTTAAATTACTGGTATTGGGATCTTTTCATGAATATCGCTGAGCAACTTGGTAATCATATTTATCCATGCCAAAATAAACTTTCGAACTGAAAAATAACGCGTAAAAGGTTCATCCAAACACGTTATTTGTGCAAAATATTCTCGTTTGGAACTAATAACATGCTAAGAATCCATGTGTGCCCGAATGTGCACGTCAAAAGGACGAGATTCATAATCGGAGGGAATCACTTATATTATGTGGAGAAATACCCATCAGGCATTATGACTTCCAAACTTTGAAAGCGTGTCTTCTGTTGTTCACAGCAGTTTCAGCTATGCATGGACGGTTTTACATTGGATGTTCTCTTCGATTATGTAGTGATGTCATGTTTACAGCACTGGACACAACAATCTAAAACACGGATGTGGAAATGTAAACGTAAAGGATTCATTGCGTTTATGTTTATAGTCCTTGTTCATAACTGGGAATCATACTGTTGAGTATCAGAGATGCTCTATCAACGACTAGTGGATCCAAGGAACAGCGGCAAAAGCATATCTCTTCGGAGTGCTGATCGGTTTCCGGAAGGGGATTCGGAGCATTAACTGTGAATGATTATTGGATTTTTGACCGGCAAACCGGTTAAAGAAGTAGACGTAATAGGAATTATTTGGTTAAACTCCGGTTGATTTGATGTCATGCTGAATAAATATCAATTAGCACACACCCCCTCTTGTTTTGCTGCAGCATCCCTTCCGTTAATTTTAACAATCTTGCTTCGGTCACAGAATAATCGACTGCAGGGGCAAACAGACGATCTGCCGTGAACGCTGTGCACTCACACCAAATTTGCACTTTAGGGGATTTCGGGTGACAACAGTTTCTTCGAGAAGGCGTTCTGAGTATGGTGGGTCTCAATGATTCAATAAACCGTTGAGCTCCCTGATAGATTGCACACTCAGCAAAGCCTTTTCGCAAATGGAATTTTACCAGAGTAATTGGTTCAATTTACCACCTTCTCGCCAGTGTTGTTCTTCTGTTGATCAGTGCCCGTGAGCTAAGAAGCCAATCTCCGAGAAAGGTGAGCACTGCGTTGACGAGAGGAATGCAATGTAAAAGGGTTTGTGAAAATATGGCACGCTGTAGCTCAGGCGAATACAGATAATCTAACGATTCTATTCAGCGGTAATGGAAAAGTTTGAACTTTTATATCACTGTCTAGGAATTCTAATAAATTCCAGTGAGGTTAGAAGGAACTTGTTTTCAGTTTCCGGTGGTACAGTTCCTATCTGTTAAGCATGTGATCTCTTTCTGTCGGCATCTGCACCTTTACCAAGCATTTCATTTTTATGTGAGAACAATAATTGCTGGAATGGGTGGACGTGCCTGCAGTTATCTGTTTACTACAGAAACTGTAAAAAGCATCATTAAGGTAATTGATATCCAGGTTTGTGTTTTTCTAGTTACGTTCATTAATGTCATTGATAGGCAAACTGGTTTTCGAGCTATGAAGCCTAAACTATTCCATTACCGGAGTTTGGGGTAAGTGGAGTTCTCTGTAAATACTGTTTATGCGGACCATTCCCGTCAGTTATAAAATTTATGTGAGGTGACATCTTAGCTCAGCGCAGACAGCACAGAGGAATGGGTGGTATTAGTGTCTGGGTTGGGATCCCACCGAACCATTTCTAAAAATAAGTTAAATACGCTCAACCGCAAATAACAAAATGTCAGTATAAAATTAGCGATGGTCTTATTTAAATGTGACGCCAGTTTTTCCTACGAAATAAGAGAAACATTGAGCTATACGGCGATATACTGTAGCATACAGCTTATTTGCTGAGAAGCTGTTTGCGGTGATATCCATTCAAATCAGAAAGGAATAGGTCACGTGAATCTTCAAACAAACTAACAAATCCGGTTCAATTTAACCTGAAGGTGAATCGGAATGGGCTCATGAAAACGATAGCAGGAATATTCATCAGAAGATATTTAACCTTCCTTCCTTCTATCTTTCTATTTACTCCATTTTGCCATGCAATGAGTGTGTAATATTTCACGGAAGGGGTCGCGGCTAAATAGGAGCGAAATGTGGGAAAGTGACAGGCGGCTGAAGCGGGATTCTGACGAGGTATAGGAGGGTTTTAGAGCACACTGGACGAGTATTTGACTACAGCCGGTCATTGTTTGAAAATGTAAATCCAAAGAATCAATCTTACATAAATATCTGGGAATCTGTGCCGATGTAAACAATAGTTAGATGAGGGTAGAGGAAGACTGATGATCTATCCATATTGGCATAGGAAGCTAAACATCACTCGAATGGCACAAAATGGAAGCCAGATTGTGACCGTTCGTTCGTTTCGACTAGACATACATTTGATTATTACGTTTACCTTTTATCTCGTCCAAAACAGGATAACCACAATCAAACGGACTGTTTTATTCTTCAAGCATTTGCTTTATACACCTTGACGGATGAATTTGCACGACCGGTTAAAATATACTCGAATCAGTTACACGAAAATGCAAATTTAAAAATGGCACTGGACATAATTAGGAGTAAAAGGCTGTCAAACATCTGCGATGGAGCAACAGGCAAATGGGTTGAAGTTTGCCGTTTACTTCTCGAAAGTTGGTACTGACCAGGAGCTGTCGAACATAAATGCCTCCGCGGCTGCGAAACTCCCACTTTATAGACATCGAATTGGCTCTCACTATCCTGTGATCCTCACTCTTGTAAGTGTTTTTTTTCTACAGCCTAATACTTTGCCGGAGGAGAAGAAAAATCGACCACAACAGATATACTTTTTCCAAAGTACAACACATATCGAGAGAGAAACATAAGTAGTTAGTTATAAGGCAATAAAACATTGTAGAGTCTTGGTGGCGGAAGATATCCCTCTTACTCTGGTCGATCGAAGCGTGACATCTTTGTGAGTTTTAGGGTCACATTGACGCAATTTTATTTCCTGTCACGGGATCGGATGAAGATCTTGTGGTTATTGAGTTGTAAATAATCAGAGAAAATTGCACTGTAGTGTGATTCCAAGTCCACGGTGGAGATAAACATGTGGCCAGAAGTAATTCTAGGTTGTCTGTGGAGCACATACCAGTGAAGGCAACAATCCTAGTGAGGTAGTCTACGTCGCTTCTTAGATCAACGGCGTCACAATTCTAGCTGATGGAGCAATAGTTTGAAAGTTCGCTTGAGAAAACGTGAGAGAAATCCTCCAAAAAGCTGACCGGGAATGCGGGGAAAACAAAAGCCTTCACGATAACCATTGAGCAATAGCCACTCTTAGGCTATGGTTTGCATGTTGTCATAGAAGCACCGATGTAAGAATTGGAGTGCGTCATTACTGGTGTGGTGCTTCATCGGCGCTTTGGTCGATCACAGAATGACTCGAATCTGATTATCTGTTGAGTTCTACATGTTCGCTGCCGTATCTTGTCACGCACGCACAAGTACAGAATGCCCATTGATTCATGCATGTTCGCTGCCACTGTAAGTCACAGGCATGCACTTTGCAACTGACTGCACCATTCATCCATTCACATTTTGCTAAGCCCCGGACGAACTTGCTCAGCCTTGCTGATTGCATGTACAGCCAGCACTTGCTCAGTTTTCCGTACTCGCTTGCTCGTGCTTTCTTAAATGGTTCTGCTGCATGCAACAATTAGCATCTTGAAAGTGTTCACAAGTTGTCTTGAAGGTTATTGATAACCCCACCACAGCATTTGTTAAGAGGTGAGGATTGGTCATCTTGGTGGCAAGAGAAAGCTTTCGCATAAATCTCCGGTATTTTGTTTCTCACTAAGATCTTGATAAATTTTCACAGTGTAATTTAGAACCTGATGAGTTTCAAAAATTTACAGAAGTTCGGTATTTGTGACGGAACATGGATCGTCATGCCCACCAAGATGTAGAAGCGCAACAAACAATTCTCCCATGTTAGGGAATATGCTATGAGACCGGATCATGGAAAACGGAAGGGGTGCTCAGGCTTGTCCCTTTCTGAAAAAACGTGTTACCTCTCAGAGAACGCAAACATGTTGTTGAACAGGTAAAGTCGGAGTGTGACTTGAATAAGGTCAGGAAAATCTCAGTGAATGAACCAGTAAATGTGAGTATTTGTGGAGTCCCACAATAACAAGAAATCCTTGAGATGTTCCAAAAATATGACACATGGATATGGTCAGTTGGAGTACGTGCAACCACTCACTTTCGTGGAAATATATACATCTTGGAATGGAAATTATATATCACCTGTACAATTCGAATTACTTAATATTTTAGTTACAATAACAACAGTGCCATTATCATTAGGAACTTGTACCATTTTCCCCGGGATTTCACTCAGTCAGTCATGTTTTCCGAAGTGAATTACACACCAGTTTATTCAGTCTGGATTCGACCAACGTCAGCCTATTTCAGGTGACCTCTAGTCCAGTAGGTAATAATATTTCTTTCCTGAAGCAAGATAGACATTGATCATGGTTTCTTACTGAACAGCTGAGAGCAAACCGGAAGCGATATAACACATACTTAACCAGTGGTGGCCAAGTGGTATACTCACAGCCACTTCGATATGTAAGACAATACAGAGCCAACGTGGGCAGTATTCAGTTGCAGAAAGTGTGCCATCTCCAATCTCTTTTATGATCTATTTCACTGCAACAGCGGAAGTATTTTGACTAGGAATACCTTGCTGTGTCTCTGCTTGGTGCTTGCTACGTGTCAATACCTGTATTTTCATAGGACTGATTTCGAACATCAATCTAAGAAACCAGTGTGCAGGAAAGAGGAGTCGGAATACATCAACACGATAGGGACACGGTAATATATTCGTCTACCTCTGGACACAGTTGGCATTTCAAAAGACACATGACAATCCTATCGGTAAGCCTAAATGTTCACAAATCCATTGCTGTGTGCAATACTCGAAGCGCATTGATTCGGCCAAGCAATCACACCCGACTAATTTCTTTCTGACGGGACTACGGCAGTAAGGCGAAGTAGTCGGTCTTAAAAGCACTGTATCCTCTGGTAATTTATTAGAAATTTTTCAGTTAACGAAAAGATAACGTGAAAGATTCTGTTGCTATTTTTGGAAAACGTGAATTGATCTTTCTTCATATTTGTTTTTCACCCCCAGTAAAATCCTTTCTTCCAGTTTTTCTGCGCGTCTATTCGAATATGTCAACGATGTAACTCTGTGATAAGCTGTTCCCTTAACTCAGGATTTCAATAAAGCTCCCATTTACCTGTCCCATATTGATGATTTCTCTGTTCAATCCGGTCTCAATTTAAATTTGTCCAAATGCTTCGATTGCTTATTTACCCTTTCTCCATCGGCCTATAACAATATAATCCGTCTGTCGTCTCCACAGAACCATTAACTAGACTGGGTGCTGTCGAGTACTAAGGAATCACCATAGAAGCAAATATGAAGTGGTCATCTCACATTTCAGACTGTGTGAAGAAACTATGTCAGCTGTGTTACCAAATACGAAAGCTTATACATTTTTGTGGTAAACAGAGTGCTTTTTCCCTCTCTGTTAGTCAGTGTTTTTCCTGTTCTAATTTGCTGTTCCGCTGTTATTTTCCTGCACTCGTGCAGAAATATTTCGAAATTTTCTTCGAGATCTATCTTTAATCAGTCGGGTATCTATCTGCTAGGTTGTGGGAATTACACCTGGCCGCATGAGAGATATTCGCTTAGAAATTCTTGCCGACAGCACTCACCCTTAACACGGTTAGCTATCGTTTCTACACTTTCCTCCTTTCGATTCATAACCTCTCGTACTAACATCTACAAAAGCTCCATCTTTCCATATCTGGTCCGAATCCTCACAAACCGGGCACGAGTATCGATGGAATTTGTTGTCGGTTCTTTCATAATCTTGAATCTCTGAGTTACCAGGTGTAAGTCGTTTTGACCGAAGTGCGGACCTCTGCCTACGCAAAATGCTGATCAAATACAAACACGAATGCAAATTTGTTCTGTGGGATTTTTTAGACAATTTAAACAAGCCAAAGACCCAGCCCTACTCCGTGAGCTTAACAGTTACGTGAAATTCCGTACGAAGTTGGCTCTGGCAAAGGCTCGTGTTCAGTTTCTGGATTAGTGCATGTCCAATTCAGAATATCCCAAACGACATCACGCCGTTCTGAAGAGGAATTGGATTAACACCACTACTGTAGCTTTACATCGTTAAGCGCTCAATGAGAGAGATACCGTGTCAAGTCGAGTGCCGGAAATGGAGCGTAATTTTGTGAAATCATCTCGAGTATTTGATAAGCTGACTCCAGAAGAGAAGGAAATTTTCGTTGTCTATGCCCAATTAATTGTTGAAGAGTGAGTGGAACGGACATTTGTTAAAATTTGAAAGCGTATCAACCCGAGAAAACCGATTGGTGAGTTCCCTGCCGATCCGAAGAAGTTCGTCCATAATCTGTCATCTATAAGTCTGGATAAAACATTGCTCGATTTGTTATCCCTAGGACCAAAGTTTTGCTGTCTAACCAATAAGACTGAACAATTGGATATGGAAGTTGAGTTTGAGAGCCTGTTCGATCAGCTACCAGGTCTTGTTCCGTCCTCATCGCAGGAGCTAGAGAAACTGGAGTCCATGTTCGTGAACTCATGTTACCAATATCGCGAAAATAGACCATTGGCTAAGGGATTTTTAACGTCGGGACACATGAAGTTTCTCAAAGAATTGCAGGCTAATAGAGAAATCATGTTGCCAAAACCAGATAAAGGTGCCGGTATCGTGATTCTAAATAAACTGGATTACATAGAGAAGATGAAGGTGATAATGAATGATGGTTCCAAGTTCACGAAGACCCCATCTGAGAAGGATAAGATGTCTCAGATAGGAAAATCAATTTCAACGAGAACAAAATCCTTGAAGTAGAAAGGAATAATCGACGCGATGACCTTCAAAAGGATACGACCGACAGGGACGATAATTCCCAGATTATACGGTCTACCGAAGGTACACAAAGAAGGCATCCCATTGAGACCGATTGTGGACATGTGTAACTCTCCATATCACGCAATAGCAAAGTGGTTGACTGGCTTATTGGAACCAGTAACAGTGGCAATTTTTAGACACAGTCTACAAGACACATTTCATTTTGTAGGAACTGTGAGGAGCCTGTATCTAGAAGGAAAGCGGATGATATCACTTGATGTTACCTCACTGTTCACAAGTGTCCCGATCAGTGAAACAATCATCTATCTGTACGATTACATTCAGAATAACGGAATCATCTTGGGTATCGTGTTGGATAAACTGAAACAGTTACTATACGTATGCACATATAATATCCAATTTCAGTTCAATGGTGAAATCTATAGTCGGAAGGGCGGAGTTGCAATAGGATCACCTTGGGACCCCAATTTACAAAAAATTTCATGGCAGAACTTGAAAATAATCAACCTGAATCCATAATCGGAGATTCGACCCTGTACAAACGATACGTAGGCGACGTCATATGTGTGCTAGACACCCATCTGGACACAAACCTGCTTCTTAACAATTTTAACGCTGCCCATCCAAATGTTCAATTTACTTTGGAAGAAGAAAAGGACAATAGTCTGTCGTATTTAGACGTATGCATAAGCTGTCGGAGTGATTTTTCGGTCCAGTAATAAGTGCATAGAAAAACTACATGGAAAGGACAATACATCCATTTTCACAGCTTTATGGCCCTCAAAAAGAAGAAGAATCTCATACGTTGCTTATCTGAAAGAGCAAGAAAAATTTGCTCCGAATACACAATAGGAAATGAACTCCTTTTTCTGCGGAGTGTCTTCTTAAGTGACGGCTATCCTGAACGAATAATCGACAGGATGATGCAAGAAAATGAAGGAAAATCAAAGGAGATAGGAGCCGCTAAGAAGGTACTGTAAGTGCGTTTGCCGTTCAAAGGTGACACAGAAGCCTAAATTATTCAACGAAGATTATCCGGAGTAATCAACAGAACATTCTACGCTGCACAGTTACAAATCCTATTCGTTTCCAAACCGACAGTGTGTTTTCGATTGAAGGACACAGTGCCGAATTCTGCAACCTCTTTTTGTGTGTATTCTTTCACCTGTTCCTGTGGAACTAGATACTTTGGTCGCACGACTCGGCGCTTATCCGAACGTGTTTGTGAACAACACCTAGGTTGGCTGAACACAAGGGCAATTAAGACGATTACGAGTGCTGTGTTCACACCTTGTTGAGTCATACCACTCAGTGGAGGTGATAAAAGCTTGTCGCACCATTTACAAAGTTCTAGGAAAGCAATCAAGACTTGTCAAGAGTCGCATCTTGGCCACAGCCGAAGCCGTGAATATTCGTCTCCACAATCCTCCCCTGTGGGCTCAGAAACAATTTGTGCAGGCCCTAAAGCTTCCGTGGCCCACTTCTTGGTCCCGACCACGTGTGCAACCACTTGAACATTCCACAGTGTGATCAATTTCACATGCACACACGCACGTGCAGAGACAGATTTGGATTGCCATTCCCCGTTCTTATTTTGTGAGTCATATATATTGCTATGTATTGGTCTGAGTGCGAATAATTGAAAACGAGCTTGTTTGCCAAGTTGCTTATTCACAAATACAAATACAAATACAAATACAAGTACAGACACATGACCTTGAACTAGGGAGTAAATCACATTGACCCGCTAAACGTCCAGCTTGTTTTCTTGATGACGCAGAAATCCAAATTCTCGACGGGAATTTTCCATGTTGATCTTTTGTGCGGGAGTGAGAAAATCATGATAACGCATTCGAACAATTTTCTGTAAAATATTTTGCTTAGAATCCTCTCTTAAGTAGATGAGAGTTTTCCGTATCATTCATGCAAAAATTGTATTACTGCAATATGCGGTGGTGAAAAGTAACACTGTCTACCTGGGTAGTGGTGTTTTGTGGGTTCGGATAAAAAAGGGGATGGTATGATCCGTTTTCCGAGATTCCATGGTAAAACTGTTTGGTTACTCTAGCCTGTATGCCTTTTCGGTACCATAAAATGTGACCTGGCATACTAGTGAACAGTGACTGGGCGAAATAAACGGCAATCATGAATTATTTCACAGTCACTTTCCAGTCACAAATCATAACTGATTGATGTTCCACATTTCTATCAAAATAAATCAATCGGTGGTTTTATTTACCTTCTAAAGGGAATAACTCGCGTACGTGTTTGTTCACTGAGAAAACAGATCGCCGAACTGGTGGGCTAGAACAGCTGTGAATTTCCTTTGACTACTAGGAATTCATGGTACCACCCCGATCAGACGAACTAATTTTCCGAAAACACTGGAACTTGTGCACTTTTTGATTCCAGTCTCGCTAGTTTGCCCAGATCATAATAAATAATTTTCTAATAGCTATGTGCTTGTGAACATGACAGAAGAAAGCTCAGAACCGGTAGCTGTGACGTACCTTTGGATGTTTTATTTCAGTTTTTTCTTCTTCAAGGTTATCGTAAATTTTTCATCAAGTACTGCACCGTTTGGTGATATTTCTGTGGGAAATCTTTGACCTGCCTCACTTTGTTCACAGAGTACATAATGCCCGTACTCGTATCCACAAAGTTCATGGGTGGATCTGCAGGCCTTTTGAATTTTCTGAATTTGAGGGCATATATATATATATATATATATATATATATATATATATATATATATTGATTTACAAGTTACCGATAGCAGTACATCAGTGCTTCCGAAATAGAATTATCTAACACCTAATTGGAACACTTCTTGTAAGGGTTAGTTGTTATACCGTTCTTACAGAAAGTCCACAAATGTGTACATAGTATTACCTTATCCTCTAAACACTCGCCCATCACAAACCGTTCGCGTACTCCGTATATTTTAACTTCACTAGTCACCGTACAAACGAGATGCAGTATATCTTGGAAAAAATCGCAGGGCAACTAGACGACGAGTCTCTCTAATTCGGTCAATTACTGTTTATGTGCACTGGCACCGGAAGACCAACGAGGCCACGAGACAGCCGGCTAACCAATGTTTCTGCCAACGAACGTCGTTCATATTCACTTTGATGCTAGAAACTATCCCAGACAAGTTGATCACGTGCACACCTAAAGATGGGAAAAATTTTGCATCATAATTTTTTTGTCTTTTACAAAACAACCAGGAGTGTTCCCTAAAATCACGTAATACTGTAAAGCTAGTGAGGCCAAATGATATAATCACCTGAATACTTTGGGATTGTCAAATGACATCAAATTTTCATCTGCCGAGAAGTCAGTGTTATTTTTATCCACTCCGAGGTTTTTCTAAAGAGCGTTTCAGTGGAGAAATGTTGATATCACTTAGCTAAGACAGAAGAATATAATCTTTTGACCGATTTGAAGCCAGTGGCACACGCCGACAGAGAGTGATCAATTTTTGCACTAGCGAAGAAATTAGAATTCAATTGTGATTTGTTTTGGCTGTCGATTTGTGTTATTCTGTTCCGTTTACTTGCCACCGTTATCATCAAATGTCCCCATTTTGTTTGTGATTGTGAGTTTCCGCAGATCTACTTCGCAGTAGGGTAGTACCGTTTTCGTCCAAGAGTCGATAAACAGAATTCAGTTGAATCACCGGCAACTGTTGGACCACCGATAATCACTAAGTGGGCTGTATGCATAAATACATAATGTAGGGTCAATGACGGCGACATCATAATGTTTTCCACAGAAGTCAGGTCAGCAGAATAACATTACTTTGTACACAATTAACAACAACAGCGCGGTTGCAGGCCAACACAGATTTCCAATGGGAAATTAACGTGACTACAAAGGCCCGACTGCACAGTTATAAAATAACTTGATGCATACTGAACAGTGAGGTTACAAGTTTCTATCAGGTTGTAAACACCTGGGTGAGAGTAGCAGAAAATTTGACCCATATTAGTGAAGTCTTTTCGATTGTCTCCCACCTCGGTGTTGTGATTTTAACCGCTTCTCAACCTCTCCAGGCTTCCTTTGCTCAAGTAAAATTAGTTCCTGCTCCGCTCACCTGGTGAATACGCTGTCGGTAGATGTGATTTACATTGAACACGGTTCCATCATGAATGAGCTTCAGCAAATAAAATAGACGCTACCTACAACTGATATTCTTCAAGTTTACCGATATCAATTGTTCCAGGCATTTACGACGAAAACAGGTGAGCATAGAAATGTGAGATTTGAGCGAGAGGCACCCTTTATGGATTGGGAATTAAACACACAGTTTAAAAGGAGAACACGATAGCAGTAATAAAAACGATAATGAATTGTCCGTGTACATAGGAGTTACACTGTCCAGAATGAACGAATTTTGACCAGTCACAAAGAGCTACATACTCCAAGAAAAATCTCAGACAGAACAGATAATAATAACTTAAGAAACTGTGCTCACCTAACACCAATAGGAAGTAGAGTAGTATAGGGGAATAACACGTGCAGCTTACACTGTTCCCGAGTTCACTACTCTGAGATACAGCTGTAATATAACCGACTTCACAATCATGATATTAAAGCAGACAAATACTGTGTACGTCCTTTGTTACTCGTACTTGTGTAGTCCTCCGTGTAACGTCACATATCCTGATGTTGCAGCACTAGAGCGTTCCCTTCATCACCTCTTTTTTCCAAAATCCACTCAGTGCTGTTTTCTCCTTCATCAGCGTGAGATCAACGACTTTGAATTGAGGAGCTCTACTGAGGCATCTTTATTTTCCTTGAAGTAGCTGCAGCTAGGCGCTGATCTACTTCTTCCAAAGTAAACTTGTAAGTTAATATGCCTGAAGTAATTGTCGATTTCGAATACTTCTTGCTCCATCTCCTACGAAGAGCTAGAGGTTATGGGAGTTCGATGTAAATTGTTGCTGGGTGAGGGCAGTACAATCGTTTGAATCGACACTATTTTGCACAGTGACTGCCTATCACCCATAAATTTTACAGTCTATATCATACTAGTGATGAAAACCTCGTTTGTAACCAACTGCGAACCCGATGTTTTCCTTTTTGCTTCATTGACTTGTATGTGCCATCCAGATCCCGCTCTCGCATGAGGTGCTTTACCTCACTTTGAACCTCTCTAAAAGTCGTTCCGTGGTCACTGTACACTCCCCGTGGACGTCGTCGTCGGTCGACAAACTATGTAAAGGAACACAAGTAATTGTTACCGAGATTTGAAATCATTTGACTTTGGACGTAGCGAATGCTTAGGCACGTGAATAAGCAGCATTATCACTCCTCCACCTGCCGGCTCACTTTGATCTGGAAAGGTCCAAGATAATCAATCCCGGTGAACATGAAGGTCAGGTTACGGAAACCGCCACTGTGCAAACAGAAAATAATTTGTAACATTGTTTATCATCGTGAGACACCCGTGTTCGTAATTTTGTTGTCATGATTCCATTCATACATGAACTGTGACGTAAATCGTGCATTATTGTCATTCTCAATTTTCTTTTAGAAATCGAATAGAATGGTAGGAGTTACTCCAGATGGCTGTTAATATTTTGGGCATGTTTTGATTAGTTTCTTTATGACTACTACAAACCAAATTAGATTCGACCGGGAAGCCCTCTTGCTGGACCATAACTAAGTTGTCTCGTTGCTCGCCTTCTTTGTCGGCCAAGATTAGATACCTGGAACGTTATTCGAACGGACATTGACTCTCATTCCTCATGTGGGCCTCACAAGTCCTTAGTCATACAACCGACCTCAATAGTTTTCTCCATCTGCTCCAACCGGACAAACATTCAGGCCACTGATCGTTTTTGATTAATTAGGGCGACCACAAGGCAGTTCTTTCAAGTTTTCTGTGGGTCGTTGATCGACTTCTTTTGACCATTCACCAGAAACTTTGAGCAGAAATGTAAGACCCGAACACCACAGACCAAACTTGAGCTTATTATCCATAACCCCTCTCGAGGCTACTTCTGTTGGGTTATTGTGGGACTGTGAAGAGTCAGATAAAATGAAGAACGATGGAAGTCGATTTGCTAGAAATGTTTCCTGCCATGATGCATTACTTCACAGTAATTGTAATGCAGCCATCGAGTCTGTCCGTAAAACCTTGGAGGTGATTGGGAAGGCCCATTCTTATTCAGCTTGCTTGACTATTTTGCCATGAAGTTTAGCAGTGAGTCTCAGTCTGGATGTAGTGTGTGTCTTAACGAGCGTAACTCATGACTTTCTTAGGATGAATGTTTAGCTGAGTCTCGATCCACAATAATAGCTGAAAGGCAGGTCACCACCCCGTAACCAATCTATGAGACAACTGAGAAACCACGTGACTGATACTGCCTAGTCTTCCCTAACTCAGTTCGCGTCAAACATAGCGGGAATCGAACATTACTAAGAATCTGAAGTTGTTCAGCCCGATTCAACGATCTCTCGGTCAGTCGTTCGTCAATCTCGTCGTCCCACCCTAAATTCGAAAGGCACAGTTCTTGGAATAAAAGTTAGGCTGATAACAAGACTAGAACGACAAAACCTAACGGGTCGAACAGAAATGAAATATAGGATAGTGTTACCGTCCCGGTGAACTTGCTTGCATGCCCTTTGTTTGCAAAGCTGAAAGAGCACGTCCATTGCTGCACACATCCACATCTGCTCCCAGTATTTTGGAATGCCAGTGAGCTCGTTGACTGAGTTGCTACGCCACCTGACCAGACGAAAGCCATGTCTCAGTAAAGTTGACCTCAAACGGGAAACCACATCTCGGAGAGCTTGTTCAGAGCCTCGGCTGATTGGACACTCGCCAGAGTGAAAGCGCCTTCGTAGGTAATCGGCTTCTGTCTCAGTTTGCTCAATCAGTCGGTCTACTGCATAGATAGCAAAGCATGGAGAAGAAGTAGCCTCAAACGGGTGCACAGTGCTTTTACATATGTCAGGTTCACCGTTCAGGTTGTCATCAATCCACAATAAGGACCGTAAGCAGGTCCCTTAACCAAAACGATTGTGGAACTCGAACCTAATCTAACATAGCCTGAATATCCAACATCGTTACGAATAGAAACTCCTAAAACCTCGTCAAACGCAGCTAACGTCCTTAATTAGATCAGGTGCCTGCACAAGTTGGTGACTGAGTGGAGTGTCTGCATACAAGCAGGCACAATCAAATACAACCCTTAATTTTTCCCGGTTTCATTGTGTTCACTACAGAATGGTGAGGCATACACCACAATCATCCTGGAGCCACTTTTTCCGTTGAGCATCGGCATATCCTTTGGCTGCATATTCCGATAAAACTTTGGTGTATCTATTTTTAAACTCGGTATTTTTACCGAACCAACCCTTTAAGGACAACAGTCTCATTGTCTGGTGAGGATGGGCATCTCTGCTACCCTGACAATGGGACTTTCAAATTCCCATCGACTAGACACGTGCGTAATTCCAACAGTGTTAGTACGCTTTTATCCTCCATGGAGTGGGTATTCCCAGCAGTTTAGGTTAACCAAACTCGAGATCTCATATGGTCTTCAGTCTCATTATAATTGAAGCACTTACACCGAGAAAGCTTACACTTGCTTGTCGCTGATTATGTCCGGGAATTGGCCCCAAGAGCAGCCAGCCAAGAAGGATTCTTACTGTACACGAATCTTCGCGCCTACCATACCGACGTTCTAATACCCAGTGAGTGGTGGTAAGTTCATATCCACAAGTACGTATACCTTTGCTCGCTCGACGGGATGGAGCTGTGCGTTATGTAGATGTCTGAAACCTGCGGCTTTGTTTACGGCAGGGATGAACTGCCTCACATGATTAAGGTTGGGGACGAATAAGGCTTCCAGGTTTCCTTGTCCATCTAGTGCACTAAACTGAAACCCAACCATTTCGGAGGTTATCCCCACTATCTAAGCCCCAGTGGAAACTGATAAAACTGCTGGTTGATCTATCAGGCCTAACTGTTCAACCACCTTCGCGTCGAATATGATGGATTATGAACCAGTGTGAAGAAGTGCATGGGCGATAACTTATCCTAGGTGCCCAAATACTCTAGAAGGAAGCATCCCCAACGAAATAATGTGCTGTTTGATAGACGTAAAAAGAGAGCGAAAGACCTCTGGTCCGGCCGATGAGTGTTCGGCTGCAGAGGCAACGTGAAGCAAAGTGTGGTGACGCAAAGACAAGTCGTGGCACCAGATGGCCTACGGGATCTGTAAACTTTTATCTCATGATTTGGCTTAAGGCACAAACAGCACAGTCAACGTAGGTTGACGAATGCCAACTTCTGTGTTGAATCCAGTTCTATAAGCATTCCACGAAGATCAGTTTGATGTGCTTCTCCAAACTGGAGACACTGTAAAAGCAGCAAAAATGTTTTAGTCTCCTGAGGAATATCCGTTGATACAGAGTGATGCGATGAGATCCTAAAAGAACTCCTAAGACCAGATTATAGGCAACTTTGAGTGTTGACTAGGTTGAAAGAGTAAGACTGATGCACCATAAGCACGTCTGCACCGTTCTTCCAAAAATTCGGTCAGATCATAAAAGGTTGGCTCCCTACCAAGCCGTGGGGTAGATGGGAAGCATTTGAAACACTGGAAATGCAGTGTCGGCTAGTGTCCTGTACACCTTTACATCAGATGGCTACTCTACTAGTCGATATGCTTTTTTCCAGTTCTTCATTTCTCCAGGGAGTTTCATCAGTGCGGTGGGGTCCACGACTTTAATAACGGATCCATCAGCTAAATTATCTAAGTGAGCTCTGGCAACTGATTGGAGCTGTACAAACCGTGGTCTAAGAGTCCTCATGGCATCATCATACCCTTCTCTAAGCTCTACGGCACAGCTCCCAGCGGCAACCGTTGTTTCGCTTAGACCATGGTGAATGTGGTTGAATGTTGGTTTTTGGAATCACCTATGCTGCGTGTTATGCAGCTTCGGGAACTTAGCATTAAAAGCCAATACTACAAAGAATTACCGTCAAAAAAGGCCTTCACTATTTGAGGTAGTAAAATTGTCCTAGTGTAGCAAAGAAGATAAGATTGGTATGGAATACCTGCTTATGAGCAGCCAAACAAATCATTCTGTACAAACGTTTAGATAGTAGGTTTTTCAGACCGCGAAGTAGCAAAATCGATCCTCTGGATATCTGAGTATTTCTGTTCCACTTTAGCTAGATGCTCACAGCCATGAAGGTGGTTCTTCTGACCACCTTTCCCGTTAGGTTAGTTCGATTAGTCCGGTTGGTGGCCTAATCGGTAACCTTTCACCTAAGGTATTTTTCCGATTGCTTTACATCCCACTTGGGTTCCATTTACGACTCCACTTGCCTCCTTTGTCTGTTTTGGGACGCTTGCGATATACTGCCCATCTCTTCTCTAGTCTGACGTGGTCGATTTATTGACATGATCGGATTGAAATTCGTCTTGTTCCACAGCCACAGCGGTCCCGGCTATAAAAGAAGGTATCTGAGTTCGGTTCTAAAAACTTGAACTATTGTCCCTTGAGATGTCACAGTGATTGAGAGATTGCTTTATTCCGGTTTCAGCAGAAGTCAGTCATCGTACTTTTCCAGCCACTAGTGATTAACCACATGATTTGTATCCAGTGGGAGACCAATGCACAACTTTCATTTTTGCAATTATTCGAGCTCTTTTGTTGAGCTAATCATCCACTAGCTGTATCCGACACTAGGAGAGTGAATAGGACCTGCAGGTTTATTTGCAATTCTTCAGTAACTTTCCACATACAGAGCCTACAGAGAACCAATCACACTTCCATCGTGATACCCATTTGATAAGGTACTCTCGATTGCCTCCTACTCCGTTGGTATGATCCTAACCGCTTCTCTCCATCACGACGAGACTGCACCTTGACGTGGTGTGATGGCTTGCGCGCCTCTGTAACCCAAAGAGCTACAAAGGATGGCTTCTTTAAGCCGGAGATGCAATCATACCTGACAGGCCAATGGGTAGAGGCCAGATGAAGTCTATTCTTTTGGTCCTTCAGGTTGGGGGTTGATTTGAGCTGGCAACTCAATCGACAAAATTAGTGGAAGAATAATTGATCCAAGCAAATGAGCTTCCCCTAAGCCATCCCGCTGCCTTGCGGATGGGTTCTTGTTAGAACTAAAGGCTTTGGATGAGGACCCTAATCGTTCTCCTGCTTTGTGGCTGGACACCCTAGAAGTACCCATCCAACATCTCCCATGAACTGCACGAGTATAAAGAATTCCATACTGCATCGGTCGTCAAGCAGGATAATCAGGACCGCACTGCCCATTGCATCGAGCGGGGTGGGTAGTGATAAGTGGGCTATTGCTCAGAGTTCCCTCTCTTTTATTCAACCTTTGTCTTCTGTCCCCAGCCGCGTCACTTTGCCCCCTCTGTCCATCCATACTGCTCCCACTAAGAACACGGCCGATACTCCCAACGGTTCACTGTCAAATAGTATCGGGAATAATCCTCTGTTTTGTAACACATTTTCTCAAGTCTCGTCAGCCTCTGAATCTAGGCTCCTTTAACGTGCGTACTCTCATACAAGCTAGTCAACAGGCGTGTATAGCGCTCACAACAGACTCTGAAGATTGATGTCTGCTGCTTAAGTGAAACGTGTATCCAGGATCGAACAGTGAAATTCAACTAACTGTTCCTGGTACCTCATCGAGGTATTTTCTGCACACTTCAGGAGACGAAGTAGCTTGAGCTGCGGGACAACGTGGTGTAGTAGTCTTGACTGACAGGGCTGAGGCTGCCCTTTTAGACTGGGTTCTTGTTAACAGTCGTTGATGTGCTGTATGACTCCAGGGGTCAGTTGGCGTTCGAAAAGATAGTTGTGTTAAGCGCAACTTGTTTGTGATCTCGGCTTACGCCGCAACGGACTGCAGCTCAGACTTGTAGTTAATTGAGTTCTATGATGCCCTCGCCACCCTTGTTCGCAGCAGTAAAGGTTCTGACGAACCAGTTGATCTCCATAAAATTCTGTTCTTTATAAGTAGATCATATATTTGCAATACATAATAACCGCGAGTAGAACACGTTTCCGATAAAAACCCAGTTTTGTACAGACAATCGATTGTTCTTGTCTAGCACAAATTTCCGACACAGCTCGCGTCGCACAGCCATATGGCCCTCTAACTGTACAGGTACTCTAAGCCAGATTGATTATATCGCCGTAATCTACCAGTGGTTCGGTTATATTCAGAACTGTAGATCCTACTGGTCCACGTAAGTAGAATAAAATCATGCATTAGTTTTCATGCGATTATCTCTCCAACTCCATGGTGATGGTGGTAAACCGCAAACCCGGCTAGCCGTGCAGCGTTTGTGTGAATCAGAAGTCCGCACCCGGTATGAGCAGAAGTTAGCACATGAGCTAGGATAGAAATTGAGAACCCATCCATGGCAAACAACAAAGGCTTGGCTGTTAGGCCGAATACTTCAAGGAGCAGTTTAGCTGGCCGCACGCTAGTGTAGTTACTCCTGTGTCAACAACTGCGACTCCTTGGGTGGCATCACTTGAGCCCCCATCGGAAGTAGAAGTAGAGTCATGCATTCGATCACTAAAGCGAAGGAAAGCGGCAGTTCCCGACGAACGTCCCCTAGTTCTTTTCGAACTGGGTGGAAATGTTTTGATAAAATCACTTACCACCTTTTTACGTGACATTTAGAACGCGGGGCGTATTCCACAGATTGATCCCATCTTCAAGAAGGGAATACGCAGTGACTGTAGTAACCATCGTGGGATTAGCTTAATTCCGATAATTACCAAACTATTAACCTCGATTCTGCTGCACCGTCTTACGCCCACTCGCGAGAGGAGCACCCTCGAACAGCAAGCTGGATGCTGCCCAGGTCGAGGATGCATCGACCAGATTTTTACTCTTCGCGGACTACTTGAATCGCGTCACACACACCGTCGACCGACAATAATGGTTTCCTTAGACTTGAAAAGCGCTTTTGATTTAGTTGGTCGAACAGCGCTTTTCAGTGCTCTTCAGAGAAAAGGTATGCCCCAGAAGTTCGTGAGCCTACTGAGACCATTGTACTCTCATACTTCTGGCCGCGTTAGAGTTTGCGATGAACTATCCTGTCGGTTCGAAACGACCAGTGGTGTTCGACAGGGATGTCCCATGTCTCCATTCCTGTTCAACTTCGTCATGGACAAAATAATGGAGAGTGCGCTGCAAAATCTTCAGGATGTAGGCGTCTAACTAGGAAATAATGGAAAGCTGTGTGACCTAGATTACACGGACGACGTTGTCTGCTTGTTCGAATCCGCGGAACATGCTCAATGTGTACTAGGTAAACGTTCAAGTACTGTATGTCCATTCGGCATGCGCTTTGCACCTTCAAAGTGCAAGGTGATGTTACGAGACTGAACGTCAACGATTTCGAGCTTGATGCTCGATGGGGAGGTGCTGTCAGTTGTCGACCACTTCACCTATCTCGGCAGCAGCGTGAAGACGGATGGGAGCACAGTAGTAGAGGGGAGCACGCGTATATTCAAGGCTCAAGCGGCGTACGCTGGACTGAAGCACTTGTGGCGTCGATCTGATCTTTCACTGAAGTTGAAAGGTCGTGTATACTGTGCCACAGTGCATTCAGTTTTGTTGTATGGTTGCGAAACTTGGAGTCTGCGTGTCGAAAATATTCGTCGTCTTGAGGTTTTCGACCACCGATGTTTGTGTAGTACCGCTAAGATCGGGTAGAATAGCCGAATAAGTAATGATGAGGTCAGAAATCGAGTATTGCGTATTAATTAGGAGAACGTTTTGTCGCAGCGTATCCAACTTAGTAGACTTCATTGGTTGGGGCATGTGTTACGTATGGCAAACACACGTCTACCGTACCGTGTCCTATTCTCCGCCCCTCCCAGGGAGTGGGAGAGACCACGTGGAGGTCAACAGATGACATGGCATCGAGGAATGAGAAAATGTACAGAAGACTTATGAAAAGTAGGTGCTTCACGTCTTCGCGGTTGAGGTCTAAGAGACCCATCTACCAGTTGGCTGGAGAAACTGAAGGATATGGCAGCGAACCACGAACAGTGGCGATCGTGTTGTCACTTTCTGTCGAATCAGAATGACTGATCGATGTGCGTTTGTACAGTCAGACTGCGTATTCTGTGTGTTGGCTACTAGGGATTCTTTCCTTTTCCCACCCATTTAGGCCCAGTCCCTGTCCATCTTGTACATTCATACTTTCTAATTCAATGTGCAAGATGGTGAGAAAGGCAGTGATCAGTGGGGCTTGCCCTACTGTTTAACGCTGTACAATGATGATGATGATGATGATGATAACCGCTTCTCAGCCTCTCCACTTCTCTTTCGCTTGAGCCAGTTTATTTCCTGTCCCACTCACCCAATAGATACATTGTCAATAGACGTGATTTACATCAAACACTTCTCAATCATGAATGAACCTCACCGAATAATATAAATGAAACTCACAATCGAAATTCTCCAATTTCAGCGACATCAACTGATTTAGATAATCATATCGGAAATAGGAAGCCACAGAAGTGTGAGATTTAAATGAAAAGCACTCCTGATCAACTGGATGATAAACACATTGGATCAATGTGGAGAGTGAAACTATAAAAACCACGATAGGTAATCCACGGACACAGGAGCTCCACTTCCCGAAGTGAACAAATTTTGACCAGTCAGCAAAGGTTGCACTCTCTAGTAGACAACACGGACACAACGGAAAACATAACACAATAAAATGTAATTTATAAATCATAATAACTCTTGCAAGGTATAGTGAAGTACATATTCGGATCCGAGATTAGTTTGGAATGCTTCGGAAAGACGATACGATATGTGATGTATTACGTAAGTGTTAATTGTTCGGTACCACGGCTTCGTCAGAAAAGGCGGTAGACGGTCGACGTTCTGGTTGCCTCGTGTCAGCTTTCACCGTACCAGTATACGATCCACCTAGTTTTGAGAAAGTCGCCCAGGGTAACCAAAACGTTGGTCGAAAACCAACTTTTCACTCTACCAGTGAACTTATGAATCTTTTATGACTAATTTATGTCCCCGTCCCTCAAAATATTGCACAATAGGAAGAAAGTGCTTACAAGGAAGGGATCACAGAATAGTGAAGGTTAATTCGATGCCAATCAAATGAGAAATTCGCGGGCTTAGTGGCATTCAAATTTTGGCGCTACTATCAAGCACTAACCGCCGAAAACCTTGGAAGTCCACCCAACATCGGAGGGGTACTCCCTCGTGGTGTGCATCCGTAAACCTAAACGTTGGAGATCAATTTCGTGATTTCAAGAAGCCACGGCTTCCTTTGTAGTTCAGCTACCCCAAATCAATATTCTGTCAAAGATTTATTGGTTCGATCTTCCACAATGTATCCCAGGTAGCAACTTGCAAACAACAGTCAAATATCAAATGCAATGAATCCTACGGACCCGATAATTTCCTAGCTATTGTAAAAAGGCAGTGTCTCCGTACACTCTCACAGGTAGAAACCCGAATACCCAATCAATGCTTGGGTTGTAAAGATTCTAGTCTACTAGATATCAGCCTCCATCAAACCTGTGCCCAAGAGAGGAACGGAATATTCGGTCCCATTGCCTGTTTCTCCGTCACACTGAAAGTATTTGGAAAGCTACTACTTGAAGGTTTTTCTAGTGATTTGACAGTAGGTGACGAGTCAGTTCACCAACACTGCTTTTGTTCTACTTTGGATGCTTCTGACCACTTGACTCAGAATCTTATCTATTAGCAAAAAGATAAACCAAAAGTTTTGTATCTGTCTTTCGGAGTTCCATGACCTGTACAGCCGTGTCACTTATAGGAGACTTCTTGACTTATACTCATGATAACCGCTGGTCCAAAACTCATACCCCGAATAATTCCTCGTCGGTGCTCGGAAGTTACTTTCGCTGATCGCAAAGGTTCTGTATGTGTGGAGTTCTTGAAATCTTGTCCAGGTATCCACGTAAGAAACCCCACAATTCGTCGTGAACAATCTTTCATATACCTCGGGGTTGCGATCACCCGTAATCTTTGTTGGACTGAAACTGTTGTCTCTGTTCTCAGGGAAGTGAGAAAATTGACCTACTACGCAGTGTCCCTGAAAGTATTGTCCATATGCCCGCACCTCATTGGACGCTTTGTGCTTGCATGCGCACACCTCGCTGTTAGTATCCTTCTACCCTCTTATTCATCCAACAACAAGCTGTAGACTTCACCAGAATAAAACGTCATTTGTGCAATTGTCTTTTGCTAGTGGTATACTTCATTGAAACTTAATGGAGTTCATCGATTCTCTTCACTAAATAACGTGCAAAATATTCCCGCGCATAATTTCGAATAGCCGATTTCACTCGATTCACAATGACATCAGTATACGTGTCTCTTTTTATTCCGGACGTAACAATTACGATGCGAATCGTAACCGTAGTACGGCCTACCGGTTCTTCGTTGTTCCTTGTTCTACTTGATTCCTCAGTAACTCTGCACACATTGACGCTGAACTTAGATGACCAAAAGTGTTGCAGTTTCTAAATCGTCCGTATTAATTTTTTGTTTTTTTGTTTTCGTTTTATAATGTGCATTTTTGTGTAATTTATCCGACTATAGCTAGTTGACACTGTGAATTCATTCATCTTTCATTCCAGTGGGATTTCAACCCAAACATGGATGACACCCACGCTTAATTACCGCGTACACTGAGCCAAGAACCCATTTGACATTCATTTCGTGACTGCGGAAAGTGGTCCGCATATTTACTAGCTACCAAGAATTCCACACACCCAAACTTTGGCGAGGAATTGTTCAGATTTCACAGCTCCGAAAGCAGTTTGACTACCAAAGATACACTGAATCCGGTAGGATATGCATAAACCTGAGTACCGGTTGCCTTCAAAATCCATGATATTGCTGAAATATTTTCTACACTTTCTGAGCTAAATTAGTAGCTGACAATCTGCATAACCGTCCTGGCATTTCGCTCCCACACAGAAACGAAACGTTTAGTAAAATTAAAAAAGATGGCAATAGGCAAACACACTTGATTTCAACTAAATTTATCAGAAAATACTGATAACAAGATTCGTATAACCTCACCAAAATTGATTAAATTTCTTAGACAGTGATATAAGATTCAAATATTTCCATTGCCACTGAATAAATCCCGAAGAACATTTGTATTCGCCAGAGTGATAAAGTATTGTATTTTCACACAAGTTTTCACATTGCATTCTTCTTGGCAACACAACGCCTACAATATTTGTTCACACTGATCTTAGAAATTGTTTTGTTGGCCCATGTGCATCGATGAACAAAAAAACAATATTGACGAGCATCTGTAAAATCGAATCAATTATTTCGATGGAAATTTCACTTACGGAGAGGCTCTGCCACGTGTGCAATCTCTAAGAAAATACACGGGTCAAGTGACTCATTCAGAACCACCTCACTGAGAACGCTGTCTACAGGAAACTATGATCAACAGTGACTCCTTTAAGTACAAATACACTGTGGAGGCATAGTCGCAAAGACTGCTGGAGTATTCAGTTCTATGTTCAAACAAGCTGATTCCTCCCACACGCATGATGCAGAAAAAAATAATCATTTAAGAGGATTTCGCCAGAGTACCGTATCTGATTTGTCCGTGTTATTTGCACCCCAAGTTTCGTCTTCTTTCCACAGTTTAGGCGAGTCCCTTTTGATAGTGAATATTCATGGCAAAACACTTCTTCACGATACCTATCGTTGTTCACAGCGGGAACATGTAACCCACTACCAAATTAACATTTCTGCACCTTCTGCACACAGTCGCGTTCAATGATGAGATAGAAATCACTTGGGGAATTTGTAACATCCGTACATCTTTTACCCATACCCAGATCTCTCACACGTATGCTATACCAAGTTCATCGAAAATAGGCAGTCTGATTTGGCGTCTTTGAAGAAGTACTTATTTGATAAAAAATAATTACCAAGAAGTATCGTTCCGTGTGATGGGTTGACTATTCATTTTACAGCTGACGGTGACCAATACATGAGGGATGAAGATAACATCAGTGATATCATCGCCACTTTCTGGTCACTAAGTTCACTTGTTTGATGTCACAGTTATAAATTATATGCAATTGAGTAGTAGAAGATTAGATTAGTATGTTATGATTCATCATGCAGCTTGAACGCTCAACTCACCATTGAAAACCATGGAAGCACTGTACAGCTGTTTCATCCTTGTTGGGAATCGTCAGCAGTACACATCCACCGAGCCCCCACGGGGACTCGAACCCGGGGTAAACGATTATGAATCAAACACCTTAACCACAAGGCTATCCGGGCTGGCTCTCAACGGTCTGTTGAACGTCTACACTACATGATATAACACCCTTCCGTCACTTGCTTTGGATGGTAACAACCCGCTTCCTCGGCAGCCATTGACTCCCACGATGGATGGCTATTCTCTTCGAGTCCCCGTGGAAGCTTGGCGGATATGCACTGCTAACGATTCCCAACAAAGATGAAACAACTGTGCAGTGCTTCCATGGTTTTCAATGGTGAGTTGAGCGTTGAAGCTGCATGAAAAATCGCAATACACAAATCTAATCTCCTACTACTCTATTGCATATAGTAACCAAGCTCTGTAGGTTGTTCATAACGGAATGCCTTCGTTGTATTAGGCCCCTAAAGAGAAGTCCGCAATCTTTGTTTACTAGCTTCAGTTAAATCAACCTCCAGTTGAGCAAAATACTAGTTTACTGATGCTCTACTCAATGGGAATGCTGGATTGGTAATGTTTTGCTGAGGCTCCTGTGTGGTGGTATTGAACCTTTAGCTTATTTTTGGTCATTTATGGTCAATGTTGTTCTACATTATCGGTTTAGTTTTAAACTTTTTCCGCAGTACATCATAACCTTGCATTTACTTCGGACATATCCCTATCAAGTAATTCATTATTCTATGCCTCCAATAAAGTCTATAATCAAAAGAAATAGTAACCCAGAACAAAGTGAGTTCACCACACTCGTGTGCTACGGACACTGAGAGTTTCACTTTTATTCGGTATTGCATTGATCGGCTCCAACCGGCTAACTAATTTTCCCCATCAGTTGAAACCAAGGTAGTTTTGTTCTTCGTCTGGGATTCACATCTGCCGTCCCCCGTTTTGTCGAAGTGAATAGTTGACTAGCAGCGTCTCCTTCTCACGAACATTGTGGAAGAAATTTGAAAACCAATTTGCACGCTTCTTTCTCCATGTATTTTCATCGTCAAATTTGTTCGTGTTATTGATCAAAATTGACATAAGTTATCTAAAAATCACAATGTATAAGAAACTTTCATAAAGTACATTTCTCAACCATCTTTGAGGTTCAGCTGGAGAGAATGATTTGTCTGTGTCTACCAGCCATGTTTTTCCAAATAGACGATTATTTCTTCCATATCCCATTTTCCATCCTTATTAGCATCGAATCTTTTGAATAAAGCCTCGATAAGAGACCGATATTCTGCTGTGTAATTTTTTTCCTGCATCAATTCGTCCACAGTCAGCACTCCGTCCTTATTCAAGTCCGAGTACTCTAAGAAATCTTCAGCGAATTTTCGGCGTTTTCTGAAGTTGAAGGCAAATACGTATTCAATACGAAGGTGAAATAAGATTCTCTGTTATCCAAATGGAATCACTTATTGTAGGAGGTTTGGCAATGTAAAGTTCACAGGGAATGTCCGAAGATGTTCACGTAGTCTACGGTAGTCTTCTAAACACGAAACAATCATGAACCAATTTGCATACAACATTTTTGTGACTTATCTCAATATCGTACTAATTGGTTGCACCAGTGTCTCCTAAACCACCTTAGGAAAGAGCCTTCACAACTCGATCAGAAATTGCCTGTGAGTTTATCAGCATTAAACAGCAAGTGACAGAAATAGACTGCCTGCTAACCCATTGTCCTTCTCACAAACCTCGTTTATATCCATTCACAAGTAACGGAGGGTCAAATCCTTAGAAATCAGGTGGGTAATTTGAAACGGGAAAGTTTCACATCATAATTACCTTCTGTCTTTCTGAAGAACCGATTCAGGATATTTCTTAGGAAATACACAGTACGACAGAGCTGATGGTACTGGTAGACCTAGTTATTTAAGTCACTTTTTTACAATGTCGTACAGTAGGGAATATTCAGCTGTCTACAAATCATGGTTATCAGCCTTCACACAATAAGTATTTTAATAGGGGAGTTTCACTTTTCACAGGATCAACAAAGAACTGGGCACACAAGAAGAACTCACTCTGGTGTTAAAGTCGGTGTGTTGTCCGGCCTATATTCAAATGCAAACAAAACAATAAAAATATGAATTTGAATGAAGGTGTATAAAATGAGATTCTAACTCCCTATCTTAAATATCACGATGGGATTCGGCAGAAATTTACTGAATAGACCTCCTCTGTAATAAAGCTGGTTAGGCCTAGTTTTGGATACACTGCACTGTTTGCTAAAAAAGTTGCTTCCCACTCAAACTAACTACGGTCCTTATCCTCGACAACGTCAGTTTGAATATTTTTCGAACACACCCATAACAGTTGTGATTTTGCTTGACACTGTCCACCGTTGGATGTGCAGCGATGATAGACAAACTTATTATTCGAGTCCGCATCGTCAGTGATCAATTTTACCCACAAGAACTGATCCGACAAATCTTGTCGCTGTTGAGCACAACAACTAAAGCGATTTTCCAGGACGAAAATGCCGCTGCTTCCTGTTCCTTCTCGCAAGCAAACTTCATGCACATCGAGGTACAATAATGCTCCCGTGACCAACTCGATCAACCTGGCCTCAATTAGATCGAACATTTATGGGATCAGCTCGTGCTGAAATAGGATCGAGGTTATTGATCTTAATTATGAGACTTTCTGACACGTGCTTGATTAGAGAACTGTTCATCGGAACATGAATAAGAAATGACTAGAAACACTGGAGAAGAACTTACCCTGGTGATGAATCCATGTTGAATGAAAACCTATATTCAATTGCAAAGAAAGCAATGAAGACAATGAGAAATACTTAGAGAAGAATCAGAAAGCGGTTTAGATTTCTTATTTCAAATGATTTATTCTATCCTTCTGTAAAAAAATGTTTAACAGGCCTCTTCTACGATTATTACACGTTTGGCTTAGTTGTGAGGAACAATGCGACTGCACGTAGTTCCTTTTTGCAAGAGTGTTTTATGCGCATCACAAGACATTGTTGCACCCGTTACCACATAGATCATCCGATTCCAGTGTTGGCAAAAATTTATGGAATGATCCCGAGAAGTAAAAGATGATGACTTAAGGATAAAATATGATTCTAAACTAAAGTTTCACAAACGATACGCTGAGATTAGAGTAGACTTATTTATTTTATTAGACAGATTATTAGGTGATGTGATACGAAATTAAATGCACTTGAATTTGGTGTATCAATGAGAAAGGACCAGACAAAATGCTTACGGTGAATAAATTTTTGGATGCAATCTGTCGTAAGATTCGCAATATATACATTCACCAAATCCATTTGGTCGCACATGATTTGTCCATTGATATCGCCTTTCGGTTTGTGAAGTTCTATCCACGCCCACTTAGCGGCAACCAATGCACGACGGAGTGCAAAACTTGGCAATCAGAAAACAGTTTTCAGCCAACTGAAAAAGGGCAGAATAAACTGAGGTGGAGAGGATAACTGACTAACTGAATGGATAGATAAATTAGTGTAGAAATGATTGGTTGTGACTAGCTAACTGACTGATTGAATCATTGGTTGATGGATTCACTAACTGACGGATGGTCGGACTGACTGGCTATTTTCTGACCCAGTAACGGATGGACTAATTCAAGTAAGGCTTCAAAGATTCGAATGTTATTTTTTGTTTTCTGACATATTCATATAGTTTGTAACAATTCCAGGATAGAGCCAACAATTTAAAAGCCTACTGCCCAGATTCATCATAATCTGAATTACTTTGTGGAGCTATTGTTTCAGAACCGAGATTGATTTGGGGTGCACCGAAAAATCGATGTGCAATGTGAAATGTTATGGTAAAATTTGATTGTCCAGTAACAGAACGTAGTCACAATCATTGGTAGTTTGTCGACGTTTCGGTCACCACGGTTAACCTTGTGGAAGACTGGTTTTACAATCTAGAGAAAGTGGACTCCAGTTAAGCATTACATTATCAGTATATTTGCAGCCAGTGAGATGAAATGAAACGGGGGCTTACGAATATAAAGGAGAAAATAAATGGGTCTGGAATGACACTTTGAAAAGCTGTAGTCTGCTTGAAGAAAAGACGGGTGTGTGTTACCACAAAATGTAAACTGTGTGCGAGTGGTCACGAAGGGTGTCGAAATTACGAACTTCAGCCACGTTATTATTGTAAAATATTCAGGAGAGTACGTGATTAAAAGAACCAAATTCTTCCACAATGTCAAGAAAACTTAGCCTGACAATGCGGCAACGGTGTTCAAGAATAGATGCAATCTAATTAACAATGTATTCAACAGTATCAAGGGCACAGATCGGGCACATCCGAGGCAATCAGGAAAGTACTGGGTGCGTATGATGTTCGTGTCTTCTTCCGAATAGACACACGTTGCGACGTCATCTCATAAGAAGGAACAACTCTCAACACATACACGAACAGAACAACTGTGTTTACATGATCAACTGCAAAGATTGCCCTGCTCGGTACATTGGACAAACATGCAGACAGGTCAAAACCAGAATCGCAGAACACAAAAGTAACGAAAAATGCAGACCAAGGGACCAAAAGGCTTAAAGAAACATAGAACGCTACTCAACAATCGCACTTCACGCCATATCTGAAAAAACCACACCATCGACCACGAAAACACCAGAATCTTCCAATGTGGATTCCTTACGCACATCGAACGTCTCTACGGGGAAGCTCGGGCAATTAACTCCCACCAATCGTATCTCAACGGCAACGATGGGGCAGAGATTTCAAGCATAGGGATGGCACTTACGACGCTGATGGATCAACACCAAAACGGGTCATAACACCATGTTGACCTCAAATGACCCCCCTAACACGGACACATAATATAGACGGAGATTCAGTCCCCACCCTTACATTAAAACAACATCGCAAACACACAGACCAACACACGAACACACTGTGACTAACGGCCAATTGCCCCAAGTTATCATTCCAGTTTCATTCGGTTGTAAAACCAGTCTTGAAAAAGGTTACCTGTGGTGACCGAAACGTCAATAACCTACAAACGATTTCAACTAAGCTGTGTTATTGAACAATAAAATTCTACCTTGACAAAGAGTGTTTTAGCAAATGGTGTCGGGTCATTAGAGTAAATTCACGGAAGTGTGTGACGTAGGAGCTCGTTTCCAAGTAATTTCAGCAGAACGGATTTGCATTTTACTGGAAGATACTTATTTGATCCATTTTTGGGCAAATGTGAGATGCAAACTGGTCTCCAACAATCGAGAACCCCTCCAGGAACAATGTGACGGGTAAACAGATCAGGCACAGTGGATGTGGGTTCAAAAGATCAGGCTTTTATTGATACCGGTGATGGCACTTAGTACCCACCATACTTCTGGCATCGGACGTTTTGTATATTAATAATTTTGGAGTCCGGCATGCCGGGTTTGGATTCATGGGAATCGAGGTATGGAGGGGGAAGTGAGAATGCATTAGAATGAGCCTCTGCAAGATAATATTTGCCCAATAAAATTAGTTAAGAGTAGTAAAAAGTGGCCTATACTGGAGAACGTGGAGTGTTAGCTTGGTGTAAAACTACCAATCGTGCTAGGTAAAGCCTGAGAACAATAACCACCTCATGAACGAGGATAGATTAGCCAAGCGGATATTGAAAATGAGTCAATAAACTGTTCCAACATTCAGTGGGACTAACACTTAGTTTAGAGTTACATGAAAGTCTTATAACTCAGAGAACCATTCTAAAAAGTAGCCGAGAGAGGGAGTCGTTGGAATATAATAATATTATCGGTATGCACAGTGCGAACAATATTGTGACGGCCAGGTCCCAGAAGACTACCCATGGCAACTGCAACGATCTGCCGATATCCTCGTCAAAGGAAATGGAATTTTGCATTTGAGGTGCACAAAAGTGATAGCCGTGACAGCCCATTGTTTGGTAATCCGATAGTCAAGTTGTTATCATCGATAATACGGCAAATGATATCAACGGTCTCGTGAAATGGGATATTTGTAAAGAGTGAACTGAAGTATAAAAACGGCTTCATCCGTACCATGTACCACAGGGCACGCGAAATATGTGCTACTGACACGCTGGAAAAAGAGTGCCGCATTTGTTCAAAACTTTTGAGGCCAACGGATATTTAAAGCATTTATATCCAAACACTCACAAACACCTCCACGCAAAACGAAAGTTATCACGGTTCCAAAACAGACGACCGTCCTACAGTTACCCTACAAAGGTGATGACATTATTACATTACTCAGCAGATGCCTCAACTGTGCCAATAATAGGACGTATTATGCCCCAAAGGTCATTCCCTATACAACATCCCGGATGAAAATACCATCGATAAAAGAACCGCTGCCTCTCCGCACCAAGTTCAATTGCATTCACCTGTTTAAGTATGGGTGCTCAGCCACCTACATCGGCAGAACGGAGAGACAACTGCGTAATAGAATGGTTGATCACATTCCGGTTTGGTTAAAAAGAACAATGAGCGGACAGACGCACACGCAGAACACTCAAATCATCCATTACGCAACACGTGTGGGAGACAAATCACTGTGTTAATCTGAGCACGGCGTTCACCGTCACTTATGACACAAACAGTCAACGACTATTGAGATAAGCGGTGGCACTAGCAATTAACCAGTCACTCTCAACAGTGCAAACAGCGAGAATGGATGATTACGTTAGCCTTGCCTTGGTAACGCGTTTTTATTTCCTATCATTAGTTGTGTGTGTGCGTGTGCACTTCTGCCTTTGATCTCATGAGAACGTTCAATTTACCATTTATAAATGATCACCTTGACAGCAGTATGAAATAGTGAAGATGCAGTGAAACGGTCCGGAATACATCGTGCAATCTAATGCTATTGACTTCTATGTTCAAATGTTGTGATGGCCAGGCACGTGAAACCGGAACCGGGTAACAACAAGGTGCTGTGCAAAGCCCCTGTGCAAGGCTCATAGCTGACTTGCAAATTATAATTGTGACCGTGTACGTAAACTGGTGCTACCGATGCCAGTCTCCGTTAGCCAGTTCATTTCCATGGGACAAATTGATTACGTGAATGGCTCAAAGCTGAAAAACAGGCGGAGGCATATTCTTTGATATTGTTGACAGAGAACAGTCTGGAAGACTGCCTGTATCAAACCGAACTAGGATGAGTTCCTCAGTGACCTCGGATAAATCAATACAGTTTCGAGATTTGGCCTTGGGAGGTTTTCGTAGAACATAATGAGCCTTTTTTCACAGTTAGTTTACATGAATCTTTTAACTTGCCGAGTAATGTCTCACATTTTGTAGTGGATTTATTCAGAAGAAATTGAAAGTATCGTTGGAAATCGGTCAACAAAATCTGCCCACTAACGCATAATCTCTGTTTCATACAATTACGTCCCCACTTGTATGCAGAAAAGTAGCGGGTTGTGAATGCTTATACCTACAAACTTCTAGGTGTTCAATGAATACACCGTATCAAACTTTGTAAGTCTTTGGTTAGCTTTCTTTTGCTGTATTTCTGGGGAGAACCTTGAATTTGTGCTAAATTCGAGGGACTGTTCAATCACTATGAATCAATAAAATGTACATTTTCATTCATGACGTGGGCCCGATTCAAACTAATGGAAACCAGGGTAGCTCTGTACGGCTGATTTCTAAAATAGCTGAAACAGCTCTGTTTATATGGATAGTTAAATACAATTTGTATTTAATTTTATACTGCGATCCATATGCTCTTGCCTCTTTGAACGGTTAATTCAACTGAATCACTGACGTATTATCGATATTCGCAGTGTAATATTTTAGGCTTCACGTTGAAAACTGATTGATATTTATTTATGCGAGTCATGTTTTACGCCCTCACTCCAAATTACGAGGCATCCACAGAAAATTAGAAATTCTTACGAAGATATCACGCGCTCCGTTGTGCCCACTTTTCTGTCTTACCTGTAGGCGTATTCAGTCGCCGACCTCCGACTTTGATAGTTCTGATGTTTTCGCAAAATAAAGCGGACACTTGGACGTGTAAACGTTTGAAGAATTCGACTAGAGTAGGCAGTGAAATTTGCACCAGAAATAACTGGTACGAAATTTACCCTTCGAATATGGCACAGCAGTCAAGGCAAATGAGTGTAGTAATAAGGGAAAGCTTGTCGTATTTGAACCAACATGCCGATTTACGTCTATAAAATGTTCGATGAAAAACCATTCAATAAGAGAACATGTTCAGTGATTTATATGAAAAACTTCAGAATCCCTTCGGTGTGGCCCTGCAGCTCATCTGGTGGAGCTCACATTGTACTGAGTCGTGAGTGATAACTTTGCGCAGGTTGAAATCTCGCAGGGGTTTAGGAATTTTAACATTTGAATCATTCTTAAAACATTGGAAGTGACAAATGAGATGGTTACGGTTGAACTGTGCACATATTATTAGTATTGTTCCCAAAAGCAATGCAGTAACTCTCGAGTTAACCTGACCCAGAATCGACTTCGGCTCGCTTCAATAAAGTAAATCTACTAGTGATCAGCTGTATTGGATGGAATTGGGTTCACGTATATGTGACTTACCTAACCTCAAATCGCTCCTTTCATTGTTTGATTTGATAGAATATCGTCACCGAACCTCAGATTACATGGCATCTATCTAAATCATTCAATCGACCATGTCCATACCTTTATCGTGATTCTGGTACATCTCCACAATTTCCTTACATTTCGTAGCATCCACGCTGCTCACATAAGCGAGCTCAGCCCTCGAGGTTGCCCCGTTCTTATTCAAGCAGCAAGCAGCCGTAACCACCTAAACTATACGGTCACGATTCTTGAAGTGAATAAATAGCTGGAAAACGTTTCTCTTCAGAAACATTCGGATCGACTGGTATTTTCTTCCTATACGAGCGAGCTAGAAGTGTAAAGCAGTCATCTAACTGATGCTCAGTCAACACGAACTGGCACTCGCGAACTGAATTAGAACAATTGATATGTCTCATACGAAGTATGCGTCACTCGATTGACGCTGAACGATCCATGTCAGGACGGACTTATTAGGTATATTTATCCATTCTGTTTGGGCTGTTAACATAATTGCATGCAAACTTCGGCTTCCCATTGATTACGTTTTCATATTTTTTGAGATATTTCAGTTGCAGAAGCGCCGCGGATTTGCAGTTTAAACGAAATAAAATTTGTGAAGCATTCGGGTAATTTCAATGATTTAGCTAACATCAAAATCATATAGGCTCTACGCTAAACTTAACGGATAGGTTGGGCTTAGCGGAAGATTCAGTGGTCTGATAGAATCCGGCCTGTACTGGATGGCTGCATCCAGCCTACCAGCAAATGATCTGTATTTTACAATATTGGCGAACACCTTCCACTGTTGACATGAAAGCAATAAGGTCACTGATCTTCATCTCCACTGAGTATGCCGTAATGGAAGGATAGGGCCCGTATATCCAATAGCTACAACGAATGTCACATATTCGGACCTCGTAAAAGGACTGCTTTGATCTCCACAGCCCAAAGAACATGTTTGACAATCAAAGTCTTTGCAGAATTCTATAACATACAAACCTTTTATATTCGGGATTTGATAGGAGCAGTGTCTGTTATGAGAGAAGTTCACACACTTGCAATATCATCCAAATATCTTGAGATGAATGAGTACAATAGAAGTTTGCATACTTGTGCCAGTAGTTATTACTCATAAACAAACCTTATGGTACTAGAGCTGGATACAAGCTCGTGTGTCACAAAATGTTCCATCGAAAATCGAAAAAGTGTTTCTTTTGACATAGCCAAAATTCATTGGAATTCGTTGAAAGTGAGACCGTGGTTCAAGAAATACGGTTTCCGATAACCAAAACCCTGTGAATTTTGTATTGTTCCGATATACAGAGTACCATATTTTCACACATCGTTTTACAATGCGTACATCTCGATGATACAAACCTGAGAGCACTTGTTCACACTGATCCTAGAGATTGTTTTTCTGGCTTATGTGTGTCGATGAACAGAAAACATTTTCTGCACACGTGTGTAAAAAATCAATTATTCTGGTGGAAATTTCATGTACGAGGTCCCTGTGCCACGTGTGCCATCTACAAGATAGTACAAGATTCAAGTGACTCACTCAGAATCACCCCACTGAGAATGCTTTCTACTAGGAACTACTGTCAACAGCGATTCCTTCAAAGTGCAAGTTCAGTGTAGGTGAATGGCTTCCTGCACTTGCAGATCGGAGAGACAATTGAGACACCGATTGTTATTGCAGTTCATGCTGGTGGTGATACAAAACGGTGGTAAGCCATTACCCCTTATTTTCAAAGAAACTAACTTCTCTGACATGCATGGTAAAGATATATAACAAATCTGTGGAGGAATTTGTCTATGGTACTGTGAATGATTCGGCCATTTAATATGCAATCGATATGCTGCTCTCTTTTCTCAATAAATTCGTTTCGACAGTGAATAATCATGGCAAAATACTTATTCACGTTTCCCTTCGCTATCTGATCTTAAAAATACATGACATAATCAGAACGACTAAACGTTTAACCAAGGACACTGTCAGACATATCCAGATCAAAGGTTGCAAGTGAAGTTCGCTAGTCTACCTTGGGGCGTTGCAAAACGAGCATTTTATTCGTCGTGATAAATCAAAATCTGGCGACCACAGTCATCCTCCAAATGAACTTTGATAGAACCCAACACTGAACCTCTTCTGTGACTTATTTTCAGTTAGTAGTTCCATTGGGCATCAGCCAACATCACTCAACTGCATTCTGATTCAAGTGATTTCCACTAAGGTTTATTTATTCTGTCATGTAAGTACTATAATCAGGCCACCCCATTTTACTTTACTTTATTAAATTGAATGAAACCAAGTGAATAATACTTTATCAAGACTACACTCACCTGGGCAACATTCTGATGTCATGCTTGTTTCAATTAACGACTTATGTGATCATTTAAGTTGACTATGAAAAGTGATATATTATCCAACTTATCAACCCTTGACAGTTAGTGACATCTGGTATTAAATGAGATTAGATTGAGTCTAAGAAAACTTATTTATTCGAATATATATATGCATTGACTAGTTTGATTTCTTTATCAAGAAAGGTGATCATGTGTGATGGGTTTACTGTTCTGCCAGTGTAATTTAGCTTTTTTAAAATCGTGAACAGGTTTTACTCGAAGATGACAGATGCTTGCTCGGATTACCTCTACAAACGTAATCAAGCTGCACCTGTCTGAGATTTTGATTGTGAATGGCATTGTGTGGTAGGAGCTTCTTTCATTGATTCGCTTTCGATCAGCTGAATCAAGCGTGGGCATTTCCGAAGCCCGGTATCATGCAATGTTTGTCTTTTCTGGGAGTGACCGACGAGTCTAGTGTGGAACCAGAACATTTGCTGTGGAATATTAGATTAGTGATTACGCATTATTAGATGTTTACCGGCGTTGTTCGCTTGCAATGGGCAGGTCTTGCAGCTGTCCGGTGACCGAAACATAGTCAAGACATGGGAGAGGGATCGTGCAAGTTTCCAGTCTGCAAAAACGCTCAAAGGTAGAGAAATTCGCGAAATTGAACTCAGTAAGTGTATTGACTTGTTCACACAATCACTCTCACGTAGAACTCAATACGTCAGTGGATATTCCTCGCATTTGAACAGCAAGCGTCCGGTGTGCGATCAAGAATCAAATTCTTAGAACAGTAAAATGGAAGGAGTAGAACTGTGAAACATTTTTTTCGATATAAAATAAAAGGATACGATTACTTCAACTCGTCTACAATATCCATTGATATCCCACACATAGATGCTCTAAGCACCATCTGACCTGATCAGCGGCCTACACACGTTCACCTCACGAATTCATGATAGCAGAATCGGGTTACTACTAGTAACTTTGACGGGTTACGTTTGTGTTCCAACTTCTAGTTTTCTCTTCCTTTCTGCCACATTCGAAGACTTGCTTCTTACACATTTGAAGTTATCTTCTGTACAGATCCGGTTGTTTAAAAGGACTTCATTCGTCGGAATCATGGGGTGCTTTGATCCACAGGTGTAGGCCAAGACAAACTACATTTATTCGCCTTACCGTTTTCAAGCATAACGTTCATCACACGGTCCCCATGTTTACCACTCCAATCGTTTACTCTGTGACCTGGAACAAAATTATTGAAAACAACGGAAGGGATGCCACAACAAGCGGGATGTGGTGTGCGTGTTTATCGATATTCAGCCAGAATGACATCTAGTTAATTGATATTTCACCTGAGGATTCTCATCGGGCCTATTTCCTTTATTGGCTTCCTGGTTAAAATTTCATTAATTATTCACAGATAGTGCAACAGAATTCCTTTCAGAAACCGAGCAACACCCCTAATGGACGAGCTCTTGTGTCTATGCCTTGGTTCCACTGGCCGATGGCAGAGCATCTCTGGTGCTTGTCGTCATGATTCCAATATATAACCGATGACTAAATACATTAGGATAATAAAAAGGACCAGTGAAATAATGTGAAATCTATTCCATTTTAATAAACCACAGCATTGTATTACAAAACATACAAGTAAAATAATGACTCAATGGATCTTTCCAATTAGGTGTTCCACATCCGTGTTTCAGATTGATGTGTTCAGTGCAGAAGGTACACCACTACAACGGACTTGGAGAGAACACTGAATGCAAATGACAAAAGGACACATTTATTTACTGCTGACAGTTAGGATCAGAGATTGATCCTGGGGATATTTGGGACTGCGTACAACTGTGAGCAGCCTGCACTCACTAGCTGTTATCTAAGGAAGTCAAACATTTGTTGAAAAAGGAATCAAGTCACTTCCCCGAGGTTGGTTCAGAGAAATGAGATTCCCGTATTGTCCCACTTGATAAACACTGTTGGAATCCTGTAATCGTCACCTCATTCACCGCCAGTGACATTTTTGCCCACATATACAAGGTTGTATTCACCTTCCGATTGATGAAAAGCCAAAACTCAGTATTCTGATGCTCAAGCTTTGTCTACTCAGAAATGAGGTCAATGCTGAAGTCAGCGATCGGACAACGGATCGATGGCTTTGACTGGCTAGTTGAGAAACAAGTCATCTAAACCATTGTTTTATTGAATCATCCAGATAGTAGGAAAGATAGGACTCAAAAACCACTTAGACCAGTTATTTGTGTGCAATATATCGATTTTGATCACGTAGCATCACATAAAAGCACACAAATTAACCGAGTTGGCTTGGAAGCAGATACATCTTCTCCGACCTGGTGGGTCAGCTCGCTACGAAATGAATACTACTTACGATACAGAATATCGGTGCAATATCTTCACAGTTTATTCTTACCGCAAAGGAAGCGATGCAAAAGTATGCCCCTCTACTGAATTTATTTCCTTTGACCATAGAACACTAGATGATATTTACTTAAAAACACTCCAGAAGGTCTCAGAAGCTGACTACCTTTTTAGGTAATCCTCTCCATGGACTCAGTGATTATCGGAGTTTATGTTAAACAAAGCATACAAGGGGCGGTCACATTTCACGTACTTATATTTCTCTAACAAGAAATGCTAGGTTTCCAAATACGACTAGCTCTCTATCCTACAAGACATTACTAATAGATAATTTTGTGCAGTTCACGAGATCACTACAACAGATATTAGAAGAAAACATCCCCATCACGAGATCCGCAAGAAGTGGTGTTAGAGTTCTTCCAAAGTGGTTGGGATCGGATACTTCACAAAGCCAATCCACCATCCCCGTTTTCGATGTGACAGGTGAGTAGTGAATTCACGGAGCGCTTTCATTCAAAGGAACTCGAACATTTTACAGTGGAGATTTCGGAGATGGAATGAAATCTACTATTGCAAAAGCATTCCTTTGCACACTATACTGAAAGAATAATTTCTCTTTGTTTTTGCCCACAGTTTCTTGGCGTGAACCGAGCCTAAAGCCCGCACATTTCTAAAATATTTCACAATAGATGATCGCTGTCCGTCCTCCGTCGGAGAAACCGGGAGGATACCTGCTAGTCTACTCACCTGGCTTTGTCACTTAGCGAGAAACACTTTTTCTGTCTGACCCGGGGTTTCTATGGAGGCCAATTGGTTGACATTAGTGAAAGAGAATTTGGGACCGTGTTTTGCCGATACACATTCCATAAGAACCTACAAATGCTTTCTGATAAAGAGTAAAACAAAGGCTTCTAGTGTTTACGACTTACTTCGTGTTTATCTTTCTATCTTTGATGAGTCCATGCGTGTTTGGAATTGAATAAAGCGGTAACGATGCCTAAACCAACAAAGGTCCAACGATTTTCCTTACACCAACTTTATCCAAAGTCATGGACAACATGTTGAGAAAGCAACTTCAGTAGAATTCGTGGTCCTTAGAGTTGCGTCCGTCGCCACACTGAGGACTCATGGATTGTAAAAAAACTGCATTATCCGGTCGTCCGCAAATAATCATATTAATAAATCGCTTTTGGTTCCGCTGGACCACTCCAGGTAGTTTGATAGATCGCGGTTCAATGATCTACTGTCAATATTAACTTCATATTTTTTATTGTCATTTGCCAAATGTCCACCTGGGTTGATAAATCTCTCTCAGACAAAAATCTGGTAGATGAAATCGTACTGCAAAATCCCTGTTTTTCATCTGCCAGTTTCTATCCAACTCCTCAAATCATGACCATGTTTTCACGGATGACGAAGTTCACCGTTTATCTCCATCCTCATCATTTGCCGTGTCTCGTCACCTGACGTTTTCCTCAGTCATTACCGATGATACTTTCTATCGATTTTTAAGCTGTTTCATACCGTTAACTGCTCCTCGAACCACCAAGTGGCTTGGTAGACACCAAATATCCATCTGAGTTGATGAATCTCTTTCCGGTGAGAATGGAGTAAACGATATCATGCAACAAGATCCCCACTTCCCATCTACCGATTCTAACCTGCTCCCCAAGTAGTGTTCACCAGCAAAAATTTCCCCTAATCATTCCAATTAGGATCGTTAATCGCTTTTCAAATCACCGAGTGGCCATGGAAATCTCAAGGAATTATCGGTTCAGTCCTCACGTCTAAACCTTCTTACTGGTAATTCCATCTAAAACTCTCGTTTTTATGCTGGCATTCTTGTGACCCTACACACATGCTTTCTTATCTCTTCGGTGTAGGATATTGAACAGATATTAATCCACCACACTCCCGAATACTTGATTCATAAAAGGGTTGGAATGGAGGGAATCTCCAAAGGTGCATTTAAGTTTTGGCAAAGTATTTAAAGTTGTGACTCACCTGTTCTCTACCCAGTTCTACGACCCGCCATCCACTCCACCGGTCCCAATAAGTTGATCTTTAACTAACGGACACTAGTCAAATTAAATCGCTGTCTTTTTACCTGTATAGCCATAGAATCTTTCACGAATATCATGTAATCGTGATATCACTTCACCATCTTCATTCTTCTCTGCACGTACCAGTGATAAGCTCTTCATTAGGAACTTGTTCCTACCATGTTGTTGTTGGGCCATCACTTATTATTCCTTGGTCCCGCATTTCTTTAAAGTTCATGTGTCCGCAGAGTGAGCTAACCGGTTTTGACACCAAATTCTTTCAATTCGTCATCCTTCTCCACTACTGTTTTACAGAATAGATTCTCTGTCGAGAAATGTATTCAACTGAATCTTGACAGCAACACACTTAAAGTTTTGGACTATCAGGTGCTTAGGACAACCTAGTTTGGACACTGTTCCACGGAATGCTTGGATTGTCTTGGAAGCCATGATCACCTGAGAATCAAAGTAGCTAAAACGGTCCCCAGACAAAAGACGAATAGTCACCAAATTACTTGTCACGATCTAATTTCAGTTCCAAAGGTATGAAATGATTGTTTATTAAACCAAAGATGTCGATCAGTAATCGCTCGAACTTCATAGGAAACTGACCACAACAGTGCTCCTCGACCAAATACGATACCCACAATCACAATGAAACATCGTGGTTCACCGTCAGTCCGCTTCAACTGCTTATAGGAATTCCTTGGTGGGTGCGGATATATTAATATGCAACGAACGTTGTGACAGTTACGTAACCGGTGGGTTGAATATGTACTCTAAAAGGGGATAATTAATTGGTGACATAATCAAGATCAAATCGGATTCATAGAGACAATGTTGAAAACCACAGGATGCAGTCGACAGCCTTTGCTTATCAGGACCAGCTGGCACAGCGTGCCCGAGATCAAAACACCACGTTCCATGCCATCAAAAGATAAAGGATGCTCAGCTATTAGTCTTTACTCAAACCCTGATCATACGTCAATGAATACATTGACCACCAGTGAACTGATCTGGTGATCAAATGGTCCATGTGGTGTTTCTACTCATGTGGCTTACTGTTTTCACTATTTTTGCACACTGTTGTCTTCAAGGGATCTGTGTATTTTTCCAAAACTGACACCTTTTTCATGTAAAGTGGAAATGAACCATTTCCACGCTGGTATCCGGAGAATAAGCACAAATCATGAAAACTTGCTATAAAGCAAACAAATGTGACTTACTATTATTGCGAGAATGTATAGTCACATACTTCCGAGATGATATAACAGCAACGCGAAACAGCATATCTGTGAAAAGCACTGACGTTAAGATTTTTTCCCGGGTGACCACTAGTATCACTGAGGAAACGTGTAACCACACAATCAAAAGGAACTTCAACTTACCAGCAATGCAAAGCCGTATCCCCTACAGCTTCTGATTTCAAGCATGTGATGTTCATTTTCTGAACGTCCCTCCCAAAAACAAACAGATTTTTTCCTTTCCGATGATATGTACTCTAGAGGGGAACACTGTGTATCACAAACCTAAGAACCAATAAATTTACTAAAATTGGATTATCAGTGGCGCGACTCTAACTTGCAGGAGTAAATCATGAATATATATATATATATATATATATATATATATATATATATATATATATATGCACGGATGCCCATATTTAACTCCAATATAACTCACCATACTTGCATTCTCGCTCTTATATGGTGCTGATTTTGTGAACTTACAAGGAAAGTATGGTGGTCAGGTGTCAACCAACGGTCGTGCAGTCGGCTTTCGAGTGAAAACACACTAGAGTAGATAATTCAAGGCTAACCTGACTTCACTGATCTACAGTGATCGAGATATTGTCAGTGGTTATTTGCGCGTTAACGACAAGTTTCGAAACAGTCACAACCCTATGAACTTGGGATTGCTTCCCTAATAGAATAACTAGCAAATAATTCCGGTAACTGATCATTTCCGGAGTTTCAGGGAACCACCTAGTTGATTGATTTTGTGCACATTCTGAGACACTATTTAGTATATCAGTATGTGGGTAATCGGACCAATTGAAAAGCCCTTGTTTTGAGAAGTTTGGATTCGAAACCACAGGTGGCATTTAGGAACATTAGTCCCATGAACAGGGAAGTTTCTCGAACACTTTCATTCACAGAAATCATGGTATGTGAATAATCAGGTAGCCTTTGTTGACTTCATTTTAAGCGAAACTGCAAAAACCATATGGATGTACCCATCACCGCGCTCACCGATAAATGATCCTATTTAGGGATTTTGCTTGTGTCATGGAGCTAAATCACCTTTACAAAGGCATTCCACTACAATAAAATTATTTTGGGAAATATAACTTTATTTGTTGTGGACCAGTTATCTCACCCGACGAATCCCTCTGCAAGCTGTCACTTTAGCCGTTCGAACTATATATGCGGACCCAATTCCCGCCTAACGAATAAAATGCACAGAACCATAGCAAATGACGGATTCTGGTAGTGATATTGGTTATCACGTAAAACTGACACGAGACGGGAGACTCGACGAGCTAATGGCTGGAGTTGACGAGCTGAATTGCACCTTGTCTCTAGAACCGCGTGACGCAAGATGGCGATGATGTTATGTGCGCCGGTACCAGGTGGACTTAAATAAACAGACTTCAAACAACCAGTTGAATGAAGGAACTGAGGCTAACCTGAATTCATGACCCGTCGAACAGCCTGTTCAAAGTTTGCTTGACTGGTTGCGTACCTCCTTGGATGACTGAAGAGAGTCACAACATTTGTCCCATAGGACTTCTAAAATAGGCTAGTGTCTGACCGAAGAAGACTATCATACAGCACTGGTTGAATCGGGTCAAGATGTTGGAGAGTACTTTGAAGTGCAATTGTCCTAACTATACATCACTTGTTGTAACTGGGAAGAAAGATTCGAAAAAGAAAGATTGCCAATAGCTAGAGGGAGACCTGGTACCAGAATTGGATTCTCCTAAGGGGGCGGTGATCATTCCCAAGTAGATCTAGGTACAGATCCCTTTTTATAAATAAGGTGCACCTAACCTCTAAGCTTGCAATTGCATTTTAGTGAGCTTGGTGTCTGTGAAGCCACTATATCATATTCGAGACTGAACACTAAACCTCAGGTGCTACCCCTACCAAATATTCATGAAACCTGTGATAGAAGACTTCTCACTAAGCATTATTTGGGGAGAATATAAATGACATTTCATAACGCGGTTTTGAAATAATCTTGGTTGCTGTAGCCTAAAATTGTTCACATATTTCTCAAAGCCCTAAGACTTAACCTTCTTTATTGTTTGATCACTTACAAGGTGGAATACGAAGCAATCATGAGATATTTTATAGTTAAGTAGAATTGAATGAGTTATGTTCATGAAGCATCAGACTGTGGTTGTAACGCACAGCTGAATAATGCTTGAAATTCTAATGTATACTGATTCTGATGCGGCTTTAAAAATAAGTCAACAAATGTTGGTAATCATTTGATGATGGCCCTAATAACAGCAGAGACGGTATCTCGCCAAAAAACAGAGGTCACAACACTCGTGCGCTAGTGCCACTACACATTTTCTCTGATTCCGGGCAAGTGTTTGCATCTATTCGGCTAACAATTTCCCAATCTATTGGTCTGGATGTGGTATTTTAACTACCTAGTCAAGTTAATAGGCCCACTCCAACTCTGAACAACCGAATCTTCACCTAGCAGCTTCAGGCTCGTTCTTAGTGCAGGAGGGGACAGCCTAGCAGAAGTTTCCTGCTTGGAAATGTTTCGTAACCAAACCATTCAGTATGGCGGAAGAAAGTTTTCAGAAAACAACAGAGTCATCTGTTACGAGAAATGCTTAAGGTCAATCAAATATGTTGATTTTTGTACAAGATCCATTTGAAGATGTGGTGACCTGGTTTATAATTCCTCTTTTGCAAAGAAAACAAATTTTAAATGTTAAAATTTAAAATTTAACTTTTTTCTGAGTCTCATTTCCAAGAAAGTGTTCCGTAGCATGGCAATAATTTCGTGGAAAAATGCTCATTTACATCACTTTGTCCACAGAAATCACTTCATTCTTATACAATCCTCGTCGTCAGAGTGTAATTCAGCTACTTTTTTCATTCGTTGAGTTTGTGGATCGAATGTATTTTTCGTGAAAGTTGCTAGAAGGAATACATCAACGTTCTTGAAATCTACCTACCTACTGCCCTTTCAACTCACCAGATAGACCTACGGCAAGCAATTACAATTACAACCAAAATGGTGGATATCAGATACTAACGGTAATTGAGGCAGATGACCAATGCAAAGCGCATATTCGAAATGTCGAGAGCCCCTGTGCAGTTTCTCTGATGTTTACAAGGGTGGACCACTCGAAGTATTCAAGCACTTACGACATCCATACCTGGGTCCGAGTAAACCTAGGATTAAAAATTTCCGCAAATTCAATCTCTTAAACTCCCTCGAACATTTTACTATGTGATCCATGGTGTTTTTCATCTTCACAACCTAATTCTCATGGTCATTTTGTTACACTCAGCTTCCTTACGCAACCGGCTAATTTCATGTCAACTGTGTCACAATGGGGAAACCCTTGGTGGGTAACTTGCTAATAAACTTTATCCACCAACAAAATGCCATTTCAGTCCATTCTGAAATTAGTTTATTGAAGCAGTGTCAAAATATGTTGGGTCATTGAAATATAAGTATATTTTCGACTTTAATATACTCTTACCAAAAAGAATAGAGGGCAATCATAACTCCTCTTACAGTCAATCAGACTTTAATGAGTTTCTGCCATGGAGCATCAGATTCTGGCTAAAAGCACATTCTCATTATGCTTCACATTTCTAATCGGATTTACCTCAAAATTTTTTTCAAGTCAGGTCAATGATCGCTGATATGTGAAACGATCTTTTGCTGACTGGATTTCCACAATTTGCTAGATGGCAGGATCAATTTCGAAGTCATGTCACGGCACGTGAAATGTTGCCTGCTTCAGAAAGATGAGTGTCTATAGTTCCCTTTTGTAGAAAAAGCTTACAACGACACAAATCAACTTTCGCCATCAGTGCTAAGAGGGGTTGAGTTGCCATGCGGTGATTGCTGTCACCTTCGCGAACCCTAAAATTCGTGAAATCAAGCTGGTACATAGTATCCGAAATCATTTGCTGCAGTCGAACTTGAGCCTTTTTTCTGAGAGGCCTATTGCCACGGATGATGGCTGCTCAGTGGATTTTATTTTATTTTGCTATTGCTTTTGAATGGTTGAAACAAATATCTGTTTTACACGAGCCCCAGTGTAAGTTCAACTTCCACTGGGATCCAGCAATGAAATCTGCAAATCTATCCGGCCAACTAATTTTCTAAGTCCATTGGATCTTCTTGAGTTTTTATCCAAATCTTGCAGTTAATACGGCTGTACCCTATAAAGCAATGCATGACATTATTCGCCTGAGCAAAGTGATAATTACCAGAAATAGTTACTCAAAACAAGATACAGTCGCTGCGCTTGCGTTCTGGGAACACTGCTAATTTCCCTTGACTTCAGTATCCAAAGGATTACTTCTATCTGGCTAGCTAATCTTTCCGATCAATTTAAATTGCGGCAGTTTTGTTCTTTGTCTGGCAGTCACATCAGCTGCTCCCAACTCGTAGTGGTGAGTCGTTATCTAGTGGCTTCTTGTTTTCACAGAAGTTAAAGGAAAAAGTTAAAATACACTGAACTTTTGTTGTTTAATACACTTTCATTGCCACATCCATCCGAGTCATTGAGTAGAATTGACATCAATTGTAAACAGTTTCATTTTACTACATTTTACGAGGTTAAACAGGAGAGGATGAGGTGACATTTCAACACCCATCGTTCCTCCACATAATTGGTTAATTCCTCCAAATTCCATTTTCCATTTCTGTTAGTATCGAACTGTTAAAATGAACCCACAATAACTGAGCAATTGTCTGATGGAAAGTTACTGGCCTGCATCAATACGTCCAAAAAACCGATTCCTCCCTTATTCAAAATCCGCGTAACTGAAGAGTGCTTCGGTGAAAAATCGGCTTGTTCTGAATCTGAGCTCAAACATCTATTTGTTATTCAAGTGAAATATCATTATCTATCGTACAAGTGAAAGTAGGGCTTGATAACAAACTGTTCATACGGAACATCTCTAAATGTTCACAGAGTCTCCACTAATCTCCTAAGCAAGCACTTACCATAAGCACCTTTTTGCACTCCGTGATTTCTTCATTATTTCAAAAGCTGGTAGCGCTCTTTCGCGCAACCTATCTTGGGGCAAGTAGGGAGCGAGTCCACGTAGTTCGGTCAAGCATTGTTCGCGTGAGCATTGACATGAAACAAACTTTGGTGCGGTCTAACTGTATACTAAACATTGTTTATTCCCCGTAGACCTCGTTTATTTACATTCTCATGTAATAAAGGGTCATATCTTAGGAAATCAGGTACGTAATTAAAAGTGGAAAGGATTCACATCATAATTTACCTTTGTATCCGTTAAGAACAAATTGGAAGCATTTCATTAAAAAAAATATTTCGCTAAATCAGGAGATATCAAGAGTCTTCAATAATGAATTCGCTTTCAGCGTTGTCAGTGAGCACGGAGTATCAGGCTGCCGATAAATCACGCTCTCACTCCAGCAGAAGAGTTTTGATTTTCACGGGATCTAGGAACAAATGAAGACAATAGAGGAACCTACTCAGTTGTAAAATTTCATTCCAAATTCTGACCTTCTTTTATTTGCAAACAAAATAATAGTAAGTTGCATATGGAAGGATAAAAAGGCGATTTAAATTCAATATTTCAAATGTCACCCCGACTCTCGGCAAAAAAATTCCTAAGGGACGTTCTCTGTAAAATCACTTTCGAGTTAATTGAAGACACTCTTCAATATCCGCAAAAGAAACATATCCTCACTCGAATTAGCTGTGGTCCTGAAGCGCCGTAACGTCAGTTTTGGAGTATTTCGACCACCTTCGTCACAGCTGCCTTTTTACGTGACCCTGTTCATCATTGCATGTGCAGCATTCGTGAGCAGACTTCAGGACAGCATCGTTGAGAATCAAGTTAATCCGGAAGACCTGATCCGACAAATCTTGCCACTGTTGACCACAAAACAATTTTATATTTTATTTATACCTGCTTGAGCATAGTTGTTCAATGTTTTTAAGCCACAAATACCGCCAAAATAAGTTACAGAACAAAACAGATTTTGTTCCAGGCGGAATAACATTCTTGCTTGGAAAGACGTCCGAGAAACCGTACAGCAAAATTCTTGTACAAAGACAATCTACAGGGAAGCGGTTTATACATAGACCGAGTAGATGCGAGGGACTGACAAACAGTAAGATAAAAATGCAAAAAGTGTGAAATGTCAGAGAGGATTCCCTGTGCAAACGCAAGGATGCTGTCTTGTGTCTGCGAAGAGTGACAACATCCATTTACCAGTAATACTGGGAAAGATGATAGGGAAACAATGAGGAATAATGGGTAAAATGCACTGTCTTGCAAAAGTGAAAGTAAAAGACAGTGGCGAATCTACTGCCGTAGTTTTCAGAATCCATATGATATGCGATAAACCATAAGTGATGTTCCAGGTAAAAAAAAAACGCGCCCGCTCGCTGTCCCTTTTCCTTACGCGCGCTTCATGCACATTATGGGTAAATGACGCGCCCGTTACCAACTAGATCACCCGATTTCAGTCCAAGCAAACAATTAGGGAATCAGCTCTGGAGGTAAATGTACTAGAGATGGCAAGACAAAACTCAAGGGGAGTTGAAGACTACGTTGAAGGAGGAATGTGACCGGGTGTTACACGGTCGACAGCCAACATGACAACGGGTAGATGACGTCATATCATCAGAACATTGACCTAATGTATTCTGATGGGTGACTTTTAAGAAGGGTCACACTGATCTGAATACCATAAATTGTTTCTTTTCTACGGAAGTAAATCAATACTGAAAAGTGTTTTGAATATTTTGGCAGAAGCGAAACGCTTTTTTGCCAATAATAATATATGTGGCATGAATACAAAACTTTAATTTTTGCCGCTCATCAGCTGGTTCGCACCTGTTATCTCATTTGAATCGAATGGAGTGTTCATGGACGAAGAGTGCATTTTTAGAATCACAAGGCAGATGAGTACTGGGTACGCATACCTAATGGGCAGCAAAAACCGCAAAACCACTCGTGTTCTTCCGGGGAACTTCGTCCCGTCATCCGGACACCATGCCACATTACGAATTTCGAAAATTCATACTTGGGACCATGTGTTCTCGTTCTAAAGATTAGCCGTGTTAACCAACGAATCACCTTGGGATTCTAAAAATGAACTCACCGTCCACGCAAGCTCCATACGATTCAAATGAGATTACATTTATAACGATTTCACAAAGATAAGCTGAGGAGACTAGAAACGATTTTAAAATTTTGTTTAGCAAATTATAAAAAGACTGCGACATGAAGTGAAATTTATATAAATTAAGCGCGTGTGCTGTTGCCCGCACAGAGAAGGACTCTTTCTCTGAACAAATTTTCGAAATAGGCTCATGTTCAGTAGAAGCATTCTACAGTTGAGATCATCCCACAAATCCTGATTGCTATATGAATGCAGGAAGTGGGATATCGAATTTGTATAAGATTGACCATCTCGCTATCTGTCGAAATGACTCAGTTAGCGGTCCATCACATCTCCGGATGTACAGGTCATCTGCCTGTTGCTTCTCTTTTGTTCATTCTTACATCTATGATTGTTGTCCTCTTTTTCATTATGCCTACAATCCGTCAGAGAGTCTGCCCAGTGATATCTGTAGTTATAAACTAAGATGTGTCTGTTCGCTTGCTTTGGAGGATCAGCTGGTCTCAGTATCAGGGGTATCGTATCAAAAATCATGGGTTCTAAAACAGCACGATCAACTTGAGCAGAATATCTTAGTGTGATCTGCAAACCGCTGAACAGAGGCCCGAAAAGTCGTGCATCAAATGAAGTGCTTTGATGCATACACTGTTGGATGGGGTTAAGTTGCAGGTATGGTTGTTTGTGATGCATGGAAATGTTTTCCTCAGTACACGATTTGAGTTTCGTGTCTTGAATGAGGTACATCATAGTATCGGACAATGAAATGACTTTGATACAGCTGCTGTCATTGAAGTTCATTCACTATTTTTGTTAAATGTGACCTCGATTTTTAGGCTGAAATGCTCAGAGCAAAAAAACCTAGGAACTACCAAGGTATAGAAATATAAACAAATTGTACAACAAAATCAAATCAATCATTCTCTGGTGAATTCAAAATTTTTCCATCGAAGAGTTCGATGAAAATAATTTTTCGAGTCAATATTTTTTGAATTTTTTTCCTATGAGAGAGTATCGAGTGACATTCGCCCGTATGAGGAGGGTTCCCTGTTATATATATATATACGAATTCAAAAAGGTTTTTAGAGACTACCTTCAAATTCGCCGAAATATGGAAGTTCCAGCTTGCACCAACTTGAGTGTAAGATTTCAGGTTATTCAGGGGTGTTTCGCTGATTGCTTTTGTGGTCATCGAGATAGTGAGGAATTGATCCACTAAAACTAGATTTTCCTGATATATACTTAAAGAAGATCAAAGTACAAATACAAACTCACTAGTTAGTACTTGAAACTACAAATCTTGTCTCATGTTTTACTGTAAGCAGATGCAAACACTGTCAGATATCTCATCAAAAAAACCCACAAATATACCTCCTAGAGACAGAATATCCGGCCCACCGAAATGCGATTTTTACGCATCCCATTAAACAAAAATGTTTGATGGTTTCTCAGGATAACGATCCATGGAATGGTTTTGAGCTATGTACAAATATATTTACGTAAAGTGGTCTGGTTATTTGCTATTCGTTTTCGAACTTGTGGATATATGCACAACTTCAAAATACCTTTTGAACAGTTAACTCCTAATAACACGGATTTAAGCCTAATTGAAAACATATTTCCTGTTCTGAAGTGAGACTTCAATAGCCTGCTTGTTCATTGTCCAGTGTTCTTAAAATCGGAATATACAATGAGGCCTGGGATTGAAAACTATTTCATTACAAAACTGAAGGAATCTATACCAAAGAGACGGTGGTAGATCCTGAAGAATGAAGGCAAACCTAAAGATTAGGAATCACTTTGAACGGGATGTTTCCATCTATAATTAGATTGCTCACATGTGAGCTAACACATTCAAATTCAAGTGTTTCATAAAGTGGACATCTGACTGTGTCCATGACGCGAGTTGTTGATCTTGATCAGAAGGAGAAGGCAAAACACGTGGTCCTCTCCATTTAGTTCATGAGATAAGGAAACGGGACACACGTTTTGAGATGCAAGCATTTCGTTTACTCTTGTCCGTCGCGCAAGGGAGACATTTCAGTTTATATGTCATACACCGAGAACAATTATACAATGGAATGAGCAAGGCTGGAAACTATTCCAGTGCGTTTCGCAGGATATCGGAGAGGTCTGCTCAATTAGTGCCAAGGAAAACAAACATTTTTTGTCAGTTTTAGCTTACAAAGTGGCGGCTGATGCGCCGCCTTGCTGAACGCTAGCAGCTTCGATTTGGGACTGCGCCATTTCACTATGAAAGATTAAGTCAGGGAAACTTTGTGAGCTGATGCATTTAGGAGTATTTTATCAAGAAAACCGGGGATTTGACGTCATTCTCTGCGACCGCATTGGGTTCCGTCATTGATTTTATCAACTATTTGGGCGTGTGCTGTGACACTCCTTGAGCTAAGCAGCGATCCGTTCTGCCAGAGTATTCGTCACCGCAGATTCAAGTGAATTGATGGACAACTAGTGAGACATTTGGAACGGAAGACTATCTGAGCGAATTATGAAACTTATCTCTTGAGTAAGTGTATCGCATTTGCCATTCATGTCACATTTTTTGTAAATAAACCCTGTTTGTCTCTGAGAACACCAATCAATCCAAAGGAATTCGTGATTCCCACAAATGAGTTGCGAATAAACAACGGTATATGTGCACGAGCTAACGTTCAATGCGTGAGAGGCAGGTCTTCGGATCTGCCAAACTGTGAGACACAACAGGGAGTTGAAGCATGTGTCCAACCTGCCAAACCCATCGTCAGTAATAATTTCCCGCTGTCGAAAATGGACAAGGTGAGCTAATCTGCAGAACTGATCACACCAAGTGGCGCTTGAGGAGTATCTGGGTGGCACATTGGTGAAATATGTAACGGATTTAAAAAAACAGTGTGCTACTCCTGTAAAGTTCTCATTGAAAAACAACATCGAATTTTCTTACGCTTCCGATGTTGTACTCATTCCTTTTATTGCACTAATGGACAAATATTGTTTACTGCTTGCCATGTGAATTGTTTTGAGCTTTGTAGTATTTTTCGATTGAATGTTTGGTCTAGATCTTGGTTCTGGGGACACAGAAGGAATCCGTTTTAGGACTGACCATTGTAAATGCGGTTAATCAGATTCAGAATCTACTTTGGGTTTGGAATTCGGTTTCTGAGCGATGCCCAAACTTGCAGTTAATCAACTCTTGTCTCTTTGGATATCAACACGTAAACATCCAATAATTTTTGGTTTTTACAAATTATGCAATGAACTGATTGTGATCTGGTTCTGGTTGAAATCTCAGCTGGTTAAAACCCTGTATGTGACGAAGAATATGTACGACTGGTGAGACCTAGCAAGAGCGAAACTCAGTTCTGGTGCTTCTGAGTGCAGGGTTGATAGGATGACCTGAGGTTTGTGGGTGAAAGGTGAAGTCCAAGGGACAGTCGACCATGCGAAGTAAGATAACATTTTGGAAAAGTGAAGAACGTGAATGAGGAAAAAATAATGTGAAAGACCTCAAGTAAATGGATGAATGGGCAAGCGCTACACTTCATGACCGAGAACAATCGCCTCCGAATATATCTAAATGCAGATTGGTTGAACTCGATAGATCCCACTTTGTAAATGTTGTGCTGTTTTGAAGGAATGTTTGCAACCCATCAGAATTCAAATTTCACGTGATCAATACAATATATTTTGAGGCAGTGTTGTGTGGTATTGCTACCTCTTGGTTCGAATGCTGTTATCTATTCTCATTTTCTTTTGCTCATCGTCCATATTTTCTTGCACATACACTCGATTCCATTGACCGCGTACTATACCGGACACAACATAGCGAATATTCCTTTCTGTGGGAGATTGATCTGATTCTGAGGTAATAAGTCAGCTCCCGGAAGTATCTAGAAGAAAACTCCCCACGGATCCACTACCAATGTGACAGAGTACAGTTGCATCGAAGCAGTCTGTTGGGTATTCACAGATATCTCAATATATGAGTTTGATATCGACCAGGTCTAAGTGATTCTTTGCTGGAACAACGTTTGCAACATTATGCTCATCAGCTTGCATGGGGATTTATGTCACTCAATTTGATTAGCCCTTTGGATGATCTGACCTTTGAAAATCGTGTGAAAGAATGAATAAATCTCAGTGGAAGTGCTTTTGACCAGAAATTAGCTTCATGGTGCTGGATAATTCTCAACGAATTAACTGACTCAAGGTAAAACTTGGGATGTGTTTACCAACAGGTGTCATGGAGTGTGCCTTGTCCGGTTGTAAATGGAATCACTCGTAAAGCTCTATGTGACTGCTTTACGATCGACTAGCGAGCCTCAGTTTCAACCGTTTATCTTAGTGAGTCCACTAGTTTTCCAATCTCGTATCCTCTTGTTGTGAAAGTGTCATTTTTGTATCAATTCAGGTAGCTCGGGCACAGATGTTTTATCATGAGTATCCACTATCAAAACGAAGTCATCCTCACCATGGGACGAAGACTTTACTTCGATTACGATTTACATGGGCAAATCATTCAAAGTACCATGACGTAATTTCTCTACAGCATTACCTTATTTTATACCGTTCAAAGTTAGGGAATTAGTTTATTTGAAAGCAGAACTCGTTAGTTCATCGTTCTTCACGTTCTTACCGGAATGAACTGCAACAAAATTCGGTTTCAAAGTGACCTCCCCGATCGGCCATTGGAGGTTGAACTACCAGACAGAGTGTAATGCTTTCAGACAGATCGCCACTCCCATCTTTATCGGTGTAAGTGTTGATGCTTGTTGATGCACTTACTGAGCTCCGGCTCACCGAGTATTCTTCCTATCTTTGCAGATCGTACACGTGCAACCCCCACGGAAGGCACCGCATCCCGCACACTACAAGAGTTCCGATTGCAAACGCTGTGAGGTCTCTTACCAAGATAAAATTTTCACCGGAAAATGTTTTAGAATTATCACATGCACTCAAATACGGTTTTTGTGTTGCCCCGTTTTCTCAAAATTGCACATGAATCAGAGCCTTCTAGCAAAGTAAATTTCTACCAGAATAATTGATTCAAACGTTCCTAAAATAGCCGGTTTTGATTCCGTGTAAATCAGTGCAGTATAGAACAAAACAATCTCTGTAAACAGTGTGAACAAAGTTTGTTTTGCCGAGAGGAATTCAAGGTAAAATTGTGTGTTCAAATATGGTGCGATATAATTCGGGCAAATTCAAATACCCTTTCCTTTTTGACTAGTGGTAAAGTCTATATTTTGAACTTTTATCTCATGATCAGCAAATTCCAATGTATTCTAAAGGTAGACCTTGTCCCTCAGGTGCAACATAAACGTGGCGTGCCCTCTTAGTTCAACTACTGGAGCACACGCGGCACTAAGGCGTGGGTGGCAGTTATGCGTGGGTTGAAACCCTGCAGGGGGTTCGCGAATTTCTTGATTTGTATCAGTTCAAAACTTTGTCAGAATCTGCCGAATTGCAATTAGATGAATGTTAGCCTCGGAAAATCTATGATCTTATTAGTATGTGATGCCACGATTTGTTCACATCCATAGTAGAAACGATTCACCTGCATTAAAATATGCAGTTCGCTTGCTCATAGACTGGGTGCAGGTATGCAGTCCAAGTCAAAATCGAGCAGGTCACATGAATCTTCCAAGATGATTGGACAAACATGTTCAGCCCAGCCTGAAGGTAAATAGGAATAAGCTCAAGGATATATTTCACCCGAAATTTATCACAAGATTCATTGCTTGCCATAAAAATCCAGCGAGAGGGTATAACGTGCAGCTAAGCTTCCAGTGGAAAGAGAGCAGACGGAGACGAATGACCCGCCTATCTTAGCATGGAAAGACTAGTATCAGTTGACCGACGCATAATTCGTTTGAGATGCATCAGTTGTTCTAACTACTCTCATCTACACGAGTTCTATTCAACTAAAAATCGATTTAATGATCACTTTTCACTTTTATCTCGTTCAAAGCAAAAGAGCGCCCGTCAGAAACGATTGTTTCTTTCATACTGTATCAGTTTATTCACCTAGATAGGTCAATATGAAGTAGCACGCATCTATTCTCACATTATTTGCATTTAAATTATAGCTTTCAAAATAACAACAACAAAAATTACAATGAAATGAGGCAACCTAGAGATGAAGACATTAACCGTAGTTCGACTTCGGCGCCGAAGTTCGCAGAAGTAAATGAGAAACAAGAAAGGTGAAAAACAACGAATGATCGGTTATCAGTCGTGCGTCCAAAAACCACGCTGTAGCTGTGACCGGTGAAAAACAGGGGAAAACATCTGCAGAGATTGCTGAGGATAATTTGAGTTATTCGAAATTGAGAATAAACAACGTGGCGAACAAGCTCGTTTTCAGTTATTCGTACTCATACCAATACATAACAATATATATGACTCAAAATAAGACAATGGCATTGCCATTGTCCGTTCTTATTTTGAGTCATATATATTGTTATGTATTGGTATGAGTACGAATAACTGAAAACGAGCTTGTTCGCCACGTTGTTTATTCTCAATGTGTTCTGTGGGATTTTTCAGACAATTATTCGAAATTCCCTTAGAGAATCTCTCACGCACTTTGTGATGAAGAAATATGATGAACTGTGTTAGATTTCAACGAGGTATACCACTGGTAAAGAGCATAGAATGCTTTTGATTGTGGTGAACTGCTTAGGTTTCATTTGACCGGAAAAGAGGGAGGATAACAAATTCAGTGAAGTGCTCTATTCCATTTTGTTGAACTATATAGTTTTTTCTTGAAATGAGGACTTTTGTAAATTAGCAAATCGGATTTTGGGCCCTAAAGAGGAGCGACAGCGTAAACTATTTTGTAAATATCTAAAAAATAATGGGTAAAATCATACATACTGAATTCAAGTCCAGCCACTGAGGTTGACGCAACATTCAATTTTTGAAGAAAAACACTTGCTGATCGGGGCACTGTCGAGTTGCGAGAAATGCTTCGGAGACAGCGGTTGCCTAGCTCATGCTGATTCCCAGAGTCATCAATACGGCATGGTCAGGTCCCACAACCTTAGCGTATAATGCTTACAACTGCGGCGATTACACTCATCTCTTGAGAACCAAGGTCGAATATCACGGTGCCACCATAGGTGTCGCTGGTTGGCTCAAGCTGCCCCAGCTCTTGCTGAATCTAGCCTTGGTTTCACCGGGATGAGAGTGAATGAGGCTGACAAGATGATGCAATCGTTATTAAGATAGGATGAGTTCATCATTGTAAGTGTTCGCGATAAAACTATGGATGAACTAGAAAACGATTTTCTACACTCCGTATGCAGGTATATTATGGAACAAAACTAGATTTGTTTTCCAGCAGTCGGTTAGAGATGAAATTAGTATTGTCACTTGAGCAGTCGTATTTTTGAGTGTTGTCATGAACTCCTCATTTACTTGTGTTTGTAGCACTGAAAACCGCGACAACTAGAGAACAAGTTTTCTAACAAATTCTTTTGCCTAAACAGATACTCATGAAGGTGAACTTCCGAATTACACGGTACCAAAAACAAGAGATCTGAACATAATTCCAGTGATTCCACTAGAGTAAATAATTATTCCATCACCTAGTCAGAACTGATTGATTTGCCTTGTTGCCATGATCCTGCCAGAAAGAAGTCGGTTTTGGATAAGTGCTTGGCCGAATCAACGCGTTTCGAGTAATGCACGCGACAACAAGTTTGAGAATACTTTTGTCTGCCTATGACGTATCAGGAAAAAAAACTTGGCAAATAACTGCCTATTTTACATGAGCCGAAATGAGTTCTTCATTATACACCATGTTTGGGTGCAACGGGATCGTCCCTGTAAAAACAAGTGCACTATGGCAAAACTCAGATCTATTTCCCGAAAAAAGAATTGTTCCCGCCCTACCGTCCATGCAAAACACAGTGCAGCCTAAACCAAGTCTAAAACGGGATTATCTTTCACATAGACGGTGTAGAGGTGGAACAATTATGATCTTCTTTTGGTACGATGGACAAGTTATTTCGACAGTACCACGGTATAATCCGTCATAGAGAAGAGAAGTCGATATTAGTGTATCGGCAACCAGTTTATTGAGGAGCAAATTAGTTTTTTACTCCAAAACCATCACTTTCACTGAATCACACGGATTCGGAACTCAGTTGCCGAATCGATGCATGCGTATATTTTCTCATCAAGCAGAAAGTAAGGTGCACTATGAAAAATAAAACATCAGAGCATTCAGCTGAATGGAGAACGCTATCATTGGAAGCGTACCCAGCTAAGGTAAAATCACGACACGCCAAACAAAGTGGTTTTCTGATCTTCACTTGGTCCAAAATAACAGGCAGATAGAAGTAGTGGACAGTATTCTATTGCCCAGATCCCTCAGTTACAAAATCCGAATTCTATCCACGATTCGGAAGCCGAGAAACTAGACGAGTCACAGGAATTACGGTTAAGCTAAACACTGCCATCAGTGTACTTGTAGATTCTACAACGACATGGCTGAACTGACTGCACTCATCCAACGGCTATGTCAGTATTGAGAAAACAACTGCCATTTCTCCGTCGAATACAGCGCACCCCAAATAGACTGACGCAGGTAAAATTATCTGATCCAAACGAGTCGTATATGACGGTCCAGAGCTAACCCCGCGATAAAATTCGCATACACATGTACGCAGTACACACACTTTGTCAGTAAATATTCAGTCAATGTAGATAAAAGTATCGACGGGTGCGTACCATAAATTTTACCTCATCATTGTTATTTCGACAGCCGTAAATCTCCCAATTTTTTGCCCGGGTGCGGAATAGCGTCAATAAAATTAAAGTTCGCTTCTGGCCGTGCGAAAGACTGATCCCACAGAAATGCAAATAAATGATGAACTCTGAGAGAGCGAAAGTGAACGCTTACCATAAACGAATTCTCGTTGTTAAAATGGGGTGACCATCAGCAACAGTATTCAGTGATCCACATAAAATTTCACCACGAATAATAACATAAGTTGATTATCTGTTCAACTCAGGAAACTCATACATTACCGAGTTCACTAAAGTGTTCCCGCCACTTTTATCTTTCAACACATTCTTTCCATTGAACTCTGATGAGTCTTCCTATTTTTCGTGGTGGACGACGAGTGACTTCGGTAGAAAAAGAGATAGATTGATTGCAGGTCACTGAAGGGATAGTAAACGGTTGTTTTTCACAGCTCTCGTTCTTCCGGATGAACACATTGTACTGGAATGAGTTGTAAATTTACCTGCTCCTAAATATACATACATGCCCGTTGTGTTTAGCGTTTTACTCTGACGAAAACGTAATATTATTAGTATTAATTATGTGCTCACTCAAGTCAACTGCTCTAATATTGCAGCCAGCTTCTGCGAATAACATGACACCCATGTATCGAGCTCATCCCGTTTAGTCAGCAGAACCCCAGTATTAGACGATATGATGAGAGCATTTTTTCGTCTGTCTTCTATCTCCGTGAGACCCATTGATTGGACCCCTCCTGCAAATATTACTGGGTTGGCTATACTGCTGGGATTTCACTGGAGTTAGGCAAAAGTATTTTGTACCCCAAAATCCCAGATGAATAAACATGTTTCCCCGTTGATTCGGTGTTTGAGCAACTCGCCCAATGCTAACTCATGCATTTCTCTGTCCTGGGGTTGACGTCGCTTAAGAGGGGTGTTCTTTGAAAGAAAATACGCCAGAACTCTGTTTTCCGGGATGAGTTACAAAGGAGGCGTATAGAGGCAATCAGATGTCATACGCCAACTTTTACCGATGTTCATATTTCTCACTAGTGGTATTATTCGTGAAAAGTTTGGAGATTATCGAGATAACGAATAGATTGGTGCTAAATGACTGCAAAACCAACGGCTCTTCGCCCGGTCCTTGTTTCACATGGCACTGATTTCCTCAGGGTCTCTGTGGAACTCATCACACTTGATACACCAGTGAAAAATGAAGTGACATTAGAGGAACAGAGCTGTTCTCCCGGTAAACTGTTAGAATCGATCGTGTCTGAGTATTCAAAGGTATAGCATGAGCTGAACTTCGAAAGTACCTTCCTGACAAATTCGAGAAACTCAGCTGGCCCTTTATCTAAGTCATTACATGGTAAATTAATCGTGTCCCAATCAAAGGAAGCTGTACTCTTGGCTTGTGTACCTTGGATAGACGGTGAATCGCGGAAACGTATTTTCACTGCTCGTAGTCTCTCGAAAGTGTGGGCCATTCCGTGTCAGTTGCCTGAAAGATTCGAATGCCGATTTTCTATGGCCGTCTTTTTTTGCATCCTTCCGTTATTTATTGGAGACTTTATAACTATCCTGGAGTGGCTGGCACACTTTTGACAAATGATAAGCTCACTCATGAATCATAATGCCGAAGCCTTTATCGAGTTTCCGAAGAACAGCTTATTTGTTCCCCGTGAGGTCTTGCAATCTGTCCAAATGTCCTTTAAATTGAACTGGCATTCTCATCGCAGATAGCTGAGTTAAATTCTGGTAACGAGAGACGATCATAAGTGTCTTCAGCCTTGCTAATTTAGTTACTTGTGAAGGCATCATATCTGAAAATTGACCGAGGAAGGTTTCAATTTGTAAGTATTAACGATGTTGTCCAGATTTATTCTGAGTACAACAGAACTTCAATCCAAGTGATAGTACCTTCAGAGTTATCTTGACTGAGTTCATGCACGGAAAAAAGTGGGCATGCAGTTGTGGATTTCCTGGGAATATTTCCGCCCAAAAATCGGTGTTGAATAGAAGGATTAGTCCGGCTTTGTTCTGTTATCAGTGTTTCATCTCAACTGATTAAGAGGCCAGGACATATTGATTGGAAGAACAATATTTTGGTGAAAAAGATTGCCTTCATTGTTTCATGTACTGACAAATTACAACACATTATTTAACTCCGTGAACATGGGCTAGATATAGAAATATTGGTTGTTTATTTCAAAAAGACAACATGTTTGGAAAGGGGTAGACTAGTTTGGTGTTTTCGCACCATCAGAGGCCTGGATGATTGGATGAGAGGACACGATCCAACCCAGTTCAGTCGGGGACCAATAGGGGCAGGTTCAACCGTGACAGGTATCCACTTGACTGGGACCAATCATGCTGTGTTTGTATGCGGATCGTTTCGTCCTATCTATTCCGTCACCGTGGCCAGGTCTAGAAATGTCAAGACTAGACCACCATCCAGGGTGAAGTCGATGACAGCCAAACACTGTTCGTAAGATCCCTCATACTACATGACCGTGTATTCGAACTGCCGATTGGAACCCACACTGGGCGCATTATAATCATAAATTATGCCGTCAGTCTATGAAGGTTCACAGCTCTAATCAGGTTAACCCCTTTAATACTGTCTCCGTAAAATAAACAACCAATATTCTCATCTCTCGCCACTGCTCCCTGAGTAATATATTGTGCTGCAATTTACCAGTATATAAAGCACTGAAACCACGCTTGTTTAGTAAATTGTTGTTGATCTCAATATTCATTTCGTCGTCAAAAATCTTGTTTTTCTTCTTCTGTCAAACTGAAAAGATCCTCGCCAGTGAACATGTGCCCCAAAAGTGATTCATTCCGCGCCTCATGCTCATTCAGTGTACGTCGGTTCAGTGAACTTCTTGAGACCTGAATGTGTTTTTGCATCAGTATAGTTGTATGCTGCCTTGGATGTACAGACGTTTTTGACACATTCATTAGTAAGTTGAATGGTAGCATTTACCTAAACGGACTCCACGCGAAACTTGATAAATTTTAGTACGGATGCGTCTAAGGTTTGTCCAAGGTAGTATAATATCCCTACTGGCTGCACTAGAAGACTGACTGTCAAACAAGCTCGTTGTTGACACTTCATTACCTGCCGAACTATAACACATAAAACGAGGAACTGCATATTGCTGAAGATCCAGACACCTGACCGGTCACATTCAGGAATGTCACTCTGGCCGTGGTGTAACTCCGCCAAATGGCCGCAGTCTTCATGTACCCGGTCAGTGACAGTTATTTGCGTAAAGTTATATTTGGATGATTAGCCTGGATCGTAGGTGATGGGAAACCGTCTTGCAGTAATAGCATCTGCATGGCAAGCGGAAGGTCACCGATTCGCATCCAGCTGGAGCGCTAGACATTTGGGCGCAAAATCTTCATCCTAATAAAGTGCCGACATCAGTAATGTTTTTGGGACCTTTCAGTAGTAGGGAAAAGATTATGTATTGGTTCTACACACACAGAAATAAGTTAGCAGTACCGATAATAATTCATCTTTTTTTGCTCAAATAAGAACACAGCACAAATTTCCAAAGTCCCGTACACCCATAATTTTGAGGGAAGTAGTCCAAACATGGATTGGTTTGACGTGTGTGGTTGGCACAGTGAGTGGTCGCAATTCATATAGATGGTGTTATGTGCTTCTCTTATGAATATGATGTGAAGTCTACTAGACCTATACCGGAAACAAGACTGGTGATGCACAGACCTCTACACACAGACCTGGAAAGACTATGGGAGAACAATATCGAATTACGGAAAATATACATTGGTATGCTGGTACTGAGGAAGAAATAACAGAGTGTGACGCACTGAGCTGTAGCAGTTTATCAATTTGAAATGGTAATCGACGCAATTGTCCAACAGTAATTTCACTATGCAAACAGAAATGGACGTTTTCATGTTTAGTTATACCGACGACGTTCACGTGGTTTATACGTGCATGAAAAGTTCAGCCAGTGGTGGTGCTGTCTTTCATAAGATATAAACTCAACGGTGTAGAACGCACTTTTGACATTCGACAATGTTTACCGGAAAATAAGAATTCCCAAGAGAGTTCTGAATACATGCAAGATTTTCGATAAACTCGTCTAAGTAAGAATGATGGGCGATACGCCGAGCGAAATTAAAATCATCGGATTACTTGAATAGAAGAGATCAACGGGATAGAGCTGAGTCGTTAATCCGAAAACAGAGAACAAGTATCTTGAGGGGTAAGTTCCATAAACAACACCGGTAGTTCTTTATATATCTGAAAACGTTTCCCAAGTTTGATACATGGTGTTCTTCCCAATGAGTAGTCATTCACTCAGTAAAGTAAGTGAGTGAGGCAACTAAAAGATTCCAGATTTTGAGGTGCAGGGATCAAGGCATGCTAGAAACCGCTAATGTGTGATCGAGACAGGTATACCTAATTGACCAAGACGAATCTTTGAGGGGTTTTCCATGAAATGAACTATCTTCGGAAGAATACGTAAGATTCTTTGATTACTTGTAATGAGGGGACCACTAAGTCTGATGGGAAAGAGCTTGGGATGATTTCTCAAGATGCAGTCCAAATCGGTCCAAATACTATTGAGATTAAAGAGTGGAGTGGGTACTTGGATGCATCAATAAAGTCTCCTACAATGATAGGAGATTATCAGCAGTCGACAGCATATAGAAAGGTAGGAATAAATGCTAAGAGGAGCTACCTACGATTGCATGATTAGTGGGATAAAATGACAGTAGCCTTGCCCCATCACTCAGGTTACAGCTTCACCACCTAGTTCCTTCGTGGAATTCTGTCTATCCCGACGGAAGCATGCATTCTTTTCATATTCTACCATGGATTCATTAGCTTCAGCATTCAGCCTGGGATTTCCGGAGGCATATCACACAGGTGCCTTTTTGATAACACCAATTGTTTTGAGTATTTTTGCAAGGATGAAATCAAGGTGATATACTGCGCCAATAAAATAGTTCCAACGTACACTGATGAGGAATTTCAACGCAGCCATTCAAGGGGCGCGCTTGTTGTCTGAATGACTCACTCGGTTTTGATGCACCCTTGCACGGACAACACGAAGAGGCCTTGACATGTCTGTGTGAGTTAACTGAAAATTCTCCTTCTGTTGGGTGCATAGATGGTGACCTTATAAAACAACTGAAAAACAGTTTTTTGCTAAAACCAAATTCATTCCTTGTTGTATCAACAAATACTTTTATTTCCTCGTCCCAGTTATCTAATGGGAGATCACGTTTCTCAATATTAGATGTGTTTCGCGTTTCATTCCAGTTTTCTCCAAGGCGTACGAAAATAGGGTGTTTGGAGTAAGTTTTGGAAGCCTCTTCTGATTAATTACAAGTAAATAGTATTGGCTGTGCAGGGCAGTGTTTCCAAGAAATCCGTTATCACCATGGGCATGTCGAGGTCTGCAAAGCACATATCGGTCGCGGATTAGTAGGGAAAGTAGAGTGATAACTACAGGTTATAAATTGACAGGTGGCTTTACCAAACCTACCTTGAAACCTGAACGGTATTTGAGCATTTTAGTGAATAATCACCGCAGGGTCCAGTATCTCTTGTACAAGCAGAATAACTGAACTGAGATTTATTCATAACTAATATAACTTTGCTCGTTTTTAGTGTTCATCGAAGACTGTCCAAGAACACATCCCGATAATCGGTTGATTTTTTTCCAAGTATGCAGAGAGGCTGGCACAGTTGGATGTGATGAAAATTCAACGATTTGGAGGATTTGCCACCAAAGGTGCTTAGATATGTGCCCCTACATTGTGTTCGGTGTTGCTATGTTCATTTCGTCATCTTTTATTCTGTCCAGCATGGGCTTGTCCAAATGACGATCCACACTGTGAACCTGAGTCCCTTTGAAAATAGTTGAGATATTCTCATTGCATGAGATGTTCTCCGAGTGCAGGATCAATGACTGCAGTCAAACTGCATATCGTCACCGAAGCAGCCCACCAGATGTCATTGAATCTGTTTCATGCTATATGTATCTTTTCACTCCGTAGGAAATGTGAAGCTGATAGCAATTTACCTACACTATTGGGATGGGGGTAACCATGGATTCAGATATATGTTTCAGTATATTATACTTGCAAGTGGCAACTACAGCTTGTTATCATACCATGTAATAGGACGATCTAACATAAATTTGGGATGTGTTTGCAGGCCAAAGGACAAGGGTTTGGCGATATTCCACTCATCGATCGGGGTGTGGAGACTGCTCTCTGACTGATGCTTTGTGCGATTTTATCCATGCTGCTTTGTGTTCGCACGACTCGACCTGTCTTATAGATGGTCGAGTGCGTCTACGAAAGTACGGTGCAATGATTAAAACTGGCAATGCACAGCACGATGTTGTTTTGAACACCTAGTGTACCGGAAATCATGGGGCAAAACCCAACCGTAGAATGATGTGTTAGTTAGTTGTTTTCACAACCAGAGACTAAAAACTGTGTATTATCAAAGACCACAGAGAAGTGGCTGTCCATTCTAAAGTTAGCGATGTACTTCTAATAAAACGGCCTTACTCGGTGACAGCTTCGATGAACAACAACGGTATGTGTAGTTTAGTCACTGCGTTATGAACGATCAACGCAAAATACAGAAGTCAAGTCAATTCAGGTCAATAAGCGCCTATGTACACCTGATGTGAAATGAATTTTGACCACATTTGTGATTCACAGCAGAATCCAACATGAGAGAGTGTAAGGGCTAATTAAAATGTGCAGAGGGAAGTGTGGAATCAAAACGGATCAGTGAGTGCAATCAGATCATAATGGGGTTGAATAACGAGTTATTTGATTACCTGGTCACGGTCTACGAGTAAGCTGAGACGGGAAGAAATGAGGCCGTTTCTCAAAGTAGATTTGGGCCAATGGATTATTTTGAAGGTGGATTGAATGCAAGGGAGAATGTGGAATGACGACAATGATTTGTGTCCCACAGCAGCCCATTTTTGGGGTTCTCGCAAGCACCAAACTGTGTGTTGATGACGGAGTCAGTGGGAATATCTCCACGAGAAAGCAGTTTCAAAGACTCGGTGGTAAGACTAAGGTCTTACCACTTTAGGCCAGATAATATTATGAAGAAACAATGAAGCCATTGAAGGAGGATGTAATAGGCTACAAATTGGAGTGCAACGTTATGAAGTACCAAGTTTGATTATTCTGAACGATAAAAAGACGAGCTTGCTGACTTTCGAGAGGATTGTTTCAACAAGATTAGCTCAACAAAGGTTGAGAGTGAGGATAAGAGAGAAAATAAATGGGTCTGGAATGACGCGTTGAAAAACGGCAGTCTACTTAAAGAGAAGACAGCTGTGTGTTACCAAAATATGGAAACTGTGCGCTATTAAACACAAAGGGTGTTTACACAACGACTATCAGCCACAATATCATTGTAATATATTCAGGAGTGTGTGTGATGAAGAGAAACAGATGCGTTTACAATGTCAAGAAAGTTAGCCATTGCACTGCGGCAACCGTGGTCAAGAATGAAAGCAATAGGATTAACAATGTGTCCACCGGAAACAAAGGTTAATGGAGAGGGCATTTTGGTAAAACGTGTCAAGTAATTAGAGTGAATCTGGCGAATCGCGTGATTAATTAGCGCGTTCTCAGATAGGTCCAGAAAAACACTTGCAGGCTATCGGACGATATTCATTGGATCCTTTCTTAAGCACAGGTATGATACATACAAATTTTTACCGATCGACAACCACCCCAGAAACAACGCAACAGATAACTTGGCCAGGCACAGTGGACGCGCGTTTGAATGATCAAGATTTTAGAAGTGCTCATGATAGCAAGTCGTGCCCACCATACTTCTGGTACCTGACGTTCTGTACGTTGATAAGTTCAGAGCCGGATGTGTAGGGTTTCGATTCATGGGAATCAAGGTATGGAGGGGGAAGTGAGAATGCATTAGCATTTGGAATGAATTGGAAATTCAGGTATTCGACTTTCATCTTCAGGTTAGGCTTGGAATAACACAACTATTTTGCGGCTTTCCACATTTTACGGCAGTTAATGATATTTAGCTATTCGGATATCATACATCAGTCTTGATGAGATAATATATGTATATATACGGCTTGACACCAGCCATATTCACACACGTTTTCCATAGCTATACGGAGCCCCTTCAAACGAGCGGACGAGAACCTATCAGGTCGGACTTGTTATATATTTTGATAGGGTAACACATCCTAACAAAACCTAATGTAGCCAGTTAAGTGCTCACGGTATGAAAAGACAATGTGTAAAGGATGAGTTGGAAAATCAGTGGGACCAGCAAAAGCCTTAGGCTTACCGAAGTTATCAGATTCTCAGTTTTGCAGACAGTGCAAGTAGGATGCAAAAGTTCGGTCTCATATTTGATTTTTCAATGAAATTCAGGCTGAATAAGTAGAGTACAGTGAGCAGAAGTGATATTGGAGTACATTTATAAGGAGTAAAATATATTTGTATTGTTACCAAATGCTGTGATAAAAAATGCATCGTGGCATAGCGAGAAATGCACAAGATTCAGAAAATCCAACGTGGCTAGAAAGAAAAATCAGGTCCATTGAAATCGCCTGTTGTTATATGCAAAGCATTAGCGAGAATCCTAATGATGTATTTGGAAAGGTTACCCGTGAACAGTCTGATGTCTTCAGGTGGAGTATTGAGAGCAGTAGATTTATTGACAGAAAAATATGATAAGGGAAATATGAATCACATTTGATGTGTGAGTTTAACTAATTGCCAGGCCATGTGTACCACGTGTAACACTTCATTTGCAGACACAATAAAAGAAATAGCCTGCGTTGGAGGACGTGGAATGCTGGCTTGGTGTAATACTGTCACCCATGCCATGTCAAGCGAGACAATGACAACCAGCTCTTGAATGAAATTCAACTGGTGGATGTTGATAATGGGAATAAAGTGTTCGTACAATTATTGGGACCAACACTCGGGTTAAGAGCTACATGCAAATCGGATATTTCACAGAACCCTTTTGCAAGTCAGCCAGGAGTGCGTTATCGAGATACTGTGGACCCAAAACAATATTTTCCGTGTACATGACACGAACAGTATGACAGCGACCAGGCACGAGACGTAGATTCTGAGTGATAGAGAGGCGCTCCGTAGTTTGCTTGTGAACCGCTCGAAGCTGACTTGCAAGTTGTATAAGTAGTTTATATATATATATATATATATATATATATATATATATTTATATATGTACATATACTGCGGGGTGGCCCAGTGGTAACACACAAGCCTTCGAGATGGGAGGGTCCGGGTTCAAACCCTGGATGTGGCGGAGGATATGCACCACTGATGAGCTCTAACAAGAGCGAAACTCGAGTCTGGTGCTTCCGAGTGCAGATTGGTCGGATGACCTGAGGTTTGGGCGTGGAACGTGTAGTCCAAAAGGATAGTCAATCAAACGAAAATTACTATGATGTTCTGATCGCTGAGCTTGGCGTTTAGATCGTTTAGATGCGATCTAAACGATCTAAACGCCAAGCTCAGCGATCAGAACATCATAGCAACCAACAACCTGAGCTACAACCAACACAAATATTTAAAACTATTGAAACGAAAATAAACAGTCCCACACTACTCGCAACTGGTTGCGTGAAATATATAATTATTCACTAGGATCTAATTTGAAACCTCTGGTGTGTAAATGAATACTCTTCGTTGAAGAACCTATAAATGAATCACAACTGTGATTTCTCATAGTTATTCGTGTCATGTTAACTGCTAACCAGACGAAAAACGAGGTTGCATGTGCAAGCTCTCATATCGATAGTAAGTAGTATAGTAAATTGTGGACAAAATTTCCTCGGAAGAGTATCCATTCACACTCCAAACCGTTCAAATTAGATTCTAGTGAACATATAACATCGGAGTTCACAAGTATGAAGACGAGTGGGCAGATGTAAGCATACCTGATGAGCGGCAACAACCGCGAAGCCGGTCATGTGCTTCCGGGGCAATTTTATTCACACGTTAACACACTACTTACTATCGATATATATATAGGCCATGTTCAGGCCTTTGTCATAGTTTCGGTGTATCTCAACAATTTATTTTCATTTGGCAACCTCCATATCGTTACGTACACGAGCTCAGCTCTGAGAATTATCCGGTTCTGATTCAAGTTACATGCAGCCATAACAACCTGAACATTCTCGTCACGATTCCTGAAATAAATAAATAGCGAGAAAACTTTTCTCTTCGGAAACGTAATCGGATCGACGGGTATTGTCTTTTAATTCGAACGAGCTACAAGTGTAACGTAGTCACCTAACTGATACTCAGCCAACACGAACTCGCTCTCAAGAACTGACTTGAAACGCCTGATGCATCTCCCACAAAGTATGCGTCACTCGATTTGTGCTGAAGGATCCATAGGAAGATGGACCTATCAGGCATGTCAATCTACTCTGTTTGTGCTGCCAACATAGTTGCGCGCAAACATCCGCGTACCATGGCTTACATCCTCAGATTTCTTGAGATATTTCAGTAGCACATGCTCATTGGATTCACAGTTTGAACAAAAATGATTTTCAGAAGCATTCGAGTAATTTGATCGCTTCCGATTTTTTAAGATTCACGTGACCTGATAGTTCTGACTTGTAATGGATGGCTTCATCCAGCCTATCAGCAAATGATCTGTGGACACAAGATCGTGTGCTATAAAATGTTCCATTGAAAATCGAAAATATGTTTCTTTTAACATAGTCAGAATACAGAGAATGTATTGTTGACACGAGGTGCCTGAATCGTATGTAATGGAGAATCCGCTTGCATCTTTCACATCGAGAAGTCGGACAGGGGGGCCGGAATCGCACCGGCGACCCTCCGAATACCGGGCAGATGCTCTACCAGCCGAGCTATCGCTGTTCGGACAGTCCGGTGTGAGTAACGCCAGTGATTAATCAGTTCAGGCTCCTCGTGCCAATAAACATTCTATGAATATGCTTCGATGTCCGATGGACCACGTTCATCAGTGCACTGTTCTTCCCATTGGGAAGTGACCGACGAGGCTAGCCCAATGATTAAAACCAGGACAGATACTGTGTATCATTGGAATAGTGATTCGCGCCTTATCGATTATTCACTAGCGTTATTCACACCAAACTTCCCGGGCAGCAATAACTCAGCTGGTAGATCATCCGCCCGGCGCGGAGGGTCGCCGGTTCGATTCCGGCTGGCCGCGTCTTACTTTTCGATGTGAAAAATGCAAATGGATTTTCCATTACATAGTCGGAATTCATTGGAATTCGGTGATAGTGAGACTAAGAGTCAAGCAATACCATTGCCAATAATCAAAACCATGTGAATATTTGTATTCTCCCGAGCTACATCGTGCCACATTTTCACATAGCTTTACATCGCATTCCTATCAGTAATACAAAGCTGAAAATATTTGCTCACATTGTTCATAGAGGTTGTTTTGTCAGCTCATGCACGTTGCTGAACAGGAAAACAATATTAGTGTGCATGTGTAAAATCAAATCACTGATTCCGGTAAACAGTTCTTTTTGAGGGGGGCTTTGCCACGTGTGCAATCCACAAGATAGCACAAGGGTTAAATTAATCATTCAGAATAACCCCACGTGTTCTACTTGAAAACATTTTCAACAGAGACTCCTTAAAGTGCGAGTTCAGTGTAGGCGAGTGGCCACCTGTACTGGCAGATCGGAAAGACAACTGCAAAAAGAGGACCCATGTGATCGTTTAAATTGACTATGAGTAGAGATATATTATGTGATTTATGCACCATTGACAGTTAGTGGCATCTGGTCTTAAGTGAGATTAGATGGATTCTAAGAAAACGTAATAATTCAGATATAATTAATAACTAGTTTGATTTCTTTATCAAGAAAGGTAATAATGTGTGATGAGGTTACTGTCCTGTCAATGTAATTACGATTTGATAAAATCGTGAACAGGTTTTACGCGAAGATGACAGATGCGTGCTTAGAACACCTCCACAAACGTGGCCAAGCTGCAATATTCCGAAAAAGATTACAGATGGCTATTATATAGTAGAAGCCTGTTTCATTGATTCGCTTTCGGTTAGCTGAACTAAGAATGAGCTTTTTCCAGGCCGTTATCATGCATCAAATGTGATGTTTGTCTTTTTTGGGAGTGACGGGCGATTCTAGTCTGGAACCAGAACTTTTACTGTGAAACATTTCAATAGTAGCCGCGCATTATAAGATATTCACTTGCGTTGTTCATTTACCATAGTTCGTTAGAACAACCCTCTGGTAACCGGAAGGTTTTCAAGAGGTGGGACATGAGTCGTGCAAGTGTCTCGTCTGCAAAAGACACTCAGACGTAGAACTCAGTAGGTTTATCTAGATATTCACGCGATTGCGGTCACTCTAAGGACAACGTGCTGGTAGGTATAAGGCCTCTACAACGGCATCCGTCCGGTGTGCTAGCAATATTTCCTTTCATTAGTGCAATAAAATTAGGGGAGTGAAACTGCGAAACAGTTTTCAATTTATAGTAACATTACATTGTTTCTGAGAAATCGTCATATTGTCCACTACTATTCCATACGTTTTCCCTTGGCACCTCTTGACCTGATCTTCTCCCAGCAAAAGTTTCCTCAATGAATTTGCAATGACAGAATCGGACAACTACCGGTCATATTGGCAATTTGGACATATGGTTCAACTCTTAGTAGTCTCTTGCGGTCTGGCACATCCGAAGACCTGAATCTCACTTATTGAGAGTTATTTGTTGCACATAGGTCTTTGTTCATTAGAAACTCACTCGTCGAAATCGCGAAGTCGCTTACATCCACCGGTTTATCCAAAAGTCAAAGCTCGCATGAGCTTTGAAGTTGACAAGCACAGCATATATGACATAGTCCACATGTTTGCCTCTTCAGTGGATTACCGTGCGACCTAGATATAAATGGCAAGACAAAAAAATGGAGCGGATGTGACAGTACATAGAAGGGGATTAAAATTGATTACCATCGGGCTGATCAATGCTTAACTAAGGAGTTCTCCTCCTCTTTCCAGTTCTTGGGTTAAATGGTTATTAATTACTCACAGCCAGAGCAACAGACTCCCTTCCGGAAAGTGAGGAGCGCACCAAATAGACGTGCTTCAGTGTATGTTCCTTGAATCCACTAGTCTTGCAAACAGCTTCCCTGATACTCATCAGTGTGGATCTCATTTATGGTCAATGAACCAGGTAGACTTGGTGGAAGGTAGTCTATCATAATTAGATAATATCACTGCAAAACAAAATGTTCGCGAGTGGAACACTGTTCCTGTGAATTTTTACAATTAAAATACCCCATCCTGCCTTTCAGATCACGGTATTTCATGCAAAAAATATGTCACCAGAACGGAATCCGACAGAACAGTGAACGCGAATGTAAAAAGACACTTTTGTTTGCTACTTGCATTTGGGATTAAAGTTGATTCTTTAGGTATTTGGAACTGCGTACAACTGTGAGTAGCATGCGCTCAGTAACTGTTATCTAAGGAATGGGAACAAAGTCACATCACCGATGTTGGTCCAAAGGTACAAGATTCTTGAGTTGTCCGAAAGGATTGACTTTGTTTAAACCCCGTCACCATCTTCGCATCCGCAACCGGAGACGTTTTGTGTGCATAAATTTAAAGTTTTTATCCACTTTACAATTGATGCAAAACGAAAACTCTGTTCTGATATCCAAGCCCTATCTAATCAGGATTGAAGTCAATGCTGGATTCAGCGAAGTCACGAACGATGAGAAAATTGATCGATAGTATTGATTGACCAGTTGAGAAACAAATCACCTCAATCTCTGTTTTACTGAATCATACAAATAGTACAGAAGACAGGACACAAAAATCAGTTGGACCAGTCATTAGTATGCCATGTCGGTTTTGGTCACCTAGCATCTCATACAAATATTCTGTCATTCAAAACAAACCGAGGTGGCTCGGAAGCAGCAACGCCTTCTCCGAAGTCGTGGGTGAGCTTACATTGAAATTATTACTACTTACTATATAGGACATCGGTGGAATATCCTCACAGTTCTTTCTGACAGCAAATGAAGAGGTGCAAAAATATGCTCTGCAATTACCTTATCGTTCTTATTTGACAACAGGACACTAGATAGAAGCCTGTTATCAAACTCCTGTGACACTCATAAGGAACACGTGAAAGTGTAACAGAAAAGGAATAGCTCTTTAACTCATCCTTCCTGTGTACTCAGTCATTATCGTTGTCTGTATTAAACAGTCGATAACAGAGATGAGCTGAGTCTACATGCATGGTTTTCTTTCACAAGGAATGATATAGAATCAAATACGATTTTGTCTGTATCCCAAAAAACATTACCAATGGGTAATTTTGTGCAGTTCACGAGATCACTACAACTGGTATCAAAAGAAAACATCCCCATCACGAGATCCCCACCAAGTGATTTTTAAATGCCTCCCAACTGGTTAGGATCGTGTAATCCACAACGCCAATTGATTATTACTGATTTCACGAAGCGTTTTCATTCGCAGTCATCAACGAAGCAAAAGATGCCAAATTATTAGTCTTTACACAAACACTTACAACTTGTTAAGGAATACATTGGCAACCAGTGAATGGAACTGTTGTCCAAATTGTTCACGTGATGTTTCAACTAATTAAGCTCATTATTTAGATCAATGTTGGACACTGTCGTCCTGAAGGGATATGTGTATGTTTCCACAGTTGACATCTTCTTGAGATGAAGCAAAACTTTCCCGGAAACACTGGCTTCTAAGGAATAAATACTAATCTTGATACTTATTGCCGACTAAGCAAACGAATTTTGCGTACTTTTATTGTCGAAATACCTAGTTGCTTATTTTAGAGATGCTACAACAACAATACAAAAGCATATCTGTGCGAATTACCTGCGTTACCATTTTTCTCCGGGTGATCACTATCACTGAAGAAACGTATAATCACATTGTCAAATGGAAAGTCAGCCATAACAGGAATACAAAGCCATGCTGTTTAAAACTTGTGATTTTAAGCATGTGATGTGCATTTTCTGCACGTCCCTCCTAAAAGAGAACAGGTTTGTTCGGTCTCGAGAATGAGTAACTTAAGAGTCAATAAATTTAGGGGCTCAACCATAATTTGAATGAGTGAATCGTATATATATATATATATATATATATATATATATATATATATACACGTGTGCCTGTAGAAACAGTGGGTTACTTTATATAACTCCCACATAATTCGCCATACGTGCATTCACGCTCACATATCATGCAGCTTTGGCGAGTTACCGCGGAAAGTATGGTGGTTGGCTGTCGACGGACGATCGTTCAGTCCGCGTTCGAATGAAAACACACTACCGGAGATAATTCAAGACTAACCTGATTTCACTGATCAACAACGATCCCGATACTGTCAGTGGTTATTTAGAGCGTTAACCACGAGATACGAACCAGTCACAATCCTCTGAACTTCGGGCTACTTCCCTAACGGAATAATTAGTAAATAGTTCTAGTAGCTGATCTTTTTGGGTAATTCAGGGAACCACTTTATTGATTGTTCCCGTGTTCTTTCTGAAGAATTATGTGCGTAAAAGCAGATCAGTATATATCACGTAGTATATCAGTATGCGCGTAGATGGACCAATTAAAAATTCCTATGTTTTGAGATATTTGGCTTGGAAATCGCTAGTGACATGTTCATAATACTTGTGCCATGAACAGGAATGAAGTTCCTCGAATACCCCCATTTACAGAAATCATGGCATGCAAAAACTCAGGTAGCCTTTACTAACTTCATTTTAAGGGAAGGTGCAACAACCAAGCGGATGTAATTGACACCGCCCTGATCGACAAAAGATTCCTATAAGTGTCTTGCTGATTTCATGAAGTAAGATCGCCTTTTCAGAAGACATTTTACTTTAATAACATTATTTTGAGAAATACGATGTTGTTCGGTGGGGAGCAGTTATCTCACTGAAGGAATCCTTCCGCAATCAGTCGTTCTCAGTCCAAAGATGAACTTTAGAGGTCGTCACTAAATTGTGATGAGGATTTCTCACGAAGCAGTACTTAAGGAGAATATAAGTCGCGTTTCAGGAAGCAGGGCTGCAATACTCATGCTTACTGTGGCCTTCACATATTTATGTATTCCTCTGGGCCCTAAAACGTAACGTATCCTAATATTTGAGTACTTATCAGGTGGAATACATTGTAATCATGAGTTATTTCACAGCCAAGTAGAACTGAGTGAGTTAAGTTCATGAAGCTTCAGATTGTGTTTGGAAATCATAGATGAATAATGTTTGAAGCTTTATTGTAATTCGATTTCAATACGACTTTCAAATCAAGTCAATAAATGATAGAATTTTATTGTTAAATAACACAGCGTAGTCGAAAGCGAATGAAACTGGCCAGTTTCATTCTGTTGTAAAACCAGTCTTGAAAAAGGTTACCCGTGGTGACCGAAAAGTCGCAACGTATCAACGATTTCGACTACGCTGTGTTATTAAACAATAAAATTCTACCATAAAGTTTCACATCGCGCATCGATTTTTCGTTACACTCTGAACCGATCTCGGTTCTGACACACAAGTCAATAAATGTTTTCATTCACCCGATGATGCTAGTAATCAGCACAGGCGGTATCTTGCAATGAAACAGAGTTTACAGCACTCGTGTCCCAGTGTCACTAAAAAATTTCCTTAGATTTTGGGTAATAAGATAATTGCGTCAGTTTGGCTAAACATTTCACGATCTATTGGTTTGAATGTGGTATTTTAACTACCCAGTCACGTGATTAGACCCACTTCAGCTCTGAACAACCGCATCTTCGTCCGGCAGCTTAAGGCTCGTTCTTAGAGAGCCCAGCCGAGGCTTTCTGCTTAGAACATTTTCCTAACCGAACTCTTCAGTATCACGGATGGAAGGTGTCAGAAAACAACAGAATGATCTGTTTCATGAAAGGCCTGTGGCCAACCGAATATGTGGATATTGTGTGAAATGCAGCTGAGCAGGTTCACCTGGACAGGTTTTTAATTCCTCGTTTCGAAAGAGGATCACAAATTATGAACTGAAATTTTTACTTTGCTCTAAGAAACTTGGCAGCAGCATGGCAATAACTTTGAAAAACGTTGACTTGCATCACTTTGCCCACAGAAACCGCATCGTTCTATACTAATCCACGTCGTTGAAGCATAATTCAGCTACTTCATGTTTATTCCCTGAATTTGAGGATTTAATATTTTTTTCATGAAAATTATTGATAGCGGTACATCAACGTCCTTGAAACAGCCCGATATCCTCCAAGTGAAATCACTTTAGCTGATGGAGTCCAGGTAACTCACAAGATGGATCGTGCAACAAGCAGCCACATTTACAACCAAATGGCAGATATGAGGAAGAACCGCTAATTTACGCGGGTGACAAATGCCATGCGCATGCGTGAAATGTCGAGAGCCCGTGTGCGAGTTTCAATGTAGTCCGCCATGTTTCTCATCACCACAACCTGATTCTCATGGTCAATATGCTTTACAGAGCCTCCTTAAGCAACCGGAATATCTCACGCTGTCCGTACCACATAATGATAGGACCCTTGGTGGATAACCTCGCGATAAACATAATACACCAACAGATGTCAGTCTTTTCCATGGAAAATATCAATAGTGAGTGATAATGCAGTTGTAACCTATGTTTCACTGCTGTTATCTACATGCATTCCAGACAACAGAAAACTGTAATCTGATACACTAGTGTGCACTTGTCAAAGAGAACAGACCTCAATCAGGATTCCTTTAACACCCAAGTAGATTTGCACGATAGAAATCATATCTTCATCAGGTTTGAAATTTTATCATTGGACTCAATTTTAAGTGGATTTTGGAATCAGGTCAATAACTGATGTTATTTCGAAACCCTTGTTCGCCGACAGAATTTGGAAAAAATTGTAAGATTGCACGAACTACTTGTTGAATCATTCCACGGCATCAGAACTGGTGCCTACTTCAGAAAGACGAATGTTTATGGTTTTATTTCTTAGGAGATGCATACACACACCGAATTGTAGTACAGCGTTCGTTTCTGGACTAGAGATGGGCCGAAAGATATTTTTGTTCCCAAATGGTCCGTTGCTATGTGGTGATCTCTGTCACCTTCAAGAACCCGAAAATTCGTGAAATCAAATTGGTGCCTAGTATCAGAAATCGGTTGTCACTGTTGGGCGTGTGGTTCGTTGCTAGGAGGCATGTTACCACTGATAATGTTGATGGTATGGATGACATTCGGTTTTGCTTTCATTCACCCGAAAAAGTGAATAGTCGACAAAAGTATACGTCGAACACGAAAGTCAGTGCAACTGCAACTGACACTGGGCTTGGGAGTTGCAATCAGCAAATCTATCAGATCAACTGGATTCCCCTATCCGTTGGATCTCCTACAGTTTGATCCCGATCTTGCGATTACTTCGGCTGTACTCCTATCAATAAATGCACGGATCTGTTGACCCGATAAAGGTGATAATCAACAGGAGTCGTTGCCCATATCGAAATCAGTTTGTTGCACTCGTTTTCTGGGGAAACCGCAACTTTTCTTTAAATTTGGTATTCAACAGATTACTTTCATCCGGCTAACTAATTTTCCCGAGCATCTGAAATGCAGGCGGATTTTGTCCTTTACCTTGAGGTTAGATATACTGCTCTTTACTTGTCAAAATCTGCGGGTGTCCTGAAGTATTTTGATCTCACACGAATAAAGAAGAAGGTTGAAGAACATCATAGTTTTGTTGTGTGATATATTTTCCATGCCAAATCCATTTGGGTTATGGAGAACAAATGACTCAACGTACGTAAACAAAGTATTTTTCATGGACGCTATAAAAATTGTCTCGATTCCCAACTTTTTACGAGGTTCAAGTAGAGAAGATGAGATGACTTTCTCTACATGCCTTGTTTCTCCATATAGGCCACCATTTCTTCCAAATCCCATTTACCATCCTTATTCACATCGTATTTTCTTAGGAGAGCCTCCATAACAGGACGATGTTCCGGTGTTAAATTTGGGTCTGTCATCAAGTCGTCTATAGTAAGAAGTCCGTCTTCATTCTTACACCCGAAAGTCAAGATTATTTGAGCGAAACATCGGCGTTCTCTGAATTCGAGGGAAAATACATATTCGGTATGGAAGTCAAATGTAATTGTCTATGATGCATATGAAATCATTTGTTGAAAGAGGTGTGATAGTGGACCATTCGAACGGGACGTCCTCAGATATTCACTCAGCCTCCGTTAAACAAGCTAAACAAGCGCCAATTATAAACCATTTCGAGTTTTTCTTATTCTTGACTATCATCACTGTCGGACAGACTGGCCCCACATGTTTCTCGTAAACGATTCAAGGTCAACTACGGAGCTGGTCCACACAACTCGGTCGCGTGTTGTTCGTGCGAGCATCAGCATCAGTATGACTACTACAAAACTGGACTACCGACTAACCACTGCTTCTTCGCATAAACCTCTTTTATATTAATTCTGGTTTACTGCAGTGTCACATCTTACGAGATCCGGTGCATACTTTGGAACGGGAAGGTTTCACATAATACTTTACTTTTGTTTTTCTGAAGAAAACATTGGACATAATTCCTAAACAAGCACAATAAGCTAGAGCGGGTGACATTAATGGTCCTTATTATTACAGTCGTTTCCAACGCTTTCCATGAGTACGGAATATTCGAGTACCAATAAACCACGAGTACTCGCGCCCATACAATATTTATTTCAAGGAAGAAATTCTGAATTTCACAGGACTGACGAAAAACTGAGCACAAAAGAAGAACTTACGCTGGTGTCAAATTCCATTTGAATTCCGACCTATGATCAATTACAAATAAAACATTAAACATAAATTTGCATAAAGTTGTGCAAGGAAGCCATTCAGACATTCAATTTTGAATGTCGCAATTACTAAAGATGATAATATGGTCAACAAATATCCTTTACAAAGATTGCACGTTTGGCAGAATTCTGGCTACACTACACTGTTCGACAAAGAAATTCCCTAATCAAGTTAAATTTAGTCCTCAGGCTTCACAAAGGCAATTTTCAATACATTTTGAAAGCGTCCACCACCATTGTAATTCACGTGACCCTCTTCACCTTTGCATGTTCGGCAACCATGAGGAAACCAGTACTTCAGAAGAGCAGGTCAAGGATCAAGTTAACCCAGAAGACCTATTCCGACAAGTCTTGCCATAGCCGAGCACAAACACAATTATATAGTTCATTTATATCCGCTACAGCATGGTTGTACAATGCTTTTCCGTCACAAAACGCCACCGGAATATGCTACAGATCAAAACAGGGTTTCATCTCAGACGGAATAACATTCTTGATTAGTAAGAGACGTGCCAGAAACACAACAACGGAATTCCAGCACAAATGCAATCTGCAGGGAAGCAGTTTACACGTAGACAGGGTCGATTAGTGGGGCTGAGAAAGACTAAGATCAAAATGCAACGGGTGTGAAACATCAGAAAGGATGTGGCTGCTTGTGCACAGCTCCAAGACTAGTTAATTCGAGGGTACACCACAAATAAAATTTTCTGACACTTGTCTGAATTGAGAAATGTACATCGGAACAGAAATAAACAACAACAAGTCGCTGGAGAAGAACTCACTCTGGTGTTGAATCCATGTTGAATCAAAAGCTACGGTAAATTGGAAAGCAATAATTGATCGGGTTATGAAGTTACTTAGAGGTGTATCAGAAAGCCATTCAGATTTCTTATCTCAAATAAATTACGATATCCGTCGAGTTTGGCCTGAAAGGTGTACAACAATGCGCCTGTTCGTAGTCCGTTTTTGGAACTCGCGTTTCTTGTGTATCCAGGAAAAACGACACTCCCGTTATCCCATAGATCACCCAGTTTCAATCCAAGCAAAGAATGAGCCAATCAGCTCGGGAGATCAGTGCATCACGGGTTGCAAGATAAAATCAAAGAGGAGTTGAATACTATCTCGAAGAAGGAATGCGACCGTGCGTGGCCGTGTAGACGGTTCACAACCAGCGAGGCTAAAGGAATAAATGCCGTTATATCCCAAACATTTTGATCCATTGTATACTAAAGAATGGCTTTTAAGAACGGCCTAATTATTCCAGGCAAGGTATATTGTTTTTTAAGAGAGTGGTTCACTGATGAACAATCTTTTGATGATTTTGCTAGGGACGAGACTTTACTTTGGCGATTGTTATATGTGACATGAATACAAAGTGTGATTTTGAACTAATAATTTCACAAATGGAAGTTTGGGCTGATTGAAAAGGATCTAGGATATTGTTCAGTAAATTATACAAAGACTGTGACTTGAAGTCGAGTTTACATGAACTTAGCGAATCAGAAAGAAAGGATCAGACGAAATGCTTACCGCGGATAATCTGTTGAATGAAGTTTATCAAAATATTTGCAGTATATATGTTTGCAAATTTAATTTGGTCACACATGATTTGTCCATCAATGTCGCATTCTGGTTGGCCAATTTCGTATAACGCCCACTTGGTAGCAACTAGTGCACGATGAAATGCACAATCAGGCAATCGAAAAGCAGTTCCTAACCAATTGAAAAAGGGAGAATTAACTGGAGTTGATACGATGACTGACCAACTGGTTGGATAACTAAGTGAATGATCAAGCGAGCGGCTGAATGACTGATTGTTTGTTTGTCTGAATGATGGATTTACTGAATGACTGACTAAAGTAATGACTGACTTACTGGCTGACTATGAGATTGACTGAACAACTGGCTGAATGACTGGCTAACCGACCGACCAACTGGAATCACCGAGTGATTTTTTGCTTTTGAATAAAATTTGCTGACTCGATATACCAGTAGACGCGTATTAATCGCGGTACTGTACTTCGAATCTGCAGTGCCGGTGGACAATGAAATGATCACTTCTATAACCAACTTTGTCGACGACAGAAAGTGCCTATCTGGTGTATTTACTTCATGGAGCGACCTCAATTTCGACCATGTCACTATGTAATAATAAGTCTGAGTTTCTTGTGGCAGATTTTGTCGTATCTCTGAAAGGAAGTATGAGCACAAATTATCGAATAATTCATCCACAAGACCCCGCAAATAAGCCTTTCAGAAAAATGTCATGCTCATTACCCTATTCTCATAGAAAATATATATCATCTGGCTATGTAATGAAATTTCAGCCTGAAGCTCTATGCCATACTCCCGAGTTATTTCTACATATTCCCACAAAACAATGGCTTTGCTGACTGTTCATTTTCAAACCTGTAAACATATGCACAACTTCAAGATTCGGTTCACAAAATTACCTCCAAATATGCCTGATCTAAAGATAACTGGGAGCATGTTCCCTGTTCTTAAGGGAGAAGTCAGCGTCCTACCCACTGGCTGACCATTGCTGACAAAAATAGAACACGTGATGGGGCATTGATTTGAACACTATTTCATTACAACTTTGGTGGAATCTATATTGAAGAGATGGTATTGGATCCTGAAAACCGAAGGCAGACCCAGGAGTTGCCATTTTTTATGAACGATGTGTTTTTGTCATACGTGGATTACCTAAATGTAAATAAATCTTGTTTCGTTCTTGCTCAGAAGCTCATAGTCGGTCATGGTTGTGACTAGCAAATGGTGACAGAACACAGAGTTTGATCTGAATTCTCATCATGACCATTCGCTGCGTTGAAGTTGGCTGCTTGAGTTATTGTCCCAGAGTCTCATGACTATTTATTAGTCATTACTGGAATACATTTGAGTAGTTCTGCATTTAAGCTGTAATACACAGAAAAAAATGTCCTTTTTATGACCTTTCCTTATGGGTTTCGCATGGAGGTGTATATAAGAAGTATTTGGTGGTTGGTCGTTATTCGGAACAGTGTTTCACAGTAAGTATAAGGCTTCAGTAAAGTTTTCGAAATGCCAGAATGAATGTGTGTGACCACTCATGATTTCGTGGATTTGAATTGGTTGTGTTTGATTATCTTCTGATATACTGAATTGCGAGAAATTTCTAAGCAGAATTTGGGGTCACCGGGGCCCGCTTATCCATTTTGATTAGGAATGGACACGAGCACGGGTAAGAAAAGGAAAGAATGCTCTACTAGCCAGTACACGGAATACACAATCTAACTGTACAAACGCACATCGATCAATCATTCTGATTCGATAGAAAGTGACAACACGACCGCCACTGTTCACGGTTCGCAGCCATATCCTTCAGTGTCTCCAGCCAACTGGTAGACAGATGTTTTGGACCCCAACCACGAAGACGTGAAGCACCTACTTTTCCTAAGTCTTCTGTACATTTTCTCATTCCTCGATGCCACGTCATCTGTTGACCTCTATTTGGTTTATTCAACTTCTGAGAAGAAACGGAGAATAGGACGCGACACGGTAACAATGTGTTTGCCATACGTAACACATGCCCCAACCAACGAAGTCTACTAAGTTGGATACGCTGTGACAAAGCGTTCTCTGAATTAGTACCCAATACTCTCTTTCTCACCTCATCATTACTTATTCGGCTATTCCACCCGATCTTAGCGGTACTACGCAAACATCGATGGTCGAAAACCTTAAGACAACGAATATCTTCAGCACACAGACTCCAAGTTTCGCAACCATACAACAAAACTGAATGCACTGTGGCACAGTATACACGACCTTTCAACTTCAGTGAAAAATCAGATCGACGCCACAAGTGCTTCAGTCCAGCGTATGCCGCTCGAGCCTTGAATATACGCGTACTCATCTCTAATACAGTGCTCCTATCCGTCGTCACGCTGCTGCCGAGGTAGGTGAAGTGGTCGACAACTGACAGCACCTCCCCATCGAGCATCAAGCTCGGAATTGTTGACGTCCAATCTTGTAACATCACCTTGCACTTTGAAGGTGCAAATCGCATGCCGAATGGAGCTACGGCTCTTGCAGGACTATCTGGTGCACTTTGAGCATGTTCCGTGGATTCGAACAAACAGACAACGTCGTCCGCGTAATCTAGGTCACAAAGCTTTTCACTATTTCCTTGTACGACGCCTACATCCTGAAGATTCCTATGCGGCCAGAAGTATGAGAATACAATGATCTCAGTAGGTTTCCGAACTTCTGGTGCATACTTTTTTGCTGAAGAGCACTGGGAAGAGCTGTTCGATCAACTGAATCAAAGGCGCCTTTCATGTCTAAGAAAACCATTATTGTCGGTCGACGGCGCGTGTGACGCGATTCAAGTAGTCGGCGAAGAGTAAAAATCTGGTCGATGCATCCTCGACCTAGGCGGAATCCAGCCTGCTGTTCGCGGGTATTCCTCTCGTGAGCTGGTGTAAGACTGTGCAGTAGAATTGAGGCTAATACTTTGGTGATTATCGGAATTAAGCTAATCCAACGATGGTCACTACAGTCATTTCGTATTCCCTTCTTGAAGATGGGATCAATCTGTGGAATACGCCCCGCGTTCTAAATGTCACGGAACAAGGCGGCAAGTGATTTTATCAAAGCATCTCCACCCAGTATGAAAAGAACCGAGGGAAGTTCGTCGGGACCTGCCGCTTTCCTTCGCTTTATTGATCGAATGCATGACTCTACTTCTACTTCCGATGGGGGCTCAAGTGATGCCACCCAAGGAGTCGCAGTTGTTGACACAGGAGTAACTGAACTAGCGTGCGGTCAGCTAAACTGCTCCTTGAAGTATTCGGCTCAACAGTCAAGCCTTTGCTGTTTGCCATGGATGGGTTCTCAATTTCTATCCTAGCTCGTGTGCTAACTTCGGCTCATACCGGGTGCGGACTTCTGATTCACACAAACTCTGCACGGCTAGCCGGGTTTGCGTTTTACCACCATGACCGTGGAGCTGGAGAGATAATCGCATGAAAACTAATGCGTGATTTTACTCTACTTCCGTGGATCTACAGTTCTGAATATAACCGAGCCACCGGCAGTTTACGGCGATATGATCAATCTGGCTTAGAGTACTTGTACAGTTAGAGGTCCATATGGCTGTGCGACGCGAGCTGTGTCGAAAATTTGTGCTAGACAAGAACAATCGATTGTCTGTACAAAACTGGGTTTTTATCGGAAACGTGTTCTACTCGTGGTTATTACGTACTGCAAATATATGATCTAATTATAAAAGACTGAATTTTGTGGAAATCAACTGGTTTGTTTTATTGCACTTATCTTTCGTCGTTTATTGGGAACCATACTCTGTTGTGTCAGGGATGCTTTCCCAATGACTGGTGAATCCAAGGACCAGAGACAACAGTACGTCCATTCGGTACCCCGCTTGGTTTCCGGAAGGGAGTCTGTGGTATCCCGTCAGCTGCGGAGCAAAGAGATGAACCGTTGTAAAAGCTATGCACTAACATACCGCGTTTAGATTTTTGTATAAAACGTTTTCAGTATGGTGGCTCTCAACCAGTCACTAAACCGTTGTACTACCTTATGTATTTCGCACATGACAAAGCCTTCTCACAAATGAAATCTTCACCAGGATAATCGATTCGACCTGCACTTGCAGATCGGAGAGACAATTGAGACACCGATTGTTATTGCAGTTCATGCCGGTGGTGATACAAAACGGTGGTAAGCCACTATCCCTTATTTTCAAAGAAACTAACTTCGCTGACATGCATGGTAAAGATATATAGCAAATCTGTGGAGGAATTTGTCTATGGCACTGTGAATGATTCGGCCATTTAATATGCAATCGACATGCTGCTCTCTTTTCTCAATAAATTCGTTTCGACAGTGAATAATCATGGCAAAATACTTATTCACGTTTCCCTTCGCTATCTGATCTTAAAAATACGTGACATAATCAGAACGACTAAACGTTTAACCAAGGACACTGTCAGACATATCCAGATCAAAGGTTGCAAGTGAAGTTCGCTAGTCTACCTCGCGGCGTTGCAAAACGAGCATTTTATTCGTCGTGATAAATCAAAATCTGGCGACCACAGTCATCCTCCAAATGAACTTTGATAGAACCCAACACTGAACCTCTTCTGTGACTTATTTTCAGTTAGTAGTTCCATTAGGCATCAGCCAACATCACTCAACTGCATTCTGATTCAAGCAATTTCCACTAAGGTTTATTTATTCTGTCATGTAAATACTATAATCAGGCCACCCCATTTTACTTTACTTTACTAAATTGAATGAAACCAAGTGAATAATACTTTATCAAGACTACACTCACATGGGCAACATTCTGATGTCATGCTTGTTTCAATAAACGACTTATGTGATCATTGAAGTTAACTATGAATAGTGATATATTATCCAACGTATCAACTCTTGACAGTTAGTGACATCTGGTATTAAATGAGATTAGATTGAGTCTAAGAAAACTTATTTATTCGAATATATATATGCATTGACTAGTTTGATTTTTTCATCAAGAAAGGTGATGATGTGTGATGGGTTTACTGTTCTGTCAGTGTAATTTAGCTTTGTTAAAATCGTGAACAGGTTTTACTCGAAGATGACAGATGCTTGCTCGGATTACCTCTACAAACTTAATCAAGCTGCACCTGTCTGAGATTTTGATTGTGAATGGCATTGCATGGTAGGAGCTTCTTTCATTGATTCGCTTTCGATCAGCTGAATCAAGCGTGGGCATTTCCGAAGCCCGGTATCATGCAATGTTTGTCTTTTCTGGGAGTGACCGACGAGTCTAGTGTGGAACCAGAACATTTGCTGTGGAATATTAGATTAGTGATTACGCATTATTAGATGTTTACCGGCGTTGTTCGCTTGCAATGGGCAGGTCTTGCAGCTGTCCGGTGACCGAAACATAGTCAAGACATGGGAGAGGGATCGTGCAGGTTTCCAGTCTGCAAAAGAAGTTCAAAGGTAGAGAACTCCGCGAAATTGAACTCAGTAAGTGTATTGACTTGTTCACACAATCACTCTCACGTAGAACTCAATACGTCAGTGGATATTCCTCGCATTTGAACAGCAAGCGTCCGGTGTGCGATCAAGAATCAAATTCTTAGAGCAGTAAAATGGAAGGAGTAGAACTGTGAAACATTTTTTTCGATATAAAATAAAAGGATACGATTACTTCAACTCATCTACAATATCCATTGATATCCCACACATAGGTGCTCTAAGCACCATCTGACCTGATCAGCGGCCTACACACGTTCACCTCACGAATTCATGATAGCAGAATCGGGTTACTACTAGTAACTTTGACGGGTTACGTTTGTGTTCCAACTTCTAGTTTTCTCTTCCTTTCTGCCACATTCGAAGACTTGCTTCTTACACATTTGAAGTTATCTTCTGTACAGATCCGGTTGTTTAAAAGGACTTCATTCGTCGGAATCATGGGGTGCTTTGATCCACAGGTGTAGGCCAAGACAAACTACATTTATTCGCCTTACCGTTTTCAAGCATAACGTTCATCACACGGTCCCCATGTTTACCACTCCAATCGATTACTCTGTGACCTGGAACAAAATTATTGGAAACAACGGAAGGGATGCCACAACAAGCGGGATGTGGTGTGCGTGTTAATCGATATTCGGCCAGAATGACATCCAGTTAATTGATATTTCACCTGTGGATTCTCATCAAGCCCATTACCTCTACCGGCATTCTGGTTAAAATTTCATTAATTATTCACAGGTAATGCAACAGAATTCCTTCCAGAAACCGAGCAACACCCCTAATAGACGAGCTCTTGTGTCTGTGCCTTGGTTCCACTGGCCGTTGACAGAGCATCTCTGGTACTTGTCGTCATGGTTCCAATTTATTACCGACGACTAAATACATTAGGATAATAAAAAGGATCAGTGAAATAATGTGAAATCTATTCCATTCTAATAAACCACAGCATTGTATTACAGAACATATGCGAGTAAAATAATGACTCAATGGATCTTTCCAGTTAGGTGCTCCACATCCGTGTTTCCGATTGCTGTGTTCAGTGCAGAAAATACACCACTACAACGGACTTGGAGAAAACACTGAATGCGAATGCCAAAAGAACACATTTATTTACTACTTACAGTTAGGATCAGAAATTGATCCTGGGGGTATTTGGGACTACGTACAACTGTGAGCCGTTTGCACTCACTAGCTGTTATCTAAGGAAATCAAACATTTGATGAAAAGGAAATCAAGTCACTTCCCCGAGGTTGGTTCAGAGATATGAGATTCCCGTATTGTCCCACTTGATAAACACTGTTGGAATCCTGTAATCGTCACCTCATTCACCGCCAGTGACTTATTTTGCCCACATATACAAGGTTGTATTCACTTTCCGATTGATGAAAAGCCAAAACTCAGTATTCTGATGCTCAAGCTTTGTCTACTCATAAATGAGGTCAATGCTGAAGTCAGCGAAGTTACGAGCGATCGGACAGCGGATCGATGGCGTTGACTGGCTAGTTGAGAAATAAGTCATCTAAACCATTGTTTTATTGAATCATCCAGATAGTAGGGAAGACAGGACTCAAAAACCAGTTGGATCAGTTATTCGTGTGCAATATATCGATTTTGATCACATAACACCACATAAAACACACAAATTAACCGAGTTGGCTCGGAAGCAGGTACATCTTCTCCGACCTGGTGGGTCAGCTCGCTACGAAATGAATACTACTTACGATACAGAATATCGGTGCAATATCTTCACAGTTTATTCTTACCGCAAAGGAAGCGATGCAAAAGTGTGCCCCTCTACTGAATTTATTTCCTTTGACCATAGAACACTAGATGATATTTACTTAAAAACACTCCAGAAGGTCTCAGAAGCTGACTACCTTTTTAGGTAATCCTCTCCATGGACTCAGTGATTATCGGAGTCTATGTCAAACAAAGCATACAAGAGGCGGTCACATTTCGCATACTTATATTTTTCTAACAAGAAATGCTAGGTTTTCAAATACGACTAGCTCTCTATCCTACAAGACATTATTAATAGATAATCTTGTGCGGTTCACGAGATCACTACAACAGATATTAGAAGAAAACATCCCCATCAAGAGATCCGCAAGAAGTGATGTTAGATTGCTTCCAAAGTGGTTGGGATCGGATACTTCACAGAGCCAATCCACCATCCCCGTTTTCAATGTGACAGGTGAGTAGTGAATTCACGGAGCTCTTTCATTCAAAGGAACTCGAGCATTTTACAGTGGAGATTTCGGAGATGAAATGAAATCCACTATTGCAAAAGCATTCCTTTGCACACTATACTGAAAGCATAATTTCTCTTTGTTTTTACACACAGTTTCTTGGCGTGAACCGTGCCTAAAGTCTGCACATTTCTAAAATATTTCACAATAGATGATCGCTGTCCATCCTCCGTTGGAGAAACCGGGAGGATACCTGCTAGTCTACTCACCTGGCTTTGTCACCTAGCGAGAAGCACTTTTTCTGTCTGACCCGAGGTTTCTATGGAGGCCGATTGGTTGACATTGGTGAAAGAGAATTCGGGACCGTGTTTTGCCGACACACATTCCATAAGAACCTACAAATGCTTTCTGATAAAGAGCAAAACAAAGGCTTCTAGTGTTTACGACTTACTTCGTGTTTATCTTTCTATCTTTGATGAGTCCATGCGTGTTTGGAATTGAATAAAGCGGTAACGATGCCTAAACCAACAAATGTCCAACGATTTTCCTTGCACCAACTTTATCCAAAGTCATGGACAACATGTTGAGAAAGCAACTTCAGTAGAATTCGTGGTCCTTAGAGTTGCGTCCGTCGCCACACTGAGGACTCATGGATTGTATAAAAACTGCCTTATCCGGTCGTCCGCAAATAATCATATTAATAAATCGCTTTTGGTTCCGCTGGACCACTCCAGGTAGTTTGATAGATCGCGGTTCAATGATCTACTGTCATTATTAACTTCATATTATTTTTATTGTCATTTGCCAAATGTCCACCTGGGTTGATAAATCTCTCTCAGGCAAAAATCTGGTAGATGAAATCGTACTGCAAAATCCCTGTTTTTCATCTGCGAGTTTCTATCCAACTCCTCAAACCATGACCATGTTTTCACGGATGACGAAGTTCACCGTTTATCTCCATCCTCGTCATTTGCCGTGTCTCGTCACCTGACGTTTTTCTCAGCCATTACCAATGATACTTGCTATCGATTTTTAAGCTGTTTCATACCGTTAACTGCTCCTCGAACCACCAAGTGGCATGGTAGATACCAAATGTCCATCTGAGTTGATGAATCTCTTTCCGGTGAGAATGGAGTAAACGATATCATGCAACAAGATCCCCGCTTCCCATCTACCGATTCTAACCTGCTCCCCAAGTGGTGTTCACCAGCAAAAATTTCCCCTAATCATTCCAATTAGGATCGTTAATTGCTTCTTAAATCACCGAGTGGCCGTGGAAATCTCAAGGAATTCTCGGTTCAGTCCTCACATCTAAACCTTCTTACCTGTAATGCCATCTAAAACTCTCGTTTTTATGCTGGCATTCTTGTGACCCTACACAAATGCGTTCTTATCTCTTCGGTGTGATAATTGAACAGATATTCATCCACCACACCCGAATACTTGATTCATAAAAGGGTTGGAATGGAGGGAATCTCCAAAAGTGCAATTAAGTTTTGGCAAAGTATTTGAAGTTGTAACTCACCTGTTCTCTACCCAGTTCTACGACCCACCATCCACTCCACCGGTCCCAATAAGTTGATCTTTAACTAACGGATACTAGTCAAATAAAATCGCTGTCTTTTTACCTGTATAGCCATAGAATCTTTCACGAATATCGTGCAACCGCGATATCACTTCACCATCTTCATTCTTCTCTGCACGTACCAGTGATAAGCTCTTCATTAGGAACTTGTTCCTACCATGTTGTTGTTGTTGGGCCATCACTTATTATTCCTTTGTCCCGCATTTCTTTAAAGTTCATATGTCCGCAGAGTGAGCTAACCGGTTTTGACACCAAATTCTTTCAATTCGTCATCCTTCTCCACCACTGTTTTACAGAATAGATTCTCTGTCGAGAAATGTATTCAACTGAATCTTGACAGCAACACACTTAAAGTTTTGGACTATCAGGTGCTTAGGACAACCTAGTTTGGACACTGATCCACGGAATACTGGGATTGTCCTGGAAGCCATGATCACCTGAGAATCAAAGTAGCTAAAGCGGTCCCCAGACAAAAGACGAATAGTCACCAAATTACTTGTCACGATCTGCTTTCAGTTCCAGAGGTATGAAATGATTGTGTAGTAAACCAAAGATGTCGATCAGTAATCGCTCGAACTTCATAGGAAACTGACCACAACAGTGCTCCTCGACCGAATACGATACTCACAATCACAATGAAACATCGTGGTTCACCGTCAATCAGCTTCAACTGCTTATAGGAATTCCTTGGTGGGTGCGGATTTATTAATATGCAGTGAACATTGTGACAGTTACGTAACCGGTGGGTTGAATATGTACTCTAAAAGGGGATAAATAATTGGTGACAATCAAGATCAAATCGGATTCATAGAGACAATGTTGAAAACCACAGGATGCAGTCGACAGCCTTTGATTATCAGGATCAGCTGACACAGCGTGCACGAGATCAAAACACCACGTTCCAAGCCATCAAAAGATAAAGGATGCTCAGCTATTAGTCTTTACTCAAACCCTGATCATACGTCAATGAATACATTGACCACCACTGAACTGATCTGGTGATCAAATGGTCCATGTGGTATTTCTACTCCTGTAGCTTACTGTTTTTATTATTTTTGCACACTGTTGTCTTCAAGGGGTCTGTGTATTTTTCCACAACTGACACCTTTTTCATGTAAAGTGGAAATGAACCATTTCCACGCTGGTATCCGGAGAATAAGCACAAATCATGAAAACTTGCTATAAAGCAAACAAATGTGACCTATTATTATTGCTGGAATGTATAGTCACATACTTCAGAGATGATATAACAGCAACGCGAAACAGCATATCTGTGAAAAGCACTGACGTTAAAAATCTTTCCCGGGTGACCACTAGTATCACTGAGGAAACGTGTAACCACACAATCAAATGGAACTTCAACTGTACCAGCAATACAAAGCCGTATCCCCTACAACTTCTGATTTCAAGCATGTGATGTTCATTTTCTGAACGTCCCTCCCAAAAACAAACAGATTTTTTCCTTTCCGACGATATGTACTCTAGAGGGGAACACTGTGCACCACAAACCTAAGAACCAATAAATTTACTAAAATTGGGTTATTAGTGGCGCGACTCTAACTTGCAGGAGTAAATCATGAATATATATATATATATATATATATATATATATATATATATATATATATATATATATATATGCACGGATGCCCATATTGAACTCCAATATAACTCACCATACTTGCATTCTCGCTCTTATATGGTGCTGATTTTGTGAACTTACAAGGAAAGTATGGTGGTCAGGTGTCAACCAACGGTCGTGCAGTCGGCTTTCGAGTGAAAACACACTAGAGTAGATAATTCAAGACTAACGTGACTTCAGTGATCTACAGTGATCGAGATATGGTCAGAGGTTATTTGCGCGTTAACCACAAGTTTCAAACCAGTCACAACCCTATGAACTTGGGATTGCTTCCGTAATGGAATAACTAGTGAATATTTTCAGTAACTGATCATTTCCGGAGTTTCAGGGAACCACCTTGTTGATTGATTTTGTGCACATTCTGAGACACTACTTAGTATATCAGTATGTGGGTAATCGGACCAATTAAAATGCCCTTGTTTTGAGAAGTTTGGATTCGAAATCACAGGTGACATTTAGGAACACTAGTCTCATGAACAAGGAAGTTTCTCGAACACTTTCATTCACAGAAATCATGGTATGTAAATACTCAGGTAGCCTTTGCTGACTTCATTTTAAGCGAAACTGCAAAAACCATATGGATGTACCCATCACCGCGCTCACCGATAAATGATCCTATTTAGGGATTGTGCTTGTGTCATGGAGCTAAATCACCTTTTCAAAGGCATTCCACCACAATAAAATTATTTTGGGAAATATAACTTTATTTGTTATGGACCAGTTATCTCACCCGACAAATCCCTCTGCAAGCTGTCACTTTAGCCGTTCGAACTATATATGCGGACCCAATTCCCGTCTAACGAATACAATGCGCAGAACCATAGCAAATGACGGATTCTGGTAGTGATATTGGTTATCGCGTAAAACTGACACGAGACGGGAGACTCGACGAGCTAATGGCTGGAGTTGACGAGCTGAATTGCACCTTGTCTCTAGAACCGCGTGACGCAAGATGGCGATGATATTATGTGCGCCGGTACGAGGTGGACTTAAACAAACAGACTTCAAACAACCAGTTGAATGAAGGAACTGAGGCTAACCTGAATTCATGACCCGTCGAACAGCCTGTTCAAAGTTTGCTTGACTGATTGCGTACCTCCTTGGATGACTGAAGAGAGTCACAACATTTGTCCCATAGGACTTCTTAAATAGGCCAGTGTCTGACCGAAGAAGACTATCATACAGCACTGGTTGAATCGGGTCAAGATGTTGGAGAGTACGTTGAAGTGCAATTGTCCTAACTATACATCACTTGTTGTAACTGGGAAGAAAGATTCGAAAAAGAAAGATTGCCAATAGCTAGAGGAAGACCTGGCACCAGAATTGGATTCTCCTAGGGGGCGGTTATCATTCCCAAGTAGATCTAGGTACAGATCCCTTTTTATAAATAAGGTGCACCTAACCTCTAAGCTTGCAATGGAATTTTAGTGAGCTTGGTGTCTGTGAAGCCACTATATCATATTCGAGACTGAACACTAAATCTCAGGTGCATCCCCTACCAAATATTCATCAAACCTGTGATGGAAGACTTCTCACTAAGCATTATTTGGGGAGAATATAAATGACATTTCATAACGCGGTTTTGAAATAATCTTGGTTGCTGTAGCCTAAAATTGTTCACATATTTCTCAAAGCCCTAAGACTTAACCTTCTTTATTGTTTGATCACTTACAAGGTGGAATACGAAGCAATCATGAGATATTTTATAGTTAAGTAGAATTGAATGAGTTATGTTCATGAAGCATCAGACTGTGGTTGTAACGCACAGCTGAATCATGCTCGAAATTCTAATGTATCCTTATTCTGATGCGACTTTAAGAATAAGTCAACAAATGTTGGTAATCATTTGATAATGGCCTTAATAACAGCAGAGACGGTATCTCGCCAAAAAACAGAGGTCACAACACTCGTGTGCTAGTGCCACTACACATTTTCTCTGATTTCGGGCAAGTGTTTGCATCTATTCGGCTAACAATTTCACAATCTATTGGTCTGGATGTGGTATTTTAACTACCCAGTCAAGTGAATAAGTCCACTCCAACTCTGAACAACCGAATCTTCACCTAGCAGCTTCAGGCTCGTTCTTAGTGCAGAAGGGGACAGCCTAGCAGAAGTTTCCTGCTTGGAAATGTTTCGTAACCAAACCATTCAGTATGGCGGAAGAAAGTTTTCAGAAAACAACAGAGTCATCTGTTACGAGAAATGCTTAAGGTCAATCAAATATGTTGATTTTTGTACAAGATCCATCTGAAGATGTGGTGACCTGGTTTATAATTCCTCTTTTGCAAAGAAAACATAAATTTTAAATGTTAAAATTTAAAATTTAACTTTTTTCTGAGTCTCATTTCCAAGAAAGTGTTCCGTAGCATGGCAATAATTTCGTGGAAAAATGCTCATTTACATCACTTTGTCCACAGAAATCACTTCATTCTTATACAATCCTCGTCGTCAGAGTGTAATTCAGCTACTTTTTTCATTCATTGAGTTTGCGGGTTGAATGGATTTTTCGTGAAAGTTGCTAGAAGCAATACATCAACGTTCTTGAAGTCTACCTACCTACTGCCCTTTCAACTCACCAGATAGACCTACGGCAAGCAATTACAATTACAACCAAAATGGTGGATATCAGATACTAACGATAATTGAGGCAGATGACCAATGCAAAGCGCATATTCGAAATGTCAAGAGCCCCTGTGCAGTTTCTCTGATGTTTACAAGGGTGGACCACTCGAAGTATTCAAGCACTTACGACATCCATACCTGGGTCCGAGTAGAACTAGGATTAAAAATTTCCGCAAATTCAATCTCTTAAACTCCCTCGAACATTTTACTATGTGACCCATGGTGTTTTTCATCTTCACAACCTAATTCTCATGGTCATTTTGTTACACTCAGCTTCCTTACTCAACCGGCTAATTTCATGTCAACTGTGTCACAATGGGGAAACCCTTGGTGGGTAACTTGCTAATAAACTTTATCCACCAACAAAATGCCATTTCAGTCCATTCTGAAATTAGTTTATTGAAGCAGTGTCAAAATATGTTGGGTCATTGAAATATAAGTATATTTTCGACATCAGTGTACCCTTACAAAAAGGAATAGACGGCAATCATAACTCTTCTTACAGTCAATCAGACTTTAATGAGTTTCTGCCATGGAGCATCAGATTCTGGCTAAAAGCACATTCTCATTATGCTTCATGTTTCTTATCGGATTTACTTCAAAATTATTTTCAAGTCAGACCAATGATCGCTGATATTTCAAACGATCTTTTGCTGACTGGATTCTCAAAAGTTGCTAGATAGCAGGATCTATTTTGAAGTCATCACAGCACGTGAAATGTTGCCTGCTTCAGAATGACGAGTGCATATTGTTCCTTTTTGTAGAAGATGCTTACAGAGGCACAGATCAACGTTCGCCATCAGTGCTAAGAGGGGTTGAGTTGCCATGCGGTGATTGCTGTCACCTTCGCGAACCCTAAAATTCGTGAAATCAAGCTGATACATAGTATCCGAAATCACTTGCCGCAGTCGAACTTGAGCCTTTTTTCTGAGAGGCCTATTGCCACGGATGATGGCTGTTCAGTGGATTTTATTTTATTTTGCTATTGCTTTGAATGGTTGAAACAGATATCCGTTTTGCAAGAGCCCCAGTGTAAGTTCAACTTCCACTGGGATTCAGCAATGAAATCAGCAAATCTATCCGGCCAACTAATTTTCTCAGTCCATTGGATCTTCTTGAGTTTTTATCCAAATCTTGCAGTTAATACGGCTGTACTCTATAAAGCAATGCATGACATTATTCGCCTGATCAAAGTGATAATTAACAAAAATAGTTACCCAAAACAAGATCAGGTTACTGCGCTTGCGCGCTGGGAACAATGCTAATTTCCGTGGACTTCAGTATTCAAAGGATTACTTCTATCTGGCTAGCTAATCCTTCCGATCAATTTAAATGAAGGCCGTTTTGTTCTTTGTCTGGGAGTCACACCAGATGCTCCCAACTTGTTGTATTGAGTCGTTATCTATCAGCTTCTTGTTCTTACATAAATTAAAGGAAAAAGTTAAAATACACAGAACATTTGTTGTCTGATACATTTTCATTGCCACATCCATCCGAGTCATTGAGTAGAATTGACATCAATTGTAAACAGTTTCATTTTACCACATTTTACGAGGTTAAACAGGAGAGGATGAGGTGACATTTCAACACCCATCGTTCCTCCATATAATTGGTTAATTCCTCCAAACCCCATTTTCCATTCCTGCTAGTATCGAACTGTTTGAATGAACCCCCAATAACAGAGCGATGGTCTGATGGAAATTTACTGGCTTGCATCAATACGTCCAAAAAACCGAATCATCCCTTATTCAAAATCCACGTAACTGAAGAGTGCTCCGGTGAAAAATCGGCTTTTTCTGAGTTTGAACTCAAACATCTATTTGTTATTTAAGTGAAATATAATTATCTATCGTACAAGTGAAAGTGGGGCTTGACAATAGACTATTCATACGGAACGTCTCTTAATGTTCACAGAGTCTCCCCTAATCTCCTAATCAAGCACATCATAATCACCTTTTTCCACTCCGTGATTTCCTCATTATTTCACAGGCTGGTCGCGCTCTTTTCGCGTAAGCTGTCTTGGGGCAACTAGAGAGCGAGTCCACACAATGCGATCAAGCATTGTTCGCGTGAGCATTGACATGGAACAGACTTTAGTGCAGCTTAATTGTAGACTAAACATTGTTTATTCCCCGTAGACCTCGTTTATTTACATTCTCATGTAATAAAGGGTCAAGTCTTAGGAAATTATGTACATGATTACAAATGGAAAGGATTCACATCTTAATTTACCTTTGTATCCGTTAAGAACAAATTGGACATATTTCATAAGAAAAAATATTTCACCTAATCAGGTGATATCAAGGGTCTTCTTTATTGAAGTCGCTTTCAGCGTTGTCAATGAGCACATAGTATTAGACTGCCGATAAATCACAGTTTAACGCACTCATTCCAAAAGAGGATTTTTGATTTTCACGGGATCTAGAAAAAAAAAGACAATAGAGGAACCTACTCAGTTGTAAAATTCCATTCTAAATTCCTACCTTCTTTTACTTGCAAACAAAATAATAATAAATTGCATATGGAAGGATAAAAAAGCGATTTAATCGCAATATTTCAAATGTCACACTGACTCTCGGCAAAAACATACCTAAGAGACATTCTCTGTAAAATCACGTTTGGTTTAACTGAGGACACTCTACACCGTCCGCTGAAGAAATACATCTTCACTCAAATTAGCTGTGGTCCCGAAGCGCCGTAACGTCAGTTTTGAGTAGTTCAAACACCCTCGTCACAGTTGCATTTTTACGTGACCATGTTCACCATTGCATGTGCGGCGATCATGAGCCGACTTCAGGATGGCATCTTTGAGAATCAAGTTAACCCGGAAGACCTGATCCGACAAATCTTGCCACTGCTGACCACAAATGCAATTTTATATTTTATTTATACCTGCTTGAGTATAGTTGTTCAATGTTTTTAAGCCACAAATACCGCCAAAATAAGTTACAGAACAGAACAGATTTTGTTTCAGACGGAATAACATTCTTGCTTGGAAAGACATGTCCTAGAAACCGAACAGCAAAATTCTTGTACAAAGAAAATCTACAGGGAAGCGGTTTATACCTAGACCGAGTAGATGCGTGGGACTGACAAACAGTAAGATCAAAATGCAAAAAGTGTGAAATATCAGAAAGGATTTCCTGTGCAAACGGAAAGATGCTGTCTTGTGGCTGCGAGGAGTGACAACATCCATTTACCAGTAATACTGGGAAAGATGATAAGGAAACAATGAGGAATAATGGGTAATATGCACTGTCTTGCAAAAGTGAAAGTAAAAGACAGTGGCGAACCTTACTGCCGTAGTTTTCAGAATCAATATGATATGCGATAAACCATAAGTGATGTTCCAGGTAAAAAAACAACGCGCCCGCTCGCTGTCCCTTTTCCTTACGCGCGCTTCATGCACATTATGGGTAAATGACGCGCCCGTTGCCAACTAGATCACCCGATTTCAGTCCAAGCAAACAATTAGGGAATCAGCTCGGGGGGTAAATGTACTAGAGATGGCAAGACAAAACTCAAGGGGAGTTGAAGACTACGTTGAAGGAGGAATGTGACCGGGTGTTACACGGTCGACAGCCAACATGACAACGGGTAGATGACGTCACATCATCAGAACATTGACCTAATGTATTCTGATGGGTGACTTTTAAGAAGGGTCACACTGATCTGAATATCATAAATTGTTTCTTTTCTACGGAAGTAAATCAATACTGAAAAGTGTTTTGAATATTTTGGCAGAAGCGAAACGCTTTTTTGCCAATAATAATATATGTGGCATGAATACAAAACTTTAATTTTTGCCGCTCATCAGCTGGTTCGCACCTGTTATCTCATTTGAATCGAATGGAGTGTTCATGTACGAAGAGTCCATTTTTAGAATCACAGGGCAGATAAGTACTGGGTAAGCATACCTGATGAGCAGCAAAAACCGCAAAACCACTCGTGTTCTTCCGGGGAACTTTGTCCCGTCATCCGGACACCATGCCACACTACGAATTTCGAAAATTCATACTTGGGACCATGTGTTCTCGTTCTAAAGAATTAGCCGAGTCAACCAACGAATCACCTTGGGATTCTAAAAATGAACTCTCCGTCCACGCAAGCTCCATACGATTCAAATGAGATTACATTTGTAACGATTTCACAAAGATAAGCTGAGGAGATTAAAATCGATTTTAAAATTTTGTTTAGCAAATTATAAAAAGACTGCGACATGAAGTGAAATTTATATAAATTAAGCGCGTGTGCTGTTGCCCGCACAGGAAAGGACTCTTTCTGTGAACAAATTTTTGAAATAGGCTCATGTTCAGTAGAAGCATTCTACAATTGAGATCATCCTACAAATCCTGATTGCTATATGAATGCAGGAAGTGGGATATCGAATTTGTATAAGATTGACCATCTCGCTATCTGTCGAAACGACTAAGTTAGCGGTCCATCACAACTCCGGATGTACAGGTCATCTGCCTGTTGCTTCTCTTTTGTTCATTCTTACATCTTTGATTGTTGTCCTCTTTTTCATTATGCCTACAATCCGTCAGAGAGTCTGCCCAGTGATATCTGTAGTTATAAACTAAGATGTGTCTGTTCGCTTGCTTTGGAGGATCAGCTGGTCTCAGTATCAGGGGTATCGTATCAAAAATCATGGGTTCTAAAACAGCACGATCAACTTGAGCAGAATATCTTAGTGTGATCTGCAAACCGCTGAACAGAGGCCCGAAAAGTCGTGCATCAAATGAAGTGCTTTGATGCATACACTGTTGGATGGGGTTAAGTTGCAGGTATGGTCGTTTGTGATGCATGGAAATGTTTTCCTCAGTACACGATTTGAGTTTCGTGTCTTGAATGAGGTACATCATAGTATCGGACAATGAAATGACTTTGATACAGCTGCTGTCATTGAAGTTCATTTCAAACGGCACTATGTTTGTTAAATGTGACCTCGATTTTTAGGCTGAAATGCTCAGAGCAAAAAAACCTAGGAACTACCAAGGAAAACAAACATTTTTTGTCAGTTTTAGCTTACAGAGTGGCGGCTGATGCGCCGCCTTGCTGAACGCTAACAGCTTCGATTTGGGACTGCGCCATTTCACTATGAAAGATTAAGTCAGGGAAACTTTGTGAGCTGATGCATTTAGGAGTATTTTATCAAAGAAACCGGGGATTTGACGTCATTCTCTGCGACCGCATTGGGTTCCGTCATTGATTTTATCAACTATTTGGGCGTGTGCTGTGACACTCCTTGAGCTAAGCAGCGATCCGTTCTGCCAGAGTATTCGTCACCGCAGATTCAAGTGAATTGATGGACAACTAGTGAGACATTTGGAACGGAAGACTATCTGAGCGAATTATGAAACTTATCTCTTGAGTAAGTGTATCGCATTTGCCATTCATGTCACATTTTTTGTAAATAAACCCTGTTTGTCTCTGAGAACACCAATCAATCCAAAGGAATTCGTGATTCCCACAAATGAGTTGCGAATAAACAACGGTATATGTGCACGAGCTAACGTTCAATGCGTGAGAGGCAGGTCTTCGGATCTGCCAAACTGTGAGACACAACAGGGAGTTGAAGCATGTGTCCAACCTGCCAAACCCATCGTCAGTAATAATTTCCCGCTGTCGAAAATGGACAAGGTGAGCTAATCTACAGAACTGATCACACCAAGTGGCGCTTGAGGAGTATCTGGGTGGCACATTGGTGAAATATGTAACGGATTTAAAAAAACAGTGTGCTACTCCTGTAAAGTTCTCATTGAAAAACAACATCGAATTTTCTCACGCTTCCGATGTTATACTTATTCCTTTTATTGCACTAATGGACAAATATTGTTTACTGCTTGCCATGTGAATTGTTTTGAGCTTTGTAGTATTTTTCGATTGAATGTTTGGTCTAGATTTTGGTTCTGGGGACCCAGAAGGAATCCGTTTTAGGACTGACCATTGTAAATGCGGTTAATCAGATTCAGAATCTACTTTGGGTTTGGAATTCGGTTTCTGAGCGATGCCCAAACTTGCAGTTAATCAACTCTTGTCTTTTTGGATATCAACACGTAAACATCCAATAATTTTTGGTTTTTACAAATTATGCAATGAACTGATTGTGATCTGGTTCTGGTTGAAATCTCAGCTGGTTGAAACCCTGTATGTGACGAAGAATATGTACGATTGGTGAGACCTAGCAAGAGAGAAACTCAACTCTGGTGCTTCTGAGTGCAGGGTTGATAGGATGACCTGAGGTTTGTGGGTGAAAGGTGAAGTCCAAGGGACAGTCGACCATTCGAAATAAGATAACATTTTGGAAAAGTGAACAACGTGAATGAGGAAAAAATAATGTGAAAGACCTCAAGTAAATGGATGAATGGGCAAGCGCTACACTTCATGACCGAGAACAATCGCCTCCGAATATATCTAAATACAGATTGGTTGAGCTCTATAGATCCCACTTTGTAAATGTTGTGCTGTTTGGAAGGAATGTTTGCAACCCATCAGAATTCAAATTTCACGTGATCAATACAATATATTTTGAGGCAGTGTTGTGTGGTATTGCTACCTCTTGGTTCGAATGCTGTTATCTATTCTCATTTTCTTTTGCTCATCGTCCATGTTTTCTTGCACATACACTCGATTCCATTGACCGGACACAGCATAGCGAATATTCCTTTCTGTGGGAGATTGATCTGATGCTGAGGTAATAAGTCAGCTCCCGGAAGTATCTAGAAGAAAACTCCCCACGGATCCACTACGAATGTGACAAAGTACAGTTGCATCGGAGCAATCTGTTGGGTATTCACAGATATCTCAATATATGAGTTTGATATCGACCAGGTCTAAGTGATTCTTTGCTGGAACAACGTTTGCAACATTATGCTCATCAGCTTGCATGGGGATTTATGTCACTCAATTTGATTAGCCCTTTGGATGATCTGACCTTTGAAAATCGTGTGAAAGAATGAATAAATGTCAGTGGAAGTGCTTTTGACCAGAAATTAGCTTCATGGTGCTGGATAATTCTCAACGAATTAACTGACTCAAGGTAAAACTTGGGATGTGTTTACCAACAGGTGTCATAGAGTGTGCCTTGTCCGGTTGTAAATGGAATCACTCGTAAAGCTCTATGTGACTGCTTTACGATCGACTAGCGAGCCTCAGTTTCAACCGTTTATCTTAGTGAGTCCACTAGTTTTCCAATCTTGTATCCTCTTGTTGTGAAAGTGTCATTTTTGTATCAATTCAGGTAGCTCGGGATGTCAAATGGGGACACAGATGTTTTATCATGAGTATCCACTATCAAAACGAATTCATCCTCACCATGGGACGAAGACTTTACTTCGATTACAACTTACATGGGCAAATCATTCAAAGTACCATGACATAATTTCTCTACAGCATTACCTTATTTTATACCGTTCAAAGTTAGGGAATTAGTTTATTTGAAAGCAGAACTCGTTAGTTCATCGTTCTTCACGTTCTAACCGGAATGAACTGTAACAAAATTCGGTTTCAAAGTGACCTCTTCGATCGGCCATTGGAAGTTGAACTACCAGACAGAGTGTAATGCTTTCAGACAGATCGCCACTCCCATCTTTATCGGTGTAAGTGTTGATGCTTGTTGATGCACTTACTGAGCTCCGGCTCACCGAGTATTCTTCCTATCTTTGCAGATCGTACACGTGCAACCCCCACGTAAGGCACCGCATCCCGCACACTACAAGAGTTCCGATTGCAAACGCTGTGAGGTCTCTTACCAAGATAACATTTTCACCGGAAAATGTTTTAGAATTATCACATGCACTCAAATATGGTTTTTGTGTTGCCCCGTTTTCTCAAAATTGCACATGAATCAGAGCCTTCTAGCAAAGTAAATTTCTACCAGAATAATTGATTCAAACGTTCCTAAAATAGACGGTTTTATTTCCGTGTAAATCAGTGCAGTATAGAACAAAACAATCTCTGAAAACAGTGTGAAAAAATTCTGTTTTGCCGAGAGGAATTCAAAGTAAAATTGTGTGTTCAAATATGGTGCGATATAATTCGGGCAAATTAAAATACCCTTTCCTTTTTGACTAGTGGTAAAGTCAATATTTTGAACTTTTATCTCATGATCAGCAAATTCCAATGTATTCTAAAGGTGGACCTTGTCCCTCAGGTGCAACATAAACGTGGCGTGCCCTCTTAGTTCAACTGCTGGAGCACACGCGGCACTAAGGCGTGGGTGGCAGTTATGCGTGGGTTGAAACCCTGCAGGGGGTCAGCAAATTTCTTGATTTGTATCAGTTCACAACTTTGTCAGAATCTGCCGAATTGCAATTAGATGAATGTTAGCCTCGGAAAATCAATAATCTTATTATTATGTGATGCCACAATTTGTTCACATCCATAGTAGAAACGATTCACCTGCATTGAAATATGCAGTTCGCTTGCTCATAGACTGGGTGCAGGTATGCAGTCCAAGTCAAAATCGAGCAGGTCACATGAATCTTCCAAGATGATTGGACAGACATGTTCAGCCCAGCCTGAAGGTAAATAGGAATAAGCTCAAGGATATAGTTCACCCGAAATTTATCACAAGATTCATTGCTTGCCATAAAAATCCAGCGAGAGGGTATAACGTCCAGCTAAACTTCTAGTGGAGAGAAAGTAGACGGAGACGAATCACCCGCCTATCTTAGCATGGAAAGACTAGTATCAGTTGACCGACGCATAATTCGTTTGAGATGCATCAGTTGTTCTAACTACTCTCATCTACACGAGTTCTATTCAACTAAAAATCGATTTAATAATCACTTTTCACTTTTATCTCGTTCAAAGCAAAAGAGCGCCCATCAGAAACGATTGTTTCTTTCATACTGTATCAGTTTATTCACCTAGATAGGTCAATATGAAGTAGCACGCATCTATTCTCACATTATTTGCATTAAAATTATAGCTTTCAAAATAACAACAACAAAAATTACAATGAAATGAGGCAACTTAGAGATGAAGACATTAACCGTAGTTCGACTTCGGCGCCAATATTCGCAGAAGAAAATGAGAAACAAGAAAGGTGAAAAACAACGAATGATCGGTTATCAGTCGTGCGTCCAAAAACCACGCTGTAGCTGTGACCGGTGAAAAACAGGGGAAAACATCTGCTGAGATTGCTGAGGATAATTTGAGTTATTCGAAATTCCCTTGGAGAATCTCTCACGCACTTTGTGATGAAGAGATATGATGAACTGTGTTAGATTTCAACGAGGTATACCACTGGTAAAGAGCATAGAATACTTTTGATTGTGATGAACTGCTTAGGTTTCATTTGACCGGAAAAGAGGGAAGATAACAAATTTAGTGAAGTGCTCTATTCCATTTTGTTGAACTATATAGTTTTTTCTTGAAATGAGGACTTTTGTAAATTAGCAAATCGGATTTTGGGCCCTAAAGAGGAGCGACAGCGTAAACTATTTTGTAAATATCTAAAAAATAATGGGTAAAATCATACATACTGAATTCAAGTCCAGCCACTGAGGTGAATGCAACATTCAATTTTCAAAGAAAAACACGTGCTGATCGGGGCACTGTCGAGTTGCGAGAAATGCTTCGGAGACAGCGGTTGCCTAGCTCATGCTGATTCCCAGAGTCATCAATACGGCATGGTCAGGTCCCACAACCTTAGCGTATAATGCTTACAACTGCGGTGATTACACTCATCTCTTGAGAACCAAGGTCGAATATCACGGTGCCACCATAGGTGTCGCTGGCTGGCTCAAGCTGCCCCAGCTCTTGCTGAATCTAGCCTTGGTTTCACCAGGTTGAGAGTGAATGAGGCTGACAAGATGATGCCATCGTTATTAAGATAGGATGAGTTCATCACTGTAAGTGTTCGCGATAAAACTATGGATGAACTAGAAAACGATTTTCTACACTCCGTATGCAGGTATATTATGGAACAAAACTAGATTTGTTTTCCAGCAGTCGGTTAGAGATGAAATTAGCATTGTCACTTGAGCAGTCGTATTTTTGAGTGTTGTCATGAACTCCTCATTTACTTGTGTTTGTAGCACTGAAAACCGCGACAACTAGAGAACAAGTTTTCTAACAAATTCTTTTGCCTAAACAGATACTCATGAAGGTGAACTTCCGAATTACACGGTACCAAAAACAAGAGATCTGAACATAATTCCAGTGATTCCACTAGAGTAAATAATTATTCCATCACCTAGTCAGAACTGATTGATTTGCCTTGTTGCCATGATCCTGCCAGAAAGAAGTCGGTTTTGGATAAGTGCTTGGCCGAATCAACGCGTTTCGAGTAATGCGCGCGACAAGTTTGAGAATACTTTTGTCTGCCTATGATGTATCGGGAAAAAAACTTGGCAATTAACTGCCTATTTTACATGAGCCCAAATGAGTTCTTCATTATACACCATGTTTGGGTGCAACGGGATCGTCCCTGTAAAAACAAGTGCACTATGGCAAAACTCAGATCTGTTTCCCGAAAACAGAATTGTTCCCGCCCTACTGTCCATGCAAAACACAGTGCAGCCTAAACCAAGTCTAAAACGGGATTATCTTTCACATAGAGGATGTAAAGATGGAACAATTATGATCTTCTTTTGGTACGATGGACAAGTTATTTCGACAGTACCACGGTATAATCCGTCATAGAGAAGAGAAGTCGATATTAGTGTATCGGCAACCAGTTTATTGAGGAGCAAATTAGTTTACTCTCACTGAATCACACGGATTCGGAACTCAGTTGCCGAATCGATGCATGCGTATATTTTCTCATCAAGCAGAAAGTAAGGTGCACTATGAAAAATAAAACATCAGAACATTCAGCTGAATGGAGAACGCTATCATTGGAAATGTACCCAGCTAAGGTAAAACCACGACACGCCCAACAAAGTGGTTTTCTGACCTCCACTTGGTCCAAAATAACAGGCAGATAGAAGTAGTGGACAGTATTCTATTGCCCAGATCCCTCAGTTAGAAAATCCGAATTCTATCCACGATTCGGAAGCCGAGAAACTAGACGAGTCACAGGAATTACGGTTAAGCTAAACACTGCCATCAGTGTACTTGTAGATTCTACAACGACATGGCTGAACTGACTGCACTCATCCAACGGCTATGTCAATAATGAGAAAACAACTGACATTTCTCCGTCGAATACAGCGCACCCCGAATAGACTGATGCAGGTAAAATTATCTGATCCAAACGAGTCGTAAATGACGGTCCAGAGCTAACCCCGCGATAAAATTCGCATACACCTGTACACAGTGCACGTCAATAAAATTAAAGTTCGCTTCTGGCCGTGCGAAAGACTGATCCCACAGAAATGCGAATAAATGATGAACTCTGAGAGAGCGAAAGTGAACGCTTACCATAAACGAATTCTCGTTGTTAAAATGGGGTGACCATCAGCAACAATATTCAGTGATCCACATAAAATTTCACCACGAATAATAACATGAGTTGATTATCTGTTCAACTCAGGAAACTCATACATTACCGAGTTTACTAAAGTGTTCCCGCCACTTTTATCTTTCAACACATTCTTTCCATTGAACTCTGATGAGTCTTCCTATTTTTCGTGGTGGACGACGAGTGACTTCGGTAGAAAAAGAGATACATTGATTGCAGGTCACTGAAGGGATAGTAAACGGTTGTTTTTCACAGCTCTCGTTCTTCCGGATGAACACATTGTACTGGAATGAGTTGTAAATTTACCTGCTCCTAAATATACATACATGCCCGTTGTGTTTAGCGTTTTACTCTGACGAAAACGTAATGATATTAGTAATAATTATGTGCTCACTCAAGTCAACTGCTCTGTGACATGGGAGCTACCTGAATCGATCATCTATGTTGAGCCTCATTACCCGTTGTGCGCTATTTAGTTTCCTCTTTTAAAAGGGAGAAATGACGTTGTGTTTGTTGTAAACAGCCACGCATACTACGCGGAGAAGCAATCAATATCCCTCTCCTGAATGGGCATACTGCTGGTTGGTATTGTAGATTGGTCATGCTTCAGCACAGATGATAATGGCTGTGCAATTTTTCTACTGATCGAGTTATCTTACGTGTTTGCACGTGAACGCACATTTTTATTTATCGTACATTAGGGAGGCAAAAGGCATCTCTTTCGTGTAGCGCTATCGGCTCAGCTGATCGATGTGCACTCAGAAGTGAGACACCAGCCACCACCTATTCAGAAATATACGTCGTTTGAACACTTGGTCGTTGGGCTCTTCCATCACTTCAACTGGCAGCGCGTTCCAAAGGTTTGTATTTGTATTTGATCAGAAGTTTCCGTAAATAGACGTTCGCATTTCAGTCAAAATAGATTTATACTCAGCAACTTATCGAATCGAAGTTGGACTGATTCTGGTACTCGGATGGTCATCTTGTGAGAAAGACAGTACTCAAAAGGTAGACCCATTTACTACCGCTTTTTTAAGGCGGGCCGATGATCTTGCGTTAAGTGGTGATCGCGTGGAGGGAGCTGTGCACGTAGTTTTGGCCCACAACTGCCTAGAATTATAAGTATGGTGAAGATCAGGTCACTTGGAACTTTCCGATGTGCTACTGAAAACAACCCAGTAATCCGCGAAGATCTTCGTTGTTGATGTCACGCAGTTCTCCCACAAGATTCACTACAAATCCTGAACACTTTTTTCACCTTTTAAACTTCAGGAGCCGTACACGAGAACACAGCTCGTCCCCCGTCGTACGTGAGAGAAGTACTGCTCTGTGAAAGTGTCGAGTGAGAGTTGACCAGATGTCTGACTAATAGGGCCAAGGTTACTCCACGCCGAAGCATAAATTGTCTTGGTGTTGGTTTGGTTTGTAGCGTCGGAACCAAAACCACCCCATGATTTATTACACAAACAGACTGAAAAAGTAGTGCACCATATACATGAAATATCTCTTTACTAGACGGCTCCCCTAGTATCACTTGTTGATTGCTAGGAATCATACATTGGACCATCTTTCAAGGACCTTCACTTCCTCCCCCCTAAAAAAACAAGTTCATCGGCATTTTATGTGATCACACCCCAGATATTAGGTTAGTCCGCATAAATGAGACATTACGATTGGGAAATTGGGCTAGATTGTTTTTTTAATACGTAAAGAACAGTGGGCCTAGAACCAATCTTGAATTGTCAACATTTATTGTGCTACTCGCACTGTGAAGATTTTTCCTTTACGGAAATCCTTGATTTGAAACACTGGGTCAGGTCAACTTTGTGACCTGATGCAATCAAGTGTCTTGCTGATCCTAATGTCTCACATATTGTCTATCAGTTCACTTGCAGTTGCGGTGACGTATACATTCGCAGGACGGATCGTTGCTTGACTCAACGTCTGTCAGAACACATACACAAATGGCTGTCAAACTTGATGACGCAACCTGCTGGGGCAATACACAATGACGTGAAACCGCCAGCCTCTTCGATTGCAAGGCACTTGATTGCATCAGGTCACAAAGTTGACCTGACCCAGTGTTTCAAAGCATTGTTGCGCAATCCAACTCCGAAGCTATTAGAGCTCAGTGAAGCTATTCAGATCCTTGATTAGTAGGTCTGCCACGCAGACGGCCTTCAGCCTACTTATAACGTGGTCGTACGGGACTTTGTCAAAAGCTTTGTGAAAGCCCATAGAGATCATTCCCGTAGAATGTCCCCTGGCCTTGGATCTCGTCCAGTGTTGCCGTGGTAATAGCAAGTCTGTTAGGCACGATTTGTTTTTCCGAAACCGAGTTGTTTCCGCATAATGGGTTGTTTGCAGCGCCATGTTTCCTTGGTCAAGTGGTTAGTAGGTGTCCCGTAACCTTTCTGACCGTAGGTTAGGCTAACGGGTCAACAGTGGAAAACCTCCGCTTTGGCCTCACGTTCGAACAGTGATTGGCTGATCAAATACATAAACCAGCTCTTTTATCACCAAGGGATGTAGCATCAAATGGTACTGGGAACTGATTGATTTTGAAGGCACGGATGGCGGTATCTACCTCATCCTAAAAAAATTATGGTACGAAATACAGGAAGCGTCTACAGCAACATGTGTAGGACGATGGTGCGTAGTTAATGCCTCCGCAAGTTGTATCAGTCTTCTGTAACTCGCCGAGAGTTGCCATGCCACGAGTCTAGAATGGCATTTGCTGCTCTTATCCTCACTCCGAAATAGGCGTGAAACGTTTGAGTGAGTGAACTGAGTCCACCGCTAGCAAGTCCCAGTTATGCTTCACATATTTCGCTTTAGTTGGGAGCACTGAATGCGGAAGCTATGACAGTGGTCGTATCCTTCTCCATAAACGATTTGGACGCGTCATTGAATGTCTGAGTTGCAAATCAAATCAAGGGTGACCTTTAGCTTGTGGTCCGTTTCTGAACAGTGAAGTGAGGTTCGGCGAAAAGTGAAGGATTTCATCGCAAACTACTCCCCAGGACTTGTCCGTATCACGCGGACCTTTTGAATAGCACGGCCTTGAGGACGCGACCTCGCTGAATTGTTGAAATGGCGTTCGCCAGATGATGAGTTCGCCCTGTGGTCGGTGTACTAATACCGATCCCCCATTCCATCGGGTGATCAACGTCTCGTTGCCACTTCTGCCTAGTGGAGGGAGGTATTTTGTGTTCTTACCATCGACACATACGTGATATATTACTAGGACTGGAATCATGGATATTGATGAACATCTTAATGCGTTGGTAGTGGGACAAATCGGGAAACGTTGACAGGATCCCACGTGAAAACTAATCCGCGCCTGAGTTGCATCATAGGTTTCCCCAGTTGACTTTCAGCAAACTGAAGTCAACGAAAGTTAAACAATGACCAACAACAGCCTATTGTTGTGAATCAGTCGGTATTTCTGGTGGAACCACTGCTGGGGACCGGTAAATGACACCGTCGGATTCAAGTCCACTGGTGGCTGGGTTTGAGCCACACCAAAGAGATTTATCGGAGACTGACGGGTTTATATGGTGGTCCAACTGCATCAGAAGACGTCATTTCTGATGCACAAGGCCACCCCTCTGTTCCTCTTGCATGGCTTCTGTCAGCACGGTAAAGCATGCACCCTAGAGGACCTTTCTCCGAGTCCGTTAGATGTGTCGTAAGTCACGTTTCTAATATTGCAGCCAGCTTCTGCGAATAACATGACACCCATGTATCGAGCTCATCCCGTTTAGTCAGCAAAACCCCAGTATTAGACGATATGATGAGAGCATTTTTTCGTCTGTCTTCCATCTCCGTGAGACCCATTGATTGGACCCCTCCTGCAAATATTACTGGGTTGGCTATACTGCTGGGATTTCACTGGAGTTAGGCAAAAGTATTTTGTACCCCAAAATCCCAGATGAATAAACATGTTTCCCCGTTGATTCGGTGTTTGAGCAACTCGCCCAATGCTAACTCATGCATTTCTCTGTCCTGGGGTTGACGTCGCTTAAGAGGGGCCTTCTTTGAAAGAAAATACGCCAGAACTCTGTTTTCCGGGATGAGTTACAAAGGAGGCGTATAGAGGCAATCAGATGTCATACGCCAACTTTTACCGATGTTCATATTTCTCACTAGTGGTATTATTCGTGAAAAGTTTGGAGATTATCGAGATAACGAATAGATTGGTGCTAAATGACTGCAAAACCAACGGCTCTTCGCCCGGTCCTTGTTTCACATGGCACTGATTTCCTCAGGGTCTCTGTGGAACTCATCACACTTGATACACCAGTGAAAAATGAAGTGACATTAGAGGAACAGAGCTGTTCTCCCGGTAAACTGTTAGAATCGATCGTGTCTGAGTATTCAAAGGTATAGCATGAGCTGAACTTCGAAAGTACCTTCCTGACAAATTCGAGAAACTCAGCTGGCCCTTTATCTAAGTCATTACATGGTAAATTATTCGTGTCCCAATCAAAGGAAGCTGTACTCTTGGCTTGTGTACCTTGGATAGACGGTGAATCGCGGAAACGTATTTTCACTGCTCGTAGTCTCTCGAAAGTGTGGGCCATTCCGTGTCAGTTGCCTGAAAGATTCGAATGCCGATTTTCTATGGCCGTCTTTTTTTGCATCCTTCCGTTATTTATTGGAGACTTTATAACTATCCTGGAGTGGCTGGCACACTTTTGACAAATGATAAGCTCACTCATGAATCATAATGCCGAAGCCTTTATCGAGTTTCCGAAGAACAGCTTATTTGTTCCCCGTGAGGTCTTGCAATCTGTCCAAATGTCCTTTAAATTGAACTGGCATTCTCATCGCAGATAGCTGAGTTAAATTCTGGTAACGAGAGACGATCATAAGTGTCTTCAGCCTTGCTAATTTAGTTACTTGTGAAGGCATCATATCTGAAAATTGACCGAGGAAGGTTTCAATTTGTAAGTATTAACGATGTTGTCCAGATTTATTCTGAGTACAACAGAACTTCAATCCAAGTGATAGTACCTTCAGAGTTATCTTGACTGAGTTCATGCACGGAAAAAAGTGGGCATGCAGTTGTGGATTTCCTGGGAATATTTCCGCCCAAAAATCGGTGTTGAATAGAAGGATTAGTCCGGCTTTGTTCTGTTATCAATGTTTCATCTCAACTGATTAAGAGGCCAGGACATATTGATTGGAAGAACAATATTTTGGTGAAAAAGATTGCCTTCATTGTTTCATGTACTGACAAATTACAACACATTATTTAACTCCGTGAACATGGGCTAGATATAGAAATATTGGTTGTTTATTTCAAAAAGACAACATGTTTGGAAAGGGGTAGACTAGTTTGGTGTTTTCGCACCATCAGAGTCCTGGATGATTGGATGAGAGGACACGATCCAACCCAGTTCAGTCGGGGACCAATAGGGGCAGGTTCAACCGTGACAGGTATCCACTTGACTGGGACCAATCATGCTGTGTTTGTATGCGGATCGTTTCGTCCTATCTATTCCGTCACCGTGGCCAGGTCTAGAAATGTCAAGACTAGACCACCATCCAGGGTGAAGTCGATGACAGCCAAACACTGTTCGTAAGATCCCTCATACTACATGACCGTGTATTCGAACTGCCGATTGGAACCCACACTGAGCGCATTATAATCATAAATTATGCCGTCAGTCTATGAAGGTTCACAGCTCTAATCAGGTTAACCCCTTTAATACTGTCTCCGTAAAATAAACAACCAATATTCTCATCTCTCGCCACTGCTCCCTGAGTAATATATTGTGCTGCAATTTACCAGTATATAAAGCACTGAAACCACGCTTGTTCAGTAAATTGTTGTTGATCTCAATATTCATTTCGTCGTCATAAATCTTGTTTTTCTTCTTCTGTCAAACTGCAAAGATCCTCGCCAGTGAACATGTGCCCCAAAAGTGATTCATTCCGCGCCTCATGCTCATTCAGTGTACGTCGGTTCAGTGAACTTCTTGAGACCTGAATGTGTTTTTGCATCAGTATAGTTGTATGCTGCCTTGGATGTACAGACGTTTTTGACACATTCATTAGTAAGTTGAATGGTAGCATTTACCTAAACGGACTCCACGCGAAACTTGATAAATTTTAGTACGGATGCGTCTAAGGTTTGTCCAAGGTAGTATAATATCCCTACTGGCTGCACTAGAAGACTGACTGTCAAACAAGCTCGTTGTTGACACTTCATTACCTGCCGAACTATAACACATAAAACGAGGAACTGCATATTGCTGAAGATCCAGACACCTGACCGGTCACATTCAGGAATGTCACTCTGGCCGTGGTGTAACTCCGCCAAATGGCTGCAGTCTTCATGTACCCGGTCAGTGACAGTTATTTGCGTAAAGTTATATTTGGATGATTAGCCTGGATCGTAGGTGATGGGAAACCGTCTTGCAGTAATAGCATCTGCATGGCAAGCGGAAGGTCACCGATTCGCATCCAGCTGGAGCGCTAGACATTTGGGCGCAAAATCTTCATCCTAATAAAGTGCCGACATCAGTAATGTTTTTGGGACCTTTCAGTAGTAGGGAAAAGATTATGTATTGGTTCTACACACACAGAAATAAGTTAGCAGTACCGATAATAATTCATCTTTTTTTGCTCAAATAAGAACACAGCACAAATTTCCAAAGTCCCGTACACCCATAATTTTGAGGGAAGTAGTCCAAACATGGATTGGTTTGACGTGTGTGGTTGGCACAGTGAGTGGTCGCAATTCATATAGATGGTGTTATGTGCTTCTCTTATGAATATGATGTGAAGTCTACTAGACCTATACCGGAAACAAGACTGGTGATGCACAGACCTCTACACACAGACCTGGAAAGACTATGGGAGAACAATATCGAATTACGGAAAATATACATTGGTATGCTGGTACTGAGGAAGAAATAACAGAGTGTGTTGCACTGAGCTGTAGCAGTTTATCAATTTGAAATGGTAATCGACGCAATTGTCCAACAGTAATTTCACTATGCAAACAAAAATGGACGTTTTCATGTTTAGTTATACCGACGACGTTCACGTGGTTTATACGTGCATGAAAAGTTCAGCCAGTGGTGGTGCTGTCTTTCATAAGATATAAACTCAACGGTGTAGAACGCACTTTTGACATTCGACAATGTTTACCGGAAAATAAGAATTCCCAAGAGAGTTCTGAATACATGCAAGATTTTCGATAAACTCGTCTAAGTAAGAATGATGGGCGATACGCCGAGCGAAATTAAAATCATCGGATTACTTGAATAGAAGAGATCAACGGGATAGAGCTGAGTCGGTAATCCGAAAACAGAGAACAAGTATCTTGAGGGGTAAGGTCCATAAACAACACCGGTAGTTCTTTATATATCTGAAAACGTTTCCCAAGTTTGATACATGGTGTTCTTCCCAATGAGTAGTCATTCACTCAGTAAAGTAAGTGAGTGAGGCAACTAAAAGATTCCAGATTTTGAGGTGCAGGGATCAAGGCATGCTAGAAACCGCTAATGTGTGATCGAGACAGGTATACCTAATTGACCAAGACGAATCTTTGAGGGGTTTTCCATGAAATGAACTATCTTCGGAAGAATACGTAAGATTCTTTGATTACTTGTAATGAGGGGACCACTAAGTCTGATGGGAAAGAGCTTGGGATGATTTCTCAAGATGCAGTCCAAATCGGTCCAAATACTATTGAGATTAAAGAGTGGAGTGGGTACTTGGATGCATCAATAAAGTCTCCTACAATGATAGGAGATTATCAGCAGTCGACAGCATATAGAAAGGTAGGAATAAATGCTAAAAGGAGCTACCTACGATTGCATGATTAGTGGGATAAAATGACAGTAGCCTTGCCCCATCACTCAGGTTACAGCTTCACCACCTAGTTCCTTCGTGGAATTCTGTCTATCCCGACGGAAGCATGCATTCTTTTCATATTCTACCATGGATTCATTAGCTTCAGCATTCAGCCTGGGATTTCCGGAGGCATATCACACAGGTGCCTTTTTGATAACACCAATTGTTTTGAGTATTTTTGCAAGGATGAAATCAAGGTGATATACTGCGCCAATAAAATAGTTCCAACGTACACTGATGAGGAATTTCAACGCAGCCATTCAAGGGGCGCGCTTGTTGTCTGAATGACTCACTTGGTTTTGATGCACCCTTGCACGGACAACACGAAGAGGCCTTGACATGTCTGTGTGAGTTAACTGAAAATCCTCCTTCTGTTGGGTGCATAGATGGTGACCTTATAAAACAACTGAAAAAACAGTTTTTTGCTAAAACCAAATTCACTCCTTGTTGTATCAACAAATACTTTTATTTCCTCGTCCCAGTTATCTAATAGGAGATCACGTTTCTCAATATTAGATGTGTTCCGCGTTTCATTCCAGTTTCCTCCAAGGCGTACGAAAATGGGGTGTTTGGAGTAAGTTTTGGAAGCCTCTTCTGATTAATTATAAGTAAATAGTATTGGCTGTGCAGGAAAGTGTGTCCAAGAAATCCGATATCACCATGGGCATGTCGAGGTCTGCAAAGCACATATTGGCCGCGGATTAGTAGGGAAAGTAGAGTGATAACTACAGGTTATAAATTGACAGGTGGCTTTAACAAACCTACCTTGAAACCTGAACGGTATTTGAGCATTTTAGTGAATAGTCACCGCAGGGTCCAGTATCTCTCGTACAAGCAGAATAACTGAACTGAGATTTATTCATAACTAATATAACTTTGCTCGTTTTTAGTGTTCATCGAAGACTGTCCAAGAACACATCCCGATAATCGGTTGATTTTTTTCCAAGTATGCAGAGAGGCCGGCAGAGTTGGATGTGATGAAAATTCAACGATCTGGAGGATTTGCCACCAAAGGTGCTTAGATATGTGCCCCTACATTGTGTTCGGTGTTGCTATGTTCATTTCGTCATCTTTTATTCTGTCAAGCATGGGCTTGTTCAAATGACGATCCGCATTGTGAACCTGAGTCCCTTTGAAAATAGTTGAGATATTCTCATTGCATGAGATGTTCTCCGAGTGCAGGATCAATGACTGCAGTCAAACTGCATATCGTCACCGAAGCAGCCCACCAGATGTCATTGAATCTGTTTCATGCTATATGTATCTTTTCACTCCGTAGGAAATGTGAAGCTGATAGCAATTTACCTACACTATTGGGATGGGGGTAACCTTGGATTCAGATATATGTTTCAGTATATTATACTTGCAAGTGGCAACTAGAGCTTGTTATCATACCATGTTATAGGACGATCTAACATAAATTTGGGATGTGTTTGCAGGCCAAAGGACAAGGGTTTGGCGATATTCCACTCATCGATCGGGGTGTGGAGACTGCTCTCTGACTGATGCTTTGTGCGATTTTATCCATGCTGCTTTGTGTTCGCACGACTCGACCTGTCTTATAGATGGTCGAGTGCGTTTACGAAAGTACGGTGCAATGATTAAAATTGGCACTGCACAGAACGATGTTGTTTTGAACACCTAGTGTACCGGAGATCATGGGGCAAAACCCAACCGGAGAATGATGTGTTAGTTAGTTGTTTTCACAACCAGAGACTGGAAACTCGGTATTATCAAAGGCCACAGAGAAGTGGCTGTCCATTCTAAAGTTAGCGATGTACTTCTTATAAAACGGCCTTACTCGGTGACAGCTTCGATGAACAACAACGGTATGTGTAGTTTAGTCACTGCGTTATGAACGATCAACCCAAAATACTGAAGTCAAATCAATTCAGGTCAATAAGCGCCTATGTACACCTGATGTGAAATGAATTTTCACCACATTTGTGATTCACAGCAGAATCCAACATGAGAGAGTGTAAGGGCTAATTAAAATGTGCAGAGGGAAGTGTGGAATCAAAACGGATCAGTGAGTGCAATCAGATCATAATGGGGTTGAATAACGAGTTATTTGATTACCTGGTCACGGTCTACGAGTAAGCTGAGACGGGAAGAAATGAGGCCGTTTCTCCAAGTAGATTTGGGCCAATGGATTATTTTGAAGGTGGATTGAATGCAAGGGAGAATGTGGAATGACGACAATGATTTGTGTCCCACAGCAGCCCATTTTTGGGGTTCTCGCAAGCACCAAAACTGTGTGTTGATGACAGAGTCAGTGGGAATATCTCCACGAGAAAGCAGTTTCAAAGACTCGGTGGTAAGACCAAGGATAAGAGAGAAAATAAATGGGTCTGGAATGACGCGTTGAAAAACGGCAGTCTACTTAAAGAGAAGACAGGTGTGTGTTACCAAAATATGTAAACTGTGTGCTATTAGTCACCAAGGTTGTTTACACAACGACTATCAGCCACAATATCATTGTAATATATTCAGGAGTGTGTGTGATGAAGAGAAACAGATGCGTTTACAATGTCAAGAAAGTTAGGCATTACCGTGCTGCAACCGTGGTCAAGAATGAAAGCAATAGGATTAACAATGTGTCCACCGGAAACAAAGGTTAATGGAGAGGGCATTTTGGTAAAACGTGTCAAGTAATTAGAGTGAATCTGGCGAATCGTGTGATTAATTAGCGCGTTCTCAGATAGGTCCAGAAAAACACTTGCAGGCTATTGGACGATATTCATTGGATCCTTTCTTAAACACAGGTATGATACATACAAATTTTTAACAATCGACAACCACCCTAGAAACAACGCAACAGATAAGTTGGCCAGGCGCAGTGGACGGGCGTTTGAATGATCAGGATTTTAGTAGTGCTCATGATAGCAAGTCGTGCCCACCATACTTCCGGCACCTGACGTTTTGTATGTTGATAAGTTCAAAGCCGGATGTGGTGGGTTTGGATTCATGGGAATCAAGGTATGGAGGGGGAAGTGAGAATGCATTAGCATTTGGAATGAGTTGGAAATTCAGGTATTCGACTTTCATCTTCAGGTTAGGCTTGGCATAACACAACTATTTTGCGGCTTTCCACATTTTACGGCAGGTAATGATATTTAGCTATTCGGATATCATACATCAGTCTTGATGAGATAATATATGTATACATACGGCTTGACACCAGCCATATTCACACACGTTTTCCATAGCTATACGGAGCCCCTTCAAACGAGCGGACGAGAACCTATCAGGTCGGACTTGTTATATATTTTGATAGGGTAACACACATCCTAACAAAACCTAATGTAGCCAGTAAAGCGCTCACAGTATGAAAAGACAATGTGTAAAGGATGAGTTGGAAAATCAGTGGGACCAACAAAAGCCTTAGGCTTACCGAAGTTATCAGATTCTCAGTTTTGCAGACAGTGCAAGTAGGATGCAAAAGTTCGGTCTCATATTTGATTTTTCAATGAAATTCAGGCTGAATAAGTAGAGTACAGTGAGCAGAAGTGATATTGGAGTACATTTATAAGGAGTAAAATATATTTGTATTGTTACCAAATGCTGTGATAAAAAATGCATCGTGGCATAGCGAGAAATGCACAAGATTCAGAAAATCCAACGTGGCTAGAAAGAAAAATCAGGTCCATTGAAATCGCCTGTTGTTATATGCAAAGCATTAGCGAGAATCCTAATGATGTATTTGGAAAGGTTACCCGTGAACAGTCTGACGTCTTCAGGTGGAGTATTGAGAGCAGCAGATTTATTGACAGAAAAATATGATAAGGGAAATATGAATCACATTTGATGTGTGAGTTTAACTAATTGCCAGGCCATGTGTACCACGTGTAACACTTCATTTGCAGACACAATAAAAGAAATAGCCTGCGTTGGAGGACGTGGAATGCTGGCTTGGTGTAATACTGTCACCCATGCCATGTCAAGCGAGACAATGACAACCAGCTCTTGAATGAAATTCAACTGGTGGATGTTGATAATGGGAATAAAGTGTTCGTACAATTATTGGGACCAACACTCGGGTTAAGAGCTACATGCAAATCGGATATTTCACAGAACCCTTTTGCAAGTCAGCCAGGAGTGCGTTATCGAGATACTGTGGACCCAAAACAATATTTTCCGTGTACATGACACGAACAGTATGACAGCGACCAGGCACGAGACGTAGATTCTGAGTGATAGAGAGGCGCTCCGTAGTTTGCTTGTGAACCGCTCGAAGCTGACTTGCAAGTTGTATAAGTAGTTTATATATATATATATATATATATATATATATGCATATATATATATATATATATATATATATATATATATATATATATATATATATATATATATATATATACATATACTGTGGGGTGGCCCAGTGGTAACACACACGCCTTCGAGATGGGAGGGTCCGGGTTCAAACCCTGGATGTGGCGGAGGATATGCACCACTGATGAGCTCTAACAAGAGCGAAACTCGAGTCTGGTGCTTCCGAGTGCAGGTTGGTCGGATGACTTGAGGTTTTCGCGTGAAACGTGTAGTCCAAGGATAGTCAATCAAACGGAAATTAAACAGTCCCACACTACTCGCAAGTAGTTGCGTGAAATATATAATTATTCACTAGGATCTAATTTGAAACCTCTGGTGTGTAAATGAATACTCTTCCTTGAAGAACCTATAAATGAATCACAACTGTGATTTCTCATAGTTATTCGTGTCTTGTTATCTGCTAACCAGACGAACAACGAGGTTGCATGTGCAAGCTCTCATATCGATAGTAAGTAGTATAGTAAATTGTGGACAAAATTTCCTCGGAAGAGTATCCATTCACACTCCAAACCATTCAAATTAGATTCTAGTGAACATATAACATCGGAGTTTACAAGAATGAAGACGAGTGGGCAGATGTAAGCATATCTGATGAGCGGCAACAACCGCGAAACCGGTCATGTGCTTCCGGGGCAATTTTGTTCACACGTTAACACACTACTTACTATCGATATATATATAGGCCATGTTCAGGCCTTTGTCATAGTTTTGGTGTATCTCCACAATTTATTTTCATTTGGCAACCTCCATATCGTTACGTACACGAGCTCAGCTCTGAGAATTATCCGGTTCTGATTCAAGTTACATGCAGCCATAACAACCTGAACATTCTCGTCACGATTCCTGAAATAAATAAATAGCGAGAAAACTTTTCTCTTCGGAAACGTAATCGGATCGACGGGTATTGTCTTTTAATTCGAACGAGCTACAAGTGTAACGTAGTCACCTAACTGATACTCAGCCAACACGAACTCGCTCTCAAGAACTGACTTGAAACGCCTGATGCATCTCCCACAAAGTATGCGTCACTCGATTTGTGCTGAAGGATCCATATGAAGATAGACCTATCAGGCATGTCAATCTACTCTGTTTGTGCTGCCAACATAGTTACGCGCAAACATCCGCGTACCATGGCTTACATCCTCAGATTTCTTGAGATATTTCAGTAGCAGATGCTCATTGGATTCACAGTTTGAACAAAAATGATTTTCAGAAGCATTCGAGTAATCTGATCGCTTCAGATTTTTTAAGATTCACGTGACCTGATAGTTCTGACTTGTAATGGATGGCTTCATCCAGCCTATCAGCAAATGATCTGTGGACACAAGATCGTATGCTATAAAATGTTCCATTGAAAATCGAAAATATGTTTCTTTTAACATAGTCAGAATACAGAGAATGTATTGTTGACACGAGGTGCCTGAATCGTATGTAATGGAGAATCCGCTTGCATCTTTCACATCGAGAAGTCGGACAGGGGGGCCGGAATCGCACCGGCGACCCTCCGAATACCGGGCAGATGCTCTACCAGCCGAGCTATCGCTGTTCGGACAGTCCGGTGTGAGTAACGCCAGTGATTAATCAGTTCAGGCTCCTCGTGCCAATAAACATTCTATGAATATGCTTCGATGTCCGATGGACCACGTTCATCAGTGCACTGTTCTTCCCATTGGGAAGTGACCGACGAGGCCAGCCCAATGATTAAAACCAGGACAGATACTGTGTATCATTGGAATAGTGATTCGCGCCTTATCGATTATTCACTAGCGTTATTCACACCAAACTTCCCGGGCAGCAATAACTCAGCTGGTAGAGCATCCGCCCGGCGCGGAGGGTCGCCGGTTCGATTCCGGCTGGCCGCGTCCTACTTTTCGATGTGAAAAATGCAAATGGATTTTCCATTACAAAGTCGGAATTCATTGGAATTCGGTGATAGTGAGACTAGGAGTCAAGCAATACCATTGCCAATAATCAAAACCATGGGAATATTTGTAATCTCCCGAGCTACATCGTGCCACATTTTCACATAGCTTTACATCGCATTCCTATCAGTAATACAAAGCTGAAAATATTTGCTCACATTGTTCATAGAGATTGTTTTGTCAGCTCATGCACGTTGCTGAACAAGAAAACAATATTAGTGTGCATGTGTAAAATCAAATCACTGATTCCGGTAAACAGTTCTTTTTGAAGGGGGCTTTGCCACGTGTGCAATCCACAAGATAGCACAAGGGTTAAATTAATCATTCAGACTAACCCCACGTGTTCTACTTGAAAATATTTTCAACAGAGACTCCTTAAGGTGCGAGTTCAGTGTAGGCCAGTGGCCACCTGCACTGGCAGATCGGAAAGACAACTGAAAAAAGAGGACCCATGTGATCGTTTAAATTGACTATGAGTAGAGATATATTATGTGATTTATCCACCATTGACAGTTAGTGGCATCTGGTCTTAAGTGAGATTAGATGGATTCTAAGAAAACGTAATAATTCAGATATAATTAATAACTAGTTTGATTTCTTTATCAAGAAAGATAATAATGTGTGATGAGGTTACTGTCCTGTCAATGTAATTACGATTTGACAAAATCGTGAACAGGTTTTACGCGAAGATGACAGATGCGTGCTTAGAACACCTCCACAAACGTGGCCAAGCTGCAATATTCCGAAAATGATTACAGATGGCTATTATATAGTAGAAGCCTGTTTCATTGATTCGCTTTCGGTCAGCTGAACTAAGAATGAGCTTTTTCCAGGCCGTTATCATGCATCAAATGTGATGTTTGTCTTTTTTGGGAGTGACGGGCGATTCTAGTCTGGAACCAGAACTTTTACTGTGAAACATTTCAATAGTAGCCGCGCATTATAAGATATTCACTTGCGCTGTTCATTTACCATAGTTCGTTAGAACAACCCTCTGGTAACCGGAAGGTTTTCAAGAGGTGGGACATGAGTCGTGCAAGTGTCTCGTCTGCAAAAGACACTCAGACGTAGAACTCAGTAGGTTTATCTAGATATTCACGCGATTGCGGTCACTCTAAGGACAACGTGCTGGTAGGTATAAGGCCTCTACAACGGCATCCGTCCGGTGTGCTAGCAATATTTCCTTTCATTAGTGCAATAAAATTAGGGGAGTGAAACTGCGAAACAGTTCTCAATTTATAGTAATAGTACGTTGTTTCTGAAAAATCGTCATATTGTCCACTACTATTCCATACGTTTTCCCTTGACATCTCTTGACCTGATCTTCTCCCAGCAAAAGCTTCCTCAATGAATTTACAATGACAGAATCGGAAAACTACCGGTCATCTTGGCAATTTGGACATATGGTTCAACTCTTAGTAGTCTCATGCGGTCTGGCACATCCGAAGACCTGAATCTCACTTATTGAGAGTTATCTGTTGCACATAGGTCTTTGTTCATTAGAAACTCACTCGTCGGAATCGCGAAGTCGCTTACATCCACCGGTTTATCCAAAAGTCAAAGCTCGCATGAGCTTTGAAGTTGACCAGCACAGCATATATGACATAGTCCACATGTTTGCCTCTTCAGTGGATTACCGTGCGACCTAAATATAAATGGCAAGACAAAAAAATGGAGCGGATGTGACAGTACATAGAAGGGGATTAAAATTGATTACCATCTGGCTGATCAATGCTTAACTAAGGAGTTCTCCTCCTCTTTCCAGTTCTTGGGTTAAATGGTTATTAATTACTCACAGCCAGAGCAACAGACTCCCTTCGGAAAGTAAGGAGCGCACCAAATAGACGTGCTTCAGTGTATGTTCCTTGAATCCACTAGTCTTGCAAACAGCTTCCCTGATACTCATCAGTGTGGATCTCATTTATGGTCAATGAACCAGGTAGACTTGGTGGAAGGTAGTCTATCATAATTAGATAATATCACTGCAAAACAAAATGTTCGCGAGTGGAACACTGTTCCTGTGAATTTTTACAATTAAAATACCCCATCCTGCCTTTCAGATCACCGTATTTCATGCAAAAAATGTCACCAGAACGGAATCCGACAGAACAGTGAACGCGAATGTAAAAAAAACACTTTTGTTTGCTACTTGCATTTGGGATTAAAGTTGATTCTTTAGGTATTTGGAACTGCGTACAACTGTGAGTAGCATGCGCTCAGTAACTGTTATCTAAGGAATGGGAACAAAGTCACATCACCGATGTTGGTCCAAAGGTACAAGATTCTTGAGTTGTCCGAAAGGATTGACTTTGTTTAAACCCCGTCACCATCACCGCATCCGCAACCGGAGACGTTTTGTGTGCATAAATTTAAAGTTTTTATCCACTTTACAATTGATGCAAAACGAAAACTCTGTTCTGATATCCAAGCCCTATCTAATCAGGATTGAAGTCAATGCTGGATTCAGCGAAGTCACGAACGATGAGAAAATTGATCGATAGTATTGATTGACCAGTTGAGAAACAAATCACCTCAATCTCTGTTTTACTGAATCATACAAATAGTACAGAAGACAGGACACAAAAATCAGTTGGATCAGTCATTAGTATGCCATGTCGGTTTTGGTCACCTAGCATCTCATACAAATATTCTGTCATTCAAAACAAACCGAGGTGGCTCGGAAGCAGCAACACCTTCTCCGAAGTCGTGGGTGAGCTTACATTGAAATTATTACTACTTATTATATAGGACATCGGTGGAATATCCTCACAGTTCTTTCTGACAGCAAATGAAGAGGTGCAAAAATATGCTCTGCTATTAACTTATCGTTCTTATTTGACAACGGGACACTGGATATAAGCCTGTTATCAAACTCCTGTGACACTCATAAGGAACACGTGAAAGTGTAACAGAAAAGGAATAGCTCTTTAAGTCATCCTTCCTGTGTACTCAGTAATTATCGTTGTCTGTATTAAGCAGCCGATAACAGAGATGAGCTGAGTTTACACGCATGGTTTTCTTTCACAAGGAATGATATAGAATCAAATACGATTTTGTCTGTATCCCAAAAAACATTACCAATGGGTAATTTCGTGCAGTTCACGAGATCACTACAACTGGTATCAAAAGAAAACATCCCCATCACGAGATCCCCACCAAGTGATTTTTAAATGCCTCCCAACTGGTTAGGATCGTGTAATCCACAACGCCAATTGATTATTACTGATTTCACGAAGCGTTTTCATTCGCAGTCATCAACGAAGCAAAAGATGCCAAATTATTAGTCTTTACACAAACACTTACAACTTGTTAAGGAATACATTGGCCACCAGTGAATGGAACTTTGTCCAAATTGTTCATGTGATGTTTCAACTAATTAAGCTCATTATTTAGATCAATGTTGGACACTGTCGTCCTGAAGGGATATGTGTATGTTTCCACAGTTGACATCTTCTTGAGATGAAGCAAAACTTTCCCGGAAACACTGGCTTCTAAGGAATAAATACTAATCTTGATACTTATTGCCGACTAAGCAAACGAATTTTGCGTACTTTTATTGTCGAAATACCTAGTTGCTTATTTTAGAGATGCTACAACAACAATACAAAAGCATATCTGTGCGAATTACCCGCGTTACCATTTTTCTACGGGTGATCACTATCACTGAAGAAACGTATAATCACATTGTCAAATGGAAAGTCAGCCATAACAGGAATACAAAGCCATGCTGTTTAAAACTTCTGATTTTAAGCATGTGATGTGCATTTTCTGCACGTCCCTCCTAAAAGAGAACAGGTTTGTTCGGTCTCGAGAATGAGTAACTTAAGAGTCAATAAATTTAGGGGCTCAACCATAATTTGAATGAGTGAATCGTATATATATATATATATATATATATATATATATATATATATATATACACGTGTGCCTGTAGAAACAGTGGGTTACTTTATATAACTCCTACATAATTCGCCATACGTGCATTCACGCTCACATATCATGCAGCTTTGGCGAGTTACCGCGGAAAGTATGGTGGTTGGCTGTCGACGGACGATCGTTCAGTCCGCGTTCGAATGAAAACACACTACAGGAGATAATTCAAGACTAACCTGATTTCACTGATCAACAATGATCCCGATACTGTCAGTGGTTATTTAGAGCGTTAACCACGAGATACGAACCAGTCACAATCCTCTGAACTTCGGGCTACTTCCCTAACGGAATAATTAGTAAGTAGTTCTAGTAGCTGGTCTTTTCGGGTAATTCAGGGAACCACTTTATTGATTGTTCCCGTGTTCTTTCTGAAGAATTATGTGCGTAAAAGCAGATCAGTATATATCACGTAGTATATCAGTATGCGCGTAGATGGACCAATTAAAAATTCCTTTGTTTTGAGATATTTGGCTTGGAAATCGCTAGTGACATGTTCATAACACTTGTCCTATGAGTATAAATGACGTTTCTTGATTACTCCCATTTACAGAAATAATGTCATGCAAAAACTCAGGTAGCCTTTACTAACTTCATTTTAAGGGAAGGTGCAACAACCAAGCGGATGTAATTGACAGCGCCCTGATCGACAAAAGATTCCTATAAGTGTCTTGCTGATTTCATGAAGTAAGATCGCCTTTTCAGAAGGCATTTTACCTTAATAACATTATTTTGAGAAATACGATGTTGTTCGGTGGGGAGCAGTTATCTCACTGAAGGAATCCTTCCGCAATCAGTCGTTCTCAGTCCAAAGATGAACTTTAGAGGTCGTCACTAAAGTGTGGTGAGGATTTCTCACGAAGCAGTACTTAAGGAGAATACAAGTGGCATTTCAGGAAGCAGGGCTGCAATACTCATGCTTACTGTGGCCTTCACATATTTATGTATTCCTCTGGGCCCTAAAACTTAACCTATTCTAGTATTTGAGTACTTATTAGGTGGAATATATAGTAGTCATAAGTTATTTCACGGCCAAGTAGAATTGAGTGAGTTAAGTCAATGAAGCTTCAGATTGTGTTTGGAAATCATAGATGAATAATGTTTGAAGCTTTATTGTAAGTCGATTTCAATACGACTTTCAAATCAAGTCAATAAATGATAGAATTTTATTGTTAAATAACACAGCGTAGTCGAAAGCGAATGAAACTGGCCAGTTTCATTCTGTTGTAAAACCATTCTTGAAAAAGGTTACCCGTGGTGACCGAAAAGTCGCAACGTATCAACGATTTCGACTACGCTGTGTTATTAAACAATAAAATTCTACCATAAAGTTTCACATCGCGCATCGAATTTTCGTTACACTCTGAACCGATCTCGGTTCTGACACACAAGTCAATAAATGTTTTCATTCACCCGATGATGCTAGTAATCAACACAGGCGGTATCTTGCAATGAAACAGAGTTTACAGCACTCGTGTCCCAGTGTCACTAAAAAATTTCCTTAGATTTTGGGTAATAAGATAATTGCGTCAGTTTGGCTAAAAATTTCACGATCTATTGGTTTGAATGTGGTATTTTAATTACCCAGTCACGTGATTAGACCCACTTCAGCTCTGAACAACCGCATCTTCGTCCGGCAGCTTAAGGCTCGTTCTTAGAGAGCCCAGCCGAGGCTTTCTGCTTAGAACATTTTCCTAACCGAACTCTTCAGTATCACGGATGGAAGGTGTCAGAAAACAACAGAATGATCTGTTTCATGAAAGGCCTGTGGCCAACCGAATATGTGGATATTGTGTGAAATGCAGCTGAGGAGGATTACCTGGACAGGTTTTTAATTCCTCGTTTCGAAAGAGGATCACAAATTATGAACTGAAATTTTTACTTTGCTCTAAGAAACTTGGCAGCAGCATGGCAATAACTTTGGAAAAACGTTGACTTGCATCACTTTGCCCACAGAAACCGCATCGTTCTATACTAATCCACGTCGTTGAAGCATAATTCAGCTACTTCATGCTTATTCCCTGAATTTGAGGATTTAATATTTTTTTCATGAAAATTATTGATAGCGGTACATCAACGTCCTTGAAACAGCCCGATATCCTCCAAGTGAAATCACTTCAGCTGATGGAGTCCAGGTAACTCACAAGATGGATCGTGCCACAAGCAGCCACATTTACAACCAAATGGCAGATATGAGGAACCACCGCCAACTTACGCGGGTGACAAATGCCATGCGCATGCGTGAAATGTCGAGAGCCCGTGTGCGAGTTTCTCTGGTGTTTACGATGACAGACCACTTGGAGTATTCAAGAACGTATGATATCCATATTCGGATCCAAGCTAAACCAGCATAACGGCTTTCCGCAGTTGCGATCAATTCAACACTGTCGATTATTTTTCAATGTAATTCACCATGTTTCTCATCACCACAACCTGATTCTCATGGTCAATATGCTTTACAGAGCCTCCTTAAGCAACCGGAATATCTCACGCTGTCCGTACCACATAATGATAGGACCCTTGGTGGATAACCTCGCGATAAACATAATACACCAACAGATGTCAGTCTTTTCCATGGAAAATATCAATAGTGAGTGATAATGCAGTTGTAACCTATGTTTCACTGTTGTTATCTACATGCATTCCAGACAATAGAAAACTGTAATCTGATACACTAGTGTGCACTTGTCAAAGAGAACAGACCTCAATCAGGATTCCTTTAACACCCAAGTAGATTTGCACGATAGAAATCATATCTTCATCAGGTTTGAAATTTTATCATTGGACTCAATTTTAAGTGGATATTGAAATCAGGTCAATAACTGATGTTATTTTGAAGCCCTCGTTCGCCGACAGAATTTGGAAAAAATTGTAAGATTGCACGAAATACTTGTTGAATAATTCCACGGCATCAGAACTGGTGCCTACTTCAGAAAGACGAATGTTTATGGTTTTATTTCTCAGGAGATGCATACACATACCGACTTGTAGTTCAGCGTTCGTTTCTGGACTACAGATGGGCCGAAAGATATTTTTGTTCCCAAAAGGGTCCGTTGCTATGTGGTGATCTCTGTCACCTTCAAGAACCCAAAAATTCGTGAAATCAAAATGGTGCCTAGGATCAGAAACCGGTTGTCACTGTTGGGCGTGTGGTTCGTTGCTAGGAGGCATGTTACCACTGATAATGTTGATGGTATGGATGACATTCGGTTTTGCTTCCATTCACCCGAAAAAAGTGAATAGTCGACAAAAGTATACGTCGTACACGAAAGTCAGTGCAACTGCAACTTACATTGGGCTTGGGAGTTGCAATCAGCGAATCTATCAGGTCAACTGGATTCCCCTATCCGTTGGATCCCCTACAGTTTGATCCCGATCTTGCGATTACTTCGGCCATACTCCTATCAATAAATGCACGGATCTATTGACCCGATAAAAGTGATAATCAACAGGAGTCGTTGCCCATATCGAAATCAGTTTGTTGCACTCGTTTTCTGGGTAAACTGCAACTTTTCTTTAACTTTGGTATTCAACAGATTACTTTCATCCGGCTAACTAATTTTCCCGATCATCTGAAATGCAGGCGGATTTTGTCCTTTACCTTGAAGTTAGAAAAACTGCTCTTTACTTGTCAAAATCTGCGGGTGTCCTGAAGTATTTTGATCTCACACGAATAAAAAAGAAGGTTGAAGAACATCATAGTTTTGTTGTGTGATATATTTTCCTTGCCAAATCCATTTGGGTTATGGAGAACAAATGACTCAAGGTACGTAAACAAAGTATTTTTCATGGAAGTTATAAAAATTGTCTCGATTCCCAACTTTTTGCGAGGTTCAAGTAGAGAAGATGAGATGACTTTCTCTAAAGGCCTAGTTTCTCCATAAAGGCCACCATTTCTTCCAAATCCCATTTACCATCCTTATTCACATCGTATTTTCTGAGGAGAGCCTCCATAACAGGACGATGTTCCGGTGTTAAATTGGGGTCTGTCATCAAGTCGTCTATAGTAAGAAGTCCGTCTTCATTCTTACACCCGAAAGTCAAGATTATTTGAGCGAAACATCGGCGTTCTCTGAATTCGAGGGAAAATATATATTCGGTATGGAAGTCAAATGTAATTGTCTATGATGCATATGAAATCATTTGTTGAAAGAGGTGTGATAGTGGACCCTTCGTACGGGACGTCCTCAGATATTCACTCAGCCTCCGTTAAACAAGCTAAACAAGCGCCAATTATAAACCATTTCGAGTTCTTCTTATTCTTGACTATCATCACTGTCGGACAGACTGGCCCCACATGTTTCTCGTAAACGATTCAAGGTCAACTACGGAGCTGGTCCACACAACTCGGTCACGTGTTGTTCGTGTGAGCATCAGCATCAGTATAACTACTGCAAAACTGGACTACCGACTAACCACTGCTTCTTCGCATAAACCTCTTTTATATTAATTCTGGTTTACTGCAGTGTCACATCTTACGAGATCCGGTGCATACTTTGGAACGGGAAGGTTTCACATAATACTTTACTTTTGTTTTTCTGAAGAAAACATTGGACATAATTCCTAAACAAGCAAAATAGGCTATAGCAGGTGACGTTATTGGTCCTTATTATTACGGTCGTTTCCAACGCTGTCCATGAGTACGGAATATTCAAGTACTAATAAACCACGAGTACTCACGCTCATACAGTACTTATCTCAAGAAAGAAATTCTGAATTTTACAGGACTACGAAAAACTGAGCACAAAAGAAGAACTTACGCTGGTGTCAAATTCCATTTGAATTCCGACCTATGATCAATTACGAATAAAACATTAAACATAAATTTGCATAAAGATGTGCAAGGGAGCCATTCAGACATTCAATTTTGAATGTCGCAATTACTAAAGATAATAATATGGTCAACAAATATCCTTTACAAAGATTGCACGTTTGGCAGAATTCTGGCTACACTACACTGTTCGACAAAGAAATTCCCTAATCAAATTAAATGTAGTCCTGAGGCTCCACAAAGGCAATTTTGAATACAATTTGAAAGCGTCCACCACCATTGTAATTCACGTGACCCTCTTCACCTTTGCATGTTCGGCAACCATGAGGAAACCAGTACTTCAGAAGAGCAGGTCAAGGATCAAGTTAACCTAAAAGACCTATTCCGACAAGTCTTGCCATCACTGAGCACAAGCACAATTATATAGTTCATTTATATCTGCTACAGCATGGTTGTACAATGCTTTTTGGTCACAAAACGCCACCGGAATAAGGTACAGATCAAAACAGGGTTTTATCTCAGACGGAATAACATTCTTGATTAGAAGGAGACGTGCCAGAAACATAACAACAGAATTCCAGCACAAATGCAATCTGCAGGGAAGCAGTTTACACCTAGACAGGGTCGATTAGTGGGGCTGAGAAAGACTAAGATCAAAATGCAACGGGTGTGAAACATCAGAAAGGATGTGGCTGCTTGTGCACAGCTCTAAGACTAGTTAATTTAAGGGTACACCACAAATAAGATTTTCTGACATTTGTCTGAATTGAGAAATGTACATCGGAACAGAAATAAACAACAGCAAGTCACTGGAGAAGAACTCACTCTGGTGTTGAATCCATGTTGAATCAAAAGCTACAGTAAATTGGAAAGCAATAATTGATCGGGTTATGAAGTTACTTGGAAGTGTATCAGAAAGCCATTCAGATTTCTTATCTCAAATAAATTACGATATCCGTCGAGTTTGGCGTGAAAGGTGTACAACAAGGCGCCTGTTCGTAGTCCGTTTTCCGGACTCCGGTTTCTAGTGTATCCAGGAAAAATGACACTCCCGTTATCCCATAGATCACCCAGTTTCAATCCAAGCAAACAATTAGGCAATCAGCTCGGTAGGTCAGCACATCACGGGTTGCAAGATAAAATCAAAGAGGAGTTGAATACTATCTCGAAGAAGGAATGTGACCGTGCGTGGCCGTGTAGACGGTTCACAACCAGCGAGGCTAAAGGAATAAATGCCGTTATATCCCAAACATTTTGATCCATTGTATACTAAAGAATGGCTTTTAGGAACGATCTAATTATTCCAGGCAAGGTAAATTGTTTTTTAAGAGAATGGTTCACTGATGAACAATTTTTTGATGATTTTGGTAGGGACGAGGCATTCCTTTGGCGATTGTTATATGTGACATGGATGCAAAGTGTGATTTTGAACTAATAATTTCACAAATGGACGTTTGGGCTGATTGAAAAGGATCTAGGATTTCGTTCAGTAAATTATGAAAAGACTGTGACTTGAAGTCGAGTTTACATGAACTTAGCGAATCAGAAAGAAAGGATCGGACAAAAAGCTTACCGCGAATAATCTGTTGAATGAAGTTTATCAAAATATTTGCAGTATATATGTTTGCAAATTTAATTTGGTCACACATGATTAGCCCATCAATGTGGCATTCTGGTTGGCCAATTTTGTGTAACACCCACTTGGTGGCAACTAGTGCACGATGAAATGCACAATCAGGCTATCGAAAAGCAGTTCCTAACCAATTGAAAAAGCGAGAATTAAATGGAGTTGATACGATGACTGACCAACTGGTTGGATAACTAAGTGAATGATCAAGCGAGTGGCTGACTGACTGATTGTTTGTCTGTCTGAATGATGGATTTACTGAATGATTGACTAAAGTAATGACTGACTTACTGGCTGACTATGAGATTGACTGAACAACTGGCTGAATGACTGGCTGACCGACCGACCAACTGGAATCACTAAGTGATTTCTTCTTTTGAATATAATTCGCTGACTCGATAAACCAATAGACGCGTATTAATCGCGGTACTGTACTTTAAATCTGCAGTGCCGGTAAACAATGAAATGATCACTTCTAGATCCAACTTTGTCGACGACAGAAAGTGCCTATCTGGTGTATTTATTTCATGAAGCGACCTCAATTTCGACCAAGTCACTATGTAATAATAAGTCTGAGTTTATTGTGGCAGATTTTGTCGTATCTCTGAAAGGAAGTATGAGCACAGATTATCGAATAATTCATCCACAAGACCCCGCAAATAAGCCTTTCAGAAAAATGTCATGCTCATTACCCTATTCTCATAGAAAATATATATCATCTGGCTATGTAATGAAATTTCAGCCTGAAGCTCTATGCCATACTCCCGAGTTATTTTAATATATTCCCACAAAACAATGGCTTTGCTGACTGTTCATTTTCAAACCTGTAAACATATGCACAACTTCAAGATTCGGTTCACAAAATTACCTCCAAATATGCCTGATCTAAAGATAACTGGGAGCATGTTCCCTGTTCTTAAGGGAGAAGTCAGCGTCCTACCCACTGGCTGACCATTGCTGGCAAAAATGGAACACGTGATGGGGCATTGATTTGAACACTATTTCATTACAACTTTGGTGGAATCTTTATTGAAGAGACGGTATTGGATCCCGAAAAACGAAGGCAGAACAAGGGTATACCATTTTTTATGAACGATGTGTTTTTGTCATACGTGGATTACCTAAATGTAAATAAAACTTGTTTCGTTCTTGCTCAGAAGCTCATAGTCGGTCATGGTTGTGACTAGCCAATGGTGACAGAACACAGAGTTTGATCTGAATTCTCATCATGACCATTCGCTGCGTTGAAGTTGGCTGCTTGAGTTATTGTCCCAGAGTCTCATGACTATTTATTAGTCATTACTGAAATACATTTGAGTAGGCTGTAATACACAGAAAAAAGTGTCCTTTTTATGACCTTTCTTTATGGGTTTCGCATGGAGGTGTATATAAGACGTATTTGGTGGTTGGTCGTTATTCGGAACAGTGTTTCACAATAAGTATAAGGCTTCAGTAAAGTTTTCGAAATGCCAGAATGAATGTGTGTGACCACTCATGATTTCGTGGATTTGAATTGGTTGTGTTTGATTATCTTCTGATATACTGAATTGCGAGAAATTTCTAAGCAGAATTTGGGGTCACCGGGTCCCGCTTATCCATTTTGATTAGGAATGGACACGAGCACGGGTAAGAAAAGGAAAGAATGCTCTAGTAGCCAGTACACGGAATACACAGTCTAACTGTACAAACGTAAACCGATCAGTCATTCTGATTCGATAGAAAGTGACAACACGATCGCCACTGTTCACGGTTCGCAGCCATATCCTTCAGTGTCTCCAGCCAACTGGTAGACAAATCTTTTGGACCCCAACCACGAAGACGTGAAGCACCTACTTTTCCTAAGTCTTCTGTACATTTTCCCATTCCTCGATGCCATGTCATCTGTTGACCTCCACGTGGTCTCTCCCACTCCCTGGGAGGGGCGGAGAATAGGACGCGATACGGTAACAATGTGTTTGCCATACGTAACACATGCCCCAACCAACGAAGTCTACTAAGTTGGATACGCAGTGACAAAGAGTTCTCTGAATTAGTACCCAATACTCGCTTTCTGACCTCATCATTAATTATTCGGCTATTCCACCCGATCTTAGCGGTACTACGCAAACATCGGTGGTCGAAAACCTCAAGACAACGAATATCTTCAGCACACAGACTCCAAGTTTCGCAACCATACAACAAAACTGAATGCACTGTGGCACAGTATACACGACCTTTCAACTTCAGTGAAAGATCAGATCGACGCCACAAGTGCTTCAGTCCAGCGTATGCCGCTCGAGCCTTGAATATACGCGTGCTCATCTCTAATACAGTGCTCCTATCCGTCGTCACGCTGCTGCCGAGGTAGGTGAAGTGGTCGACAACTGACAGCACCTCCCCATCGAGCATCAAGCTCGGAATCGTTGACGTCCAATCTTGTAATATCACCTTGCACTTTGAAGGTGCAAATCGCATGCCAAATGGAGCTACGGCTCTTGCAGGACTATCTGGTGCACTTTGAGAATGTTCCGTGGATTCGAACAAACAGATAACGTCGTCCGCGTAATCTAGGTCACAAAGCTTTTCACTATTTCCTTGTTCGACGCCTACATCCTGAAGATTCCTATGCGGCCAGAAGTATGAGAATACAATGATCTCAGTAGGTTTTCGAACTTCTGGTGCATACGTTTTTGCTGAAGAGCACTGGGAAGAGCTGTTCGATCAACTGAATCAAAGGCGCCTTTCATGTCTAAGAAAACCATCATTGTCGGTCGACGGCGCGTGTGACGCGATTCAAGTAGTCGGCGAAGAGTAAAAATCTGGTCGATGCATCCTCGACCTAGGCGGAATCCAGCCTGCTGTTCGCGGGTGTTCCTCTCGTGAGCTGGTGTAAGACTGTGCAGTAGAATTGAGGCTAATACTTTGGTGATTATCGGAATTAAGCTAATCCCACGATGGTCAATACAGTCATTGCGTATTCCCTTCTTGAAGATGGGATCAATCTGTGGAATACGCCCCGCGTTCTAAATGTCACGGAACAAGGCGGCAAGTGATTTTATCAAAGCATCTCCACCCAGTATGAAAAGAACTGAGGGAAGTTCGTCGGGACCTGCCGCTTTCCTTCGCTTTAGTGAACGAATGCATGACTCTACTTCTACTTCCGATGGGGGCTCAAGTGATGCCACCCAAGGAGTCGCAGTTGTTGACACAGGAGTAACTACACTAGCGTGCGGTCAGCTAAACTGCTCCTTGAAGTATTCGGCCCAACAGTCAAGCCTTTGCTGTTTGCCATGGATGGGTTCTCAATTTCTATCCTAGCTCGTGTGCTAACTTCGGCTCATACCGGGTGCGGACTTCTGATTCACACAAACTCTGCACGGCTAGCCGGGTTCGCGTTTTACCACCGTGACCGTGGAGCTGGAGAGATAATCGCATGAAAACTAATGCATGATTTTACTCTACTTCCGTGGACCAGTAGGATCTACAGTTCTGAACATAACCGAGCCACCGGTAGTTTACGGCGATATGATCAATCTGGCTTAGAGTACCTGTACAGTTAGAGGTCCATATGGCTGTGCGACGCGAGCTGTGTCGAAAATTTGTGCTAGACAAGAACAATCGATTGTCTGTACAAAACTGGGTTTTTATCGGAAACGTGTTCTACTCGTGGTTATTACGTACTGCAAATATATGATCTAATTATAAAAGACTGAATTTTGTGGAAATCAACTGGTTCGTTTTATTGCACTTATCTTTCGTCGTTTATTGGGAACCATTCTCTGTTGTGTCAGGGATGCTTTCCCAATGACTGGTGAATCCAAGGACCAGAGACAACAGTATGTCCATTCAGTACCCCGCTTGGTCTCCGGAAGGGAGTCTGTGGTATCCCGTCAGCTGCGGAGCAAAGAGATGAACCGTTGTAAAAGCTATGCACTGACATACGGCGTTTAGTTTTTTGTATAAAACGTTTTCAGTGTGGTGGCTCTCAACCAGTCACTAAACCGTTGTATTACCTTATGTATTTCGCACATGACAAAGCCTTCTCACAAATGAAATTTTCACCAGGATAATCGATTCAGTTTTCCACACGCTCGCCAATTTTGTTTTCTGCTGATCAGTGCACCTGAGTTGACAACACAATCTCTGAGAACAATGCGAACAAACACTGTGAGTGCTGTATTGCCGAGAGGAATGCCGTGCACAACCTGATGTAACAAGGTGAAATTATGGTACATTACAGCTCGGAAGAATAAAAATACTCTTACCGTTCTGGGTTTTGTAAACGAAAATGTTTGAACTTCCATCTCACAGTTTAGAATTTCAAATAAATTCTAATGGGGCTGAAGGAAATTTGGTATCATTTTCCGGTGGTAAAGTTCTGTTCATTTGAAAGTGTGACCTTTAAGCAAGCTTTCCGTTTCTTTGTGAGAGCATTAGTTGCCAGAATAATCTGCTTACCGACAGCTATTCGTTTACCTCAGAAACTGTATAAAATGCAGCTTGGAGGTAACGGATACCAAGATTCATGCAGGTTTGTTCAGAACCACTGGTGGTGTCGTTTTTGGCAAAAACGGTTTTCGAGCCTTCAGGAATGAACAATTCCCCTGCTACCGTTTGAGCATGTGATGTTCATTGTACAGATTGATTTGACGGACCAATTTTGTCGGTTACAAAATTATTTTGAATTGGGTTCTTAGCTCAGAGCACGCAGCACACAAACGTAGGTGGCAACGGAGTCCACTTCGGAATCTTGCCAGAATCAAACACTAACATCATTTTGGTCTTTTCCCAAAAATGTCAAGGTATGCCCAATGGAAAAATATAAAAAATATCAACGACCCCTTTCTTGTGTGATGCCAGTTCTTTCCACGCAGAAATAGACACGGTATACAGATATTGCAACATAACACCCACTTGCTGACATAGCGATCACATTTGATTCTGAATGGACAAGGTCACGTAAATCTTCAGATCGACTAAACAAATCAGCTCGGTTCAGCCTTACCAGAACGTGGAGCAAAATCGGCTCATTGAAATAACAGAACCTCAATTCATGAGCTCTTTTACCTTTTTAAAATATTTTGGTTTAATTCATTTTACTGTGCGATTATTGTAGAATATTCGTGATGCATCCATCTTGGCACCGAGAGCGTAACAACGCTCGGATGTTGCTTATTACGAACCAGATACAAGAATTGTTCTAATTCAAATTGGGAACATAATTTTGTTTTGACAGAGCATCAACTTGACGATCACGTTTCAGTCTTATCTCGTTCAAAACAAAATAAACACAATCCAACTGATTTCATTTTTCTACAAGTATTGGCTTCATACAACCCGCCGTGTGAATAAGCATCGGCAAGCAGATACATTCAGATCAATTACACAAAAACGGCGCTTTTACGGCAATACAAAATCAATGGAAAAGGGCGATTTAGGAACTGCGACAGTGAAGATCTCATAAGTTCAGCGTCAATGTTTGCAGGGTGACATGAGAGGCGAGCTAAGTGGGGAACTATTGGGGATCCGCTGGGGAGTCGTACGTGCAAAAGTGGTTTCGTATTTGTCACGAGTGGAAAAAGAGGTAGCCCATATACCGAGGTGAATGTGAATTAAGTAACGTTAGTCATCCACAGTCTTTTCGGAGAGTATTTCGCACAGTGTTCGATGATAGGAAATGATGAACTTTGTTAGGTTCCAACGAGGTATACCAGTAGCATGCGGTAATTGACTATGCGAGGTTTTATCGTGGTTAAGTCTATAGTTTGTTGTCCTAAGAACAACCGGGTGGAAGGGTACCTCACAGAACACGTCAGAAGCAAAACAGCGTGGCGATCAAGTTTGTTTTCAGTTATTCGTACTCATACTGATACATGACAATCAGTAAGTCTCCCAACACTGCAAAGGGGAACGATAATCCAGATCTCTCTTCACGGGCGTGAGTGCATGTGAAATGGATCACAGCGTGTTTCGTTCAAGTCGTTTTACACGTGTTCATGAACAAAAAGTAAGTTTTGGGAGTTTAAATGCTTGAACAAATTGTTTCTGAAGGTACAAGGAAGGATTTTAGAAGCGAATACTCACGTCTTCGGCTGTGGCTAAGATGCGGCAATTGGAAAGTCTTCACTGCTTGCTCCAGACTTTGTAAGTGGCGCGAAAAGCGTCTATGACCTTTTCTGAATAGTCTGACTCCACAAGAAGTAAACACGTAGCACTCGTATTTGTTCTAATTCCTCCAGGATCCATCCAAGCAGGGTGGTATTCACGGGCACCTTCTGATAAGCGCCTGGTTCTGCAGCCAGAATACCTAGTTCCAAAGCACAGTAAATGAATGTACAATAAAAAGAGCTGTTGCATCTTGCACTCTATCCTCCAGTCGAAAGCACACAATTTATTGGGACTCGAACATCTTTGTTGATGTGGAGCCCAAAACGTCATAATAACTCTCCCCGTGATTCTCCATGGAACAATTTCAATTTATGTATCTCCTTTGATTGGCCTATTCTCAAGTCATTATACCGTCTTGTCCGTCAACCTCTTGGGATGGTCATATTTTAAGAAAACTCTACGCAGAAAAACGAGGTTCTTATTCTGTTCTCCTCTGCTGTATTACCTAAACCATGCTAGACCTCTTTTAATTATGAGCGGTAAGAAACTGTGAAAATGAATGTATGGCTTACATACTGATAACTGAACGGAATCACCATTTTGACGGCTTGCACAAACATCTACGTACGGTAGTCTTTATTCCTTTCCTTTTTCAAAGTGATTCGGATATTTGAATGAGCTCTTACAAAATAGCTAGCGAGTAGATTGGCATCAACTTCCATATCTACCACATAGGATATCGTCTACTTTCAGCTTGTATAAGGTAAAAACTTTCATTGTTGAAATGAGTTGATTGTTTTCAAGTTTTCCTACGTAAATACAAGCAAATACAGGTAGTTTCAGTTGTGCTTTACTCGTGCTTTGCGACTTAATTAGGGTGTATCAGTCCTTCTGGAAGAGCTACAAATTTATTCAGAGTTTCCTCTGATTTATGCTGGTTCGTTTCTGCACTGTAGGTAGTTGAACATGTATGAGCCTGATTGCTAGGGTAGAATGCGCTGAGCAAAGTAAGCTGCTGTTGTCAGGGTATGAAAATATAATTAATCTAATCAACGGGACCACACAAACAACCAAGGTTATATTTGGATAGGTTGATTATCCAAATATCTTGGTAGAATCTATTTTTTCGGCCAAGTTTAAGGGAAGTTATTTCATTTTTTGTATGCATTCACGACATTTGTGGTTTGGAATGCTCTTTACCAATGACTGCCAAACTTACTGAAAAAAGGAAATTTCAGTTCGCATTAGTATGGGTGTAGTCTTCAAGATCACTGGAGCGTATTCAGGTAATGGCTTGCACCTTTTTGCGATAGATATGAAAACATCCACTGACAGTTAATTTTCTCGGCACCTGTTCAAACAGAAGCAATGTGAATTACAGGAACCTATAATTTTGAATCTTTGATGCTGCATGTTGTTCAGTGTCTTAACGCGAATAGGAGCATCCATAATGGGATAAATAAAAAGCCCTTCAAATTTTACGTTTCCGAGGTAGAGGACCAAGCTGATAGAGTGAATGGGTCAGTCTTACGTGTACTGTGATCAGAAAAAAGTGCCAGAAGTTCGAGTCCTTAATCCGCAGCGGGAAAGTTCCTAACCTCTCGCTGCCTGTTGGACAAGAGGTGGCCAAATGTTCAATCCGACTAGCATCAAGTGATACGAAGGCTACACTGCAAGCCCAACAAATGAGGGCACGTGTTAGTTCAACCAGGATACCCAAATCACAAGGAGTGGCGATGAGCTTTCTCACTGTATGAATGGTCGGTATATGATGAACTGTAGAAAGTTCAGAAAAATGTCATTTGATGTAAGGATGTCCCCAAAAAACTATCCCGTCGAAAGTTGATATTTCACACCAATCACTATTACTGATTTGGATCGGAATAAAATACGGCTAGCTTTGTTGGTGGATTTAAGTCATAGGTGCCTCAAATGTTGGGGAAATGTTCACCATTATGATTAAAAAGTTCCTGGAATTCAACGGAAGAAAGTTGCCTGAGTAGAAAATATTTCTTATAGATAATTTTTCATGATTTGTTTCACGAGAGATTCGCACGGAAATTCATGCAGAACAATTTTTCTGTTAACTGTTCACTATGAGTCTTGTAGATATATGCGCAACTTCAAGGTCCCGTTCGTACACTTATTCTCTAATCGTACAGATTTACTGGTAACTATGAAACTTTATCTGCTCCAAAGAGAGTTGTCAATAGGCAACCTACCAGTTCAATTAGAAACTGGTATTGAGAAAGTTTAGTGGCATTAACTGAAACGTCAAATGTCTACCGAACTTCCCGACAGCACCCTGTGAACACGTACCCATGACATATCACATGGCGTATTATTATTTTCAATACATTTCATACTGCTGCCGACTCAGAATATATTTCTCACTTGAAAATTAACAACCTGATACGAAATCTTCGAATGTCAGTTTACAGAAAGTGCATCCATTCGGCCTACGCAGGTACGTTAACAATCGATCAATTTTTAAATCAGAATCCGTGTGGAATTGAGTCAGCACGGTTGTTGTTAACTGTGTACAGCATAATGTTGTTCCGCTGAAATTCCACTTGTGTGGAAAACGTTTTCGCTTCGGAGTCATATACATCACGTATCCATGCATACAGCCCACTCAATAATTAGAAATGGTCCAACAGTTGACGGTGATTCAGCTGAACTCTGTTTTTCAACCTTTAGATGAGAAATGTACAGCTCTACTGTAAAGTATAACTGTGGAAACTCATCATCACAAAAAATGAGGACACTTACCGACAGCAGTTGCAAGTAAACAGAATAGAATAGCATAACTGAAATGCCAAAACAAATAATGAATGAATTCTTATTTCTTCGCAATTGCAAAAATTGACCGCCATCTCTCGGCGTATGCTGCTGGTTTTGAATCGGTCAAAAGATTAGATAGCTCACTTTGCCTTGTAATTCCCCCTGTGAGCTTGTAAAAAGTTGGAAAGAAGTACTCTATCGTTTTGCAATTGAACGAAGGTTTTGATTCAGCTTGGAACTAATCAGAAATTAGGTTTTTCCCTTATGGCTAGCTGCTGCTCAACTCTGGTGAAACCAACATTTCTCGACTGAAACTGTTCTTAGAAGAACCTCGGAGTGAAGTGGGGTACCATTAATTTCTGGGCGATTGCAAATGTGATGTTATTTGACAAATCCAAAAGTGAATCAAATGATCAAGTAATTTTGTGTAACTAACTTTTCAGTACTACGTATTTACAGGAAACATACTTTCATTTGTTCTTCTAAAAGACAAACATAAGTTATGATGTGAAGTTTTTCCATCTCAAGGACTTACCTGATTAACTAGGGTGTGATTCTGCACAATTTGAGGAAGAATACAGCCAAGCTTAGGTTGGCGGACTGTCGCGTAATGCTGACGAAAACACGAAAAATACTTCACCGAGTTGACCAGTCACCCTGAGGACATTTGTAAGATGCGCGGTTGAATAATTTGTACGATAGTATTGAGGGCAAAAACTACCCGGAACAAAAAATGGTTCGTGATTGAAGCTTGTTCAAAGGATAGGCTAATACCATATAAATACTTGTGGGCGTTTCGTATAAACAGTATGGCCTCTGGCAAGAAGTGTTTCACTTGGACAATTGATAATTCCTTCTTGAAAGTGCCGATATACTGTCATCAATAAATTCCAAATCAAAGCATATATATATATACATATATATATATATAACTGCTGTGAGGGAAAAATTGGTTGATCCACTGATTAATTGTGTTAGTATGAGTAAAATTTCGTGTTGTGTGAACGAAGTGACGCGGATCAAAGATTTTCCGCAGAAATACCACTGGTCGCTGGATTACTTGTTCAAAAAGTACGATAAGGACCTGAAGGGAAGAATTTAGATTTAACATTCATTTATCTGCTGACACGGATTACCTGAGAAAAAATGGTTGGACATTCATTTTCTTGCAAATCCTTTGGAGAAAAAATGTCATTTTACTTTCGTTCAGCTGAAGTCAGTAAACCTAATGTGTTTGGCACTAAAAAAGAACCATAGGAAGTCAACCGGTTATGAACATTCTTCTGTGGTACGAACAAGCACATGGCTACTAGACAATTATTCCCAATGACAGGGGCACATTAGTAGATGTTCCCGGAAGACTGAGATCAAAGTCTACGCAAGTGACAATATTCTCCGAAAATCAGTTCGCCTAATGCAGGCGACAGTTTGAACACCGAAGTCAAGGGAAATTCACTGTTGTACTAGCACATCAGTTAGGTGACCCGTATGAGTAGCATGTAGACATGTGTATCGGATAAATAAAACCAGCTATTCACTTAGTCTGAAAATCATTTTCAAGAGCAATCCGGTCAGAAATATGAAAGATCAATCAGTTATGATTTATAACCAAAAAGTATTAACTAATGAATGCGACCAATCGAAGTTTACGTGACTGTGAAGTGAATCATGATTGCTGTTTGTTGCACCCAGTCATTGTCCTCTAGTATACCAGGTTACGTGTTAGGGTACTGGAAATGCACATCGACTAGAAGAACGAAACACGTTTACCATCATTTCACGGAACACGGATCAAACAATTCTTTCTTCCTCACCAGAAGCCAGAAAACACCACTATGCAAGCCGACAGTCCTGCTATATCCCAAAGCCCCTTGATGTGATACTATTTTTACATGTTTATTAAGAAAAACGAGCTGAGTGAGCTTTTTTTCGTATTGCTAAGGTTCTAGTAAAAGCATTTCACAGAAAAGTGCACAAATGCGTTATCATGACTTTCTCACTCCCATATTTACGACCGCGATGAAAATTGCTGTCTCTGATTTCCAGTCCTCTATCACCAAAAAACCAGCTAGAAGTTTTACGTGTAGCATTCAAGGATCACTGATCTTCCGTGGACAGTTGCTTGTGTTAGATTTGCATACTTTCAAAACAAAAACAAAATCCTCAGCCTAAAGCTCACTAAGTGCAGCACTAAGAACCCATGCCTATATGTGTCGATTTCTAATATGGCTGCCAACAGCCTGTTTGCTATGCTGCAATCCCCCCCCACCCCCCAACAAAGGAGTACTGTGCGCAGTGTTCGTTATTATTTCATCACACACTATTTGAAAGCATTCGGTCCAGAGGGACATTTCATTGGGCAGGCCGGTTTGCTAGTCCATTGTCGATGACACTTTGCTTTGAAATCACCCAACTACAAGGCCTGCTATTCCACTTGGTCCCGTTGGCAGGGTACCAGAAAGGTAATATTAAAGTACCAATGTCATACGTTTATGAAAAACCTCTGCTGCTTCAAGAATCAGTCTAATTCATCACCGAGTCCATTCCATGGTGTTATATTCCAAGTCCCCTTCCTTTCGTAGTTGTTACTTGGGTTGATGTTTTTAAAATCATCCCAATGAAAACAGAGATATCATACACCAAGCACAGATGATCAAAATACATGCACTGTTGCAACGAAATGAAATGCGACAAAAGAAATTGGAGATTGTAAATTTTATGTGAATGAATATTGTTCACGGTACCTTTGTAGAGCTGCACATCAAAGTGGCCGAAAGTATGGCACGCGGCCACTACCAGTCAAGTACTTCTTTGATACGGCCAGTTTTGCTCCCAGCTGTTCAGTATGAAACCGTGATCACTCACTTTTCCGAGCTAACCCATCGAGCTTTTCCCACCGGTAATAAAGTCACACGCAGCCAGTACCTGTTCAAAAATTCTTTTACACGCTCTGAATGTGAGAAAAACCGGCGGTATCTTTGTTCAGGAAAGCAAAACTTCTCCGAACAATACTCCTGCCCTTTCCCCCGTTAACCCTCAAATGGTCCGTTTCCGTAATGCATTTTCAACCTTGGTTGCTTTGACGATCCATGTTCCAGTAACAAAAATACCGAAATTCTTCAGAGAATCCAGGAAATTCATCGATTTCCCAAACGCACCGCGGAAGTTCCCAAAGAACCCGGCCAGAAAAGGACAAAAGTGGGTCGTTGCGAAAAGTGTCACCTGTTACCGAGCTGACCGATTCGTATCCTGTGGGTAATGAATAACCTTCATGACAATTTGCGAATGCCTTTCCAACTCATAATTACAAACTGAAGTTCTTACACTGGTTCTTCCGTCACATTGTGCAAACCATAGCATAGGAGTGGTTACTGCCCGACGGATAACCAATAAGGTAAACTTTTTGTCTCCGAGGTTGTGAAACTTGTGACATAAAAAGAAACTGTCAGTCGTGCTTAGAACCTAAACTATGCCTACTGAGGTATCAAAACAACTGACAGACTGCTTCTCTCCGGTTCCACTAGAAATCAGCGACCGCAAATTTTAGACCACTGGTGACTCGTCTCAAGGTTTATATCCAGTAGGGGATTTACAATTTTCATTTTTCGGCCGTAATAGGAGCCTTTGTATTGAGCTCATCATTCAACATTTGTATTTACTTCTCGTGGGACTGGATGAGATGTTTAGAATTTGCTGCAATTCTTTAATAACATTCCAGAAAAGGGAGCCAACACAGAACTCACTGACAACTCTACTGTGATACGTCACTATGTTTTAGTTATTTATGTGGAAAAAATTTGACCCATATTGATAATACCTTTCCTATTTGCTCCAACCTCGTTGTAGTGATCGTAACCGCTTCTCAGCCTCACGGTGTCTCTTTCGCTTGGGACAGTTTATTTTCTGCCTCACTCACCCAGTGGATGCATTGTCAATAAACTATATTTACATTGAACACGGCTCAATTATGAATTAACGTCACCAAATAAAATATACGACACTCCTAATCGAAATTCTTCAAGGTTACCGGCATCAATTGTTCTAAGCAGTCAAAACGAGAGAAGGCGGGCGTAGAAATTTGAGATTTAAACGAAAGGCATTGTGGATGAACTGGAAAATAAACACGTTCTTCCAAAGTAGATAAAGAAACTATGCAAATAAGCGATAGAGAGCCCACGAACATAGAGGTTTCACCAACCGAAGGGGACAAATTTCGACTGGTCAGAAAGAATTACACTGTCAAGGGGGAAAGTTGGACAGACTAGATAACAAAATATAAAGTATTACAATAATACATTTTAGTAGGATATGATATAATTACTTATTACAAAGAGCTGAATTACGCTTCATATTATAATACCATGAAATATATTATGGTGTAACGTAATATAATATAACAACACATTTACACACAATAAATATATTATAACAATATATATAATAAAGTGCATCATATAATGGAAGATAACCGGTACAACGTACTGTGAGGAGTGTATTTGGAGTCGGGAGCAGTATGGAAATTGTCAAGAAAACGATCACCCATGTGAGATGTTACAGGTAAGTGTTCACACAGTGTTTTCGGGAAAGACAGTTGACGTTCCAGTTACTCCCGGTGGGATTTCTCAGTACCAGTTTCCAATTGAACTGGTCTTGAGAAAGATTACCCGTGGTAACTGGGACGTCAATAGCATGCCATTATTTCCGACAGTTTATTGCTACGGAACAACAAGCGTTTACCTGAATGAATTTATTCTCTTCCATAGCTTCAATTCAAATATAAACAATACCTGTAGTGATCTGCGAGATAGTTGCCATTTCCCTTTACACACCATAGCTTTTTTCCCAAGAGCAGTGAAATAAATATCGAATTTATCTGACCGAGAATCTATTTGGTTACACTCAAAAATACTCAGTTCAACACTTGACGAGTGGTATACATGGAAATTGTTTTCATAGCTCTGTGACTTCATGTGACCTCACACGAATCCATTCGACGATTTGATTTGTTGAAAACCGTCTCCACGCATCACAACACAGATTACTCATAGAAACCGATGACAATGTATGATCATAAGAATATGCTTCCAGTGTGCTTCCACAAAGTATTCAAATATGAATCTGTAAGCAAAATACGGTTCAGTCTTATCATGAACGCGATTGGACTAGCCGGGGTCTTCATCGGTAGATTTCCGTGAGTTCATTCCGGAGTGGAGTACCATCAGCAAAGGGATTACACAGTTTGCAATTCATCCAACTTCAGATCGAGTAGACGTGACTCATATGAGTAAACTTCCAGTGAAAATGTTGCACGTTCTTTGCGATTTTAGGGCTGTAGGTGTAGTATGAAAGCCACTCACGTTTTTCCCGAAAAGTGCACTTGTTAAGCAAATCTGTGATTTACTTCTCCCCAGGTAGGCGACAGGCTCACAGCTATCCAACAAACCATATGCGTAAGTGTCACATTTTCGGAATATCGGAACTTCCTTTTTATGAGGTTGTCCACCTAGATTTTCCGAACGTTATTCCAGTCACACATAACCCCAACGCTTTACCGGTCCGTCTTCCCGTACCGCGACGCCAAAACAATAAAATGTTTCAGCTATAAACGGTGGGACCATGGTACTTTTGCTTGCTTTCTCCCACTTTTTCCCTCACTGGGTCTCATAAGACAATCTATAACAATGGAGAACTATTTGTTGCATTTTTACCGTGGTTACTATAAAGTTGATTGTTCCTTTAGAAAACGCTGAATTAGTGACCTATTTACGAGGCTCATCAAGTTTTTTATCTCATAATGACCGCTAATCGGTAACACAGTAAGAAACAGAGTAAGGAGGATTCACGCAGGATGTTCCAGAATATCAAAGAAGAAGCAGTTGTCAATCTACGAAAATAATGGAAGCAAAATAAATCATCTATAAGGTTTCCCCTTTTGCTAGTTAGACTTATCCTTGTCTCTTAAGGAAGGCTAAAATGGGTTTGACAGAACTCTTTACGACAGTTTGTGAAATTCTTTTCGGATGCTAATTATGCACTCCAGTTTGAAGGCGTGTACTGCCTTAAAGCTGTACAAAAATTAGCATACTAGTGGTTACCGCCTAATAGTTAGCACAAACGCTCATATTCGACTCACATTCCCCATCAGCGTTTTGGAGGACTTGATAAAGGTGTCCTTTTTCAAGAATTTAATTAAACTGATAATACTCTTTGCTTTTGTACGAAGATTCCAATCATAATCAGCTAAAGTTATGGATGAATTCAAGTCCAAAATGCTTTGTAGGCTTTCTCACACTGTTGGTTATTCTTCTTTGCTTTGTGCTTTAATACTAACCCCTGCCTAGTTCAGGTCACCGTAGGTCTGCACCTGATGCGTCGGATTACGGTACAATGTAGTTTTTTGTAGTCAGCACTGGCTGAAGTAACCAAGAGATCTTTACCCGCAGTTGTGAGAGGCAACGAGAATGCTTTAATATGATCCCGAAAACTCATGAAGATTTCATGCTTCGACCGACTATAGTAAGTTGGGCCTCCTCAAACACAAAGACCTCACAGTATTTTGTTGCTATATAGGTAGCTATTTATATTTATTCCGAGATGTGTGTTGCTCATTGGAGATCTTCAACATCTGTTGTGACCGATTTTCATCCCTGTCCGTCAAAATATTACGCCGTGGTAAGAACATATTTACAAGTAGGAACCACCAAAGATAATATGGCTTTCTTTGTCGATTAGGTGGGAAATCTGCCGGTTCATTTGGATGTACATTCAGGGGCTCATAGCCAACCCTAGTTCCTTGGATCCTTGACTGTTCACCGAACATCTGAGTGAGAACTTCTCGCGGTATACATCTCTAAAGGTGAATGTCTAAGATCAAGACTGTGACTTCAACAAGTAATCGCTTTCCATGTTGATTAGCTGTCCCTACGCAACACATTGTCCATGATTTGTCAGCTCTATCTTCCGTATGGTTTTCGTGGTAGGAACTCACAAAAAGCTGTCAAGCACCGAGCAACATAAATCCTGATGGCCTGTTGACTTACTCGATGTATTTAAGCAAAGGCCACGTAGAATCATACTACTATCAACTCAGTTATCCGACCGACCCTTGGATTATATGTAGATTCCGACCTACCAGACATTCGCTTCCAACTCATCTGTGCCCAAGAAGGAACTTTGGAATTTAGTCCAGTTGTCTGCTCCTCAATAGCACCGAGTATTTGAAAACTTATTACTGTGAGCTCTGGCCCGGGATTTGACAAAGCACGACCTGAGCCTATTTGCTTACCGCTTTCATTCTAACTTGGGCTAATGTGTCTCTTTAACTCGGAAAGTCTTCTATTCGCAGGAATAGAGATCAAAAGCTGTGCGCATGTGCTATCTAGATTACCAGAGCTTATTAGGCATTGCCAGTGGACAAAAATCTGGACATACGCCACAGTAAAGCAGCTTGCCGCTCCTTTTATAGGTCCTGTTTATGCAGCATTTCTGAGATCTTATCCAAAAGTTACCGTGGGTAGCAACCCCATTTTGTTTGTGGGACTGAAACTGTCGCCTGTCTCAACCTAAATGAGAAAGCTGACGTCCTAGGATTTGCTCCTGAAGGTGATTTTCGTATCGCTTCACCTCGTTTAACGTTTAGTCTTCGCATTTATGGTACCTCAATGTTTGTCTCTCCATTCTACCGTACTCTCCCGAAGAAAAATACATATAAACGTCACAAGAGCAAAATGCTATCAATGCAATTATCGCGTGCTAGTGGTATACCTATTTCAAACCCAATAAAGTTCATCATTTCTCGTTATCAAACAAGGTGGGAAAGATTCTACGAGACAACTTCAAATGACTTACATCAACCGATTCATATTCACCTCAGTAAATGTGCTTCCTCTTCTTTCACTCGTACCACCTAAAGGATAAATTGTACGAGCTCGACTGCCCACCGGATAACCAGGTGTTCCCCACTTAGCACGCCTCTCATGTCACCCTGCAAACATTGACACTCAACGTATGCGACCTTCACTGTCGCAGTTCCAAAATGGCGCTTTTCATCGTATTTTGTATTGCCGTAAAAGCATCGCATTTATGTTATTGATCTGAGTGTATCTACTTGCCGATGCACTCAAACTTCGAGGTGTCCAAAGCCACTAACTAGAGAAAAATGTAATCAATTGGGTTGTGCTTATTTTGTTTTGAACAAGATAGAACTGAAACGCGATCGTCAAATCGATGCTCTGTCAAAACGAAATCATGTTCCCGTTTCGAATTAGATCAATTCTTGTATCTGGTTCGTAAGTTGCAACATTCGGTTGTAGTTACGGTCTCAGTGCCAAGATGGATGCATCATGAATCTCCCTCTATTCTATTCGCACTCGAAGAGTAGCTGCATGTGGCCCTCGTCTTACTAGTGTTCATCCTGACATTGATGGTGGGACATATAGGTAGGATTAATTCGTTGGATTGCCATTTTCAAACAATGAACGTCTGTAATGAACTGCTCATCATATGAGCCCCAAAACCCTTCCATTATGGGTTATAATCCTGCATCATCAGCCCGTCTTCCATTCGGATGGGACGACTGATTGGTCATAATTCTTATCCACGAAACATTCTACAATCATCGCACCATAAAATAAATTAAATCAGAATATATTTGGATGGTGGAAGATCGCACGAATTGAGGTTCTGTTATTTCTCTGAGCCGATTTAGCTTCACATTCTGGTACAATTGAACCGAGCAGATTTGTTTAGTCAATCTGAATATTTAGGTGACGTTGTCCATTTGGAATCGAATTTGGTCGCTATGTCCATTCTATCAGCAAGTTGGTGGTATGATGCAATATTTGTATACCATTTCTACTTCTGTGTGGAAAGAACTGGCATCGCACAAAGACGAGTTCGTCGATATTTTCTATACCCACATTTCTGTAGTTGGGAATATGGCGTATCTTGTCATTGTTTGCAAATGACGAAAATGATGTGAATCTTTGATTGTGACAAGATTCCAACACGATCAGGGTTGCCATTTGCGCTGTCTTACAGTGTCAGCTAAAGAGGCAGACGTACATGAATCCGGGTATCAGTTGCCTTCAAGCAGCTTTTTATACAGTTTCTGAGGTAAATGAATAGTTACCTGTTCGACTATCGATTTCAACAATTGTTGCACCCACAGGGAAACCAAATTCCATTCAAAAGTACAGACGCTGGGAGACTGAGTTACACGCTTGGTAGATAGGAATAGTAACACGCGAAGCTCGGAACAAGTTTGCTCTAGCCTCATTGGAATTTATTGTAAATTCTAGACAGTGATGTAAAGTTCAAAAATTCCCTTGACCATTGATTAAAATCGTAACGGAATTTGTATTCGCCTGAGCTGCAGCCTGCCGTGTTCTCATGTACCCTTTTAAATTGCATTCCTATCATCATTTGAGTACTCACTGTTCTCAGAGATTGATATATTAGTTCAAGGGCGTTGATGAATAGGAAAACAATGTTGGCTAGCATGTGTAAAACCGAATCAATTACTCTGATGAAAATTTCTTGTGCGAGGAGGCACTATCATGCGTGAAATCCTTAAATTGCGCGACGGTTTAGTGACTGATTGAGAACCACCACACTGGAAACGCTTTCTTCAATAAACTAGTGCCAACAGTAATTCCTCAAGGTTCAGACGCGGTGTTTCAGTGCACAGCTATCACAACAATTCATCTGTTTGCTTTGCAGTTGGGCGGATGCCACAGGCCACCTTTCGGAGCCAAGCAGCATACCGAATGGACGTGTTCTGTGTCTGGTCCTTGGATTCACCAGTCGCTGAGAGAGAGAGCATCCCCGACACTACGAAGTATGGGACCCAATAAATGACGAAGGTTAAGTGCAATACAACGAACCTCTTCATCCTCACAAAATTCGTTCTTTTATAACTAGATCATGTATTTGCAATACATATTTACCACGAGTAGGACACGTTTCCAATAAAAACCCTTCACATTTAGCGTTTCACATCCACGATTCAGATTGCCGTGTTTAATGCACGAATTATTCCTTCATAACAGATTTGGAGAAAATATTCATTGCAGATGTGGAAAAGTGTTCATTTTCTTCTGTCGTGATCACAAGTCGATCCTTTTGGTATCAGGAACTGGGTACAACTGTGAGAAACATGCACTCGTCTAAAAGGAGTTATCTGAGCAACGTCAAACTTTTGACATGGAGAGAGTCATGTCACATCAGTGAGTTTATTTTAGCGTTATGTAGAGAGGCTGTGTTTGAACTCCACAACCATTATCGGCAGTGACACCGGAGACGTTTTGTCTAATTTCACAGGTAGATTTTGTCCTCCCTTCGATAGATAGAAAATTGAAACTATTTCCGACAGATGCAGATACCTAATTTCAAGGTTTGAAACTCATGGTTCAAGACCAGAGTAAAATGCGTAATTAGCTCCTTTGCACGTGTTTTTAAGGTGATCACTGTCCCGGGCCGGAGTGAGCAGTTTTGGCGTTGTTTCCATTCTGCGTATTCGATGACACGCACAGATTTGAGTACCAAGTTTCAGAGCAATACTCACGAGAGTAACTCCACGGCAGTAATTTAGCTTGACGCATCTGTGGCCATAGTATATATATGCTCAATTGCGTATGTGTATATTCGTACACATTTGAGATTTTTTATTGTTGGAGCCTCCTAGCATCCCACATCAATGTATCGGTATCCAGTAATAAACCAAGGCAAGCCAGAAGCAGCTACACCTCGGAGTGAGTGGATCTGCACACAACAAAATTATAGTGCCCTATGATTTGACATATCAGTGAAATATGCTCGTGATTCTCTCTGACTACGAGGTTAGTTCCGAGCGAGTGTGCTCCAACACTGATTCACTTGCTTCATCTGGCAGTATATCACAAGATAGGATTCTGTGGTCAAACGAATGCACCGTTTGCAAAGTATCATTTTCCAGTGCATCAAAAACGAACCAGCTTCCTAGGTAACATTTCCATATCGGCAATTTTCAGAGTCTCGGGCAGGCGGTTGGCATAGGAGATGAATGGGGTTTACGCACTTTGTTTCTTATATCGAGGGAAGGTAGAACGTCAGTGAATGTCGGAACAATATCCTACATCACTCTGGCATTGACAGAAATATTGCAGTTTGTGAGTTAACTACGGTCAATTCCAAATCGTTCTGCAAGTTCAATTCACCATCTCCGTCTTTTTCTTAACATTGGATTCATACCCAAGGGGGATAAATCTTGCTCACATAAATGACTTCATAAAAGGAATCTCTTTGATTTCGATAACGATCAGTATCTCGTATCGTGGACTCAGTCAGAGTTCTATGCTGTGAAAGATTTGAATGCGTGTGTTCGCCGTCTGTGCTTTTGTCTGTGGCTCTCGTTTGGCTGGTCCGATCGAATTGATGTTCATGTCGTTCTCTTGCCCCAGCTTTCCCCACTACAGTACTATGTAAATATAAAAGTCTACCACCTGTGGTCATATAGCAGTCAGAATTTGCACATTGGTCTCAACTGCGGAATGCTTCTGCCGGACATAAACCAATTTTTACCATTTTTCCATTGATTTTAGGAAAGGAGCTTGAACCTTTGCCAAATGTCTTTGACGAAAGAGAAGGGGTTTTCTCTCGCCAACCTTGTTGATGATAAAGCGGGACATTTCTTCAAATGGAACCATTTTGCTTACCCGCTCTGTGGGTTCAAATGAAATACGCTGAATAAAACCCACCCGCTCATCTACCGAGTAAGTCTGACATCCGAAAGTAGAAACCATCTGATGGTCCCACAGAGTCATTCAAAATAAGATAAATGTGGACACTAAGGTTTCGAACTGGTGGTGCTTTATTGGAATTGTTATAAACTACCACTGTTTCAGAAGCCGAATAATTTGCAATCAGTTCATTGGTGCATTCCGTAAATCATTCTATTCTATTTACTGGGTAAGGAAATAGTCAGACAGTTCGACCATCCATCCGTTAGTCAATCAGTCAGCCTATTATTCGACTAGTAATTTGTTTATCCAAACCGTTAGTTAGTCATCAGGCCAACTTTAGGTAATTCTGCCTTTTTCATTCGGTTAAGAACAGATTTTTTCTATTACCTAGTGGTGCACTTTATCGCGTATAAGTAGCCCCAATGTGGGCGTCGATGGAAATTGGCCAACCAAAACGCGATGCCGATGGACAAATCATATGCTACCAAATGGAATTTGTAAACATACATATTGCAAATATTCCAATAATTCTAGTTCAAGAATTTATCCACGGTAATAATTTTGTCTGGTCCTTTCATACTGATGTGCTCAATTCATTTGCGTTTGATTTTGTGTTACTTCACCTACTAATCTCAGCATATCCTTTGTGAAACGTTCGTTTAGAATCATATTTTATTCTTAGGTTATTATCTTCTACTTTCCGGAATCACTCCATAGATTTCGCCAACTTTAAAATCGGATAATTTAGGTGGTAACGGGTGCTATAATTTCCCCTCACGCGCATAAACCACTTGCAAGAAAAGGAAATGCCTACAGGCGCATTGTTCCTCACAATTATGCGAAACCTGTAATAGTTGTAGAAGGTGTCTGGTAAACAGGTTTTATCGACTGACAGCGTAAATTATCTGAGATAAAAATCTAAATCGCTTTCAGATACATCAAAGTAATTTAATAAATTTTTCAATGTTCTCCTTGCAATTGTGCATAGATTTTGATTCAGTAAGGATTCAACACCAGAGTAAGTTCAGATAAACATTTCTCTAGTCAAGCATGTGTCAAAAAATTTCATAGTTGAGATGAATAACCGTGATCCAATTTCCGCCTCAGCTGATCCCATAAATGTTCGATTTGACCGGTACCGACGGATGCAGCCGGTCACAGGAGCATTGGTGTTTCGCAATGTGCATGAAATTTTCTTGCGAAAGGAACGATAAGCATTTACGTTGTCGTCCCGGAAAATTGCTTTAGTAGTTGTGCTCAACAGCAACAAGATTTTTCGGATAAGGTATTCTGGTTAAAGCTGACCAATGGCAGTGCCGACTCGAATAATCAGTTAGTCCATCTTTGCTGCACATACAAAGGCAGACTGTCAAATAAAATTGTAAATGTGATAGGTGTGTTCGAAATATAATCAAAACTGACGATGTGGGGCCTCAGGACCACAGCTGATTTAAGTGGGGAGAAATTCCTTTAGCGAATAGTGTAGTGCATCCAAATTTAAGCCTAACCAACTGTGCTGCATAGGACGTCTGTCAAGAGTGTTTTGCCGAATGCCTTCTTGACCTTTAAAATAAAGAATTCGGATCGTTTTTCCGTACATTTTCATACAAGTTCGTATTTTTATTGTTATATTTGCAATTGTACTTGGGTCGGAATTCAAATTATCTTCTACACCAGAGTAAGTTCTTCTTTTGTGTCCAGTTTTTCGTTGATCCTGTGAAAATTAACATTTCCCGATTGGGATGCTCTCTGTAGGAAGGCGAATAACTATGATTTATCTGCAGCTGAATATTGTGTGCTGTTCGATATGGTACAAAATGACATAAATAACTGGACCTTTTAGAGCCACCAGTTATATCGTGGTATGTTTTTCTTAAGAAACATATCCGAGTTGAAAAGACTCGTTGCTAGGATTGCTTACGATAAACTGGCACAACCAACTTGTACGATATTGAGAAGTCATTGCCGTGGATGGCACGAAATGGTTCATGATTGTTGATTGTTTAGAAGATTAACGCGCACTATGGTAACATCCGCGGAAAATCCGTGCGAACTTTGCTTCATCCAACCTCTTTCAGCAATTGATTTTACTTGCACTACAGCGAATCCTATTTCACTTTTGTGATGAATATATATACTTGCCCTCAAATTCGAAGTACGCCGAAAATTTGCTAAGACATACTTGGAGTGCATGGACTTCAATAAGGACGGAGTGATCACTGTGGTGAATTAAAGCATGACCACGAATATACACTAGAAAATCGGTCTGTTCTCGGGGTTTTATTTAAATGATTCGATAATAACAAGGACAGGAAATTGAAATTTGGAAGAAATATTCGTCTGTTTAGAGAAACAAGACTAGTAGACACAGTTACCTCATTCTTTCCTACTGAAACTCATTAACCCTTAGAAAATGTACCTTTTTATATTCCTTCTGTAAAAAATACGATGATTTGTAAATTTTTGTCCATTTTGATCAATAACACGAATAAATTTGGCGATGAAAACATATCAAACGAGAAATTCACAAACGGGGTTCTCAACTTCCTTCTACAATGTGTAGGAGAAGGATGCAGAAAATGTGACTCCCAGACGGAGAACCAAACTGCCTTGGTTCCATCCAATCGGAAAAATTAGCCAGTTGAAAGCAGTCAACGCAAAGCGGAATTCAAAAAAGCTTGCAGTATCCCTAGCAGACGAGTGTGGTGACCATGTTTTGTTTTGAGTAACCATTTCTGTTTATTATCACTGTTGCGACTATCCCGATGTCTAGGGCTGTGAATCTAGCAGTAACTTAGTTTCACTAGGTACACGCACGATATGGGCAGAACACGATTACGGGCAGCGGAACAAATTCCAATCGAATAACCCTGTTTATCGATGATTCGTGGTTCTAAATAATACAATAATCATAAATATACAGCAAATAAAGGACTTACAGCCATGTGAGAAACCAAGAACAATGGGCAGTAAGCTTCCGAAAATCGGGACAGCGCAGAAAATAAAAACGGTCCACTTAGCAGGCAGCTGAACGAAACTGTAGCGCAGTTCGGTTGCGGTACAGTCAATAAATCAAGAGCGTTTATCGTCAAAGATCAATAAATCGATTACAAAGGCGTGAATTGGACTGTGGTTGCAATGGTAAAAAGTGTCATTAACAAACAAGTACAAATAAGCTGAGTCCGTGGAGTAAACAAAGGCACGTGTCAACATGAATAGGCGAATCCGGCACTAGATCTGTTAATGCCGTTGACGTATGACGGCCAATAGTGGTGTGCACTGACAGAAACGATAAGACTGGGAGTTCGAGCCTCCGCTCGGCAGTACAAATGAAACACTCAGAAAGATTATATAACAGTAGAAGTGTAGACCTTCGGGAAAACAAGGTTACGAACAAATACGTGAACTGTTCATGTAATAAGTACCATGAAACTCAAGTATAAACTGATGTGATACCTTAGAAACAGGGAAAATACATTACGAATGTCCGGGGTTCACGATGCATGTACTCACTACTAATAAGTAGCTAAACAGAAGACAAAAGGACAAACTCTAATTACGATTCGTAATTAACAATCACCTTTATCCAGAGAATAAACTCATGCATTATTTGACAGAGGTGCAACCGAGGAAACCGCTAGATTAGGAACAAATTGTTGGACATTCGACGGACGGAGAACATTCTCTAACCGGAATGGGACACTGGTGGCAACACCGAATTCCGACGGAAGTTGTAGATTCACTAACACTGGTGTACGACAAATATTTTTCTCAGACGTTTAATTCTGTCAGTTGAGTAAAAGTTAAATTGAATGTCAGCATAACATCAACATCGTCGATGGCGATACTCATCTTGGCAACAAAGCAGAAGTTCAACAGAGACAAATGATCTTGGATATTATACGCTAGCTTGATTTCACGAATTTTAGGGTTCGCGAAGGTGACAGCGATAACCACATGACAACACACGTGTTGCCAACAAATATATATCTTTTCAGCCCGCTTGTACTCTAGTAGCGAACGTTGATCTACGTGTCGTTGTGTGTGTATGTCCTACTCATGAGAACTACATACACTTGTACTTCTGGAGTAGTCAACAGTTCAGATGCTGCAAAATGATACCCAAAATAAATCTCGCCGTTTGCAAACTTTTCGGAATCTTATTACCAAAGGGATTTTTCCAGCAAAAGTTATTAGTGAATTGACCACTGATCTAAGTCCAGCTGACTGCCAAGGAATTTAGGATTGTGGTGACAATCCACTTATTTTTACAAGCGGAAGTTCAAAACCAGGTAGTAGCCAGTAAGCATGCCGCAGGCAAGCAGGGATGTGTATAAGTAATGGCACTTATCTCAGTCATATGGATGCGCTAGAGTACACTCCTCCAAGGACAAGTAAGTGTCGCAATACGTCAGTCAACTTTCAGTGCAAGGACTGAAACACGAATAGAATTCAACATGTGTATGTCCAAGCATAAGAACAGTAGTGATCATTTGTCCGAGTGGTAATTGTGGCCGTAAAAAGCGGACAGAACAGATGTGGTGACTGATATTCATTGATACTCATTAGTGCAGCAAAAGTCAATGTTGCAATGTTACTTTTGGAAGCAATTTGACGGAACCTCATCAAGACGTCTACTGCGTGCAAATGTACGATTTAAACAGGTTGACGTACGACAACACTGACCAGAAATGACAATATTAAGCTAAAATTTTAAAGCTACCTCACGAGAGTCTCAGCAAACACCAACAGTCCAGCATTACCCATTGTTTGAAAAATCAGAAAATAGGTGTTTCGCTCAACTGGATGTTGTTTTAACAGAAGGTGATGAACAAAGGTTGTGGATAGAGTATTCCGGCACTAATCGTTGTTATCAAGTGTTTGATTCGGCATCGGTTGTGTCACCAAAAGCACATCTTTGTCTAGAATAAATCCAACTAACCGGTTATGTAACTGGCACAACGTAAGTTGTCTGTAAGTGGCACGTCTATAACGGACTTAGCAAATAAAATGGAAGGCAGGAGACAGAGATGGCCAATGTTACACTGATGATGAGAATTTTGTGGTCAGCTGCATAATAAGTTCGAGCGATGGTTGATAATATTCATTCTTTTACCGATCAATATTATCATCTTGCGCAAACAGAGGGCGGAGCTTGACACACAATTTGGTGCTAAGCTACTTTTGCCTAGAGACTTCCATCACGCTTCGAGTTTCAATAAACGCCTCAAAGACGGCTTTATCTGATTTGATCACGGCGGTAACACAATCCGTCGAACTGTGTCAAGCAGTGCCCAGACTAGAGTACGTTTATATCAAAACCGATTCACCTATTTTGTGTAAATCGATGGATGGTGATCTCCACCTTTAGCCCCTGATAGTCCAAAATTTTGAAAACGTGGTTATCAGGGTTTAGGTGAGTAGATTTCTTGTCATAAGACATATTCTGCAGACACATAGTCGAAAATGATGGTGAACCACGCATATTCGAACCAAGACTGGGTATTTGCTTCTTGGTTTGGAAGTGTGTATTTCATGAAAAAATAGAGTCGAAAAAGAAAGGACGACGAACTACTACAAGTAGTGCGACAGGCTGGAACAGAGTTTTCAATGAGCAGCATGCCATCTGTAGACGACAGAGAAGAACGGATGCGGGAAGACTGATATCACACAATCAAGTGCTTCGCCAAAGATTCTGGGTGGGTAAAGGTGACATATGCAGTGAGTTACTTGCTCTTAGATTGACTAGTGAGGGCAAGAAAGCGATCATCACAGTGGCACAGATGAGGTGGTCTGATAACAAGTAAAAGTAGATATTCTGAAGAACCATAATGGAACGCGATGACGAATCGAATGAAATTCATATCAAATCTCGACTCGAATCATTACTTCTTCGAAGATGCCAAATCAGACTGGCTATTGCCAGTGGATTTGGTATGGCGTACACGTGAGAAATCTGGATACGGGAAAGAAAATAAAGTGGTGTAACAAGTTCCTTCACGGATTCCTTTCTAAATACTGAACACGACCGTGTACATGCGATGCAGAAATGTAAATTTGTCAGTGGATCACAGTTCTCGCTTTATGAACAGTGGCGGAAAATTTAGGAAATGTTGTGCCACGAGGATTCATTATCAAAATGGACTCGCCTGAACTATGAAAAGAAGACAGAACGTGGATTGAAAATGACGTAGACAAATCAGATGTGGTGCACTAGCCCAATTCTCTAAAAGAATTATTGTTTTCTGTATCACACATGTGTGAGGGATAAGTTTGTTTGAACATAGAACTGAATACTCCAGCTGTCTTTGCGGCTATGCCTCCACAGTGCGTTTGTACTTGGAGGAGTCACTGTTGACCATAGTTTCCTGTAGACAGCGTTCGCAGTGAGGTGGTTCTGAATGACCCACTTGACCCGTGTATTTTCTTAGAGATTGCACACGTGGCAGAGCCTCCCCGTAAATGAAATTTCCATTGGAATATTTGATTCGATTTTACAGATGCTCGTCAATATTGTTTTTCTGTTCATCGATGCACATGGGCCAACAAAACAATCTCTAAGAACAATGTGAACAAATATTGTAGGCGTTGTGTTGCCGAGAAGAATGCAGTGTGAAACCTGATGTAGAACTATGATCTACTATTATTCTGGCGAGTACAAACCCGAGCAAACCCATTGGTGAGTTCCCTACAGATCCGAAGAAATTCGTCCATAATTTGTCATCCATAAGCCTGAATAAGACATCGCTTGAGGTGTTATCCCTAGGGCCAAAGTTTTGTTGTCCAACCAAAAAGACTGAACAATTGGATATGGAAGTTGAGTTTGAGAGCCTGTTTGATCAGTTATCAGGTCTTGTTCCGACCTCGTCGCAGGAGTTAGAGAAACTGGAGTCCATGTTCGTGAACTCAAGTGACCAATATCGCAAAAATAGACCATTGGCTAAAGGATTATTAACGTCGGAACACATAGAGCTTCTCAAAGAATTGCGGGCTAATAGAGAAATCATGTTGCCAAAACCAGATAAAGGTGCCGGTATCGTGATCCTAAATAAACTGGATTACATAGAGAAGATGAAGGTGATGATGAATGATGGTTCCAAGTTCACGAAGACTCCATCTGAGAAGGATGAGATGTCTCAGATAGGAAAATCAATTTCAACGAGAATAAAATCCTTGAAGCAGAAAGGAATGATCCACCCGGTGACCTTCAAGAGGATACGACTGACAGGGACGATAATTCCCAGATTATACGGTCTACCGAAGGTACACAAAGAGGGCATCCTAGATTTAATTTGAAAGTGGTTATCAGAATAAATCAATAGGTGGTTTTATTTACCCGATGAAGGGAATAACTCGCGAATGTGTTTATCCACTGGGAAAACAAATTGCCGAATTCATGTTACCGCCCTGATCAGGCGAACTAATTTTCCGAAAACTCTGGAACTTGTGCACTTTTTGATCCCTGTCTTGCTAGTTTACCCCTGTCATATTAAATAATTTCTTAGTAGCTATGTGCTTGTGAACATGACAGAAGAAAGCTCAGAACCGGTAGCTGTGACGTAACTTGGGATGTTTTATTTCAGTTTTTTCTTCTTCAAGGTTAACGTATTTTTTTCATCAAGTACTGCACCGTTTGGTGATATTTCTGTGGGAAATTTATGACCCGCATAACTTCGTTCACAGAGTACATAATGCCCATACTCATATCCACAAATTTAATGGGTGGATCTGCAGGCCTTTTGAATTTTCTGAATTTGAGGGCATATATATATATATATATATATATATATATATATATATAGATTTACAAGTTACTGATAGCAGTACATCGATGCTTCCGAAATAGAATTATCTAACACGTGATTGAAACACTTCTTGTAAGGGGTTAGCTGTTGCACCTTTCATACGGAAAGTCCACAAATGTGTACATAGTATTAGCTTATCCTCTCAACACGCGCCAATCACAAACCGTTCACGTGCTCCGTATATTCTGACTTTACTAGTCGCCGTACAAACGAGATGCATGTATATCTTGGAAAAAATCGCAGGGCAAGTAGACGAAGAGTCTTTCAAACTCGGTCGATTACTGTTTATGTGCACGGGCACCGGAAGATCAACGAGGCCACCAGACAGCTGGCTAACCAATGTTCCTGCCAACGAACATCGTTCACATTCACTCCTATGTTCGAAACTGTCCCAGACTAGTTAATCACGTGCACACCTAAAGATGTAAGAATCTCGCATCATAATTTTTTTGTCTTTTGAAAAGCAACCATGAGTATGTTCTTTAAAATCATAATTTAAAGCTGGTGACACCAAATGATATAATCACCTAATTAACTTGGGTGTTTGTCAAATGACATCAAATTTTCAACTGCCGAGAGGTCAGCGTTATTTTTATTCACTCTGAGGTTTTTCTAAAAAGCCCTTCAGTTGAGAAATGATGATATCACCAGGATTCGGGAACACCTAGCTAAGACGGAAGAATCTAATCTTTTGAACGATTTGAAGCCAGCGGCACACGCCGACAGAGAGTGATCAGTTTTTGCACTAGCGAAGAAATTAGAATTCAGTTGTTATTTGTTTTGGCTGTCGATTTGTGTTATTCTGTTCCGTTTACTTGCCACCGTTATCATCAAATGTCCCCATTTTGTTTGTGATGGTGAGTTTCCGCAGATCTACTTCGCAGAAGGGTCGTACACATTTTGTCCAGGGGCCGATAAACAGAATTCAGTTGAATCACCGGCAATTGTTGGACCGTCGATGATCACTAGGTGGGCTGTATGCGTAAATACATAATGCAGGGTTAATGACGGCGACATCAATATGTTTTCCACAGAAGTCAGCAGAAGGTCAGCAGAATAACATTACTTTGTACACAATTAGCAACAACCATGCCGTTGCAGGCCAACACAGATTTCCAATGGGAAATTAACGTGACTACAAAGGCCCGACTGCACAGTTATAAAATAACTTGATGCATACTGAACAGTGAGGTTACAAGTTTCTGTCAGGTTGTAAATACCTGGATGAGAGTAGCATAAAATTTGACCCATATTGGTGAAATCGTTTCGATTGTCTCCCACCTCGTTGTTATGATCCTAACTGCTTCTCAGCCTATCCAGGTTTCTTTTGCTCAAGTGAAATTAGTTCCTGCTCCGCTCACCTAGTGAATGCACTGTCCGTAGACGTGATTTACATTGAACACGGTTCCATCATGAATGAGCGTAAACAAATGAAATAGATGCAACCTACAACTGAAATTCTCCAAGTTTACCGATATCAGTTGTTCCAGGCATTTACGCCGAAAACAGGTGTGCATAGAAATGTGAGATTTAAGCGAGAGGCACCCTTTATGGATTGGGAATTAAACACACGGTTTCAAAGGAGAACACGATAGCAGTAAAAAGAGCGATAATAAATTGTCCGTGAACATAGGAGCTTCATTGTCCGAAATGAACGAATTTTGACCAGTCAGAAAAAGCTAGATACTCCAAGAAAAATCTCAGACAGAACAGATCATAATAACTTAAGAAACTGCGCTCACCTAACACCAGTAGGAAGTGGCGTAGTATAAGAGAATAACACGTGCAGCGTACGCTATTCCCCGAGTTCACGACTCTGGGATACAACCGTAATATCACCGACTTCACAATAATGATCTTAAAGCAGACAAATACTGTGTACGTCCTTTGTTACTCGTACTTGTGTAGTCCTCCGTGTAACGTCACATATCCTGATGTTGCAGCACTAGAGCGTTTCCTTCATCACCTCTTTTTTCCAAAATCCACTCAGTGCTGTTTTCTCCTTCATCAGCGTGAGATCAACGACTTTGAATTGAGGAGCTCTACTGAGGCATCTTTATTTTCCTTGAAGTAGCTGCAGCTAGGCGCTGATCTACTTCTTCCAAAGTAAACTTGTAAGTTAATATGCCTGAAGTAATTGTCGATTTCGAATACTTCTTGCTCCATCTCCTACAAAGAGCTAGAGGTTATGGGAGTTCGATGTAAATTGTTGCTGGGTGAGGGCAGTACAATCGTTTGAATCGACACTATTTTGCACAGTGACTGCCTATCACCCATAAATTTTACAGTCAATATCATACTAGTGATGAAAACCTCGTTTGTAACCAACTGCGAACCCGATGTTTTCCGTTTGCTTCATTGACTTGTATGTGCCATCCAGATCTCGCTCTCGCATGAGGTGCTTTACCTCACTTTGGACCTCTCTAAAAGTCGTTCCGTGGTCACTGTACACTCCCCGTGGACGTCGTCGTCGGTCGACAAACTATGTAAAGGAACACAAGTAATTGTTACCGAGATTTGAAATCATTTGACTTTGGACGTAGCGAATGCTTAGGCACGTGAATAAGCAGCATTATCACTCCTCCACCTGCCGGCTCACTTTGACCTGGAAACGTCCAAGATAATCAATCCCGGTGAACATGAAGGTCAGGTTACGGAAACCGTCCCTGTGCAAACAGAAAATAATTTGTAACATTGTTTATCATCGTGAGACACCCGTGTTCGTAATTTTGTTTTCATGATTCCATTCATACATGAACTGTGACGTAAATCGTGCATTATTGTCATTCTCAGTTTTCTTTTAGAAATCGAATAGAATGGTAAGAGTTATTCCAGATGGCTGTTAATATTTTGGGCATGTTTTGATTAGTTTCTTTATGACTACTACAAACCAAATTAGATTCGACCGGGAAGCCCTCTTGTTGAATCATAATTAAGTTGTCTCGTTGCGCGCCTTCTTTGTCGGCCAAGATTAGATACCTGGAACGTTATTCGAACGGACATTGACTCTCATTCCTCATGTGGGCCTCACAAGTCCTTAGTCATGCAACCGACCTCAGTAGTTTTCTCCATCGGCTCCAACCTGACAAACATTCAGGCCACTGATCGTTTTTGATTAATTAGGGTGACCACACGGCAATTCTTTCAAGTTTTCTGTGGGTCGTTGATCGACTTCTTTTGACCATTCACCAGAAACTTTGAGCAGAAATGTGGGACCGGAACACCACAGACCAAACTTGAGCATATTATCCATAACCCCTCTCGAGGCTATTTCGGCCGGGTTATTGTGGGATCCAATGTTCGGCGACTGTGAAGAGTCAGATACAATGAAGACGGATGGAAGTCGATTTGCTAGAAATGTTTCCGGCCATGATGCAATGCTTCACAGTAATTGTATTGCAGCCATCGAGTCTGTCTATAAAACGTTGGAGGTGATTGGGAAGGCTCATTATTACTCAGCTTGCTTGAAGTTTAGCAGTGAGTCCCACTCTGGTTGTAGTATGTGCCTTAATGAGCGTAACTCATGACTTTTTTAGGATGAATGTTTAGCTGAGTCTCGATCCACAATAATAGTTGAAAGGCAGGTCACCATTCCGTAACCAATCTATGATACATGTGAAAAACCACGTGGCTGATACTGCCTAGTCTTCCCTAGCTCAGTTCGCGTCAAACATCGCGGGAATCGAACATTACTAAGAATCTGAGGTTGTTCAGCCCGATTCAACGATCTCTCGGTCAGTCGTTCGTCAATCTCGTCGTCCCACCATAAATTCAAAAGGCACAGTTCTTGGAATAAAAGTTAGGCTGATAACAAGACTGGAACGACAAAACCTAACGGGTCGAACAGAAATGAAATATAGGATAATATTACTGTCCTGGTGAACGTGTTTGCAGGCCCTTTGTTTGTAAAGCTGAAAGTGCACGTCGCATTAGTCCATTTCAAACCTAGAGTTCTGTAGGTATGACTAGGTTTGCCATTGCTGCACACATCCACATCTGCTCCCAGTATTTTGGAACACCAGTGAGCTCTTCGACTGAGTTGCTACGCCACCTGCCCAGACGAAAGCCATGTCTCAGTAGAGTTGACCTCAAACGAGAAACCACATCTCGGAGAGCTTGTTGAGAGCCTCGGCTTATTGGACACTCGTCAGAGTGAAAGCGCCTTCGTAGGTAATCGGCTTCTGTCTCAGCTTGCTCAATCAGTCGGTCTACTGCATAGATAGCAAAGCACGGAGAAGAAGTAGCTCCAAACGGGTGCACAGTGCTTTTACATATGTCAGGTTCACCGTTCAGGTTGTCATCAATCCACAATGAGGACCGTAAGCGGGTCCCTCAACTATAACGATTGTGGAACTCGAACCTAATCTAACATAGCCTGAATATCCAACATGGTTACGAAATGAAACTCTTAAAACCCCATCAAACGCAGTTAAGGTCTTTAATTAGATCAGGTGCTTGCACAGGTTGGTGACTGAGTGGAGTGTCTGCATACAGGCTGGCAGTATCAAATACAACCCTTAATTTTTTCCCGGTTTTATTGTGTTCACTACAGAATGGTGAGGCATACACCACAATCATCCTGGAGCCACTGTTTCCGTTGAGCCTCAGCATATCCTTTGGCTGCATATTCCGATAAAACTTTGGTGTATCTATCTTTAAACTCGGTATTCTTACCGAATCAACCGTTTTTAGGACAACAGCCTCATTGTCTGGTGAGGATGGGCATCTCTGCTACCCTGACAATGGGACTTTCAAATGCCCATCGACTAGACACGTGCGTAATTCCAACAGTGTTAGTAAACTTTTGTCTTCCATGGAGCGGGTATTCCCAACAGTTAAGGTTAACCGAACTCTAGATCTCTGGTGATCTCCAATCTCATTATATTTGGATCAGTTTCAGTGATGAAGTTTACACTTGCTTGTTGTTGAGTATGTCCAGAAATTGGCCCCTTGAGTTCCCGGTCAAGAAGGGTTCGAACCGTGTACGAATCTTCGCACCCATATTACCAGTGTTCTTATACCCAGTGAGTGGTGGTACGTTCATACCTACAAGTACGTATACCTTTGCTCGCACGACGGGATGAAGTTGTGCGTTATGTAGATGTCTAAAACCTGCGGCTTTGTTCACGGTAGGGATGAACTACCTCAGATGATGAATGTTAGGGACGAATAAGGCTTCGAGATTTCCCTGTCCATCTAGTGCGCTAAACTGAAACCTAACCATTTCGGAGCTTATTTCCACTGTATGTGTTCCAGCGGAAACTGATAAAACTGCTGTTCAACCAGATCTTCGTCGAATATGATGGATTCAGAACCAGTGTCCAGAAGTTCATAGGCGATAACTTATCCTAGGTGCCAAAATACGCTAGAAGGAAGCATCCCCAACGAAATAATGTGCTGTTCGATAGATATAAAAAGAAAGCGAAAGACCTCCGGTCCGGCCGAAGGGTCTGTTGATACAGAGTGATGCAATGAGATCTTGAAAGAACTTCCAAGACCAGATTATAGGCAACTTTGAGTGTCGACTGGGTTGGAAGAGTAAGAATGATGCACCATAAGCACGTCTGCACCGTTCTTCCAAAAATTCGGTCAGATCATAAAAGGTTGGCTCCCTACCAAGCCGTGGGGTAGATGGGAAGCATTTGAAACACTGGAAATGCAGTGTCGGCTAGTGTCCTGTACACCTTTAAATCAGATGGCTAGTCTACTAGTCGATATGCTTTGTTCCAGTCCTTCATTTCTCAAGCGAGTTTCATCAATGCGGTGGGGTCCATGACTTTAATAACGGATCCATCAGCTAAATTATCTAAGTGAGCTCTGGCAATTGAATGGAGCTGTACAAACCGTGGTCTAAGAGTCCTCAAGGCATCATCATACCCTTCTCTAAGCTCTACGGCACAGCTCCCAGTGGCGACCGTTGTTTCACTTAGACCATGGTGAATATGGTTGAATGTTGGTTTTTGGAATCACCTATGCTGCGCGTTATGCAGCTTTGGGAACTTAGCATTAAAAGCCAGTACTACAAAGAATTACCGTCAAAAACGTTCTTCACTATTTGAGGTAGTAAAATTGTCCTAGTGTAGCAAAGAAGATAAGATTGGTATGGAATACCTGCTTATGAGAAGCCAAACAAATCATTCTGTACAAACGTTTAGATAGTAGGTTTTTCAGACCGCGAAGTAGCAAAATCGATCCTCTGGATATCTGAGTATTTCTGTTCCACTTTAGCTAGATGCTCACAGCCATGAAGGTGGTTCTTCTGACCACCTTTCCCGTTAGGTTAGTTCGATTAGTCCGGTTGGTGGCCTAATCGGTAACCTTTCACCTAAGGTATCTTTCCGATTGCTTTACATCTCACGTGGGTTCCATTTACGACTCCACTTGCCTCCTTTGTCTGTTTTGGGATGCTTGCGATATACTGCCCATCTCTTCTCTAGTCTGACGTGGTCGATTTATTGACATGATCGGATTGAAATTCGTCTTGTTCCACTGCCACAGTGCTCCCGGCTATAAAAGAAGGTATCTGAGTTCGGTTCTAAAAACCTAAACTATTGTCCCTTGAGATGTCACAGTGATTGAAAGATTGCTTAATTCCGGTTTCAGCAGAAGTCAGTCATCGTACCTTTCCAGCCACTAGTGATTAACCACATGATTTGTATCCAGTGGGAGACCAATGCACAACTTTCATTTTTGCAATTATTCGAGCTCTTTTGTTGGGCTAACAATCCACTAGTTGTATCCGACACTAGGAGAGTGAATAGGACCTGCAGGTTTATCTGCAATTCTTCAATAACTTTCCTCATACAGAGCCTACAGAGAACCATTCACACTTCCATCGTGATACCCATTTGATAAGGTACTCTCGATTGCCTCCCACTCCGTTGGTATGATCCTAACCGCTTCTCTCCATCACGACGAGACTGCACCTTGACGTGGTGTGATGGCTTGCGCGCCTCTATGACTCAAAGAGCTATACAGGATGGCTTCTTTAAGCCAGAGGTGCAATCACACCTGACAGGTCAATGGGTAGAGGTCAGACGAAGTCCAGTCTCCTGGTCCTCCAGGTTGGGGGTTGATTTGAGCTGGCAACTCAATCGACAAAATCAGTGGAAGAATAATTGATCCAAGCAAATGGGCTTCCCCTAAGCCATCCCGCTGCCTTGCGGATGGGTTCTTGTTAGAACTAAAGGCTTTGGATGAGGACCCTAATCGTTCTCCTGCTTTGTGGCTGGACATCCTAGCAGTACCCGTCCAACATCTCCCATGAACTGCACGAATAGAAAAAATTCCATACTGCATCGGTCTTCGCGCAGGATAATCAGGACCGCGCTGCCCATTGCATCGAGCGGGGTGGGTAGTGATTAGTGTGCTACTGCTCAAAGTTCTCTCTCTTTTGTTCAACCTTTGTCTTCTGTCCCTAACCATCCCTCTTTGCCCCATCTATCCACCCATAATGCTCCCACTGATAACACGGTCGATACTCGCAACGATTCACTGTCAAATAGTGTCGGGAATAATCCTCTGACTGGTAACTCACATTTTCTCAAGCCCCGTCAGCCTCTGAATCTCGGCTCCTTCAACGTGCGTACACTCAAGCAGGTCGGTCAGCAGGCGTGCCTAGCGCTCACAATAGATTCTCTGAAGATTGATGTCTGCTGCCTCAGTGAAGCACGTATACAGGATTCGAGCGGTGCAATTCAATTAACTGCTTCCGGTATCTTATCGAGGTATTCACTGCGCACTTCAAGAGGCGAAATAGCTCGAGCTGTGGGTCAACGTGGTGTAGGAATAGTCTTGACTGACAAGGCTGAGGCTGCCCTTTTAGACTGGATTCCTGTTAACAGTCGTTGATGTGCTGTAAGACTCTAGAGGTCAGTTGGCGTTAGAAAGGATAGTTGTGTTAAGGGCAATTTGTTTGTGATCTCGGCGTTCGCCCAAACGAACTGCAGCTCAGACTTGCAGAAAGATGAGTTCTATGATGAACTCGCCACCCTCGTTCGCACCAATAAAGGTTCTGACATTGTGGTGCTAGCTGGTGACTTAAATGCATAAGTTGGCAAACTTAGTGTGTCAGAAGCCTGTTTAGGTGGGCGTTGTGCTTTACCCAAGGAGCGTACAGATAACGGGGATAGACTTCTCCAGTTTTGTGCAGACAATCGATTGTTCTTGTCTAGAACCAATTTCTGACACAGCTCACGTCGCACAGCAACATGGCGCTCTGACTCTACAGGTACTTTGAGTAAATTGATCATATCGCCGTAAGCTACCGGTGGCGCAGTTCTGTTCAGAACTGTAGATCTTACTGGTCCACGTACGTAGAGTCGGGCCATGCATTAATTTTGATGCGATTATCCCTCCAGCTCCATGGTCATGGTGGCAAACCACAAACCCGATTAGCCGTGCAACGTTTGTGTGATCCAGAAGTACGCACCCGTTATGAGCAGAAGTTAGCACATGAGCTAGGATCTACAACGAACAGTAATGTAGATGAGCATTGGGCTCATATCAAACGGGCGATGCACGTTGCAGCAGGTTTTGCCTGTGGTCCTAGATCCGATGTCCACCAACGACACTGGATCTCGCAAGAGTCGCTGAGTATAATGGAACAGCGTCAGCTCTCGAACCATAAGGAGATGAATAAGATGCGGAGAAATTTGCAAAGGCAAGTTACGTAAAGCCTCAGGAATGATCGCGAAAATTGGTGAGTCAAGGTAGCAGAAGAAATGGGAATAGCAGCTTCTTCAGGTAACAGTCAGAGACTGTTCAAACTTATTCGTGACACCGGTGAACGGCACATCCAGGTCAGTGACAGGATTTGCGATAGGAATGGAGAACCCATCTATAGCAAACAGAAAAGGCTTGACCGTTGGGCCGAGTACTTCAAGGAACAGTTTAGCTGGCCGCATGCTAGTGTAATTACTCCTGTATCAACAACTGCGACTCCTTGGGTGGTATGACTTGAGCCCCCATCGGAAGTAGAAGTAGAGTCATGCATTCGATCACTCAAGCGAGGGGAAGCGGCAGGTCCTGACGAACGTTCCCCAGTTCTTTTCAAACTGGGTGAAGATGCTTTGATAAAATCACTTACCACCTTTTTACGTGACATTTGGAACGAGGAGCGTATTCCGTTGATTGTTCCCATCTTCAAGAAGGGAATACGCAATGGGATTAGCTTAATTCCGATAGTCACCAAAGTATCAGCCTCGGTTCTGCTGAACCGTCTCACATCCGCTCGCGAGAGGAATGCCCGCGAACAGCAGGCTGGATTCCGCCTAGGTCGAGGATGCATCGACCAGATTTCTACTCTTCGCCGACTACTTGAATCGCGTCACACACACCGTCGACCGACAATAATGGTTTTCTTAGACTTGAAAAGTGCTTTCGATTCAGTTGATCGAACAGCGCTTTTCAGTGCTCTTCAGAGAAAAGGTATGCCCCATAATTTCGTGAACCTTCTGAGATTATTGTATTCTCATACTACTGGCCGTGTTAGAGTTTACGGTGAACTATCCTGTTGGTTCGAAACGACCAGTGGTGTTCGACAGGGATGTCCCATGTCTCCATTCCTGTTCAACTTCGTCATGGACAAAGTATAGAGAGTGCGCTGCAAAATCTTCAGGATGTAGGCGTCGAACTAGGAAATAGTGGAAAGCTGTGTGACCTAGATTAAGCGGATGACGTTGTCTGTTTGTTCGAATGCACGGAACATGCTCAACGTGCACTAGATAGACTCGCAAGAGCTGTAGCTCCATTCGGCATGCGCTTTGCACCTTCAAAGTGCAAGGTGATGTTACAAGACTGGACGTCAACAATTCCGAGCTTGATGCTCGATGGGGAGGTGCTGTCAGTTGTCGATCACTTCACCTACCTCGGTAGCTGCGTGACGACGGATGGGAGCACAGTAGTAGAGGTGAGTACGCGGATATCCAAAGCTCGAGCGGCATACGCTGGACTGAAGCACTTGTGGCGCCGATCCGATATTTCACTGAAGTTGAAAGGTCGTGTATACTGTGCCACAGTGCGTTCAGTTTTGTTGTATGGTTGCGAAACTTGGAGTCTGCGTGTCGAAGATATTCGTCGTCTTGAGGTTTTTGACCATCGATGTTTACGTAGTATCGCTTGAATTGGGTGGAATAGCCGAATAATTAATGATGAGGTCAGAAAGCGAGTATTGGGTACTAATTCAGAGAACTCTTTGTCACAGCGTATCCAACTTAGTAGACTTCGTTGGTTGGGACACGTGTTACGTATGGCAAACACACGTCTACCGTACCGTGTCCTATTCTCCGCCCCTCCCAGGGAGTGGAAGAGACCACATGGAGGTCAACAGATGACATGGCATCGAGGAATGAGAAAATGTACAGCAGACTTAGGAAAAGTAGGTGCTTCACGTCTTCGTGGTTGGGGTCCAAAACATCTGTCTACCAGTTGGCTGGAGACACTGAAGGATATGGCTGCAAACCGCGAACAGTGAAGATCGTGTTGTCACTTTCTATCGAATCAGAATGACTGATCGGTTTACGTTTGTACAGTTAGACTGTGTATTCCGTGAGTTGGCTACTAGGGCATTCTTTCCTTTTCCCACCCATATAGGTCCAGTCCCTGTCCATCTTGTGTATTCATACTTTTTAATTCAACGTGCAACATGGTGAGAAAGGCAGTGGTCAATGGGGCTTGCCCTACTGTTTAACGCTGCACAATGATGATGATGATGATGAGGATAATAATAACCGCTTCTCAGCCTCTTCACTTCTCTTTCGCTTGAGCCAGTTTATTTCCTGTCCCACTCACCCAATAGATACATTGTCAATAGACGTGATTTGCATCAAACACTGCTCAATCATGAATGAACCTCACCGAATAAAATAAATGAAACTCACAATCGAAATTCTCCAAGTTTACCGACATCAACTGATTTAGATAATCATATCGGAAATAGGAAGCCACATAAGTGTGAGATCTAAATGGAAAGCACTCCTGATCAACTGGATGAAAAACACATTGGATCAATGAGGAGAGTGAAACTATAAAAACCACGATAGGTAATCCATGAATACAGGAGTTCCACTTCCCGAAGTGAAAAAATTTTGACCAGTCAGCAAAGGTTGTACCCTCTAGTAGACAACACGGACACAACGGAAAACATAACATAATAAAATGTAATTCATAAATAATAATAACTCTTGCAAGGTACTGTGAAGTATATATTCGGATCCGAAATTAGTTTGGAATGCTTCGAAAAGACGATACGATATGTGCTGTATTACGTAAGTGGTAATTGTTCGGTACCACGGCGTTGTCGGAAAAGGCGGTAGACGGTCGACGTTCTGGTTGCCTCGTGTCAGCTTTCACCGTACGATCCACCTAGTCTTGAGAAAGTCACCCGGGGTAACCGGAACGTTGGTCGAAAACCAACTTTTCACTCTACCAGTGAACTTATGAATATTTTATGACTGATTTATGTCCCCATCCCTCAACCTATTGCATAATAGGAAGTAAGTGCTTACAAGGAAGGGATCACAGTGAAAATTAATTGGGAGTCAATCAAATGAGAAATTTGCAGGCTTAGTGGCATTCACATTTGGGCGCTACTATCAAGTACTAACCACCGAAAACCTTGGAAGTCCACCGAACATCGGAGGGGTACTCCCTCGTGGTGTGCATCCCTAAACCTAAATGTTGGAGATCAATTTCGTGATTTCAAGAAGCCACGGCGTCCCTTGTAGTTCAGCCAACCCAAATCAATATTCTGTCAAAGATTTATTGGTCCCATCTTCCACAATGTATCCCAGGTAGCAACTTGCAAACAACAGTCAAATATCAAATGCAATGAATCCTACGGACCCGATAATTCCCTAGCTATTGTAATAAGGCAGTGTCTCTGTACACTCTCACAGGTAGAAACCCGAATACCCAATCAATGCTTGGGTTGTAAAGATTCCAGTCTACTAGATATCAGCCTCCATCAAACCTGTGCCCAAGAGAGGAACGGAATATTCGGTCCCATTGCCTGTTTCCCCGTCACACTGAAAGTATTTGGAAAGCTACTACTTGAAGGTTTTTCTAGTGATTTGACAATAGGTGACGAGTCAGTTCACCAACACTGCTTTTGTTCTACTTTGGATGCTTCTGACCACTTGACTCAGAATCTCTTCTATTCGCAAAAAAATAAACCAAAAGTTTTGTATCTGTCTTTCGGAGTTCCCTGACCTGTACAACCGTGTCAATTATAGGAGACTTCTTGACGTCTACTCATGATAACCGCTGGTCCAAAACTCATACCCCGAATAATTCCTCGTCGGTGCGCGGAAGTTACTTTCGCTGATCGCAAAGGTTCTATATGTATGGAGTTCTTGAAATCTTGTCCAGGTATCCACGTAAGAAACCCCACAATTCGTCGTGAATAATCTTTCATATATCTCGGGATTGCGATCACCCGTAATCTTTGTTGGACTGAAAATGTTGTCTCTGTTCTCAAGGAAGTGAGAAAATCGACCTACTACGCAGTGTCCCTGAAAGTATTGTCCATATGCCCGCACCTCATTGGAAGCTTTGTGCTTACATGCGCACACCTCGCTGTTAGTATCCTTCTACCCTGTTATTCATCCAACAAGAAGCTGTAGACTTCCCCGGTATAAAAAGTCACTTGTGCAATTGTCTCTTGCCAGTGGTATACTTCATTGAAACTTAATGGAGTTCATCGATTCTCTTCACTAAATAACGTGCAAAATATTCCCCCGCATAATTTTGAATAGCTGATTTCATTCGATTCACAATGATATCAGTGTATATGCCTCTTTTTATTCCAGGCTTTACAATTACGATGCGAATCGTGACCGTAGTACGGCCTTCCGGTTCTTCGTTGTTCGTTGTTCTACTTGATTCCTCCGTAACCCTGCACACATTGACGCTGAACTTAGATGACCAAAAGTCTTGCAGTTTCTAAATCGCCCATATAAATTTTTCACGTTTTTTTCGTTTTATAACGTGCATTTTTGTGTAATGCATACGACTATAGCTAGTTGACACTGCGAATTCATGGATGCCACCCACGCTTAGTTACCTCGTACACTGAGCTAAAAACCCATTTTACATTTATTTCGTTACTGAGGAAAATGGTCCGCATATTTACTAGCTACCAAGAATTCCACACACCCAAACTTTGGCGAGGAACTGTTCAGATTTCACAGCTCAGAAAGCAGTTTGATTACCAATGATACACTGAATCCGGTAGGACATGCATAAACCTGAGTACCGGTTGCCTTCAAAATCCATGATATTGCTGAAATATTTTCTACACTTTCCGAGCTAAATTAGTAGCTGACAATCTGCATAACCGTCCTGGCATTTCGCTCCCACACAGAAAAGAAACGTCTAGTAAAATTACAAAAGATGGCTATAGGCATACACACTTGATATCAGCTAAATTTATCAGAAAATACTGATAACAAGATTCGTATAACCTCACCAAAATTGATTAAATTTCCTAGACGATGATATAAGATTCAAACATTTCCATTGCCTTTGAATAAATCCCAAAGAATATTTGTATTCGCCAGAGTGATAAAGTACTATATTTTCACACAAGGTTTCACATTCCATTCTTCTCGGCAACACAACGCCTACAATATTTGTTCACATTGTTCTTAGAGATTGTTTTGTTGGCCCATGTGCATCGATGAACAGATAAACTATATTGACGAGCATCTGCAAAATCGAATCAAATATTCCAATGGAAATTTCATTTACGGGGAGGCTGTGCCACGTGTGCAATCCCTAAGAAAACACACGGGTCAAGTGACTCATTCAGAACCACCTCACTGAGAACGCTTTCTACAAGGAGCCAAGGTCAACAGTGACTCCTTCGATACAAGTGCGCCGTAGAGACACAGCTACAAAGACCGCTGGAGTTTTCAGTTCTATGTTCAAACAAGCTGATTCCTCCCACACGCATGATGCAGAAAAAAATTAATTCTTTAAGTGGATTTCGCTAGTGTACCACATCTGATTTGTCCGTGTTATTTGCACTCCAAGTTTTGTCTTCTTTCCACAGTTTAGGCGAGTCCGTTTTGATAGTGAATACTCATGTCAAAACACTTTTTCACGATACCAGCCGTTGTTCATAGCGGGAACATGAGACCCACTACCAAATTACCATTTCTGCACCGTCTGCACACAGTCGCGTTCAATGTTGAGATAGAAATCACTTGGGGAACTTGTAACATCCGTACGTCTTTTACCCATACCCGGATTTCTCACACGTATGCTATACCAAGTTCATCGAAAATAGGCAGTCTGATTTAAAGTCTTTGAAGAAATACTTATTTGAAGAAATCATTGCCAAGAAGTATCGTTCCATGTGATGGGTTGACTATTCAGTCTACAGCTGATGGTGATAAATACATGAGGAATGAAGATAACACCAGTGATATCATCGCCACTTTCTGGTCATTAAGTTCACTTGTTTGATGTCACAGTTATAAATTATATACCATTGAGTAGTAGGAGATTAGATAAGTATGTTATGATTCATCATGCAGCTTCAAGATGAAATCACCATTGAGAACCATGGAAGTACCGTACAGCTGTTTCACCCTTGTTGGGAATCGGCAGCAGTGCATATCCCCCGAGCCCCTTCGGGGACTCGAACCCGTGGTGAACGATTGTGAATCGAGCACCTTAACCACAAGGCTATCCTGGCTGGCTCTCAACTGTCTGTTGAACGTCTACACCACATGATATAGCACCCTTCCGTCACTGGCTTTGAATGGTAACAACCAGCTTCCTCGGCAGCCTTCGACTCGAATGATGGATGACTATTCTCTTCGAGCTGTACAGTGCTTCCATGGTTTTCAATGGTAAGTTGAGCGTTGAAGCGGTCTGAAAAATCTTATTATACAAATCTAATCTCCTAGTACTCAATTGCATATAGTAACCAAGCTCCGTAGGTTGTTCGTAACGGAATGCCGTCATTGTATTAGGCCCCTAAAGAGAAGTCCGCAATCTTTGTTTACTAGCTTCAGTTGAATCAACCTCCAGTTGAGCAAAATACTAGTTTACTGATGCCCTACTCAATTGGAATGCTGGATTGGTAATGTTTTGCTGAGGCTCCTGTGTGGTGGTATTGAACCTTTAGCTTATTTTTTGTCATTTATGGTCAATGTTGTTCTACATTATCGGTTTAGTTTTAAACGTTTTCGGCAGTACATCATAATCTTGCATTTACTTCGGACATATCCCTATCAAGTAATTCATTATTCTATGCCTCCAATAAAGTCTATAATCAAAAGAAATAGTAACCCAGAACAAAGTGAGTTCACCACACTCGTGTGCTACGGACACTGAGAGTTTCACTTTTATTCGGTATTGCATTGATCGGCTCCAACCGGCTAACTAATTTTCCCCGTCAGTTGAAACCAAGGTAGTTTTGTTTTTCGTCTGGGATTCACATCAGCCGTCCCCCGTTTCGTCGAAGTGAATAGTTGACTAGCAGCGTCTCCTTCTCACGAACATTGTGGAAGAAATTTGAAAACCAATTTGCACGCTTCTTTCTGCATGTATTCTCATCGCCAAATTTGTTCGTGTTATTGATCAAAATTGACATAAGTTATCTAAAAATCACAATGTATAAGAAACTTTCATAAAGTACATTTTTCAACCATCTTTGAGGTTCAGCTGGAGAGAATGAGGTATCTGTGTCTACCAGCCGTGTTTTTCCAAATAGACGATTATTTCTTCCATATCCCATTTTCCATCCTTATTAGCATCGAATCTTTTGAATAAAGCCTCGATAAGAGACCGATATTCTGCTGTGTAATTTTTTTCCTGCATCAATTCGTCCACAGTCAGCACTCCGTCCTTATTCAAGTCCGAGTACTCTAAGAAATCTTCAGCGAATTTTCGGCGTTTTCTGAAGTTGAAGGCAAATACGTATTCAATACGGAGGTGAAATAAGATTCTCTGTTATCCAAATGGAATCACTTATTGTAGGAGGTTTGGCAATGTAAAGTTCACAGGGAATGTCCGAAGATGTTCACGTAGTCTCCGGTAGTCTTCTAAACACGAAACAATCATGAACCAATTTGCATACAACATGTTTGTGACTTGTATAAATATCGTACTAATTGGTTGCACCAGTTTCTCGTAAACCATCTTAGGAAAGAGCCTTCACAACTCGATCAGAAATTGCCTGTGAGTTTATCAGCATTAGACAGTAAGTGACAGAAATGGACTGCCTGCTAACCAACTGTCCTTCTCACAAACCTCGTTTATATCCATTCACAAGTAATGGAGGGTCAAAAGCTAGGAAATCCGATGCATACTTTGAAATGGAGAGGTTTCATATCATAATTTACGTTTGTCTTTGAGAAGAACCGATTCCTGACAGAGCTGATGGTACTGGTAGACCTAGTTATTTAAGTCACTTTTTTACAATGTCGTACAGTAGGGAATATTCAGCTGTCCACAAATCACGGTTATCCGCCTTTACACAATAAGTATTTTAATAGGGGAGTTTCACTTTTCACAGGATCAACAAAGAACTGGGCACACAAGAAGAACTTACTCTGGTGTTAAAGTCGGTGTGTTGTTCGGCCTATATTCAATTGCAAACAAAACAATAAAAATATGAATTTGAATGAAGGTGTATAAAATGAGATTCTGACTCCCCATCTTAAATATCACAAAAATTTACTGAATAGACCTCCTTTGTAATAAAGCTGGTTAGGCCTAGTTTTTGATACACTGCACTGTTTGCTAAAAAAGTTGCTTCCCACTCAAAGTAACTACGGTCCTTATCCTCGACAACGTCAGTTTGAATATTTTTCGAACACACCCATAAAAATTGTGATTTTGCTTGACACTGTCCACCGTTGGATGTGCAGCGATGATAGACAAACTTATTATTCGAGTCCGCATCGCCAGTGATCAACTTTACCCACAAGAACTGATCCGACAAATCTTGTCGCTGTTGAGCACAACAACTAAAGCGATTTTCTAGGACGAAAATGCCGCTGCTTCCCGTTCCTTCTCGCAAGCAAACTTCATGCACATCGAGGTACAATAATGCTCCCGTGACCAACTCGATCAACCTGGTCTCAATCAGATCGAACATTTATGGGATCAGCTCGTGCTGAAATAGGATCGAGGTTATTGATCTTAATTATGAGACTTTCTGACACGTGCTTGATTAGAGAACTGTTCATCGGAACATGAATAAGAAATGACTAGAAACACTGGAGAAGAACTTACCCTGGTGATGAATCCATGTTGAATGAAAACCTATATTCAATTGCAAAGAAAGCAATGAAGACAATGAGAAATACTTAGAGAAGAATCAGAAAGCGGTTTAGATTTCTTATTTCAAACGATTTATTCTATCCTTCTGTAAAAAATGTTTAACAGGCCTCTTCTACGATTATTACACGTTTGGCTTAATTGTGAGGAACAATGCGCCTGCACGTAGTTCCTTTTTTGCAAGAGTGTTTTATGCGCATCACAAGACATTGTTGCACCCGTTACCACATAGATCATCCGATTCCAGTGTTGGCAAAAATTTATGGAATGATCCCCAGAAGTAAAAGATGATGACTTCAGGATAAAATATGATTCTAAACTAACGTTTCACAAACGATATGCTGAGATTAGAGTAGACTTATTTATTTTATTAGACAGATTATTAGGTGACATGATACAAAATTAAATGCACTTGAATTTGGTGTATCAATGAGAAAGGATCAGACAAAATGCTTACGGTGAATAAATTTTTGGATGCCATTTGTCGTAAGATTCGCAATATATACATTCACCAAATTCATTTGGTCGCACATGATTTGTCCATTGATATCGCCTTTTGGTTTGTGAAGTTCTATCCACGCCCACTTAGCGGCAACCAATGCACGACGGAGTGCAAAACTTGGCAATCAGAAAACAGTTTTCAGCCAACTGAAAAAGGGCAGAATAAACTGAGGTGGACAGGATAACTGACTAACTGAATGGATAGATAAATTAGTGTAGAAATGATTGGTTGTGACTAGCTAACTGACTGATTGAATCATTGGTTGATTGATTCACTAACTGACGGATGGTCGGACTGACTGGCTATTTTCTGACCCAGTAAAGGATGGACTGGTTCAAGTAACTCTTCAAAAATTCGAATGTTATTTTTTGTTTTCTGACAGATTCATAGTTTGTAACAATTCCAGGATAGAGCCAACAATTTAAAAGCTTACTGCCCAGATTCATCATAATCTGAATTACTTTGTGGAGCTATTGTTTCAGAACCGAGATTGATTTGGGGTGCACCGAAAAATCGATGTGCAATGTGAAATGTTATGGTAAAATTTGATTGTCCAGTAACAGAACGTAGTCACAATCATTGGTAGTTTGTCGACGTTTCGGTCATCACGGTTAACCTTGTGGAAGACTGGTTTTACAATCTAGAGAAAGTGGACTCCAGTTAAGCATTACATTATCAGTATATTTGCAGCCAGTGAGATGAAATGAAACGGGGGCTTACGAATATAAAGGGAGAAAATAAATGGGTCTGGAATGACACTTGGAAAAGCTGTAGTCTGCTTGAAGAAAAGACGGGTGTGTGTTACCACAAAATGGAAACTGTGTGCGAGTGGTCACGAAGGGTGTCGAAATTACGAACTTCAGCCACGTTATTATTGTAAAATATTCAGGAGAGTACGTGATTAAAAGAACCAAATGCTTCCATAATGTCAAGAAAACTTAGCCTGACAATGCGGCAACGGTGTTCAAGAATAGATGCAATCTAATTAACAATGTATTCAACGGTATCAAGGGCACAGATCGGGCACATCCGAGGCAATCAGGAAAGTACTGGGTGCGTATGATGTTCGCGTCTTCTTCCGAATAGACACACTTTGCGACGTCATCTCATAAGAAGGAACAACTCTCAACACATACACGAACAGAACAATTGTGTTTACATGATCAACTGCAAAGAATGCCCTGCTCGGTACATTGGACAAACATGCAGACAGGTCAAAACCAGAATCGCAGAACACAAAAGTAACGAAAAATGCAGACCAAGGGACCAAAAGGCTTAAAGAAACATAGAACGCTACTCAACAATCGCACTTCACGCCATATCTGAAAACCACACCATCGACCACGAAAACACCAGAATCTTCCAATGTGGATTCCTTACGCACATCGAACGTCTCTACGGGGAGGCTCGGGCAATTAACTCCCACCTATCGTATCTCAACGGCAACGATGGGGCAGAGATTTCAAGCATAGGGATGGCACTTACGACGCTGATGGATCAACACCAAAACGGGTCATAACACCATGTTGACCTCAAATGACCCCACTAACACGGACACATAGTATAGACGGAGATTCAGTCCCCACCCTTACATTAAAACAACATCGCAAACACACAGACCAACACACGAACACACTGTGACTAACGGCCAATTGCTCCAAGTTATCATTCCAGTTTCATTCGGTTGTAAAACCAGTCTTGAAAAAGGTTACCTGTGGTGACCGAAACGTCAATAACCTACAAACGATTTCAACTAAGCTGTGTTATTGAACAATAAAATTCTACCTTGACAAAGAGTGTTTTAGCAAATGGTGTCGGGTCATTAGAGTAAATTCACGGAAGTGTGTGACGTAGGAGCTCGTTTCCAAGTAATTTCAGCAGAACGGATTTGCATTTTACTGGAAGATACTTATTTGATCCATTTTTGGGCAAATGTGAGATGCAAACTGGTCTCCAGCAATCGAGAACCCCTCCAGGAACAATGTAACGGGTAAACAGATCAGGCACAGTGGATGTGGGTTCAAAAGATCAGGCTTTTATTGATACCGGTGATGGCACTTAGTACCCACCATACTTCTGGCATCGGACGTTTTGTATATTAATAATTTCGGAGTCAGGCATGCCGGGTTTGGATTCATGGGAATCGAGGTATGGAGGGGGAAGTGAGAATGCATTAGAATGAGCCTCTGCAAGATAATATTTGCCCAATAAAATTAGTTAAGAGTAGTAAAAAGTGGCCTATACTGGAGAACGTGGAGTGTTAGCTTGGTGTAAAACTACCAATCATGCTAGGTAAAGCCTGAGAACAATAACCACCTCATGAACGAGGATAGATTAGCCAAGCGGATATTGAAAATGAGTCAATAAACTGTTCCAACATTCAGTAGGACTAACACTTAGGTTAGAGTTGCGTGAAAGTCTTATAACTCAGAGAACCATTCTAAAAAGTAGCCGAGAGAGGGAGTCGTTGGAATATAATAATATTATCGGTATGCACAGTGTGAACAATATTGTGACGGCCAGGTCCCAGAAGACTACCCATGGCAACTGCAACGATCTGCCGATATCCTCGTCAAAGGAAATGGAATTTTGCATTTGAGGTGCACAAAAGTAATAGCCGTGACTGCCCACTGTTTGGTAATCCGATAGTCAAGTTGTTATCATCGATAATACGGCAAATGATATCAACGGTCTCGTGAAATGGGATATTTGTAAAGAGTGAACTGAAGTATAAAAACGGCTTCATCCGTACCATGTACCACAGGGCACGCGAAATATGTACTACTGACACGCTGGAAAAAGAGTGCCGCATTTGTTCAAAACTTTTGGGGCCAACGGATATTTAAAGCATTTATATCCAAACACTCACAAACACCTCCACGCAAAACGAAAGTTATCACGGTTCCAAAACAGACGACCGTCCTACAGTTACCCTACAAAGGTGATGACATTATTACATTACTCAGCAGATGCCTCAACTGTGCCAATAATAGGACGTATTATGCCCCAAAGGTCATTCCCTATACAACATCCCGGATGAAAATACCATCGATAAAAGAACCGCTGCCTCTCCGCACCAAGTTCAATTGCATTCACATGTTTAAGTATGGGTGCTCAGCCACCTACATCGGCAGAACGGAGAGACAACTGCGTAATAGAATGGTTGATCACATTCCGGTTTGGTTAAAAAGAACAATGAGCGGACAGACGCAATCAGTGACGTCATCGAGCACACGCAGAACACTCAAATCATCCATTACGCAACACGTGTGGGAGACAAATCACTGTGTTAATCTGAGCACGGCGTTCACCGTCACTTATGACACAAACAGTCAACGACTATTGAGATAAGCGGTGGCACTAGCAATTAACCAGTCACCCTCAACAGTGCAAACAGCGAGAATGGATGATTACGTTAGCCTTGCCTTGGTAACGCGTTTTTATTTCCTATCATTAGTTGTGTGTGTGTGCGTGTGCACTTTTGCCTTTGATCTCATGAGAACGTTCAATTTACCATTTATAAATGATCACCTTGACAGCAGTATGAAATAGTGAAGATGCAGTGAAACGGTCCGAAATACATCGTGCAATCTAATGCTATTGACTTCTATGTTCAAATGTTGTGATGGCCAGGCAGGTGAAACCGGAACCGGGTAACAAAAAGGTGCTGTGCAAAGCCCCTGTGCAAGGCTCATAGCTGACTTACAAATTATAATTGTGACCGTGTACGTAAACGGGTGCTACCGGTGCCAGTCTCCGTTAGCCAGTTCATTTCCATGGGACAAATTGATTACGTGAATGGCTCAAAGCTGAAAAACAGGCGGAGGCATATTCTTTGATATTGTTGACAGAGAACAGTCTGGAAGACTGCCTGTATCAATCCGAACTAGGATGAGTTCCTCAGTGACCTCGGAGAAATCAATACAGTTTCGAGATTTGGCCTTGGGAGGTTTTCGTAGAACATAATGAGCCTTTTTTCACAGTTAGTTTACATGAATCTTTTAACTTGCCGAGTAATCTCTCACATTTTTATAGTAGATTTATTCAGACGAAATTGAGAGTATCGTTGGAAATCGGTCAACGAAATCTGCCCACTTACGCATAATCTCTGTTTCCTACAGTTACGTCCCTCCCTGTATGCAGAAAAGTAGCGGGTTGTGAATGCTTATACCTACAAACTTCTAGACGTTCAACGAATACACCGTATCAAACTTTGTAAGTCGTTGGTTAGCTTTCTTTTGCTGTATTTCTGCGATCAACCTTGAATTTGTGCTAAATTCGAGGGACTGTTTAATCACTATGTATCAATAAAATTTATATATTCATTCATGACGTGGGCCCGATTCAAACTAATGGAAACCAGGGTAGCTCTGTACGGCTGATTTCTAAAATAGCTGAAACAGCTCTGTTTATATGGATAGTTAAATACAATTTGTATTTAATTTTATACTGCGATCCATATGCCCTATGCCTCTTTGAACGGTTAATTCAACTGAATCACTGACGTATTATCGATATTCGCAGTGTAATATTTTAGGCTTCACGTTGAAAACTGATTGATATTTATTTATGCGAGTCATGTTTTACGCCCTCACTCCAAATTACGAGGCATCCAAAGAAAATTAGAAATTCTTACGAAGATATCATGCGCTCCTTTGTGCCCACTTTTCTGTCTTACCTGCAGGCGTATTCAGTCGCCGACCTTCGACTTTGATAGTTCTGATGTTTTCGCAAAATAAAGCGGACACTTGGACGTGTAAACGTTTGAAGAATTCGACTAGAGTAGGCAGTGAAATTTGCACCAGAAATAACTGGTACGAAATTTACCCTTCGAATATGGCACAGCAGTCAGGGCAAATGAGTGTAGTAATAAGGGAACGTTTGTCGTATTTGAACCAACATGCCGATTTACATCTATAAAACGTTCGATGATAAACCATTCAATAAGAGAACATGTCCAGTGATTTATATGAAAAACTTCAGAATCCCTTCGGTGTGGCCCTGCAGCTCATCTGGTGGAGCTCACATTGTACTGAGTCGTGAGTGATAACTTTGCGCAGGTTGAAATCTCGCAGGGGTTTAGGAATTTTAACATTTGAGTCATTCTAAAAACATTGGAAGTGACAATTTACGTGGTTACGGTTGAACTGTGCACATATTATTAGTATTGTTCCCAAAAGCAATGCAGTAAATTTCGAGTTAACCTGACCCAGAATCGACTTAGGCTCGCTTTATTATTATAGATCTACTAGTGATCAGCTGAATTGGATGGAACTGGGTTCACGTATATGTGACTTACCTAACCTCAAATCGATCCCTTCATTGTTTGATTTGATAGAATATCGTCACCGAACCTCAGATTACATGGCAACTATCTAAATCATTCAGTCGACCATGTCCATACCTTTATCATGATTTTGGTACACCTCCACAATTTCTTTTCATTTCGTAGCATCCACGCTGCTCACATAAGCGAGCTCAGCTCTCGAGGTTGCTCCGTTCTTATTCAAGCAGCAAGCAGCCGTAACCACCTAAACTATACGGTCACGATTCTTGAAGTGAATAAATAGCTGGAAAACGTTTCTCTTCAGAAACATTCGGATCGACTGGTATTTTCTTCCTATACGAGCGAGCTAAAAGTGTAAAGCAGTCATCTAACTGATGCTCAGTCAACACGAACTGGCACTCGCGAACTGAATTAGAACAATTGATATGTCTCATACGAAGTATGCGTCACTCGATTGACGCTGAACGATCCATGTCAGGACGGACTTATTAGGTATGTTTATCCATTCTGTTTGTGCTGTTACCATAATTGCATGCAAACTTCGGCTTCCCATTGATTACATTTTCATAGTTTCTGTGATATTTCGGTAACAGAAGCTTGATGGATTTGCAGTTTAAGCAAAATTGTAATTTTGATGCATTCGATTAATTTAAATGCTTTAGTTAACTTTAAAATTATATAGCCTCCACGCTGAACTTAACGGATAGGTTGGGTTTAGCGGAAGGTTCACTGGTCTGATAGAATCTGACCTCTACTGGATGGCTGCATCCAGCCTACCAGCAAATGATCTGTATTTTACAATATTGGCGAACACCTTCCACTGTTGACATGAAAGCCATAAGGTCACTGATCTTCATCTCCACCGAGTATGCCGTAATGGAAGGATAGGGCCCGCGTATTCAGTGGCTACAACTAGTATCACACAGTCGAACCCCGTAAAAGGACTGCTTTGATCTCCACAGCCCAAAGAACACGTATGACTATAAAAGTCTTCGTTGAATTCTATAACACATAAAAACCGTTTATATTCGGGATTTGATAGGAGCAATGCCTGTTATGAGAGAAGTTCACATACTTGCAATATCATCTAAATACCTTGAGTTAAATGAGTACAATAGAAGTTTGCACACATGTGCCAGTAGTTATTACTCATAAACAAACCTTATGGTACTAGAGCTGGATACGAGCTCGTGTGTCACAAAACGTTCCGTCGAAAATCGAAAACGTGTTTCTTTTGAAATAGCCAAAATTCATTGGAATTCGTTGAGAGTGAGACCGTGGTTCAAGAAATACGGTTTCCGATAACCAAAACCCTGTGTATTTTGTATTCTTCCAAGATACAGAGTACCATATTTTCACACATCGTTTTACAATGCGTACATCTCGATGATACAAACCTGAGAGTACTTGTTCACACTGATCCTAGAGATTGTTTTTCTGGCTTATGTGTGTCGATAAACAGAAAACGGTTTCTGCACGCATGTGTAAAAAATCAATTATTCTGGTGGAAATTTCATGTACGAGGTCCCTGTGCCACGTGTGCCATCTACAAGATAGTACAAGATTCAAGTGACTCACTCAGAATCACCCCACTGAGAATGATTTCTACTAGGAACTACTGTCAACAGCGATTCCTTTAAAGTGCAAGTTCAGTGTAGGTGAATGACTACCTGCACTTGCAGATCGGAGAGACAATTGAGACACCGATTGTTATTGCAGTTCATGCCGGTGGTGATACAAAACGGTGGTAAGCTATTACCCCTTATTTTCAAAGAAACTAACTTTGCTGACATGCATGGTAAAGATATATAGCAAATCTGTAGAGGAATTTGTCTATGGCACTGTGAATGATTCGGCCATTTAATATGCAATCGACATGCTGCTCTCCTTTCTCAATAAACTCGTTTTGACAGTGAATAATCATGGCAAAATACTTATTCACGTTTCCCTTCGCTATCTGATCTTAAAAATACGTGACATAATCAGAACGACTAAACGTTTAACCAAGGACACTGTCAGACATATCCAGATCAAAGGTTGCAAGTGAAGTTCGCTAGTCTACCTTGGGGCGTTGCAAAACGAGCATTTTATTCGTCGTGATAGATCAAAATCTGGCGACCACAGTCATCCTACAAATGAACTTTGATAGAACCCAACACTGAACCTCTTCTGTGACTTATTTTCAGTTAGTAGTTCCATTAGGCATCAGCTAACATCACTCAACTGCATTCTGATTCAAGCGATTTCCACTAAGGTTTATTTATTCTGTCATGTAAATACTATAATCAGCCACCCCATTTTACTTTACTTTATTAAATTGAATGAAACCAAGTGACTAATACTTTCTCAAGACTATACTCACATGGGCAACATTCTGATGTCATGCTTGTTTCAATAAACGACTTATGTGATCATTTAAGTTAACTATGAATAGTGATATATTATCCAACGTATCAACCCTTGACAGTTAGTGACATCTGGTATTAAATGAGATTAGATTGAGTCTAAGAAAACTTATTTATTCGAATATATATATATGCATTGACTAGTTTGATTTCTTTATCAAGAAAGGTGATCATGTGTGATGGGTTTACTGTTCTGTCAGTGTAATTTAGCTTTGTTAAAACCGTGAACAGGTTTTACTCGAAGATGACAGATGCTTGCTCGGATTACCTCTACAAACTTAATCAAGCTGCACCTGTCTGAGATTTTGATTGTGAATGGCATTGTGTGGTAGGAGCTTCTTTCATTGATTCGCTTTCGATCAGCTGAATCAAGCGTGGGCATTTCCGAAGCCCGGTACCATGCAATGTTTGTCTTTTCTGGGAGTGACCGACGAGTCTAGTGTGGAACCAGAACATTTGCTGTGGAATATTAGATTAGTGATTACGCATTATTAGATGTTTACCGGCGTTGTTCGCTTGCAATGGGCAGGTCTTGCAGCTGTCCGGTGACCGAAACATAGTCAAGACATGGGAGAGGGATCGTGCAAGTTTCCAGTCTGCAAAAGAAGCTCAAAGGTAGAGAACTCCGCGAAATTGAACTCAGTAAGTGTATTGACTTGTTCACACAATCACTCTCACGTAAAACTCAATACGTCAGTGGATATTCCTCGCATTTGAACAGCAAGCGTCCGGTGTGCGATCAAGAATCAAATTCTTAGAGCAGTAAAATGGAAGGAGTAGAACTGTGAAACATTTTTTTCGATATCAAATAAAAGGATACGATTACTTCAACTCATCTACAATGCCCACCGATATCCCACACATAGGTGCTCTAAGCACCATCTGACCTGATCAGCGGTCTACACACGTTCACCTCACGAATTCATGATAGCAGAATCGGGTTACTACTAGTAACTTTGACGGGTTACGTTTGTGTTCCAACTTCTAGTTTTCTCTTCCTTTCTGCCACATTTGAAGACTTGCTTCTTACACATTTGAAGTTATCTTCTGTACAGATCCGGTTGTTTAAAAGGACTTCATTCGTCGGAATCATGGGGTGCTTTGATCCACAGGTGTAGGCCAAGACAAACTACATTTATTCGCCTTACCGTTTTCAAGCATAACGTTCATCACACGGTCCCCATGTTTACCACTCCAATCGATTACTCTGTGACCTGGAACAAAATTATTGGAAACAACGGAAGGGATGCCACAACAAGCGGGATGTGGTGTGCGTGTTAATCGATATTCGGCCAGAATGACATCCAGTTAATTGATATTTCACCTGTGGATTCTCATCAAGCCCATTACCTCTACCGGCATTCTGGTTAAAATTTCATTAATTATTCACAGGTAATGCAACAGAATTCCTTCCAGAAACCGAGCAACACCCCTAATAGACGAGCTCTTGTGTCTGTGCCTTGGTTCCACTGGCCGTTGACAGAGCATCTCTGGTACTTGTCGTCATGGTTCCAATTTATAACCGACGACTAAATACATTAGGATAATAAAAAGGATCAGTGAAATAATGTGAAATCTATTCCATTCTAATAAACCACAGCATTGTATTACAGAACATATGCGAGTAAAATAATGACTCAATGGATCTTTCCAGTTAGGTGCTCCACATCCGTGTTTCCGATTGCTGTGTTCAGTGCAGAAAATACACCACTACAACGGACTTGGAGAGAACACTGAATGCGAATGACAAAAGGACACATTTATTTACTACTTACAGTTAGGATCAGAAATTGATCCTGGGGGTATTTGGGACTGCGTACAACTGTGAGCCGTTTGCACTCACTAGCTGTTATCTAAGGAAATCAAACATTTGATGAAAAGGGAATCAAGTCACTTCCCCGAGGTTGGTTCAGAGATATGAGATTCCCGTATTGTCCCACTTGATAAACACTATTGGAATCCTGTAATCGTCACCTCATTCACCGCCAGTGACTTTTTTTGCCCACATATACAAGGTTGTATTCACTTTCCGATTGATGAAAAGCCAAAACTCAGTATTCTGATGCTCAAGCTTTGTCTACTCATAAATGAGGTCAATGCTGAAGTCAGCGAAGTTACGAGCGATCGGACAGCGGATCGATGGCTTTGACTGGCTAGTTGAGAAATAAGTCATCTAAACCATTGTTTTATTGAATCATCCAGATAGTAGGGAAGACGGGACTCAAAAACCAGTTGGATCAGTTATTCGTGTGCAATATATCGATTTTGATCACATAACATCACATAAAAACACACAAATAACCGAGTTGGCTCGGAAGCAGGTACATCTTGTACGACCCGGTGGGTCAGTTCAGTACGAAATGAATACTACTTACGATACAGAATATCGGTGCAATATCTTCACGGTTTATTCTTACAGCAAAGGAAGCGATGCAAAAGTGTGCCCCCCTGTTGAATTATTTATTTTCTCTGACCACAGAACACTGGATGACATTTACTTAACAACACTCTAGAAGGTCTCAGAAGCGGACTACCTTTTTAGGTAATCCTCTCCATGGACTCAGTGATTATCGGAGTCTATGTCAAACAAAGCATACAAGAGGCGGTCACATTTCGCATACTTATATTTTTCTAACAAGAAATGCTAGGTTTTCAAATACGACTAGCTCTCTATCCTACAAGACATTATTATTAGATAATCTTGTGCAGTTCACGAGATCACTACAACAGATATTAGAAGAAAACATCCCCATCAAGAGATCCGCAAGAAGTGATGTTAGATTGCTTCCAAAGTGGTTGGGATCGGATACTTCACAGAGCCAATCCACCATCCCAGTTTTCAATGTGACAGGTGAGTAGTGAATTCACGGAGCGCTTTCATTCAAAGGAACTCGAGCATTTTACAGTGGAGATTTCGGAGGTGAAATGAAATCCACTATTGCAAAAGCATTCCTTTGCACACTATACTGAAAGCATAATTTCTCTTTGTTTTTACACACAGTTTCTTGGCGTGAACCGTGCCTAAAGCCTGCACATTTCTAAAATATTTCACAATAGATGATCGCTGTCCATCCTCCGTTGGAGAAACCGGGAGGATACCTGCTAGTCTACTCACCTGGCTTTGTCACCTAGCGAGAAGCACTTTTTCTGTCTGACCCGAGGTTTCTATGGAGGCCGATTGGTTGACATTGGTGAAAGAGAATTCGGGACCGTGTTTTGCCGACACACATTCCATAAGAACCTACAAATGCTTTCTGATAAAGAGCAAAACAAAGGCTTCTAGTGTTTACGACTTACTTCGTGTCTATCTTTCTATCTTTGATGAGTCCATGCGTGTTTGGAATTGAATAAAGCGGTAACGATGCCTAAACCAACAAATGCCCAACGATTTTCCTTACACCAACGTTATCCAAAGTCATGGACAACATGTTGAGAAAGCAACTCTAGTAGAATTCGTGGTCCTTAGAGTTGCGTCCGTCGCCACACTGAGGACTCATGGATTGTATAAAAACTGCATTATCCGGTCGTCCGCAAATAATCATATTATTAAATCGCTTTTGGTTCCGCTGGACCACTCCAGGTAGTTTGATAGATCGCGGTTCAATGATCTACTGTCATTATTAACTTCATATTATTTTTATTGTCATTTGCCAAATGTCCACCTGGATTGATAAATCTCTCTCAGGCAAAAATCTGGTAGATGAAATCGTACTGCAAAATCCCTGTTTTTCATCTGCGAGTTTCTATCCAACTCCTCATACCATGACCATGTTTTCACGGATGACGAAGTTCACCGTTTATCTCCATCCTCGTCATTTGCCGTGTCTCGTCACCTGACGTTTTTCTCAGCCATTACCAATGATACTTGCTATCGATTTTTAAGCTGTTTCATACCGTTAACTGCTCCTCGAACCACCAAGTGGCATGGTAGATACCAAATGTCCATCTGAGTTGATGAATCTCTTTCCGGTGAGAATGGAGTAAACGATATCATGCAACAAGATCCCCGCTTCCCATCTACCGATTCTAACCTGCTCCCCAAGTGGTGTTCACCAGCAAAAATTTCCCCTAATCATTCCAATTAGGATCGTTAATTGCTTCTTAAATCACCGAGTGGCCGTGGAAATCGCAAGGAATTCTCGGTTCAGTCCTCACATCTAAACCTTCTTACCTGTAATGCCATCTAAAACTCTCGTTTTTATGCTGGCATTCTTGTGACCCTACACAAATGCGTTCTTATCTCTTCGGTGTGATAATCGAACAGATATTCATCCACCACACCCGAATACTTGATTCATAAAAGGGTTGGAATGGACGGAATCTCCAAAAGTGCATTTAAGTTTTGGCAAAGTATTTAAAGTTGTAACTCACCTGTTCTCTACCCAGTTCTACGACCCACCATCCACTCCACCGGTGCCAATAAGTTGATCTTTAACTAACGGATACTAGTCAAATTAAATCGCTGTCTTTTTACCTGTATAGCCATAGAATCTTTCACGAATATCGTGCAACCGCGATATCACTTCACCATCTTCATTCTTCTCTGCACGTACCAGTGATAAGCTCTTCATTAGGAACTTGTTCCTACCATGTTGTTGTTGGGCCATCACTTATTATTCCTTTGTCCCGCATTTCTTTAAAGTTCATATGTCCGCAGAGTGAGCTAACCGGTTTTGACACCAAATTCTTTCAATTCGTCATCCTTCTCCACCACTGTTTTACAGAATAGATTCTCTGTCGAGAAATGTATTCAACTGAATCTTGACAGCAACACACTTAACGTTTTGGACTATCAGGTGCTTAGGACAACCTAGTTTGGACACTGATCCACGGAATACTGGGATTGTCCTGGAAGCCGTGATCACCTGAGAATCAAAGTAGCTAAAACGGTCCCCAGACAAAAGACGAATAGTCACCAAATTACTTGTCACGATCTGCTTTCAGTTCCAGAGGTATGAAATGATTGTGTAGTAAACCAAAGATGTCGATCAGTAATCGCTCGAACTTCATAGGAAACTGACCACAACAGCGCTCCTCGACCGAATACGATACCCACAATCACAATGAAACATCGTGGTTCACCGTCAATCAGCTTCAACTGCTTATAGGAATTCCTTGGTGGGTGCGGATTTATTAATATGCAGTAAACATTGTGACAGTTACGTAACTGGTGGGTTGAATATGTACTCTAACAGGGGATAAATAATTGGTGACAATCAAGATCAAATCGGATTCATAGAGACAATGTTGAAAACCACAGGATGCAGTCGACAGCCTTTGATTATCAGGATCAGCTGACACAGCGTGCACGAGATCAAAACACCACGTTCCAAGCCATCAAAAGATAAAGGATGCTCAGCTATTAGTCTTTACTCAAACCCTGATCATACGTCAATGAATACATTGACCACCAGTGAACTGATCTGGTGATCAAATGGTCCATGTGATATTCCTACTCCTGTAGCTTACTGTTTTTATTATTTTTGCACACTGTTGTCTTCAAGGGATCTGTGTATTTTTCCACAACTGACACCTTTTTCATGTAAAGTGGAAATGAACCATTTCCACGCTGGTATCCGGAGAATAAGCACAAATCATGAAAACTTGCTATAAAGCAAACAAATGTGACCTACTATTATTGCTGGAATGTATAGTCACATACTTCAGAGATGATATAACAGCAACGCGAAACCGCATATCTGTGAAAAGCACTGACGTTAAGATTTTTTCCCGGGTGACCACTAGTATCACTGAGGAAACGTGTAACCACACAATCAAATGGAACTTCAACTGTACCAGCAATACAAAGCCGTATCCCCTACAACTTCTGATTTCAAGCATGTGATGTTCATTTTCTGAACGTCCCTCCCAAAAACAAACAGATTTTTTCCTCTCCGACGATATGTACTCTAGAGGGGAACACTGTGCACCACAAACCTAAGAACCAATAAATTTACTAAAATTGGGTTATTAGTGGCGCGACTCTAACATGCAGGAGTAAATCATGAATATATATATATATATATATATATATATATATATATATAAATATATATATATGCACGGATGCCCATATTTAACTCCAATATAACTCACCATACTTGCATTCTCGCTCTTATATGGTGCTGATTTTGTGAACTTACAAGGAAAGTATGGTGGTCAGGTGTCAACCAACGGTCGTGCAGTCGGCTTTCGACTGAAAACACACTAGAGTAGATAATTCAAGACTAACGTGACTTCAGTGATCTACAGTGATCGAGATATGGTCAGAGGTTATTTGCGCGTTAACCACAAGTTTCAAACCAGTCACAACCCTATGAACTTGGGATTGCTTCCGTAATGGAATAACTAGTGAATATTTGCAGTAACTGATCATTTCGGGAGTTTCAGGGAACCACCTTGTTGATTGATTTTGTGCACATTCTGAGATACTATTTATTATGTCAGTATGTGGGTAATCGGACCAATTGAAAAGCCCTTGTTTTGAGAAGTTTGGATTCGAAATCACAGGTGACATTTAGGAACACTAGTCTCATGAACAAGGAAGTTTCTCGAACACTTTCATTCACAGAAATCATGGTATGTAAATACTCAGGTAGCCTTTGCTGACTTCATTTTAAGCGAAACTGCAAAAAACCATATGGATGTACCCATCACCGCGCTCACCGATAAATGATCCTATTTAGGGATTTTGCTTGTGTCATGGAGCTTATTCACCTTTTCAAAGGCATTCCTCCACAATAAAATTATTTTGGGAAATATAACTTTATTTGTTATGGACCAGTTATCTCACCCGACAAATCCCTCTGCAAGCTGTCACTTTAGCCGTTCGAACTTTATATGCGGACCCAATTCCCGTCTAACGAATAAAATGCGCAGAACCATAGCAAATGACGGATTCTGGTAGTGATATTGGTTATCGCGTAAAACTGACACGAGACGGGAGACTCGACGAGCTAATGGCTGGAGTTGACGAGCTGAATTGCACCTTGTCTCTAGAACCGCGTGACGCAAGATGGCGATGATGTTATGTGCGCCGGTACGAGGTGGACTTAAACAAACAGACTTCAAACAACCAGTTGAATGAAGGAACTGAGGCTAACCTGAATTCATGATCCGTCGGACAGCCTGTTCAAAGTTTGCTTGACTGGTTGCGTACCTCCTTGGATGACTGAAGAGAGTCACAACATTTGTCCCATAGGACTTCTAAAATAGGCCAGTGTCTGACCGAAGAAGACTATCATACAGCACTGGTTGAATCGGGTCAAGATGTTGGAGAGTACTTTGAAGTGCGATTGTCCTAACTATACACCACTTGTTGTAACTGGGAAGAAAGATTCGAAAAAGAAAGATTGCCAATAGCTAGAGGAAGACCTGGTACCAGAATTGGATGCTTCTAGGGGGCGGTGATCATTCCCAAGTAGACCTAGGTACATATCCCTTTTTATAAATAAGGTGCACCTAACCTCTAAGCTTGCAATTGCATTTTAGTGAGCTTGGTGTCTGTGAAGCCACTATATCATATTCGAGACTGAACACTAAATCTCAGGTGCATCCCCTACCAAATATTCATCAAACCTGTGATGGAAGACTTCTCACCAAGCATTATTTGGGGAGAATATAAATGACATTTCATAACGCGGTTTTGAAATAATCTTGGTTGCTGCAGCCTAAAATTGTTCACATATTTCTCAAAGCCCTAAGACTTAACCTTCTTTATTGTTTGATCACTTACAAGGTGGAATACGAAGCAATCATGAGATATTTTATAGTTAAGTAGAATTGAGTGAGTTATGTTCATGAAGCATCAGACTGTGGTTGTAACGCACAGCTGAATCATGCTCGAAATTCTAATGTATCCTTATTCTGATGCGACTTTAAAAATAAGTCAACAAATGTTGGTAATCATTTGATAATGGCCTTAATAACAGCAGAGACGGTATCTCGCCAAAAAACAGAGGTCACAACACTCGTGTGCTAGTGCCACTACACATTTTCTCTGATTTCGGGCAAGTGTTTGCATCTATTCGGCTAACAATGTCACAATCTATTGGTCTGGATGTGGTATTTTAACTACCTAGTCAAGTGAATAAGCCCACTCCAACTCTGAACAACCGAATCTTCACCTAGCAGCTTGAGGCTCGTTCTTAGTGCAGGAGGGGACAGCCTAGCAGAAGTTTCCTGCTTGGAAATGTTTTGTAACCAAACCATTCAGTATGGCGGAAGAAAGTTTTCAGAAAACAACAGAGTCATCTGTTACGAGAAATGCTTAGGGTCAATCAAATATGTTGATTTTTGTACAAGATCCATTTGAAGATGTGGTGACCTGGTTTATAATTCCTCTTTTGCAAAGAAAACATAAATTTTAAATGTTAAAATTTAACTTTCAAATTTTTCTGAGTCTCATTTCCAAGAAAGCGTTCCGTAGCATGGCAATAATTTCGTTGAAAAATGCTCATTTACATCACTTTGTCCACAGAAATCACTTCATTCTTATACAATCCTCGTCGTCAGAGTGTAATTCAGCTACTTTTTTCATTCGTTGAGTTTGTGGATCGAATGTATTTTTCGTGAAAGTTGCTAGAAGCAATACATCAACGTTCTTGAAATCTACCTACCCACTGCCCTTTCAACTCACCAGATAGACCTACGGCAAGCAACTACAATTACAACCAAAAATGGTGGATATCAGATACTAACGGTAATTGAGGCAGATGACCAATGCAAAGCGCATATTCGAAATGTCGAGAGCCCCTGTGCAGTTTCTCTGATGTTTACAAGGGTGGACCACTCGAAGTATTCAAGCACTTACGACATCCATACCTGGGTCCGAGTAAACCTAGGATTAAAGATTTCCGCAATTTAAATCACTTAAACTCCTTCCAACGTTTTACTATGTAATCCATGGTGTTTTTCATCTTCACAACCTAATTCTCATGGTCATTTTGTTACCCTCAGCTTCCTTACTCAACCGGCTAATTTCATGTCAGCTGTGTCACAATGGGGAAACCCTTGGTGGGTAACTTGCTAATAAACTTTATCCACCAACAAAATGCCATTTCAGTCCATTCTGAAATTAGTTTATTGAAGCAGTGTCAAAATATGTTGGGTTATAGAAATATAAGTATATTTTCGACATCAGTGTACCCTTACCAAAAGGAATAGACGGCAATCATAACTCCTCTTACAGTCAATCAGACTTTAATGAGTTTGTGCCATGGAGCATCAGGTTCTGGCTAAAAGCACATTCTCATTATGCTTCATGTTTCTTATCGGATTTACTTCAAAATTATTTTCAAGTCAGATCAATGATCGCTGATATTTGAAACGATCTTTTGCTGACTGGATTCTTAAAAGTTGCTAGATAGCAGGATCTATTTTGAAGTCATCACAGCACGTGAAATGTTGCCTGCTTCAGAAAGATGAGTGTCTATAGTTCCATTTTGTACAAAAAGCTTACAACGACACAAATCAACTTTCGCCATCAGTGCTAAGAGGGGTTGAGTTGCCATGCGGTGATTGCTGTCACCTTCGCGAACCCTAAAATTCGTGAAATCAAGCTGGTACATAGTATCCGAAATCACTTGCCGCAGTCGAACTTGAGTTTTTTTTCTGAGAGGCCTATTGCCACGGATGATGGCTGTTCAGTGGATTTTATTTTATTTTGCTATTGCTTTGAATGGTTGAAACAGATATCCGTTTTGCAAGAGCCCCAGTGTAAGTTCAACTTCCACTGGGATCCAGCAATGAAATCTGCAAATCTATCCGGCCAACTAATTTTCTCAGTCCATTGGATCTTCTTGAGTTTTTATCCAAATCTTGCGGTTAGTACGGCTGTACTCTATAAAGCAACGTATGACATTATTCGCCTGATCAAAGTGATAATTAACAAAAATAGTTACCCAAAACAAGATCAGGTTACTGCGCTTGCGCGCTGGGAACACTGCTAATTTCCGTGGACTTCAGTATTCAAAGGATTACTTCTATCTGGCTAGCTAATCCTTCCGATCAATTTAAATTGGGGCAGTTTTGTTCTTTGTCTGGGAGTCGCACCAGATGCTCCCAACTTGTTGTATTGAGTCGTTATCTATCAGCTTCTTGTTCTTACATAAATTAAAGGAAAAAGTTAAAATACACAGAACATTTGTTGTCTGATACATTTTCATTGCCACATCCATCCGAGTCATTGAGTAAAATTGATATCAATTGTAAACAGTTTCATTTTACCACATTTTACGAGGTTAAACTGGAGAGGATGAGGTGACATTTCAACACCCATCGTTCCTCCATATAATTGGTTAATTCCTCCAAATCCCACTTTCCATTCCTGCTAGCATCGAACTGTTTGAATGAACCCCCAATAACAGAGCGATTGTCCGATGGAAATTTACTGGCCTGCATCAATACGTCCAAAAAACAGAATCCTCCCTTATTCAAAATCCACGTAACTGAAGAGTGCTCCGGTGAAAAATCGGCTTTTTCTGAGTTTGAACTCAAACATCTATTTGTTATTTAAGTGAAATATAATTATCTATCGTACAAGTGAAAGTGGGGCTTGACAATAGACTATTCATACGGAACGTCTCTTAATGTTCACAGAGTCTCCCCCAATCTCCTAATCAAGCACATCATAATCACCTTTTTCCACTCCGTGATTTCCTCATTATTTCACAGGCTGGTCGCGCTCTTTTCGCGTAAGCTGTCTTGGGGCAACTAGAGAGCGAGTCCACACAATGCGATCAAGCATTGTTCGCGTGAGCATTGACATGGAACAGACTTTAGTGCAGCTTAATTGTAGACTAAACATTGTTTATTCCCCGTAGACCTCGCTTATTTACATTCTCATGTAATAAAGGGTCAAGTCCTAGGAAATTATGTACATGATTACAAATGGAAAGGATTCACATCTTAATTTACCTTTGTATCCGTTAAGAACAAATTAGACGTATTTCATAAGAAAAAATATTTCACCTAATCAGGTGATATCAAGGGTCTTCTTTATTGAAGTCGCTTTCAGCGTTGTCAATGAGCACAGAGTATTAGACTGCCGATAAATCACAGTTTACCGCACTCACTCCAAAAGAGGATTTTTGATTTTCACGGGATCTAGGAACAAATGAAGACAATAGAGGAACCTACTCAGTTGTAAAATTTCATTCTAAATTCCGACCTTCTTTTATTTGCAAACAAAATAATAATAAATTGCATATGGAAAGATAAAAAAGCGATTTAATCGCAATATTTCAAATGTCACACTGACTCTCGGCAAAAACATACCTAAGAGACATTCTCTGTAAAATCACGTTTGGGTTAACTGAGGACACTCTACACCGTCCGCTGAAGAAATACATCCTCACTCAAATTAGCTGTGGTCCCGAAGCGCAGCAAAGTCAGTTTTGAGTATTTCAAACACCCTCGTCACAGTTGCATTTTTACGTGACCCTGTTCATCATTGCATGTGCGGCGATCGTGAGCCGACTTCAGGATGGCATCTTTGAGAATCAAGTTAACCCGGAAGACCTGATCCGACAAATCTTGCCACTGTTGACCACAAAACAATTTTATATTTTATTTATACCTGCTTGAGCATAGTTGTTCAATGTTTTTAAGCCACAAATACCGCCAAAATAAGTTACAGAACAAAACGGAATTTTGTTTCAGACGGAATAACATTCTTGCTTGGAAAGACATGTCCTAGAAACCGTACAGCAAAAGTCTTGTACAAAGACAATCTACAGGGAAGTGGTTTATACCTAGACCGAGTAGATGCGTGGGACTGACAAACAGTAAGATAAAAATGCAAAAAGTGTGAAATGCCAAAGAGGATTCCCTGTGCAAACGCAAGGATGCTGTCTTGTGTCTGCGAAGAGTGACAACATCCATTTACCAGTAATACTGGGAAAGATGATAGGGAAACAATGAGGAATAATGGGTAATATGCACTGTCTTGCAAAAGTGAAAGTAAAAGACAGTGGCGAACCTTACTGCCGTAGTTTTCAGAATCCATATGATAAGCGATAAACCATAAGTGATGTTCCAGGTAAAAAACAACGCGCCCGCTCGCTGTCCCTTTTCCTTACGCGCGCTTCATGCACATTATGGGTAAATGACGCGCCCGTTGCCAACTTGATCACCCTATTTCAGTCCAAGCAAACAATTAGGGAATCAGCTCTGGAGGTAAATGTACTAGAGATGGCAAGACAAAACTCAAGGGGAGTTGAAGACTACGTTGAAGGAGGAATGTGACCGGGTGTTACACGGTCGACAGCCAACATGACAACGGGTAGATGACGTCATATCATCAGAACATTGACCTAATGTATTCTGATGGGTGACTTTTAAGAAGGGTCACACTGATCTGAATATCATAAATTGTTTCTTTTCTACGGAAGTAAATCAATACTGAAAAGTGTTTGGAATATTTTGGCAGAAGCGAAACGCTTTTTTGCCAATAATAATATATGTGGCATGAATACAAAACTTTAATTTGCACTAACTATTTCACACTGAATAGTATGGCATTGTATCTGGATGAAAAGACAAAATTCCCTCGGAAGCGCACGGGTATTTCTGCAATTTTTGCCGCTCATCAGCTCGTTCGCACCTGTTATCTCATTTGAATCAAATGGAGTGTTCATGGACGAAGAGTGCATTTTTAGAATCACAAGGCAGATGAGTACTGGGTACGCATACCTGATAAGCAGCAAAAACCGCAAAACCACTCGTGTTCTTCCGGGGAACTTCATCCCGTCATCCGGACACCATGCCACATTACGAATTTCGAAAATTCATACTTGGGACCATGTGTTCTCGTTCTAAAGATTAGCCGTGTCAACCAACGAATCACCTTGGGATTCTAAAAATGAACTCTCCGTCCACGCAAGCTCCATACGATTCAAATGAGATTACATTTGTAACGATTTCACAAAGATAAGCTGAGGAGATTAGAAACGATTTTAAAATTTTGTTTAGCAAATTATAAAAAGACTGCGACATGAAGTGAAATTTATATAAATTAAGCGCGTGTGCTGTTGCCCGCACAGAAAAGGACTCTTTCTGTGAACAAATTTTCGAAATAGGCTCATGTTCAGTAGGAGCATTCTACAATTGTGATCATCCTACAAATCCTGATTGCTATATGAATGCAGGAAGTGGGATATCGAATTTGTATAAGATTGACCATCTCGCTATCTGTCGAAACGACTAAGTTAGCGGTCCATCACATCTCCGGATGTACAGGTCATCTGCCTGTTGCTTCTCTTTTGTTCATTCTTACATCTATGATTGTTGTCCTCTTTTTCATCATGCCTACAATTCGTCAGAGAGTCTGCCCAGTGATATCTGTAGTTATAAACTAAGATGTGTCTGTTCGCTTGCTTTGGAGGATCAGCTGGTCTCAGTATCAGGGGTATCGTATCAAAAATCATGGGTTCTAAAACAGCACGATCAACTTGAGCAGAATATCTTAGTGTGATCTGCAAACCGCTGAACAGAGGCCCGAAAAGTCGTGCATCAAATGAAGTGCTTTGATGCATACACTGTTGGATGGGGTTAAGTTGCAGGTATGGTCGTTTGTGATGCATGGAAATGTTTTCCTCAGTACACGATTTGAGTTTCGTGTCTTGAATGAGGTACATCATAGTATCGGACAATGAAATGACTTTGATACAGCTGCTGTCATTGAAGTTCATTCCAAACGGCACTATTTTTGTTAAATGTGACCTCGATTTTTCGGGCTGAAATGCTCAGAGCAAAAAAACCTAGGAACTACCAAGGAAAACAAACATTTTTTGTCAGTTTTAGCTTACAGAGTGGCGGCTGATGCGCCGCCTTGCTGAACGCTAACAGCTTCGATTTGGGACTGCGCCATTTCACTATGAAAGATTAAGTCAGGGAAACTTTGTGAGCTGATGCATTTAGGAGTATTTTATCAAAGAAACCGGGGATTTGACGTCATTCTCTGCGACCGCATTGGGTTCCGTCATTGATTTATCAACTATTTGGGCGTGTGCTGTGACGCTCCTTGAGCTAAGCAGCGATCCGTTCTGCCAGAGTATTCGTCACCGCAGATTCAAGTGAATTGATGGACAACTAGTGAGACATTTGGGATGGAAGACTATCTGAGCGAATTATGAAACTTATCTCTTGAGTAAGTGTATCGCATTTGCCATTCAAGTCACATTTTTTGTAAATAAACCCTGTTTGTCTCTGAGAACACCAATCAATCCAAAGGAATTCGTGATTCCCACAAATGAGTTGCGAATAAACAACGGTATATGTACACGAGCTAACGTTCAATGCGTGAGAGGCAGGTCTTCGGATCTGCCAAACTGTGAGACACAACAGGGAGTTGAAGCATGTGTCCAACCTGCCAAACCCATCGTCAGTAATAATTTCCCGCTGTCGAAAATGGACAAGGTGAGCTAATCTGCAGAACTGATCACACCAAGTGGCGCTTGAGGAGTATCTGGGTGGCACATTGGTGAAATATGTAACGGATTTAAAAAAACAGTGTGCTACTCCTGTAAAGTTCTCATTGAAAAACAACATCGAATTTTCTTACGCTTCCGATGTTGTACTCATTCCTTTTATTGCACTAATGGACAAATATTGTTTACTGCTTGCCATGTGAATTGTTTTGAGCTTTGTAGTATTTTTCGATTGAATGTTTGGTCTAGATCTTGGTTCTGGGGACCCAGAAGGAATCCGTTTTAGGACTGACCATTGTAAATGCGGTTAATCAGATTCAGAATCTACTTTGGGTTTGGAACTCGGTTTCTGAGCGATGCCCAAACTTGCAGTTAATCAACTCTTGTCTTTTTGGATATCAACACGTAAACATCCAATAATTTTTGGTTTTTACAAATTATGCAATGAACTGATTGTGATCTGTTTCTGGTTGAAATCTCAGCTGGTTGAAACCCTGTATGTGACGAAGAATATGTACGACTGGTGAGACCTAGCAAGAGAGAAACTCAACTCTGGTGCTTCTGAGTGCAGGGTTGATAGGATGACCTGAGGTTTGTGGGTGAAAGGTGAAGTCCAAGGGACAGTCGACCATGCGAAATAAGATAACATTTTGGAAAGGTGAACAACGTGAATGAGGAAAAAATAATGTGAAAGACCTCAAGTAAATGGATGAATGGGCAAGCGCTACACTTCATGACCGAGAACAATCGCCTCCGAATATATCTAAATGCAGATTGGTTGAGCTCGATAGATCCCACTTTGTAAATGTTGTGCTGTTTGGAAGGAATGTTTGCAACCCATCAGAATTCAAATTTCACGTGATCAATACAATATATTTTGAAGCAGTGTTGTGTGGTATTGCTACCTCTTGGTTCGAATGCTGTTATCTATTCTCATTTTCTTTTGCTCATCGTCCATATTTTCTTGCACATACACTCGATTCCATTGACCGCGTACTATACTGGACACAACATAGCGAATATTCCTTTCTGTGGGAGATTGATCTGATTCTGAGGTAATAAGTCAGCTCCCGGAAGTATCTAGAAGAAAACTCCCCACGGATTCATTACCAATGTGACAAAGTACAGTTGCGTCGAAGCAGTCTGTTGGGTATTCACAGATATCTCAATATATGAGTTTGATATCGACCAGGTCTAAGTGATTCTTTGCTGGAACAACGTTTGCAACATTATGCTCATCAGCTTGCATGGGGATTTATGTCACTCCATTTGATTAGCCCTTTGGATGATCTGACCTTTGAAAATCGTGTGAAAGAATGAATAAATCTCAGTGGAAGTGCTTTTGACCAGAAATTAGCTTCATGGTGCTGGATAATTCGCAACGAATTAACTGACTCAAGGTAAAACTTGGGATGTGTTTACCAACAGGTGTCATAGAGTGTGCCTTATCCGGTTGTAAATGGAATCACTCGTAAAGCTCTATGTGACTGCTTTACGATCGACTAGCGAGCCTCAGTTTCAACCGTTTATCTTAGTGAGTCCACTAGTTTGCCAATCTTATATCCTCTTGTTGTGAAAGTGTCATTTTTGTATCGATTCAGGTAGCTCGGGCTGTCAAATGGGGACACAGATGTTTTATCATGAGTATCCACTATCAAAACGAATTCATCCTCACCATGGGACGAAGACTTTACTTCGATTACAACTTACATGGGCAAATCATTCAAAGTACCATGACATAATTTCTCTACAGCATTCCCTTATTTTATACCGTTCAAAGTAAAGGAATTAGTTTATTTGAAAGCAGAACTCGTTAGTTCATCGTTCTTCACGTTCCAACCGGAATGAACTGCAACAAAATTCGGTTTCAAAGTGACTTCCCCGATCGGCCATTAGAGGTTGAACTACCAGACAGAGTGTAATGCTTTCAGACAGATCGCCACTCCCATCTTTATCGGTGTAAGTGTTGATGCTTGTTGATGCACTTACTGAGCTCCGGCTCACCGAGTATTCTTCCTATCTTTGCAGATCGTACACGTGCAACCCCCACGGAAGGCACCGCATCCCGCACACTACAAGAGTTCCGATTGCAAACGCTGTGAGGTCTCTTACCAAGATAAAATTTTCACCGGAAAATGTTTTAGAATTATCACATGCACTCAAATACGGTTTTTGTGTTGCCCCGTTTTCTCAAAATTGCACATGAATCAGAGCCTTCTAGCAAAGTAAATTTCTACCAGAATAATTGATTCAAACGTTCCTAAAATAGCCGGTTTTATTTCCGTGTAAATCAGTGCAGTATAGAACAAAACAATCTCTGAAAACAGTGTGAACAGAGTTTGTTTTGCCGAGAGGAATTCAAGTAAAATTGTGCGCTCAAATATGGTGCGATATTATTCGGGCAAATTCAAATACCCTTTCCTTTTTGACTAGTGGTAAAGTCAATATTTTGAACTTTTATCTCATGATCAGCAAATTCCAATGTATTCTAAAGGTGGACCTTGTCCCTCAGGTGGAACATAAACGTGGCGTGCCCTCTTAGTTCAACTGCTGGAGCACACGCGGCACTAAGGCGTGGGTGGCAGTTATGCGTGGGTTGAAACCCTGCAGGGGGTTCGCGAGTTTCTTGATTTGTATCAGTTCAAAACTTTGTCAGAATCTGCCGAATTGCAATTAGATGAATGTTAGCCTCGGAAAATCTATGATCTTATTAGTATGTGATGCCACGATTTGTTCACATCCATAGTAGAAACGATTCACCTGCATTAAAATATGCAGTTCGCTTGCTCATAGACTGGGTGCAGGTATGCAGTCCAAGTCAAAATCGAGCAGGTCACATGAATCTTCCAAGATGATTGGACAAACATGTTCAGCCAAGCCTGAAGGTAAATAGGAATAAGCTCAAGGATATATTTCACCCGAAATTTATCACAAGATTCATTGCTTGCCATAAAAATCCAGCGAGAGGGTATAACGTGCAGCTAAGCTTCCAGTGGAAAGAGAGCAGACGGAGACGAATGACCCGCCTATCTTAGCATGGAAAGACTAGTATCAGTTGACCGACGCATAATTCGTTTGAGATGCATCAGTTGTTCTAACTACTCTCATCTACACGAGTTCTATTCAACTAAAAATCGATTTAATGATCACTTTTCACTTTTATCTCGTTCAAAGCAAAAGAGCGCCCGTCAGAAACGATTGTTTCTTTCATACTGTATCAGTTTATTCACCTAGATAGGTCAATATGAAGTAGCACGCATCTATTCTCACATTATTTGCATTTAAATTATAGCTTTCAAAATAACAACAACAAAAATTACAATGAAATGAGGCAACCTAGAGATGAAGACATTAACCGTAGTTCGACTTCGGCGCCGAAGTTCGCAGAAATAAATGAGAAACAAGAAAGGTGAAAAACAACGGATGATCGGTTATCAGTCGTGCGTCCAAAAACCACGCTGTAGCTGTGACCGGTGAAAAACAGGGGAAAACATCTGCTGAGATTGCTGAGGATAATTTGAGTTATTCGAAATTCCCTTAGAGAATCTCTCACGCACTTTGTGATGAAGAAATATGATGAACTGTGTTAGATTTCAACGAGGTATACCACTGGTAAAGAGCATAGAATGCTTTTGATTGTGGTGAACTGCTTAGGTTTCATTTGACCGGAAAAGAGGGAGGATAACAAATTCAGTGAAGTGCTCTATTCCATTTTGTTGAACTATATAGTTTTTTCTTGAAATGAGGACTTTTGTAAATTAGCAAATCGGATTTTGGGCCCTAAAGAGGAGCGACAGCGTAAACTATTTTGTAAATATCTAAAAAATAATGGGTAAAATCATACATACTGAATTCAAGTCCAGCCACTGAGGTTGACGCAACATTCAATTTTCGAAGATAACACTTGCTGATCGGGGCACTGTCGAGTTGCGAGAAATGCTTCGGAGACAGCGGTTGCCTAGCTCATGCTGATTCCCAGAGTCATCAATACGGCATGGTCAGGTCCCACAACCTTAGCGTATAATGCTTACAACTGCGGTGACTACACTCATCTCTTGAGAACCAAGGTCGAATATCACGGTGCCACCATAGGTGTCGCTGGCTGGCTCAAGCTGCCCCAGCTCTTGCTGAATCTAGCCTTGGTTTCACCGGGATGAGAGTGAATGAGGCTGACAAGATGATGCCATCGTTATTAAGATAGGATGAGTTCATCATTGTAAGTGTTCGCGATAAAACTATGGATGAACTAGAAAACGATTTTCTACACTCCGTATGCAGGTATATTATGGAACAAAACTAGATTTGTTTTCCAGCAGTCGGTTAGAGATGAAATTAGTATTGTCACTTGAGCAGTCGTATTTTTGAGTGTTGTCATGAACTCCTCATTTACTTGTGTTTGTAGCACTGAAAACCGCGACAACTAGAGAACAAGTTTTCTAACAAATTCTTTTGCCTAAACAGATACTCATGAAGGTGAACTTCCGAATTACACGGTACCAAAAACAAGAGATCTGAACATAATTCCAGTGATTCCACTAGAGTAAATAATTATTCCATCACCTAGTCAGAACTGATTGATTTGCCTTGTTGCCATGATCCGGTCAGAAAGAAGTCGGTTTTGGATAAGTGCTTGGCCGAATCAACGCGTTTCGAGTAATGCACGCGACAACAAGTTTGAGAATACTTTTGTCTGCCTATGACGTATCAGGAAAAAAAACTTGGCAAATAACTGCCTATTTTACATGAGCCCAAATGAGTTCTTCATTATACACCATGTTTGGGTGCAACGGGATCGTCCGTGTAAAAACAAGTGCACTATGGCAAAACTCAGATCTATTTCCCGAAAACAGAATTGTTCCCGCCCTACCGTCCATGCAAAACACAGTGCAGCCTAAACCAAGTCTAAAACGGGATTATCTTTCACATAGACGGTGTAGAGGTGGAACAATTATGATCTTCTTTTGGTACGATGGACAAGTTATTTCGACAGTACCACGGTATAATCCGTCATAGAGAAGAGAAGTCGATATTAGTGTATCGGCAACCAGTTTATTGAGGAGCAAATTAGTTTTTTACTCCAAAACCATCACTTTCACTGAATCACACGGATTCGGAACTCAGTTGCCGAATCGATGCATGCGTATATTTTCTCATCAAGCAGAAAGTAAGGTGCACTATGAAAAATAAAACATCAGAGCATTCAGCTGAATGGAGAACGCTATCATTGGAAGCGTACCCAGCTAAGGTAAAATCACGACACGCCAAACAAAGTGGTTTTCTGATCTTCACTTGGTCCAAAATAACAGGCAGATAGAAGTAGTGGACAGTATTCTATTGCCCAGATCCCTCAGTTACAAAATCCGAATTCTATCCACGATTCGGAAGCCGAGAAACTAGACGAGTCACAGGAATTACGGTTAAGCTAAACACTGCCATCAGTATACTTGTAGATTTTACAACGACATGGCTGAACTGACTGCACTCTTCCAACGGCTATGTCAGTAATGAGAAAACAACTGACATTTCTCCGCCGAATACAGCGCACCCCAAGTAGACTGACGCAGGTAAAATTGTCTGATCTAAACGAGTCGTAAATGACGGTCCAGAGCTAACCCCGCGATAAAATTCGCATACACATGTACACAGTACACACACGTTGTCAGTAAATATTCAGTCAATGTAGATAAAAGTATCGACGGGTGCGTACCATAAATTTTACCTCATCATTGTTATTTCGACAGCCGTAAATCTCCCAATTTTTTGCCCGGGTGCGGAATAGCGTCAATAAAATTAAAGTTCGCTTCTGGCCGTGCGAAAGACTGATCCCACAGAAATGCAAATAAATGATGAACTCTGAGAGAGCGAAAGTGAACACTTACCATAAACGAATTCTCGTTGTTAAAATGGGGTGACCATCAGCAACAGTATTCAGTGATCCACATAAAATTTCACCACGAATAATAACATGAGTTGATTATCTGTTCAACTCAGGAAACTCATACATTACCGAGTTTACTAAAGTGTTCCCGCCACTTTTATCTTTCAACACATTCTTTCCATTGAACTCTGATGAGTCTTCCTATTTTTCGTGGTGGACGACGAGTGACTTCGGTAGAAAAAGAGATAGATTGATTGCAGGTCACTGAAGGGATAGTAAACGGTTGTTTTTCACAGCTCTCGTTCTTCCGGATGAACACATTGTACTGGAATGAGTTGTAAATTTACCTGCTCCTAAATATACATACATGCCCGTTGTGTTTAGCGTTTTACTCTGACGAAAACGTAATATTATTAGTATTAATTATGTGCTCACTCAAGTCAACTGCTCTGTGATATGGGAGCTACCTGAATCGATCATCTGTGTTGAGCCTCATTACCCGTTGGGCGCTATTTAGTTTCCTCTTTTAAAAGGGAGAAATGACGTTGTGTTTGGTGTAAACAGCCATGCATACTACGCGGAGAAGCAATCAATATCCCTCTCCTGAATGGACATACTGCTGGTTGGTATTGTAGATTGGTCATGCTTCAGCACAGATGATAATGGCTGTGCAATTTTTCTACTGATCGAGTTATCTTACGTGTTTGCACGTGAACGCACATTTTTATTTATCGTACATTAGGGAGGCAAAAGGCATCTCTTTCGTGTAGCGCTATCGGCTCGGCTGATCGATGTGGACTCAGAAGTGAGACACCAGCCACCACCTATTCAGAAATATACGTCGTTTGAACACTTGGTCGTTGGGCTCTTCCATCACTTCAACTGGCAGCGCGTTCCAAAGGTTTGTATTTGTATTTGATCAGAAGTTTCCGTAAATAGACGTTCGCATTTCAGTCAAAATAGATTTATACTCAGCAACTCATCGAATCGAAGTTGGACTGATTCTGGTACTCGGATGGTCATCTTGTGAGAAAGACAGTACTCCAAAGGTAGACCCATTTACTACCGCTTTTTTAAGGCGGGCCGATGATCCCGCGTTAAGTGGTGATCGCGTGGAGGGAGCTGTGCACGTAGTTTTGGCCCACAACTGCCTAGAATTAAAAGTATGGTGAAGATCAGGTCACTTGGAACTTTCCGATGTGCTACTGAAAACAACCCAGTAATCCGCGATCTTCGTTGTTGATGTCACGCAGTTCTCCCACAAGATTCACTACAAATCCTGAACACTTTTTTCACCTTTTAAACTTCAGGAGCCGTACACGAGAACACAGCTCGTCCCCCGTCGTACGTGAGAGAAGTACTGCTCTGTGAAAGTGTCGAGTGAGAGTTGACCAGATGTCTGACTAATAGGGCCAAGGTTACTCCACGCCGAAGCATAAATTGTCTTGGTGTTGGTTTGGTTTGTAGTGTCGGAACCAAAACCACCCCATGATTTATTACACAAACAGACTGAAAAAGTAGTGCACCATATACATGAAATATCTCTTTACTAGACGGCTTCCCTAGTATCACTTGTTGATTGCTAGGAATCATACATTGGACCATCTTTCAAGGACCTTCACTTCCTCCCCCCTAAAAAAACAAGTTCATCGGCATTTTATGTGATCACACCCCAGATATTAGGTTAGTCCGCATAAATGAGACATTACGATTGGGAAATTGGGCTAGATTGTTTTTTTAATACGTAAAGAACAGTGGGCCTAGAACCAATCTTGAATTGTCAACATTTATTGTGCTACTCGCACTGTGAAGATTTTTCCTTTAGGGAAATCCTTGATTTGAAACACTGAATCAGGTCAACTTTGTGACCTGATGCAATCAAGTGTCTTGCTGATCCTAATGTCTCACATATTGTCTATCAGTTCACTTGCAGTTGCGGTGACGTATACATTGGCAGGACGGATCGTTGCTTGACTCAACGTGTGTCAGAACACATACCCAAATGGCTGTCAAACTTGATGACGCAACCTGCTGGGGCAATACACAATGACGTGAAACCGCCAGCCTCTTCGATTGCAAGGCACTTGATTGCATCAGGTCACAAAGTTGACCTGACCCAGTGTTTCAAAGCATTGTTGCGCAATCCAACTCCGAAGCTATTAGAGCTCAGTGAAGCTATTCAGATCCTTGATTAGTAGGTATGCCACGCAGACGGCCTTCAGCCTACTTATAACGTGGTCGTACGGGACTTTGTCAAAAGCTTTGTGAAAGCCCATAGAGATCATTCCCGTAGAATGTCCCCTGGCCTTGGATCTCGTCCAGTGTTGCCGTGGTAATAGCAAGTCTGTTAGGCACGATTTGTTTTTCCGAAACCGAGTTGTTTCCGCATAATGGGTTGTTTGCAGCGCCATGTTTCCTTGGTCAAGTGGTTAGTAGGTGTCCCGTAACCTTTCTGACCGTAGGTTAGGCTAACGGGTCAACAGTGGAAAACCTCCGCTTTGGCCTCACGTTCGAGCAGTGATTGGCTGATCAAATACATAAACCAGCTCTTTTATCACCAAGGGATGTAGCATCAAATGGTACTGGGAACTGATTGATTTTGAAGGCACGGATGGTGGTATCTACCTCATCCTAAAAAAATTATGGTACGAAATACAGGAAGCGTCTACAGCAACATGTGTAGGACGATGGTGCGTAGTTAATGCCTCCGCAAGTTGTATCAGTCTTCTGTAACTCGCCGAGAGTTGCCATGCCACGAGTCTAGAATGGCATTTGCTGCTCTTATCCTCACTCCGAAATAGGCGTGAAACGTTTGAGTGAGTGAACTGAGTCCACCGCTAGCAAGTCCCAGTTATGCTTCACATATTTCGCTTTAGTTGGGAGCACTGAATGCGGAAGCTATGACAGTGGTCGTATCCTTCTTCATAAACGATTTGGACGCGTCATTGAATGTCTGAGTTGCAAATCAAATCAAGGGTGACCTTTAGCTTGTGGTCCGTTTCTGAACAGTGAAGTGAGGTTCGGCGAAAAGTGAAGGATTTCATCGCAAACTACTCCCCAGGACTTGTCCGTATCACGCGGACCTTTTGAATAGCACGGCCTTGAGGACGCGACCTCGCTGAATTGTTGAAATGGCGTTCGCCAGATGATGAGTTCGCCCTGTGGTCGGTGTACTAATACCGATCCCCCATTCCATCGGGTGATCAACGTCTCGTTGCCACTTCTGCCTAGTGGAGGGAGGTATTTTGTGTTCTTACCATCGACACATACGTGATATATTACTAGGACTGGAATCATGGATATTGATGAACATCATAATGCGTTGGTAGTGGAACAAATCGGGAAACGTTGACAGGATCCCACGTGAAAACTAATCCGCGCCTGAGTTGCATCATAGGTTTCCCCAGTTGACTTTCAGCAAACTGAAGTCAACGAAAGTTAAACAATGACCAACAACAGCCTATTGTTGTGAATCAGTCGGTATTTCTGGTGGAACCACTGCTGGGGACCGGTAAATGACACCGTCGGATTCAAGTCCACTGGTGGCTGGGTTTGAGCCACACCAAAGAGATTTATCGGAGACTGACGGGTTTATATGGTGGTCCAACTGCATCAGAAGACGTCATTTCTGATGCACAAGGCCACCCCTCTGTTCCTCTTGCATGGCTTCTGTCAGCACGGTAAAGCATGCACCCTAGAGGACCTTTCTCCGAGTCCGTTAGATGTGTCGTAAGTCACGTTTCTAATATTGCAGCCAGCTTCTGCGAATAACATGACACCCATGTATCGAGCTCATCCCGTTTAGTCAGCAAAACCCCAGTATTAGACGATATGATGAGAGCATTTTTTCGTCTGTCTTCCATCTCCGTGAGACCCATTGATTGGACCCCTCCTGCAAATATTACTGGGTTGGCTATACTGCTGGGATTTCACTGGAGTTAGGCAAAAGTATTTTGTACCCCAAAATCCCAGATGAATAAACATGTTTCCCCGTTGATTCGGTGTTTGAGCAACTCGCCCAATGCTAACTCATGCATTTCTCTGTCCTGGGGTTGACGTCGCTTAAGAGGGGTGTTCTTTGAAAGAAAATACGCCAGAACTCTGTTTTCCGGGATGAGTTACAAAGGAGGCGTATAGAGGCAATCAGATGTCATACGCCAACTTTTACCGATGTTCATATTTCTCACTAGTGGTATTATTCGTGAAAAGTTTGGAGATTATCGATATAACGAATAGATTGGTGCTAAATGACTGCAAAACCAACGGCTCTTCGCCCGGTCCTTGTTTCACATGGCACTGATTTCCTCAGGGTCTCTGTGGAACTCATCACACTTGATACACCAGTGAAAAATGAAGTGACATTAGAGGAACAGAGCTGTTCTCCCGGTAAACTGTTAGAATCGATCGTGTCTGAGTATTCAAAGGTATAGCATGAGCTGAACTTCGAAAGTACCTTCCTGACAAATTCGAGAAACTCAGCTGGCCCTTTATCTAAGTCATTACATGGTAAATTATTCGTGTCCCAATCAAAGGAAGCTGTACTCTTGGCTTGTGTACCTTGGATAGACGGTGAATCGCGGAAACGTATTTTCACTGCTCGTAGTCTCTCGAAAGTGTGGGCCATTCCGTGTCAGTTGCCTGAAAGATTCGAATGCCGATTTTCTATGGCCGTCTTTTTTTGCATCCTTCCGTTATTTATTGGAGACTTTATAACTATCCTGGAGTGGCTGGCACACTTTTGACAAATGATAAGCTCACTCATGAATCATAATGCCGAAGCCTTTATCGAGTTTCCGAAGAACAGCTTATTTGTTCCCCGTGAGGTCTTGCAATCTGTCCAAATGTCCTTTAAATTGAACTGGCATTCTCATCGCAGATAGCTGAGTTAAATTCTGGTAACGAGAGACGATCATAAGTGTCTTCAGCCTTGCTAATTTAGTTACTTGTGAAGGCATCATATCTGAAAATTGACCGAGGAAGGTTTCAATTTGTAAGTATTAACGATGTTGTCCAGATTTATTCTGAGTACAACAGAACTTCAATCCAAGTGATAGTACCTTCAGAGTTATCTTGACTGAGTTCATGCACGGAAAAAAGTGGGCATGCAGTTGTGGATTTCCTGGGAATATTTCCGCCCAAAAATCGGTGTTGAATAGAAGGATTAGTCCGGCTTTGTTCTGTTATCAATGTTTCATCTCAACTGATTAAGAGGCCAGGACATATTGATTGGAAGAACAATATTTTGGTGAAAAAGACTGCTTTCATTGCTTCATGTACTGACAAATTACAACACATTATTTAACTCCGTGAACATGGGCTAGATATAGAAATATTGGTTGTTTATTTCAAAAAGACAACATGTTTGGAAAGGGGTAGACTAGTTTGGTGTTTTCGCACCATCAGAGGCCTGGATGATTGGATGAGAGGACACGAGCCAACCCAGTTCAGTCGGGGACCAATAGGGGCAGGTTCAACCGTGACAGGTATCCACTTGACTGGGACCAATCATGCTGTGTTTGTATGCGGATCGTTTCGTCCTATCTATTCCGTCACCGTGGCCAGGTCTAGAAATGTCAAGACTAGACCACCATCCAGGGTGAAGTCGATGACAGCCAAACACTGTTCGTAAGATCCCTCATACTACATGACCGTGTATTCGAACTGCCGATTGGAACCCACACTGGGCGCATTATAATCATAAATTATGCCGTCAGTCTATGAAGGTTCACAGCTCTAATCAGGTTAACCCCTTTAATACTGTCTCCGTAAAATAAACAACCAATATTCTCATCTCTCGCCACTGCTCCCTGAGTAATATATTGTGCTGCAATTTACCAGTATATAAAGCACTGAAACCACGCTTGTTTAGTAAATTGTTGTTGATCTCAATATTCATTTCGTCGTCAAAAATCTTGTTTTTCTTCTTCTGTCAAACTGCAAAGATCCTCGCCAGTGAACATGTGCCCCAAAAGTGATTCATTCCGCGCCTCATGCTCATTCAGTGTACGTCGGTTCAGTGAACTTCTTGAGACCTGAATGTGTTTTTGCATCAGTATAGTTGTATGCTGCCTTGGATGTACAGACGTTTTTGACACATTCATTAGTAAGTTGAATGGTAGCATTTACCTAAACGGACTCCACGCGAAACTTGATAAATTTTAGTACGGATGCGTCTAAGGTTTGTCCAAGGTAGTATAATATCCCTACCGGCTGCACTAGAAGACTGACTGTCAAACAAGCTCGTTGTTGACACTTCATTACCTGCCGAACTATAACACATAAAACGAGGAACTGCATATTGCTGAAGATCCAGACACCTGACCGGTCACATTCAGGAATGTCACTCTGGCCGTGGTGTAACTCCGCCAAATGGCTGCAGTCTTCATGTACCCGGTCAGTGACAGTTATTTGCGTAAAGTTATATTTGGATGATTAGCCTGGATCGTAGGTGATGGGAAACCGTCTTGCAGTAATAGCATCTGCATGGCAAGCGGAAGGTCACCGATTCGCATCCAGCTGGAGCGCTAGACATTTGGGCGCAAAATCTTCATCCTAATAAAGTGCCGACATCAGTAATGTTTTTGGGACCTTTCAGTAGTAGGGAAAAGATTATGTATTGGTTCTACACACACAGAAATAAGTTAGCAGTACCGATAATAATTCATCTTTTTTTGCTCAAATAAGAACACAGCACAAATTTCCAAAGTCCCGTACACCCATAATTTTGAGGGAAGTAGTCCAAACATGGATTGGTTTGACGTGTGTGGTTGGCACAGTGAGTGGTCGCAATTCATATAGATGGTGTTATGTGCTTCTCTTATGAATATGATGTGAAGTCTACTAGACCTATACCGGAAACAAGACTGGTGATGCACAGACCTCTACACACAGACCTGGAAAGACTATGGGAGAACAATATCGAATTACGGAAAATATACATTGGTATGCTGGTACTGAGGAAGAAATAACAGAGTGTGTTGCACTGAGCTGTAGCAGTTTATCAATTTGAAATGGTAATCGACGCAATTGTCCAACAGTAATTTCACTATGCAAACAAAAATGGACGTTTTCATGTTTAGTTATACCGACGACGTTCACGTGGTTTATACGTGCATGAAAAGTTCAGCCAGTGGTGGTGCTGTCTTTCATAAGATATAAACTCAACGGTGTAGAACGCACTTTTGACATTCGACAATGTTTACCGGAAAGTAAGAATTCCCAAGAGAGTTCTGAATACATGCAAGATTTTCGATAAACTCGTCTAAGTAAGAATGATGGGCGATACGCCGAGCGAAATTAAAATCATCGGATTACTTGAATAGAAGAGATCAACGGGATAGAGCTGAGTCGGTAATCCGAAAACAGAGAACAAGTATCTTGAGGGGTAAGGTCCATAAACAACACCGGTAGTTCTTTATATATCTGAAAACGTTTCCCAAGTTTGATACATGGTGTTCTTCCCAATGAGTAGTCATTCACTCAGTAAAGTAAGTGAGTGAGGCAACTAAAAGATTCCAGATTTTGAGGTGCAGGGATCAAGGCATGCTAGAAACCGCTAATGTGTGATCGAGACAGGTATACCTAATTGACCAAGACGAATCTTTGAGGGGTTTTCCATGAAATGAACTATCTTCGGAAGAATACGTAAGATTCTTTGATTACTTGTAATGAGGGGACCACTAAGTCTGATGGGAAAGAGCTTGGGATGATTTCTCAAGATGCAGTCCAAATCGGTCCAAATACTATTGAGATTAAAGAGTGGAGTGGGTACTTGGATGCATCAATAAAGTCTCCTACAATAATAGGAGATTATCAGCAGTCGACAGCATATAGAAAGGTAGGAATAAATGCTAAAAGGAGCTACCTACGATTGCATGATTAGTGGGATAAAATGACAGTAGCCTTGCCCCATCACTCAGGTTACAGCTTCACCACCTAGTTCCTTCGTGGAATTCTGTCTATCCCGACGGAAGCATGCATTCTTTTCATATTCTACCATGGATTCATTAGCTTCAGCATTCAGCCTGGGATTTCCGGAGGCATATCACACAGGTGCCTTTTTGATAACACCAATTGTTTTGAGTATTTTTGCAAGGATGAAATCAAGGTGATATACTGCGCCAATAAAATAGTTCCAACGTACACTGATGAGGAATTTCAACGCAGCCATTCAAGGGGCGCGCTTGTTGTCTGAATGACTCACTCTGTTTTGATGCACCCTTGCACGGACAACACGAAGAGGCCTTGACATGTCTGTGTGAGTTAACTGAAAATTCTCCTTCTGTTGGGTGCATAGATGGTGACCTTATAAAACAACTGAAAAACAGTTTTTTGCTAAAACCAAATTCACTCCTTGTTGTATCAACAAATACTTTTATTTCCTCGTCCCAGTTATCTAATGGGAGATCACGTTTCTCAATATTAGATGTGTTTCGCGTTTCATTCCAGTTTTCTCCAAGGCGTACGAAAATAGGGTGTTTGGAGAAAGTTTTGGAAGCCTCTTCTGATTAATTACAAGTAAATAGTATTGGCTGTGCAGGGCAGTGTTTCCAAGAAATCCGTTATCACCATGGGCATGTCGAGGTCTGCAAAGCACATATCGGTCGCGGATTAGTAGGGAAAGTAGAGTGATAACTACAGGTTATAAATTGACAGGTGGCTTTAACAAACCTACCTTGAAACCTGAACGGTATTTGAGCATTTTAGTGAATAATCACCGCAGGGTCCAGTATCTCTCGTACAAGCAGAATAACTGAACTGAGATTTATTCATAACTAATATAACTTTGCTCGTTTTTAGTGTTCATCGAAGACTGTCCAAGAACACATCCCGATAATCGGTTGATTTTTTTCCAAGTATGCAGAGAGGCCGGCAGAGTTGGATGTGATGAAAATTCAACGATCTGGAGGATTTGCCACCAAAGGTGCTTAGATATGTGCCCCTACATTGTGTTCGGTGTTGCTATGTTCATTTCGTCATCTTTTATTCTGTCAAGCATGGGCTTGTTCAAATGACGATCCACACTGTGAACCTGAGTCCCTTTGAAAATAGTTGAGATATTCTCATTGCATGAGATGTTCTCCGAGTGCAGGATCAATGACTGCAGTCAAACTGCATATCGTCACCGAAGCAGCCCACCAGATGTCATTGAATCTGTTTCATGCTATCTTTTATGTATCTTTTAACTCCGTAGGAAATGTGAAGCAGATAGCAATTTACCTACACTATTGGGATGGGGGTAACCATGGATTCAGATATATGTTTCAGTATATTATACTTGCAAGTGGCAACTAGAGCTTGTTATCATACCATGTAATAGGACGATCTAACATAAATTTGGGATGTGTTTGCAGGCCAAAGGACAAGGGTTTGGCGATATTCCACTCATCGATCGGGGTGTGGAGACTGCTCTCTGACTGATGCTTTGTGCGATTTTATCCATGCTGCTTTGTGTTCGCACGACTCGACCTGTCTTATAGATGGTCGAGTGCGTTTACGAAAGTACGGTGCAATGATTAAAACTGGCAATGCACAGCACGATGTTGTTTTGAACACCTAGTGTACCGGAGATCATGGGGCAAAACCCAACCGGAGAATGATGTGTTAGTTAGTTGTTTTCACAACCAGAGACTAAAAACTGTGTATTATCAAAGACCACAGAGAAGTGGCTGTCCATTCTAAAGTTAGCGATGTACTTCTAATAAAACGGCCTTACTCGGTGACAGCTTCGATGAACAACAACGGTATGTGTAGTTTAGTCACTGCGTTATGAACGATCAACGCAAAATACTGAAGTCAAGTCAATTCAGGTCAATAAGCGCCTATGTACACCTGATGTGAAATGAATTTTGACCACATTTGTGATTCACAGCAGAATCCAACATGAGAGAGTGTAAGGGCTAATTAAAATGTGCAGAGGGAAGTGTGGAATAAAAACGGATCAGTGAGTGCAATCAGATCATAATGGGGTTGAATAACGAGTTATTTGATTACCTGGTCACGGTCTACGAGTAAGCTGAGACGGGAAGAAATGAGGCCGTTTCTCAAAGTAGATTTGGGCCAATGGATTATTTTGAAGGTGGATTGAATGCAAGGGAGAATGTGGAATGACGACAATGATTTGTGTCCCACAGCAGCCCATTTTTGGGGTTCTCGCAAGCACCAAACTGTGTGTTGATGACGGAGTCAGTGGGAATATCTCCACGAGAAAGCAGTTTCAAAGACTCGGTGGTAAGACCAAGGTCTTACCACTTTAGGCCAGATAATATTATGAAGAAACAATGAAGCCATTGAAGGAGGATGTAATAGGCTACAAATTGGAGTGCAACGTTATGAAGTACCAAGTTTGATTATTCTGAACGTTAAAAAGACGAGCTTGCTGACTTTCGAGAGGATTGTTTCAACAAGATTAGCTCAACAAAGGTTGAGAGTGAGGATAAGAGAGAAAATAAATGGGTCTGGAATGACGCGTTGAAAAACGGCAGTCTACTTAAAGAGAAGACAGCTGTGTGTTACCAAAATATGGAAACTGTGTGCTATTAAACACAAAGGGTGTTTACACAACGACTATCAGCCACAATATCATTGTAATATATTCAGGAGTGTGTGTGATGAAGAGAAACAGATGCGTTTACAATGTCAAGAAAGTTAGCCATTGCACTGCGGCAACCGTGGTCAAGAATAAAAGCAATAGGATTAACAATGTGTCCACCGGAAACAAAGGTTAATGGAGAGGGCATTTTGGTAAAACGTGTCAAGTAATTAGAGTGAATCTGGCGAATCGCGTGATTAATTAGCGCGTTCTCAGATAGGTCCAGAAAAACACTTGCAGGCTATCGGACGATATTCATTGGATCCTTTCTTAAACACAGGTATGATACATACAAATTTTTAACAATCGACAACCACCCCAGAAACAACGCAACAGATAAGTTGGCTAGGCACAGTGGACGCGCGTTTGAATGATCAGGATTTTAGTAGTGCTCATGATAGCAAGTCGTGCCCACCATACTTCCGGCACCTGACGTTTTGTATGTTGATAAGTTCAAAGCCGGATGTGTAGGGTTTGGATTCATGGGAATCAAGGTATGGAGGGGGAAATGAGAATGCCTTAGCATTTGGAATGAATTGGAAATTCAGGTATTCGACTTTCATCTTCAGGTTAGGCTTGGAATAACACAACTATTTTGCGGCTTTCCACATTTTACGGCAGGTAATGATATTTAGCTATTCGGATATCATACATCAGTCTTGATGAGATAATATATGTATATATACGGCTTGACACCAGCCATATTCACACACGTTTTCCATAGCTATACGGAGCCCCTTCAAACGAGCGGACGAGAACCTATCAGGTCGGACTTGTTATATATTTTGATAGGGTAACACACATCCTAACAAAACCTAATGTAGCCAGTAAAGCGCTCACAGTATGAAAAGACAATGTGTAAAGGATGAGTTGGAAAATCAGTGGGACCAACAAAAGCCTTAGGCTTACCGAAGTTATCAGATTCTCAGTTTTGCAGACAGTGCAAGTAGGATGCAAAAGTTCGGTCTCATATTTGATTTTTCAATGAAATTCAGGCTGAATAAGTAGAGTACAGTGAGCAGAAGTGATATTGGAGTACATTTATAAGGAGTAAAATATATTTGTATTGTTACCAAATGCTGTGATAAAAAATGCATCGTGGCATAGCGAGAAATGCACAAGATTCAGAAAATCCAACGTGGCTAGAAAGAAAAATCAGGTCCATTGAAATCGCCTGTTGTTATATGCAAAGCATTAGCGAGAATCCTAATGATGTATTTGGAAAGGTTACCCGTGAACAGTCTGATGTCTTCAGGTGGAGTGTTGAGAGCAGCAGATTTATTGACAGAAAAACCTGATAAGGGAAATATGAATCACATTTTATGTGTGAGTTTAACTAATTGCCAGGCCATGTGTACCACGTGTAACACTTCATTTGCAGACACAATAAAAGAAATAGCCTGCGTTGGAGGACGTGGAATGCTGGCTTGGTGTAATACTGTCACCCATGCCATGTCAAGCGAGACAATGACAACCAGCTCTTGAATGAAATTCAACTGGTGGATGTTGATAATGGGAATAAAGTGTTCGTACAATTATTGGGACCAACACTCGGGTTAAGAGCTACATGCAAATCGGATATTTCACGGAACCCTTTTGCAAGTCAGCCAGGAGTGCGTTATCGAGATACTGTGGACCCAAAACAATATTTTCCGTGTACATGACACGAACAGTATGACAGCGACCAGGCACGAGACGTAGATTCTGAGTGATAGAGAGGCGCTCCGTAGTTTGCTTGTGAACCGCTCGAAGCTGACTTGCAAGTTGTATAAGTAGTTTATATATATATATATATATATATATATATATATATATATATATACATATACTGTGGGGTGGCCCAGTGGTAACACACACGCCTTCGAGATGGGAGAGTCCGGGTTCAAACCCTGGATGTGGCGGAGGATATGCACCACTGATGAGCTCCAACAAGAGCGAAACTCGATTCTGGTGCTTCTGAGTGCAGGTTGGTCGGATGACTTGAGGTTTGCGCGTGAAACGTGTAGTCCAAAAGGATAGTCAATCAAACGAAAATTACTATGATGTTCTGATCGCTGAGCTTGGCGTTTAGATCGTTTAGATGCGAGCTACAACCAACACAAATATTTAAAACTATTGGAACGAAAATAAACAGTCCCACACTACTCGCAAGTAGTTGCGTGAAATATATAATTATTCACTAGGATCTAATTTGAAACCTCTGGTGTGTAAATGAATACTCTTCCTTGAAGAACCTATAAATGAATCACAACTGTGATTTATCATAGTTATTCGTGTCATGTGAACTGCTAACCAGACGAACAACGAGGTTGCATGTGCAAGCTCTCATATCGATAGTAAGTAGTATAGTAAATTGTGGACAAAATTTCCTCGGAAGAGTATCCATTCACACTCCAAACCATTCAAATTAGATTCTAGTGAACATATAACATCGGAGTTTACAAGTATGAAGACGAGTGGGCAGATGTAAGCATACCTGATGAGCGGAAACAACCGCGAAGCCGGTCTTGTGCTTCCGGGGCAATTTTGTTCACACGTTAACACACTACTTACTATCGATATATATATAGGCCATGTTCAGGCCTTTGTCATAGTTTCGGTGTATCTCAACAATTTATTTTCATTTGGCAACCTCCATATCGTTACGTACACGAGCTCAGCTCTGAGAATTATCCGGTTCTGATTCAAGTTACATGCAGCCATAACAACCTGAACATTCTCGTCACGATTCCCGAAATAAATAAATAGCGAGAAAACGTTTCTCTTCGGAAACGTAATCGGATCGACGGGTATTGTCTTTCAATTCGAACGAGCTACAAGTGTAACGTAGTCACCTAACTGATACTCAGCCAACACGAACTCGCTCTCAAGAACTGACTTGAAACGCCTGATGCATCTCCCACAAAGTATGCGTCACTCGATTTGTGCTGAAGGATCCATATGAAGATAGACCTATCAGGCATGTCAATCTACTCTGTTTGTGCTGCCAACATAGTTGCGCGCAAACATCCGCGTACCATGGCTTACATCCTCAGATTTCTTGAGATATTTCAGTAGCAGATGCTCATTGGATTCACAGTTCGAACAAAAATGATTTTCAGAAGCATTCGAGTAATCTGATCGCTTCAGATTTTTTAAGATTCACGTGACCTGATAGTTCTGACTTGTAATGGATGGCTTCATCCAGCCTATCAGCAAATGATCTGTGGACACAAGATCGTGTGCTATAAAATGTTCCATTGAAAATCGAAAATATGTTTCTTTTAACATAGTCAGAATACAGAGAATGTATTGTTGACACGAGGTGCCTGAATCGTATGTAATGGAGAATCCGCTTGCATCTTTCACATCGAGAAGTCGGACAGGGGGGCCGGAATCGCACCGGCGACCCTCCGAATACCGGGCAGATGCTCTACCAGCCGAGCTATCGCTGTTCGGACAGTCCGGTGTGAGTAACGCCAGTGATTAATCAGTTCAGGCTCCTCGTGCCAATAAACATTCTATGAATATGCTTCGATGTCCGATGGACCACGTTCATCAGTGCACTGTTCTTCCCATTGGGAAGTGACCGACGAGGCTAGCCCAATGATTAAAACCAGGACAGATACTGTGTATCATTGGAATAGTGATTCGCGCCTTATCGATTATTCACTAGCGTTATTCACACCAAACTTCCCGGGCAGCAATAACTCAGCTGGTAGAGCATCCGCCCGGCGCGGAGGGTCGCCGGTTCGATTCCGGCTGGCCGCGTCCTACTTTTCGATGTGAAAAATGCAAATAGATTTTCCATTACATAGTCGGAATTCATTGGAATTCGGTGATAGTGAGACTAAGAGTCAAGCAATACCATTGCCAATAATCAAAACCATGTGAATATTTGTATTCTCCCGAGCTACATCGTGCCACATTTTCACATAGCTTTACATCGCATTCCTATCAGTAATACAAAGCTGAAAATATTTGCTCACATTGTTCATAGAGGTTGTTTTGTCAGCTCATGCACGTTGCTGAACAGGAAAACAATATTAGTGTGCGTGTGTAAAATCAAATCACTGATTCCGGTAAACAGTTCTTTTTGAAGGGGGCTTTGCCACGTGTGCAATCCACAAGATAGCACAATGGTTAAATTAATCATTCAGAATAACCCCACGTGTTCTACTTGAAAATATTTTCAACAGAGACTCCTTAAAGTGCGAGTTCAGTGTAGGCGAGTGGCCACCTGTACTGGCAGATCGGAAAGACAACTGCAAAAAGAGGACCCATGTGATCGTTTAAATTGACTATGAGTAGAGATATATTATGTGATTTATGCACCATTGACAGTTAGTGGCATCTGGTCTTAAGTGAGATTAAATGGATTCTAAGAAAACGTAATAATTCAGATATAATTATTAACTAGTTTGATTTCTTTATCAAGAAAGATAATAATGTGTGATGAGGTTACTGTCCTGTCAATGTAATTACGATTTGATAAAATCGTGAACAGGTTTTACGCGAAGATGACAGATGCGTGCTTAGAACACCTCCACAAACGTGGCCAAGCTGCAATATTCCGAAAAAGATTACAGATGGCTATTATATAGTAGAAGCCTGTTTCATTGGTTCGCTTTCGGTTAGCTGAACTAAGAATGAGCTTTTTCCAGGCCGTTATCATGCATCAAATGTGATGTTTGTCTTTTTTGGGAGTGACGGGCGATTCTAGTCTGGAACCAGAACTTTTACTGTGAAACATTTCAATAGTAGCCGCGCATTATAAGATATTCACTTGCGTTGTTCATTTACCATAGTTCGTTAGAACAACCCTCTGGTAACCGGAAGGTTTTCAAGAGGTGGGACATGAGTCGTGCAAGTGTCTCGTCTGCAAAAGACACTCAGACGTAGAACTCAGTAGGTTTATCTAGATATTCACGCGATTGCGGTCACTCTAAGGACAACGTGCTGGTAGGTATAAGGCCTCTACAACGGCATCCGTCCGGTGTGCTAGCAATATTTCCTTTCATTAGTGCAATAAAATTAGGGGAGTGAAACTGCGAAACAGTTCTCAATTTATAGTAATAGTACGTTGTTTCTGAAAAATCGTCATATTGTCCACTACTATTCCATACGTTTTCCCTTGACATCTCTTGACCTGATCTTCTCCCAGCGAAAGCTTCCTCTATGAATTTACAATGACAGAATCGGAAAACTACCGGTCATCTTGGCAATTTGGACATATGGTTCAACTCTTAGTAGTCTCATGCGGTCTGGCACATCCGAAGACCTGAATCTCACTTATTGAGAGTTATCTGTTGCACATAGGTCTTTGTTCATTAGAAACTCACTCGTCGGAATCGCGAAGTCGCTTACATCCACCGGTTTATCCAAAAGTCAAAGCTCGCATGAGCTTTGAAGTTGACAAGCACAGCATATATGACATAGCCCACATGTTTGCCTCTTCAGTGGATTACCGTGCGACCTAGATATAAATGGCAAGACAAAAAAATGGAGCGGATGTGACAGTACATAGAAGGGGATTAAAATTGATTACCATCTGGCTGATCAATGCTTAACTAAGGAGTTCTCCTCCTGTTTCCAGTTCTTGGGTTAAATGGTTATTAATTACTCACAGCCAGAGCAACAGACTCCCTTCCGGAAAGTGAGGAGCGCACCAAATAGACGTGCTTCAGTGTATGTTCCTTGAATCCACTAGTCTTGCAAACAGCTTCCCTGATACTCATCAGTGTGGATCTCATTTATGGTCAATGAACCAGGTAGACTTGGTGGAAGGTAGTCTATCATAATTAGATAATATCACTGCAAAACAAAATGTTCGCGAGTGGAACACTGTTCCTGTGAATTTTTACAATTAAAATACCCCATCCTGCCTTTCAGATCACCGTATTTCATGCAAAAAATGTCACCAGAACGGAATCCGACAGAACAGTGAACGCGAATGTAAAAAAAACACTTTTGTTTGCTACTTGCATTTGGGATTAAAGTTGATTCTTTAGGTATTTGGAACTGCGTACAACTGTGAGTAGCATGCGCTCAGTAACTGTTATCTAAGGAATGGGAACAAAGTCACATCACCGATGTTGGTCCAAAGGTACAAGATTCTTGAGTTGTCCGAAAGGATTGACTTTGTTTAAACCCCGTCACCATCACCGCATCCGCAACCGGAGACGTTTTGTGTGCATAAATTTAAAGTTTTTATCCACTTTACAATTGATGCAAAACGAAAACTCTGTTCTGATATCCAAGCCCTATCTAATCAGGATTGAAGTCAATGCTGGATTCAGCGAAGTCACGAACGATGAGAAAATTGATCGATAGTATTGATTGACCAGTTGAGAAACAAATCACCTCAATCTCTGTTTTACTGAATCATACAAATAGTACAGAAGACAGGACACAAAAATCAGTTGGATCAGTCATTAGTATGCCATGTCGGTTTTGGTCACCTAGCATCTCATACAAATATTCTGTCATTCAAAACAAACCGAGGTGGCTCGGAAGCAGCAACACCTTCTCCGAAGTCGTGGGTGAGCTTACATTGAAATTATTACTACTTATTATATAGGACATCGGTGGAATATCCTCACAGTTCTTTCTGACAGCAAATGAAGAGGTGCAAAAATATGCTCTGCTATTAACTTATCGTTCTTATTTGACAACGGGACACTAGATATAAGCCTGTTATCAAACTCCTGTGACACTCATAAGGAACACGTGAAAGTGTGACAGAAAAGGAATAGCTCTTTAACTCATCCTTCCTGTGTACTCAGTAATTATCGTTGTCTGTATTAAGCAGCCGATAACAGAGATGAGCTGAGTTTACACGCATGGTTTTCTTTCACAAGGAATGATATAGAATCAAATACGATTTTGTCTGTATCCCAAAAAACATTACCAATGGGTAATTTCGTGCAGTTCACGAGATAACTACAACAGGTATCAAAAGAAAACATCCCCATCACGAGATCCCCACCAAGTGATTTTTAAATGCCTCCCAACTGGTTAGGATCGTGTAATCCACAACGCCAATTGATTATTACTGATTTCACGAAGCGTTTTCATTCGCAGTCATCAACGAAGCAAAAGATGCCAAATTATTAGTCTTTACACAAACACTTACAACTTGTTAAGGAATACATTGGCCACCAGTGAATGGAACTTTGTCCAAATTGTTCATGTGATGTTTCAACTAATTAAGCTCATTATTTAGATCAATGTTGGACACTGTCGTCCTGAAGGGATATGTGTATGTTTCCACAGTTGACATCTTCTTGAGATGAAGCAAAACTTTCCCGGAAACACTGGCTTCTAAGGAATAAATACTAATCTTGATACTTATTGCCGACTAAGCAAACGAATTTTGCGTACTTTTATTGTCGAAATACCTAGTTGCTTATTTTAGAGATGCTACAACAACAATACAAAAGCATATCTGTGCGAATTACCCGCGTTACCATTTTTCTACGGGTGATCACTATCACTGAAGAAACGTATAATCACATTGTCAAATGGAAAGTCAGCCATAACAGGAAAACAAAGCCATGCTGTTTAAAACTTCTGATTTTAAGCATGTGATGTGCATTTTCTGCACGTCCCTCCTAAAAGAGAACAGGTTTGTTCGGTCTCGAGAATGAGTAACTTAAGAGTCAATAAATTTAGGGGCTCAACCATAATTTGAATGAGTGAATCGTATATATATATATATATATATATATATATATATATATATACACGTGTGCCTGTAGAAACAGTGGGTTACTTTATATAACTCCTACATAATTCGCCATACGTGCATTCACGCTCACATATCATGCAGCTTTGGCGAGTTACCGCGGAAAGTATGGTGGTTGGCTGTCGACGGACGATCGTTCAGTCCGCGTTCGAATGAAAACACACTACCGGAGATAATTCAAGACTAACCTGATTTCACTGATCAACAATGATCCCGATACTGTCAGTGGTTATTTAGAGCGTTAACCACGAGATACGAACCAGTCACAATCCTCTGAACTTCGGGCTACTTCCCTAACGGAATAATTAGTAAGTAGTTCTAGTAGCTGGTCTTTTCGGGTAATTCAGGGAACCACTTTATTGATTGTTCCCATGTTCTTTCTGAAGAATTATGTGCGTAAAAGCAGATCAGTATATATCACGTAGTATATCAGTATGCGCGTAGATGGACCAATTAAAAATTCCCATGTTTTGAGATATTTGGCTTGGAAATCGCTAGTGACATGTTCATAACACTTGTCCTATGAGTATAAATGAAGTTCCTCGAATACCCCCATTTACAGAAATCATGGCATGCAAAAACTCAGGTAGCGTTTACTAGCTTCATTTTAAGGGAAGGTGCAACAACCAAGCGGATGTAATTGACACCGCCCTGATCCACAAAAGATTCCTATAAGTGTCTTGCTGATTTCATGAAGTAAGATCGCCTTTTCAGAAGGCATTTTACCTTAATAACATTATTTTGAGAAATACGATGTTGTTCGGTGGGGAGCAGTTATCTCACTGAAGGAATCCTTCCGCAATCAGTCGTTCTCAGTCGAAAGATGAACTTTAGAGGTCGTCACTAAAGTGTGATGAGGATTTCTCACGAAGCAGTACTTAAGGAGAATATAAGTGGCATTTCAGGAAGCAGGGCTGCAATACTCATGCTTACTGTGGCCTTCACATATTTATGTATTCCTCTGGGCCCTAAAACTTAACCTATTCTAGTATTTGAGTACTTATTAGGTGGAATATATAGTAGTCATAAGTTATTTCACGGCCAAGTAGAATTGAGTGAGTTAAGTTAATGAAGCTTCAGATTGTGTTTGGAAATCATAGATGAATAATGTTTGAAGCTTTATTGTAAGTCGATTTCAATACGACTTTCAAATCAAGTCAATAAATGATAGAATTTTATTGTTAAATAACACAGCCTAGTCGAAAGCGAATGAAACTGGCCAGTTTCATTCTGTTGTAAAACCAGTCTTGAAAAAGGTTACCCGTGGTGACCGAAAAGTCGCAACGTATCAACGATTTCGACTACGCTGTGTTATTAAACAATAAAATTCTACCATAAAGTTTCACATCGCGCATCGAATTTTCGTTACACTCTGAACCGATCTCGGTTCTGACACACAAGTCAATAAATGTTTTCATTCACCCGATGATGCTAGTAATCAATACAGGCGGTATCTTGCAATGAAACAGAGTTTACAGCACTCGTGTCCCAGTGTCACTAAAAAATTTCCTTAGATTTTGGGTAATAAGATAATTGCGTCAGTTTGGCTAAAAATTTCACGATCTATTGGTTTGAATGTGGTATTTTAATTACCCAGTCACGTGATTAGACCCACTTCAGCTCTGAACAACCGCATCTTCGTCCGGCAGCTTAAGGCTCGTTCTTAGAGAGCCCAGCCGAGGCTTTCTGCTTAGAACATTTTCCTAACCGAACTCTTTCGTATCACGGATGGAAGGTGTCAGAAAACAACATAATGATCTGTTTCATGAAAGGCCTGTGGCCAACCGAATATGTGGATATTGTGTGAAATGCAGCTGAGGAGGATTACCTGAACAGGTTTCCAATTCCTCCTTTCGAAAGAGGATCACAAATTATGAACTGGAATTTTTACTTTGCTCTAAGAAACTTGGCAGCAGCATGGCAATAACTTTGGAAAAACGTTGACTTGCATCACTTTGCCCACAGAAACCGCATCGTTCTATACTAATCCACGTCGTTGAAGCATAATTCAGCTACTTCATGTTTATTCCCTGAATTTGAGGATTTAATATTTTTTTCATGAAAATTATTGATAGCGGTACATCAACGTCCTTGAAACAGCCCGATATCCTCCAAGTGAAATCACTTCAGCTGATGGAGTCCAGGTAACTCACAAGATGGATCGTGCAACAAGCAGCCACATTTACAACCAAATGGCAGATATGAGGAAGAACCGCTAACTTACGCGGGTGACAAATGTCATGCGCATGCGTGAAATGTCGAGAGCCCGTGTGCGAGTTTCTCTGGTGTTTACGATGACAGACCACTTGGAGTATTCAAGAACGTATGATATCCATATTCGGATCCAAGCTAAACCAGCATAACGGCTTTCCGCAGTTGCGATCAATTCAACACTCTCGATTATTTTTCAATGTAGTCCGCCATGTTTCTCATCACCACAACCTGATTCTCATGGTCATTATGTTACACTCAGCATCCTTAATCGGCCGGCTTATCTCATGTTGTCCGTACCACATGATGATAGGACCCTTGGTGGATAACCTCGTGATAAACATGATACACCAACAAATGTCAGTCTTTTCCATGGAAAATATCAATAGTGAGTGATAATGCAGTTGTAACATATGTTTCACTGCTGTTATCTACATGCATTCCAGACAATAGAAAACCGTAATCTGATACACTAGTGTGCACTTGTCAAAGAGAACAGACCTCAATCAGGATTCCTTTAACACCCAAGTAGATTAAGATGATAGAAATTGTATCTTCATTAGGTCTGAAATTTTCTCATTGGACTCAATTTTAAGTGGATTTTGACATCTAGTCAATAATTGATGTTAATTTGAAGCACTCGTTCGCCGTCAGGATTTGAAAAAAATTGTAAGATTGCACGAATTATTTGTTGAACCACTTCACGGCATCAGAACTGGTGCCTACTTCAGAAAGACGAATGTTTATGGTTTTATTTCTCAGGAGATGCATACACACACCGACTTGTAGTTCAGCGTTCGTTTCTGGACTACAGATGGGCCGAAAGATATTTTTGTTCCCAAATGGTCCGTTGCTATGTGGTGATCTCTGTCACCTTCAAGAACCCAAAAATTCGTGAAATCAAATTGGTGCCTAGGATCAGAAACCGGTTGTCACTGTTGGGCGTGTGGTTCGTTGCTAGGAGGCATGTTACCACTGATAATGTTGATGGTATGGATGACATTCGGTTTTGCTTCCATTCACCCGAAAAAAGTGAATAGTCGACAAATGTATGCGTCGTGCACGAAAGTCAGTGCAACTGCAACTTACATTGGACTTGGGAGTTACAATCAGCGAATCTATCAGGTCAACTGGATTCCCCTATCCGTTGGATCCTCTACAGTTTGATCCCGATCTTGCGATTACTTCGGCCATACTCCTATCAATAAATGCACGGATCTATTGACCCGATAAAGGTGATAATCAACAGGAGTCGTTGCCCATATTAAAATCAGTTTGCTGCACTCGTTTTCTGGGTAAACTGCAACTTTTCTTTAAATTTGGTATTCAAATGATTACATTCATCCGGCTAACTAATTTTCCAGAGCATCTGAAATGCAGGCGGGTTTTGTCATTTACCTTGAAGTTAGAATAACTGCTCTTTACTTGCCAAAATCTGCGGGTGTCCTGAAGTATTTTGATCTCACACGAATAAAGAAGAAGGTTGAAGAACATCATAGTTTTGTTGTGTGATATATTTTCCATGCCAAATCCATTTGGGTTATGGAGAACAAATGACTCAAGGTACGTAAACAAAGTATTTTTCATGGAAGTTATAAAAATTGTCTGGATTCCCAACTTTTTACGAGGTTCAAGTAGAGAAGATGAGATGACTTTCTCTAAAGGCCTAGTTTCTCCATAAAGGCCACCATTTCTTCCAAATCCCATTTACCATCCTTATTCACATCGTATTTTCTGAGGAGAGCCTCCATAACAGGACGATGTTCCGGTGTTAAATTGGGGTCTGTCATCAAGTCGTCTATAGTAAGAAGTCCGTCTTCATTCTTACACCCGAAAGTCAAGATTATTTGAGCGAAACATCGGCGTTCTCTGAATTCGAGGGAAAATATATATTCGGTATGGAAGTCAAACGTAATTGTCTATGATGCAGGTGAAATCATTTGTTGAAAGAGGTGTGATAGTGGACCATTCGTACGGGACTTCCTCAGATATTCACTCAGCCTCCGGTAAACAAGCTAAACAAGCGCCAATTATAAACCATTTCGAGTTCTTCTTATTCTTGACTATCATCACTGTCGGACAGACTGGCCCCACATGTTTCTCGTAAACGATTCAAGGTCAACTACGGAGCTGGTCCACACAACCCGGTCACGTGTTGTTCGTGTGAGCATCAGCATCAGTATAACTACTGCAAAACTGGACTACCGACTAACCACTGCTTCTTCGCATAAACCTCTTTTATATTAATTCTGGTTTACTGCAGTGTCACATCTTACGAGATCCGGTGCATACTTTGGAACGGGAAGGTTTCACATAATACTTTACTTTTGTTTTTCTGAAGAAAACATTGGACATAATTCCTAAACAAGCACAATAAGCTACAGCGGGTGACATTAATGGTCCTTATTATTACGGTCGTTTCCAACGCTGTCCATGAGTACGGAATATTCAAGTACTAATAAACCACGAGTACTCACGCTCATACAGGACTTATCTCAAGAAATAAATTCTGAATTTTACAGGACTACGAAAAATTGAGCACAAAAGAAGAACTTACGCTGGTGTCAAATTCCATTTGAATTCCGACCTATGATCAATTACAAATAAAACATTAAACATAAATTTGCATAAAGTTGTGCAAGGAAGCCATTCAGACATTCAATTTTGAATGTCGCAATTACGAAAGATAATAATATGGTCAACAAATATCCTTTACAAAGATTGCATGTTTGGCAGAATTCTGGCTACACTACACTTTTCGACAAAGAAATTCCCTAATCAAGTTAAATTTAGTCCTCAGGCTTCACAAAGGCAATTTTCAATACAATTTGAAAGCGTCCACCACCATTGTAATTCACGTGACCCTCTTCACCTTTGCATGTTCGGCAACCATGAGGAAACCAGTACTTCAGAAGAGCAGGTCAAGGATCAAGTTAACCTAAAAGACCTATTCCGACAAGTCTTGCCATCACTGAGCACAAGCACAATTATATAGTTCATTTATATCTGCTACAGTATGGTTGTACAATGCTTTTCCGTCACAAAACGCCACCGGAATAAGGTACAGATCAAAACAGGGTTTCATCTCAGACGGAATAACATTCTTGATTAGTAGGAGACGTGCCAGAAACACAACAACAGAATTCCAGCACAAATGCAATCTGCAGGGAAGCAGTTTACACCTAGACAGGGTCGATTAGTGGGGCTGAGAAAGACTAAGATCAAAATGCAACGGGTGTGAAACATCAGAAAGGATGTGGCTGCTTGTGCACAGCTCCAAGACTAGTTAATTTAAGGGTACACCACAAATAAGATTTTCTGACACTTGTCTGAATTGAGAAATGTACATCGGAACAGAAATAAACAACAACAAGTCGCTGGAGAAGAACTCACTCTGGTGTTGAATCCATGTTGAATCAAAAGCTACAGTAAATTGGAAAGCAATAATTGATCGGGTTATGAAGTTACTTAGAGGTGTATCAGAAAGCCATTCAGATTTCTTATCTCAAATAAATTACGATGTCCTTCGAGTTTGGCCTGAAAGGTGTACAACAATGCGCCTGTTCGTAGTCCGTTTTTGGAACTCGCGTTTCTTGAGTATCCAGGAAAAACGACACTCCCGTTATCCCATAGATCACCCAGTTTCAATCCAAGCAAACAATTAGGCAATCAGCTCGGTAGGTCAGCACATCACGGGTTGCAAGATAAAATCAAAGAGGAGTTGAATACTATCTCGAAGAAGGAATGTGACCGTGCGTGGCTGTGTAGACGGTTCACAACCAGCGAGGCTAAAGGAATAAATGCCGTTATATCCCAAACATTTTGATCCATTGTATACTAAAGAATGGCTTTTAGGAACGATCTAATTATTCCAGGCAAGGTAAATTGTTTTTTAAGAGAATGGTTCACTGATGAACAATTTTTTGATGATTTTGGTAGGGACGAGGCATTCGTTTGGCGATTGTTATATGTGACATGAATACAAAGTGTGATTTTGAACTAATAATTTCACAAATGGACGTTTGGGCTGATTGAAAAGTATCTAGGATTTCGTTCAGTAAATTATGAAAAGACTGTGACTTGAATTCGAGTTTACATGAACTTAGCGAATCAGAAAGAAAGGATCAGACGAAATGTTTACCGTGAATAATCTGTTGAATGAAGTTTATCAAAATATTTGCAGTATATATGTTTGCAAATTTAATTTGGTCACACATGATTAGCCCATCAATGTGGCATTCTGGTTGGCCAATTTTGTGTAACACCCACTTGGTGGCAACTAGTGCACGATGAAATGCACAATCAGGCTATCGAAAAGCAGTTCCTAACCAATTGAAAAAGCGAGAATTAACTGGAGTTGATACGATGACTGACCAACTGGTTGGATAACTAAGTGAATGATCAAGCGAGTGGCTGACTGACTGATTGTTTGTCTGTCTGAATGATGGATTTACTGAATGACTGACTAAAGTAATGACTGACTTACTGGCTGACTATGAGATTGACTGAACAACTGGCTGAATGACTGGCTGACCGACCGACCAACTGGAATCACTGAGTGATTTTTTGCTTTTGAATATAATTTGCTGACTCGATATACCAGTAGACGCGTATTAATCGCGGTACTGTACTTCGAATCTGCAGTGCCGGTGGACAATGAAATGATCACTTCTATAACCAACTTTGTCGAGGACAGAAAGTGCCCTTCTGATGTATTTATTTCATGAAGCGACCTCAATTTCGACCAAGTCACTATGTAATAATAAGTCTGAGTTTATTGTGGCAGATTTTGTCGTATCTCTGAAAGGAAGTATGAGCACAGATTATCGAATAATTCATCCACAAGACCCCGCAAATAAGCCTTTCAGAAAAATGTCATGCTCATTACCCTATTCTCATAGAAAATATATATCATCTGGCTATGTAATGAAATTTCAGACTGAAGCTCTATGCCATACTCCCGAGTTATTTTTACATATTCCCACAAAACAATGGCTTTGCTGACTGTTCATTTTCAAACCTGTAAACATATGCACAACTTCAAGATTCGGTTCACAAAATTACCTCCAAATATGCTTGATCTAAAGATATCTGGGAGCATGTTCCCTGTTCTTAAGGGAGAAGTCAGCGTCCTACCCACTGGCTGACCATTGCTGGCAAAAATGGAACACGTGATGGGGCATTGATTTGAACACTATTTCATTACAACTTTGGTGGAATCTATATTGAAGAGACGGTATTGGATCCAGAAAAACGAAGGCAGAACAAGGGTATACCATTTTTTATAAACGATGTGTTTTTGTCATACGTGGACTACCTAAATGTAAATAAATCTTGTTTCGTTCTTGCTCAGAAGCTCATAGTCGGTCATGGTTGTGACTAGCAAATGGTGACAGAACACAGAGTTTGATCTGAATTCTCATCATGACCATTCGCTGCGTTGAAGTTGGCTGCTTGAGTTATTGTCCCAGAGTCTCATGACTATTTATTAGTCATTACTGAAATACATTTGAGTAGGCTGTAATACACAGAAAAAAGTGTCCTTTTTATGACCTTTCTTTATGGGTTTCGCATGGAGGTGTATATAAGACGTATTTGGTGGTTGGTCGTTATTCGGAACAGTGTTTCACAATAAGTATAAGGCTTCAGTAAAGTTTCCGAAATGCCAGAATGAATGTGTGTGACCACTCATGATTTCGTGGATTTGAATTGGTTGTGTTTGATTATCTTCTGATATACTGAATTGCGAGAAATTTCTAAGCAGAATTTGGGGTCACCGGGTCCCGCTTATCCATTTTGATTAGGAATGGACACGAGCACGGGTAAGAAAAGGAAAGAATGCTCTAGTAGCCAGTACACGGAATACACAGTCTAACTGTACAAATGTAAACCGATCAGTCATTCTGATTCGATAGAAAGTGACAACACGATCGCCACTGTTCACGGTTCGCAGCCATATCCTTCAGTGTCTCCAGCCAACTGGTAGACAAATCTTTTGGACCCCAACCACGAAGACGTGAAGCACCTACTTTTCCTAAGTCTTCTGTACATTTTCTCATTCCTCGATGCCATGTCATCTGTTGACCTCCACGTGGTCTCTCCCACTCCCTAGGAAGAACGGAGAATAGGACGCGATACGGTAACAATGTGTTTGCCATACGTAACACATGCCCCAACCAACGAAGTCTACTAAGTTGGATACGCAGTGACAAAACGTTCTCTGAATTAGTACCCAATACTCTCTTTCTGACCTCATCATTACTTATTCGGCTATTCCACCCGATCTTAGCGGTACTACGCAAACATCGGTGGTCGAAAACCTCAAGACAACGAATATCTTCAGCACACAGACTCCAAGTTTCGCAACCATACAACAAAACTGAAAGCACTGCAGCACAGTATACACGACCTTTCAACTTCAGTGAAAGATCAGATCGACGCCACAAGTGCTTCAGTCCAGCGTACGCCGCTTGAGCCTTGAATATACGCGTGCTCATCTCTAATACAGTGCTCCTATCCGTCGTCACGCTGCTGCCGAGGTAGGTGAAGTGGTCGACAACTGACAGCACCTCCCCATCGAGCATCAAGCTCGGAATTGTTGACGTCCAGTCTTGTAACATCACCTTGCACTTTGAAGGTGCAAATCGCATGCCGAATGGAGCTACGGCTCTTGCAGGACTATCTGGTGCACTTTGAGAATGTTCCGCGGATTCGAACAAACAGACAACGTCGTCCGCGTAATCTAGGTCACACAGCTTTCCACTATTTCCTTGTTCGACGCCTACATCCTGAAGATTCCTATGCAGCCAGAAGTATGAGAATACAATGATCTCAGTAGGTTTCCGAACTTCTGGTGCATACTTTTTTGCTGAAGAGCACTGAAAAGCGCTATTCGACCAACTAAATCGAAAGCGCTTTTCAAGTCTAAGGAAACCATTATTGTCGGTCGACGGTGTGCGTGACGCGATTCAAGTAGTCGGCGAAGGGTAAAAATCTGGTCGATGCATCCTCGACCTGGGCAGAATCCAGCTTGCTGTTCGAGGGTGCTCCTCTCGCGAGTGGGCGTAAGACGGTGCAGCAGAATCGAGGTTAATAGTTTGGTAATTATCGGAATTAAGCTAATCCCACGATGGTCACTACAGTCACTGCGTATTCCCTTCTTGAAGATGGGACCAAACTGTGGAATACGCCCCGCGTTCTAAATGTCACGGAGCAAGGTGGTAAGTGATTTTATCAAAACCTTCCCACCCAGTTTGAAAAGAACTAGGGGAAGTTCGTCGGGAACTGCCGCTTTCCTTCGCTTTAGTGATCGAGTGCATGACTCTACTTCTACTTCCGATGGGGGCTCAAGTGATGCCACCCAAGGAGTCGCAGTTGTTGACACAGGAGTAACTACACTAGCGTGCGGTCAGCTAAACTGCTCCTTGAAGTATTCGGCCTAACAGTCAAGCCTTTGCTGTTTGCCATGGATGGGTTCTCAATTTCTATCCTAGCTCGTGTGCTAACTTCGGCTCATACCGGGTGCGGACTTCTGATTCACACAAACGCTGCACCGCTAGCCGGGTTTGCGTTTTACCACCATGACCGTGGAGCTGGAGAGATAATCGCATGAAAACTAATGCGTGATTTTACTCTACTTCCGTGGACCAGTAGGATCTACAGTTCTGAACATAACCGAGCCACCGGTAGTTTACGGCGATATGATCAATCTGGCTTAGAGTACCTGTACAGTTAGAGGTCCATATGGCTGTGCAACGCGAGCTGTGTCGAAAATTTGTGCTAGACAAGAACAATCGATTGTCTGTACAAAACTGGGTTTTTATCGGAAACGTGTTCTACTCGTGGTTATTACGTACTGCAAATATATGATCTAATTATAAAAGACTGAATTTTGTGGAAATCAACTGGTTCGTTTTATTGCACTTATCTTTCGTCGTTTATTTGGAACCATACTCTGTTGTGTCAGGGATGCTTTCCCAATGACTGGTGAATCCAAGGACCAGAGACAACAGTACGTCCATTCAGTACCCCGCTTGGTCTCCGGAAGGGAGTCTGTGGTATCCCGTCAGCTGCGGAGCAAAGAGATGAACCGTTGTAAAAGATATGCACTGACATACCGCGTTTAGATTTTTGTATAAAACGTTTTCAGTGTGGTGGCTCTCAACCAGTCACTAAACCGTTGTACTACCTTATGTATTGCGCACATGACAAAGCCTTCTCACAAATGAAATTTTCACCAGGATAATCGATTCAGTTTTCCACACGCTCGCCAATTTTGTTTTCTGCTCATCAGTGCACCTGAGTTGACAACACAATCTCTGAGAACAATGCGAACAAATACTGTGAGTGCTGTATTGCCGAGAGGAATGCCGTGCACAACCTGATGTAACAAGGTGAAATTATGGTACATTACAGCTCGGAAGAATAAAAATACTCTTACCGTTCTGGGTTTTGTAAACGAAAATGTTTGAACTTCCATCTCACAGTTTAGAATTTCAAATAAATTCTAATGGGGCTGAAGGAAATTTGGTATCATTTTCCGGTGGTAAAGATCTGTTCATTTGAAAGTGTGACCTTTAAGCAAGCTTTCCGTTTCTTTGTGGGAGCATTAGTTGCCAGAATAATCTGCTTACCGACAGCTATTCGTTTACCTCAGAAACTGTATAAAATGCAGCTTGGAGGTAACGGATACCAAGATTCACGCATGTTTGTTCAGAACCACTGGTGGTGTCGTTTTTGGCAAAAACGGTTTTCTAGCCTTCAGGAATGAACCATTCCCCTGCTACCGTTTGAGCATGTGATGTTCATTGTACAGATTGAATTGACGGACCAATTTTGTCGGTTACAAAATTATTTTGAATTGGGTTCTTAGCTCAGCGCACGCAGCACACAAACGTAGGTGGCAACGGAGTCCACTTCGGAATCTTGCCAGAATCAAACACTAACATCATTTTGGTCTTTTCCCAAAAATGTCAAGGTACGCCCAATGGAAAAATATAAAAAATATCAACGACCCCTTTCTTGTGTGATGCCAGTTCTTTCCACGCAGAAATAGACACGGTATACAAATATTGCAACATAACACCCATTTTCTGACATACCGATCACATTTGATTCTGAATGGACAAGGTCACGTAAATCTTCAGATTGACTAAACAAACCTGCTCGGTTCAGTCTTACCAGAACGTGGAGCAAAATCGGCACAGGGAAATAACAGAACCTCAATTTATGCAATCTTTCACCCTTCTAAAATATTTTGATTTATTTCATTTTACTGTGCGAGTATTGTAGAATATTCGTGATGCATCCATCTTGGCACCGAGAGCGTAACAACGCTCGGATGTTGCTTATTACGAACCAGATACAAGAATTGTTCCAATTCAAATTGGGAACATGATTTTGTTTTGACAGAGCATCAACTTGACGATCACGTTTCAGTTTTATCTCGTTCAAAACAAAATAAACACAAATCAATGGATTACATTTTTTTCCAAGTATTGGCTTCATACAATCCGACATGTGAATGTGCATCGGCAAGTGGATACATTCAGATCAATTATACAAAAACGGCGCTTTTACGGCAATACAAAATACAATGGAAAAGGGCCATTTAGGAACTGCAACAGTGAAGATCTCATAAATTTAGCGTCAATGATTGCAGGGTCACAAGAGAGGCGAGCTAAGTGGGGAACAACTGGGGATCCGGTGGGGAGTCGTACGTGCAAAAGTGGTTTCGTATGTGTCACGAGTGGAAAAAGAGGTAGCCCATATACCGAGGTGAATGTGAATTGGGTAACGTTAGCCATCCGCAGTTATTTCGGAGTGTATTTCGCACACTGCTTGATGATGGGAAATGATGAACTCTGTTAGGTTTCGACGAGGTATATTAGTAGCATGCGTTAGTTGACTATGCGAGGTTTTATCGTAGTAAAGTCTACAGTTTGTTGTTCTAAGAACAACGGGGTAGAAGGATACCCCACACAACACATCAGAAGCAAAACAGCATGGCGATCAAGTTCGTTTTCAGTTATTCGTACTCACACTGATACGTAACAATCAGTAAGACTCCCAAAACTGCAAAGGGGAACGATAATCCAGATCTCTCTTCAAGGGCGTGAGTGCATGTGAAATGGATCACAGCGTGTTTCGTTCAAGTCGTTTTACACGTGTTCATGAACAAAAAGTAAGTTTTGAGAGTTTAAATGCTTGAACAAATTGTTTCTGAACGTACAAGGAAGGATTTTAGAAGCGAATACTCACGTCTTCGGCTGTGGCTAAGATGTGGCAATTGGAAAGTCTTCACTGCTTGCTCCGGACTTTGTAAGTGGCGCGAAAAGCGTCTATGACCTTTTCTGAATAGTCTGACTCCACAAGAAGTAAACACGTAGCACTCGTATTTGTTCTAATTCCTCCAGGATCCATCCAAGCAGGTTGGTATTCACGGGCACCTTCTGATAAGCGCCTGGTTCTGCAGCCAGAATACCTAGTTCCAAAGCACAGTGAATGAATGTACAATAAAGAGAGCTGTTGCATCTTGCACTCTATCCTCCAGTCGAAAGCACACAATTTATTTGGACTCGAACATCTTTGTTGATGTGGAGCCCAAAACGTCATAATAACTCTCCCCGTGATTCTCCAAGGAACAATTTCAATTTATGTATCTCCTTTGATTGGCCTATTCTCGAGTCATCATACCGTCTTGTCAGCCAACCTCATTGGATAGTCATTTTTTAAGAAAACTCTACGCAGAGAACGAGGTTCTTATTCTGTTCGCCTCTGCTGTATTACCTAAACCATACTAGACTTCTTTTAATTCTGAGCGGTAAGAAACTGTGAAAATGAATGTATGGCTCTTTCCAAGTTGCTTTCTTATATACTGATAACTGAACGGATTCACCACTTTGACGGCCTGCACAAACATCTACGTACGGTAGTCTTTATTCCTTTCCTTTTTCAAAGTGATTCGGATTTTGAATGAGCTCTTACAAAATAGCTAGCTAGTAGATTGGCATCAACTTCCATATCTACCACATAGGATATCGTCTACTTTCCGCTTGTATAAGGTAAAATCTTTTACTGTTGAAATGAGTTGATTGTTTTCAAGTTTTCCTACGTAAATACAAGCAAATACAGATAGTTTCAGTTGTGCTTTACTCGTGCTTTGCGACTTAATTAGGGTGTATCAGTCCTTCTGGAAGAGCTACAAATTTGTTCAGGGTTTCCTCTGATTTATGCTGGTTCGTTTCTGCACTGTAGGTAGTTGAATATGTATGAGCCTGGTTGCCAGGGTAGAATGCTCTGAGCAAAGTAAGCTGCTGTTGTCAGGGTATGGAAATATAATTAATCTAATCAACGGGACCACACAAACAACCAAGGTTATATTTGGATAGGTTGATTATCCAAATATCTTGGTAGAATCTATTTTTTCGGCCAAGTTTAAGGGAAGTTATTGCTTTTTTTGTATGCATTCACGACATTTGTGGTTTGGAATGCTCTTTACCAATGACTGCCAAACTTACTGAAAAAAGGAAATTTCAGTTCGCATCAGTATGGGTGTAGTCTTCAAGATCACTGGAGCGTATTCAGGTAATGGCTTGCACCTTTTTGCGATAGATATGAAAACATCCACTGAGAGTTAATTTTCTCGGCACCTGTTCAAACAGAAGCAATGTGAATTACAGGAACCTATAATTTTGAATCTTTGATGCTGCATGTTGTTCAGTGTCTTAACGCAAATAGGAGCATCCATAATGGGATAAATAAAAAAGCCCTTCAAATTTTACGTTACGGAGGTAGAGGACCAAGCTGATAGAGTGAATGGGTCCGTCTTACGTGTACTGTGATCAGAAAAAAGTGCCGGAAATTCGAGTCCTTAATCCGCAGCGGGAAAGTTCCTAACCTCTCGCTGCCTGTTGGACAAGAGGTGGCCAAATGTTCAATCCGACTAGCATCAAGTGATACGAAGGCTACACTGCAAGCCCAACAAATGAGGGCACGTGTTAGTTCAACCAGGATACCCAAATCACAAGGAGTGGCGATGAGCTTTCTCACTGTATAAATGGTCGGTATATGATGAACTGTAGAAAGTTCAGAAAAATGTCATTTGATGTAAGGATGTCCCCGAAAAATTATCCCGTCGAAAGTTGATATTTCACACCAATCACTATTACTGATTTGGATCGGAATAAAATACGGCTAGCTTTGTTGGTGGATTTAAGTCATAGGTGCCTCAAATGTTGGGGAAATGTTCACCATTATGATTAAAAAGTTCCTGGAATTCAACGGAAGAAAGTTGCCTGAGTAGAAAATATTTCTTATAGATAATTTTTCATGATTTGTTTCACGAGAGATTCGCACGGAAATTCATGCAGAAAAATTTTTCTGTTAACTGTTCACTATGAGTCTTGTAGATATATGCGCAACTCCAAGATTCCGTTCGTACAGTTATCCTCTAATGGTGCAGATTTACTGGTAATCGTGAAACTTTATCTGCTCTAAAGAGAGTTGTCAATAGGCAACCTACCAGTTCGATTAGAAACTACTATTGAGAAAGCCTACTGGCAGTAACTGAAACGTCAAATGTCTACCGAACTTCCCGACAGCACCCTGTGAACACGTACCCATGACATATCACATGGCGTATTATTATTTTCAATACATTTCATACTGCTGCCGACTCAGAATATATTTCTCACTTGAAAATTAACAACCTGATACGAAATCTTCGAATGTCAGTTTACAGAAAGTGCATCCATCCGGCCTACGCAGGTACGTTAACAATCGATCAATTTTTAAATCAGAATCCGTGTGGAATTGAGTCAGCACGGTTGTTGTTAACTGTGTACAGCATAATGTTGTTCCGCTGAAATTCCACTTGTGTGGAAAACGTCTTCGCTTCGGAGTCATATACATCACGTATCCATGCATACAGCCCACTCAATAATTAGAAATGGTCCAACAGTTGACGGTGATTCAGCTGAACCCTGTTTTTCAACCTTTAGATGAGAAATGTACAGCTCTACTATAAAGTATAACTGTGGAAACTCATCATCAAAAACAAATGAGGACACTTACCGACAGCTGTTGCACGTAAACAGAATAGAATAACATAACTGAAATGCCAAAACAAATAATGAATGAATTCTTATTTCTTCGCAATTGCAAAAATTGACCGCCATCTCTCGGCGTATGCTGCTGGTTTTGAATCGGTCAAAAGATTAGATAGCTCACTTTGCCTTGTAATCCCCCTTTATGAGCTTGTAAAAAGTTGGAAAGAAGTACTCTATCGTTTTGCAGTTGAACGAAGGTTTTGATTCAGCTTGGAACTAATCGGAAATTAGGTTTTTCCCTTATGGCTAGCTGCTGCTCAACTCTGGTGAAACCAACATTTCTCGACTGAAACTGTTCTTAGAAGAACCTCGGAGTGAAGTGGAGTACCATTAATTTCTGGGCGATTGCAAATGTGATGTTATTTGACAAATCCAAAAGTGAATCAAATGATCAAGTAATTTTGTGTAACTAGATTTTCGGTATTACGTATTTACAGGAAACATACTTTCATTTGTTCTTCTAAAAGACAAACATAAGTTATGAGGTGAAGTTTTTCCATCTCAAGGACTTACCTGATTAACTAGGGTGTGATTCTGCACAATTTGAGGAAGAATACAGCCAAGCTTAGGTTGGCGGACTGTCGCGTAATGCTGACGAAAACACGAAAAATACTTCACCGAGGACATTTGTAAGATGCGCGGTTGAATAATTTGCACGATAGTTTTGAGGGAAAAAATAGACCCGGAACAAAAAATGGTTCGTGATTGGGGCTTGTTCAGAGGATAAGCTAAAACTATATAAATATTTGTGGGCTTTACGTATAAACAGTATAGCCTTGGACAATCGATAATTCCTTCTTGAAAGTGCCCATGTACTGTCATCAATAAATTTCAAATCAAAGCATATATATATATATATATATATATATATATATATATATATATATATATATATATATATATATATATATAACTGCTGTGAGGGAAAAATTGGTTGATCCACTGATTAATTGTGTTAGTATGAGTAAAACTTCGTGTTGTGTGAACGAAGTGACGCGGATCAAAGATTTTCCGCAGAAATACCACTGGTCGCTGGATTACTTGTTCAAAAAGTACGATAAGGACCTGAAGGGAAGAATTTAGATTTAACATTCATTTATCTGCTGACACGGATTACCTGAGGAAAAAATGGTTGGACATTAATTTTCTTGCAAATCCTTTGGAGAAAAAATGTCATTTTACTTTCGTTCAGCTGAGGTCAGTAAACCTAATGTGTTTGGCACTATAAAAGAACCATAGGAAGTCAACCGGTTATGAACATTCTTCTGTGGTACGAACAAGCACATGGCTACTAGACAATTATTCCCAATGACAGGGGCACATTAGTAGATGTTCCCGGAAGACTGAGATCAAAGTCTACGCAAGTGACAATATTCTCCGAAAATTACTTCGCCTAATGCAGGCGACAGTTTGAACACCGAAGTCAAGGGAAATTCACTGTTGTACTAGCACATCAGTTAGGTGACCCGTATGAGTAGCATGTAGACATGTGTATCGGATAAATAAAACCAGCTATTCACTTAATCTGAAAATCATTTTCAAGAGCAATCCGGTTAGAAATATGAAAGATCAATCAGTTATGATTTATAACCAAAAAGTATTAACTAATGAATGCGACCAATCGAAGTTTACGTGACTGTGAAGTGAATCATGATTGCTGTTTGTTGCACGCAGTCATTGTCCTCTAGTATACCAGGTTACGTTTTAGGGTACTGGAAATGCACACCGACTAGACGAACGAAATACTTTTACCATCATTTCACGGAACACGGATCAAACAATTCTTTCTTCCTCACCAGAAGCCAGAAAACACCACTATGCAAGCCGACAGTCCTGCTATATCCCAAAGCCCCTTGATGTGATACTATTTTTACATGTTTATTATGAAAAACGAGCTGAGTGAGCTTTTTTCGTATCGCTAAGGTTCTAGTAAAAGCATTTCACAGAAAAGTGCACAAATGCGTTATCATGACTTTTTCACTCCCATATTTACGACCGCGATGGAAATTGCTGTCTCTGATTTCCAGTCCTCTATCACCAAATAACTAGCTAGAAGTTTTACGTGTAGCATTCAAGGATCACTGATCTTCCGTGGACAGTTGCTTGTGCTAGATTTGCATACTTTCAAAACAAAAAGAAAATCCTCAGCCTAAAGCTCACTAAGTGCATCACTGAGAACCCATGTCTATATGTGTCGATTTCTAATATGGCTGCCAACAGCCTGTTTGCTATGCTGCACTCCCCCCCCCCAACAAAGGAGTACTGTGCGCAGTGTTCGTTATTATTTCATCACACACAATTTGAAAGCATTCGGTTCAGAGGGACATTTCATTTGGCAGGCCGGTTTGCTAGTCCATTGTCGATGACACTTTGCTTTGAAATCACCCAACCACAAGGCCTCCCATTCCACTTGGTCCCGTTGGCAGGGTACCAGAAAGGTAATATTAAAGTACCAATGTCATACGTTTATGAAAAACCTCTGCTGCTTCAAGAATCAGTCTAATTCATCACCGAGTCCATTCCATGGTGTTATATTCCAAGTCCCCTTCATTTCGTAGTTGTTACTTGGGTTGATGTTTTTAAAATCATCCCAATGAAAACAGAGATATCATACACCAAGCACAGATGATCAAAATACATGCACTGCTGCAACGAAATGAAATGCGACAAAAGAAATTGGAAATTGTAAATTTTATGTGAATGAATATTGTTCACGGTACCTTTGCAGAGCTGCACATCAAAGTGGCCGAAAGTATGGCACGCGGCCACTACCAGTCAAGCACTTCTTTGATACGGCCAGTTTTGCTCCCAGCTGTTCAGTATGAAACCGTGATCACTCACTTTTCCGAGCTAACCCATCGAGGTTTTCCCACCGGTAATAAAGTCACACGCAGCCAGTACCTGTTCAAAAATTCTTTTACACGCTCTGAATGTGAGAAAAACCGGCGGTATCTTTGTTCAGGAAAGCAAAACTTCTCCGAACAATACTCCTGCCCTTTCCCCCGTTTTCCCTCAAATGGTCCGTTTCCGTAATGCATTTTCAACCTTGGTTGCTTTGACGATCCATGTTCCAGTTACAAAAATACCGAAATTCTTCAGAGAATCCAGGAAATTCATCAATTTCCCAAACGCACCGCGGAAGTTCCTAAAGAACCCGGCCAGAAAAGGACAAAAGTGGGTCGTTGCGAAAAGTGTCACCTGTTACCGAGCTGACCGATTCGTATCTTGTGGGCAACGGGATTGCGGGGGTAATGAATAACCTTCATGACAATTTGCGAATGCCTTTCCAACTCATAATTACAAACTGAAGTTCTTACAATGGTTCTTCCGTCACATTGTGCAAACCATAGCATAGGAGTGGTTACTGCCCGACGGATAACCAATAAGATAAACTTTTTGTCTCCAAGGTTGTAAAACCTGTGACATAAAAAGAAACTGTCAGTCGTGCTTAGAACCTAAACTATGCCTACTGAGGTATCAAAACAACTGACAGACTGCTTCTCTCCGGTTCCACTAGAAATCAGCGACCGCAAATTTTAGACCACTGGTGACTCGTCTCAAGGTTTATATCCAGTGAAGGATTTACAATTTTCATTTTTCGGCCGTAATCGGAGCCTTTGTATTGAGCTCATCATTCAACATTTGTATCTACTTCTCGTGGGACTGGATGAGATGTTTAGAATTTGCTGCAATTCTTTAATAACATTCCAGAAAAGGGGGCCAACACAGAACTCACTGACAACTCTATTGTGATACTTCACTATGTTTTAGTTATTTTTGTGGAAAAAATTTGACTCATATTGATAATACCTTTCCTATTTGCTCCAACCTCGTTGTAGTGATCCTAACCGCTTCTCAGCCTCACCGTGTCTCTTTCGCTTGGGACAGTTTATTTTCTGCCTCACTCACCCAGTGGATGCATTGTCAACAAACTAAATTTACATTGAACACGGCTCAATCATGAATGAATGTCAACAAATAAAATATACGACACTCCTAATCGAAATTCTCCGAGTTTACCGGCATCAGTTGTTCTAAGCAGTCAAAACGAGAGAAGGCGGGCGTAGAAATTTGAGATTTAAACGAAAGGCATTGTGGATGAACTGGAAAATAAACACGTTCTTCCAAAGTAGATAAAGAAACTATGCAAATAAGCGATAGAGATCCCACGAACATAGACGTTTAACCAACCGAAGGGGACAAATTTTGACTGGTCAGAAAGAATTACACTGTCAAGGGGGAAAGTTGGACAGACTAGATAACAAAATATAAAGTATTACTATAATATATTTTAGTAGGATATGATATAATTACTTATTATAAAGAGCTTAATTATGTTTAATATTATAAGACTATGAAATATATTATGGTGTAACGTAACATAATATAACAACACATTTACACACAATAAATATATTATAACAATATATGTAATAAAGTGCATCATATAATGGAAGATAACCGGTACAACTTACAGTGATGAGTGTATTTGGAGTCGGGAGCAGTATGGAAAGTGTCAAGAAAACGATCACCCATATCAGATGTTACAGGTAAGTGTTCACACAGTGTTTTCGGGAAAGACAGTTGACGTTCCAGTTACTGCCAGTGGGATTTCTCAGTACCAGTTTCCAATGGAACTGGTCTTGAGAAAGATTACCCGTGGTAACCGGGACGTCAATAGGATGTCAGTATTTCCGACAGTTTGTTCTTACGGAACAATAAACATTTGCTCAAATGAATTTAATATCCCCTATAGCTTCAATTCAAATGTAAACAATACCTGTAGTGATCTGCGAGATAGTTGCAATTTCCCTTTACACACCATAGCTTTTTTCCCAAGAGCAGTGAAATAAATATCGAATTTATCTGACCGAGAATCTATTTGGTTACACTCAAAAATACTCAGTTCAACACTTGACGAGTGGTATACATGGAAATTGTTTTCATAGCTCTGTGACTTCATGTGACCTCACACGAATCCATTCGACGATTTGGTTTGTTGAAAACCGTCTCCGCACATCACAACACAGATTACTCATAGAAACCGATTATAATGTATGATCATAAGAATATACTTCCAGTGTGCTTCCACAAAATATTCAAATATGAATCTGTAGGCAAAATACGGTTCAGTCTTATCATGAAAGCGATCGGACTAGCCGAGGTCTTCGTCGGTAGATTTTCGTGAGTTCATTCCGGAGTGGAGTACCATCAGCAAAGGGACTACACAGTTTTCAATTCATCCAACTTCGGATCGAGTAGACGTGACTCATATAAGTAAACGTTCAGTGAAAATGTTGCATGTTCTTTGCGCTTTTAGGGCTGTAGATGCAGTTTGGAAGCCAGTTACGTTTTTTCCCGAAAAGTGCACTTGTTAAGCAAATCTATGGTTTACTTTTCCCCAGGTAAACGACAGGCTCATCGCGATCCAACAAACCATATGCGTAAGTGTCACATTTTCGGAATATCGGAACTTCCTTTTTATGAGGTTGTCCACCTAGATTTTCCGAACCTTATTCCAGTCACACATAACCCCAACGCTTTACCGGTCCGTCTTCCCGTACCGCGACGCCAAAACAATAAAAAGTTTCAGCTATAAACGGTGGGACCATGGTTCTTTTGCTTGATTTCTCCCACTTTTTCCCTCACTGGGTCTCATAACACAATCTATAACAATGGAGAACTATTTGTTGCATTTTTACCGTGGTTACTATAAAGTTGATTGTTCCTTTAGAAAAAGCTGAATTAGTGATCTATTTACGAAGCTCATCAAGTTTTTAATCTCATGATGTCGGCTTATCGGGAACACAGTAAGAAATAGAGTAAGGAGTATTCTTGCAGAATGTTCCAGAACATCAAAGGAGAAGCAGTTGTCAATCTACGAAAATAATGGAAGCAAAATAAATCATCTATAAGGTTTCCCCTTTTGCTAATAAGACTTATCCTTGTCTCTTAAGGAAGGCTAAAATGGGTTTGACAGAACTCTTTACGACAGTTTGTGAAATTCTTTTCGGATGCAAATTATGCACTCCAGTTTGAAGGCGTGTACTGCCTTAAAGCTGTACAAAAATTAGCATACTAGTGGTTACTGCCTAATAGTTAGCACAAACGCTCATATTCGTCTCACATTCCCCATCAGCGTTTTGTAGGACTTGATAAAGGTGTCCTCTTTCAAAACTTTGAAATAAATTGATAATGCTCCATGGTTTTGTACGAAGATTCCAACCAAAATCAGCTAAATTTATGGATGAATTCAAGTCCGAAAAGCTTTGTAGGCTTTCTCACCCTGTTTGTTTTTCTTTTTTTGCTTTGTGCTTTAATACTAACCCCTGCCTAGTTCAGGTCACCCGTAGGTCTGCACCTGATACGTCGGATTACGGTACAATGTAGTTTTTTGTAGTCAGCAATGGCTGAAGTAACCAAGAGATCTTTACCCGCCGTTGTGAGAGGCAACGAGAATGCTTCAAGATGATCCCGTATACTCGTGAAGATGTCCTACTTCGACCGACTATAGTAAGTTGGGCCTCCTTAAACACAAAGACCCCACAGTATTTTGTTTCTACATAGGTAGCTATTTATATTTATTCCGTGTTGCTCATTGGAGATCTTCAACATCTGTTGTGACCGATTTTCCTCTTCGTCCCTCAAAATAGTACGCTGTAGTAAGAATATATTCAAAAGTGGGAATCACCAAAGATAATATGGCTTTCTTTGTCGATTAAGTGGGAAATCTGCCGGTTCATTTGGATGTACATTCAGGGGCTCATAGCCAACCCTAGTTCCTTGGATCCTTGACTGTTCACCGAACATCTGAGTGATAACTGCTCGCGGTATACATCTCTAAAGGTGAATGTCTAAGATCAAGACTGTGACTTTAACAAGTAATCGCTTTCCATGTTGATTAGCTGCCCCTACGCAACACATTGCCCATGATTTATCAGCTCTATCTCCCATAATGTTTTCTCGGTAGGAACTCACAAAAAGCTGTCAAGCACCAAGCAAAATAAATCCTGATGGCTTGCTGATTTACTCGAAGATGTACTTAAGCAAAGGCCACGTAGAATCATACTACTATCAACTCAGTTATCCGACCGACCCTTGGATTATATGTAGATTCCGACCTACCAGACATTCGCTTCCAACTAATCTGTGCCCAAGAAGGAACGCTGGAATTTAGTCCAGTTGTCTGTTCCTCAATAGCACCGAGTATTTGAAAACTTATTACTGTGAGCTCTGGCCCGGGATTTGACAAAGCACGACCTGAGCCTATTTGCTTACCGCTTTCATTCTAACTTGGGCTAATGTGTCTCTTTAACTAGGAAAGTCTTCTATTCGCGGAAATAGAGACCAAAAGCTGTGTGCATGTGCTATCTAGATTACCAGAACGTATTAAGCAGAGCCAGTGGACAAAAACCTGGACATACACCATAATAATGCAGCTTGCCGCCCAACTAATAAAACCAGTTACCTTCATTGATATCTCTTATTTGATTAGATGTAGCTTTCGCTCCTCTTATAGGTCCTGTTCATGCAGCATTTTTGAAATCCTGTCCAAAAGTTACCGTAGGTAGCAACCCCATTTATCGTCGCCCATCGTTCAAACTCCTCGGTATGACTATCACGGGAAACGTTTGTGGGACTGAAACTGTCGCCTGTCTCAACCTAAATGAGAAAGCTGACCTCCTAGGATTTGCTCCTGAAGGTGATATTCGTATCGCTTCACCTCGTTCTAAGTTTGGTCGTCTCATTTATGGTACCTCAATGTTTGTCTCCCTTCTACCGTACTCTCCCGAAGAAAAACACATAAACGCCACAAGAGTAGAACGCCACGAACCCAATAAAGTTCATCATTTCTCGCCATCAAACAAGGTGGGAAATATTCTACGAGACAACTTCAAATGACTTACGTCAACTGATTCATATTCACCTCAGTGAATGTGCTTCCTCTTCTCTTACTCGTACCACCTAAAGAATAAATTGTACGAGCTCGACTGCCCACCGGATAACCAGGTGTTCCCCACTTAGCTCGCCTCTCATGTCACCCTGCAAACATTGAGGCTGAATTTATGCGACCTTCACTGTCGCAGTTCCAAAATGGCGCTTTTCATCGTATTTTGTATTGCCGTAAAAGCATCGCATTTGTGTTATTGATCTGAGTGTATCTACTTGCCGATGCACTCAAACTTCGAGGTGTCCAAAGCCACTAACTAGAGAAAAATGTAATCAATTGGGTTGTGCTTGTTTTGTTTTGAACAAGATAGAACTGAAACGCGATCGTCAAATCGATGCTCTGTCAAAACGAAATCATGTTCCCGTTTCGAATTAGATCAATTCTTGTATCTGGCTCGTAAGTTGCAACATTCGGTTGTAGTTACGGTCTCAGTGCCAAGATGGATGCATCATGAATCTCCCTCTATTCTATTCGCACTCGAAGAGTAGCTGCATGTGGCCCTCATCTTACTAGTGTTCACGCTGACATTGATGGTGGGACATATAAGTAGGATTAATTCGTTGGATTGCCATTTTCAAACAATGAACGTCTGTAATCAACTGCTCATCATATGAGCCCCAAAACCCTTCCATTATGGGTTATAATCCTGCATCATCAGCCCGTCTTCCATTCGGATGGGACGACTGATTGGTCATAATTCTTATCCACGAAACATTCTACAATCATCGCACCATAAAATAAATTAAATCAGAATATATTTGGATGGTGGAAGATCGCACGAATTGAGGTTCTGTTATTTCTCTGAGCCGATTTACCTTCACATTCTGGTACAACTGAACCGAGCAGATTTGCTTAGTCAATCTAAATATTTAGGTGACGTTGTCCATTTGGAATCGAATTTGGTCGCTGTGTCCATTCTATCAGCAAGTTGGTGGTATGATGCAATATTTGTATACCATTTCTGTTTCTGTGTGGAAAGAACTGGCATCGCACAAAGACGAGTTCGTCGATATTTTTTACACACACATTTGTGTAGTTGGGAATATGGCATATCTTGTCATTGTTTGCAAATGACGAAAATGATGTGAGTATTTGATTGTGACAAGATTCCAACACGAACAGGGTTGCCATTTGCGCTGTCTTACAGCGTCAGCTAAAAAGGCAGATGTACATGAATCCGGGTATCAGTTACCTTCAAGCCGTTTTTTATACAGTTTCTGATGTAAATGAATAGTTATCTATTCGACTATCAATTGCAACATTTGTTGCACCCACAGGGAAACCAAATTCCATTCAAAAGTACAGACGCTGGGAGACTGGGTTACACGCTTGGTAAATAGGAATAGTAACACTCGAAGCTCGGAACAAGTTTGCTCTAGCCTCATTGGAATTAATTGTAAATTCTAGACAGTGGTATAAAGTTCAAAAATTCCCTTGACCATTTATTAAAATCGTAACAGAATTTGTATTCGCCTGAGCTGCAGCCTGCCGTGTTCTCATGTACCCTTTTAAATTGCATTCCTATCATCATCTGAGTACTCACTGTTCTCAGAGGTTGATATATTAGTTCAAGTGCGTTGATGAACAGGAAAACAATGTTGGCTAGCATGTGTAAAACCGAATCAATTACTCTGATGATTATTTCTTGTGCGAGGAGGCACTATCATGCGTGAAAGCCATAAATTGCGCGACGGTTTAGTGACTGATTGAGAACCACCACACTGAAAACGCTTTCTTCAATAAACTAGTGCCAACAGTAATTCCTCAAGGTTCAGACGCGGTGTTCCAGTGCACAGCTATCACAACAATTCATCTGTTTGCTTTGCAGTTCGGCGGATGCTACAGACCATCTTTCGGAGCCAAGCAGCATACCGAATGGACGTGTTCTGTGTCTGGTCCTTGGATTCACCAGTCACTGAGAGAGAGAACATCCCCGACACTACGAAGTATGGGACCCAATAAATGACGAAGGTTAAGTGCAATACAACGAACCCTTTCATCCTCACAAAATTCGTTCTTTTATAACTAGATCATATATTTGCAATACATATTAACCACGAGTAGGACACGTTTCCAATAAAAACCCTTCATATTTAGTGTTTCACATCCACGATTCAGATTGCCGTGTTTAATGCACGAATTATTCCTTCACAACAGATTTGGAGAAAATATTCACTGCAGATGTGGAAAAGTGTTCATTTTCTTCTGTCGTGATCACAAGTCGATCCTTTTGGTATCAGGAACTGGGTACAACTGTGAGAAACATGCACTCGTCTAATAGGAGTTATCTGAGCAATGTCAAACTTTTGACATGGAGAGAGTCATGTCACATCAGTGAGTTTATTTTAGCGTTATGTAGAGAGGCTCTGTTTGAACTCCACAACCATTATCGGCAGTGACACCGGAGAAGTTTTGTCTAATTTCACAGGTAGATTTTGTCCTCCCTTCGATAGATAGAAAATTGAAACTATTTCCGACAGATGCAGATACCTAATTTCAAGGTTTGAAATTCATGGTTCAAGACCAGAGTAAAATGCGTAATTAGCTCCTTTGCACGTGTTTTTAAGGTGATCACTATCCCAGGCCGGAGTGAGCAGTTTTGGCGTTGTTTCCATTCTGCGTATTCGATGACACGCACAGATTTGAGTACCAAGTTTCAGAGCAATACTCACGAGAGTAACTCCACGGCAGTAATTTAGCTTGACGCATCTGTGGCCATAGTATATATATGCTCAATTGCGTATGTGTATATTCATACACGTTTGAGATTTTTTACTGCTGGAGCCTCCTAGCATCCCACATCAATGTATCGGTATCCAGTAATAAACCAAGGCAAGCCAGAAGCAGCTACACCTCGGAGTGAGTGGATCTGCACACAACAAAATTATAGTGCCCTATGATTTGACATATCAGTGAAATATGCTCGCGATTCTCTCTGACTACGAGGTTAGTTCCGAGCGAGTGTGCTCCAACACTGATTCACTTGCTTCATCTGGCAGTATATCACAAGATAGGATTCTATTGTCAACTGACTTGACCGTTTGCAAAGTATCATTTTCCAGTGCATCAAAAACGAACCAGCTTCCTAGGTAACATTTCCATATCGGCAATTTTCAGAGTCTCGGGCAGGCGGTTGGCATTGGTGATGAATGGGGTTTACGCACTTTGTTTCTTATATCGAGGGAAGGTAGAACATCAGTGACTGTTGGAACAATATCCTACATCACTCTGGCATTGACAGAAATATTGCAGTTTGTGAGTTAACTACGGTTAATTCCAAATCGTTCTGCAAGTTCAATTCACCATCTCCGTCTTTTTCTTAACATTGGAATAAGTCCCTCATTAAAGAATTCATACCCAAGGAGATAAAGCTTGCTCACATAAATGACTTCATAAAAGGAATCTCTTTGATTTCGATCACGATCAGTATCTCGTATCGTGGACTCAGTCAGAGTTCTATGCTGTGAAAGATTTGAATGCGTGTGTTCGCCGTCTGTGCTTTTGTCTGTGGCTCTCGTTTGGCTGGTCCGATCGAATTGATGTTCATGTCTTTCTCTTTCCCCAGCTTTCTTCGCTACGGTACTATATAAGTATAAAAGTCTACTACCTGTGGTCATATAGCAGTCAAAATTTGCACATTGGCCTCAACTGCGGAAGGCTTCTGCCGGACATAAACCAATTTTTACCATTTTTTCCATTGATTTTAGGAAAGGAGCTTGAACCTTTGCCAAATGTCATTGACGAAAGAGAAGGGGTTTTCTCTCGCCAACCTTGTTGATGATAAAGCGGGACATTTCTTCAAATGGAACCATTTTGCTTACCCGCTCTGTGGGTTCAAATGAAATACGCTGAATAAAACCCACCCTCTCATCTACTGAGTAAGTCTGACATCCGAAAGTAGAAACCATCTGATGGTCCCACAGAGTCATTCAAAATAAGATAAATGTGGGCACTAAGGTTTCGAATTGGTGGTGCTTTATTGGAATTGTTATAAACCACCACTGTTTCAGAAGCCGAATAATTTGCAATCAGTTCATTGGTGCATTCCGTAAATCATTCTATTCTATTTACTGGGTAAGGAAATAATCAAACAGTTCGACCATCCATCCGTTAGTCAATCAGTCAGCCTATTATTCGACTAGTAATTTGTTTATCCAAACCGTTAGTTAGTCATCAGGCCAACTTTAGGTAATTCTGCCTTTTTCATTCGGTTAAGAACAGATTTTTTCTATTACCGAGTGGTGCACTTTATCGCGTATAAGTAGCCCCAATGTGGGCATCGATGGAAATTGGCCAACCAAAACGCGATGCCGATGGACAAATCATACGCTACCAAATGGAATTTGTAAACATACATATTGCAAATATTCCAATAATTCTAGTTCAAGAATTTATCCACGGTAATAGTTTTGTCTGGTCCTTTCATACTGATGTGCTCAATTCATTTGCGTTTGATTTTGTGTCACTTCACATACTAATCTCAGCATATCCTTTGTGAAACGTTCGTCTAGAATCATATTTTATTCTTAGGTTATTATCTTCTACTTTCCGGAATCACTCCATAGATTTCGCCAACTTTGAAATCGGATAATTTAGGTGGTAACGGGTGCTATAATTTCCCCTCACGCGCATAAAACACTTGCAAAAAAAGGAACTGCCTACAGGCGCATTGTTCCTTACAATTATGCGAAACCTGTAATAGTTGTAGAAGGTGTCTGGTAAACATGTTTTACCGACTGACAGCGTAAATTATCTGAGATAAAAATCTAAATCGCTTTGAGATACATCAAAGTAATTTAATAAATTTTTCAATGTTCTTCTTGCAATTGTACATGGACTTTGATTCAATAAGGATTCAGCACCAGAGTAAGTTCAGATAAACATTTCTCTAGTCAAGCATGTGTCAAAAAATTTCATAGTTGAGATGAATAACCGTGATCCAATTTCCGCCTCAGCTGATCCCATAAATGTTCGATTTGATCGGTACCGACGGATGCAGCCGGTCACAGGAGCATTGGTGTTTCGCAATGTGCATGAAATTTTCTTGCGAAAGGAACGATAAGCATTTACGTTGTCGTCCCGGAAAATCGCTTTAGTAGTTGTGCTGAACAGCAACAAGATTTGTCGGATAAGGTATTCTGGTTAAAGCTGACCAATGGCAGTGCCGACTCGAATAATCAGTTAGTCCATCTTTGCTGCACATACAAAGGCAGACTGTCAAATAAAATTGTAAATGTGATAGGTGTGTTCGAAATATAATCAAAACTGACGATGTGGGGCCTCAGGACCACAGCTGATTTAAGTGGGGAGAAATTCATTTAGAGAATAGTGTAGTGCATCCAAATTTAAGCCTAACCAACTGTACTGCATAGGACGTCTGTCAAGAGTATTTTGCCGAATGCCTTCGTGACCTTTAAAATAAAGAATTCGGATCGTTTTTCCGTACATTTTCATATAAGTTCGTATTTTTATTGTTATATTTGCAATTGTACTTGGGTCGGAATTCAAATTATCTTCTACACCAGAGTAAGTTCTTCTTTTGTGTCCAGTTTTTCGTTGATCCTGTGAAAATTAACATTTCCCGATTGGGATGCTCTCTGTAGGAAGGCGAATAACTATGATTTATCTGCAGCTGAATATTGTGTGCTGTTCGACATGGTACAAAATGACATAAATAACTGGACCTTTTAGAGCCACCAGTTATATCGTGGTATGTTTTTCTTAAGAAACATATCCGAGTTGAAAAGACTCGTTGCTAGGATTGTTTACGATAAACTGGCACAACCAACTTGTACGATATTGAGAAGTCATTACCGTGGATGGCACGAAATGGTTCATGATTGTTGCTTGTTTGGAAAATCAACGCGCACTATGGTAACATCCGCGGACAATCCGTGCGAACTTTGCTTCATCCAACCTCTTTCAGCAATTGATTTTACTTGCACTACAGAGAATCCTATTTCACTTTTGTGATGAATATATATATTTGCCCTCAATTTCAAAGTACGCCGAAAATGTGCTAAGACATACTTGGAGTGCATGGACTTTAATAAGGACGGAGTGATCACTGTGTTGAATTAAAGCATGACCACTAATATACACCAGAAAATCGGTCTGTTCTCGGGGTTTTATTTAAATGATTCGATAATAACAAGGACAGGAAATTGAAATTTGGAAGAAATATTCGTCTGTTTAGAGAAACAAGACTAGTAGACACAGTTACCTCATTCTCTCCTACTGAAACTCATTAACCCTTAGAAAATGTACCTTTTTATAGTCCTTCTGTAAAAAATACGATGATTTGTAAATTTTTGTTCATTTTGATCAATAACACGAATAAATTTGGCGATGAAAACATATCAAACGAGAAATTCACAAACGGGGTTCTCAACTTCCTTCTACAATGTGTAGGAGAAGGATGCAGAAAATGTGACTCCCAGACGGAGAACCAAACTGCCTTGGTTCCATCCAATCGGAAAAATTAGCCAGTTGAAAGCAGTCAACGCAAAGCGGAATTCAAAAAAGCTTGCAGTATCCCTAGCAGACGAGTGTGGTGACCATGTTTTGTTTTGAGTAACCATTTCTGTTCATTATCACTGTTGCGACTATCCCGATGTCTAGGGCTGTGAATCTAGCAGTAACTTAGTTTCACTAGGTACACGCACGATATGGGCAGAACACGATTACGGGCAGCGGAACAAATTCCAATCGAATAACCGTGTTTATCGATGATTCGTGGTTCTAAATAATACAATAATCATAAATATACAGCAAATAAAGGACTTACAGCCATATGAGAAACCAAGAACAATGGGCAGTAAGCTTCCGGAAATCGGGACAGCGCAGAAAATAAAAACGGTCCACTTAGCAGGCAGCTGAACGAAACTGTAGCGCAGTTCGGTTGCGGTACAGTCAATAAATCAAGAGCGTTTATCGTCAAAGATCAATAAATCGATTACAAACGCGTGAATTGGACTGTGGTTGCAATGGTAAAAAGTGTCATTAACAAACAAGTACAAATAAGCTGAGTCCGTGGAGTAAACAAAGGCACGTGTCAACATGAATAGGCGAATCCGGCACTAGATCTGTTAATGCCGTTGACGTATGACGGCCAATAGTGGAGTGCACTGACAGAAACGATAAGACTGGGAGTTCGAGCCTCCGCTCGGCAGTACAAATGAAACACTCAGAAAGATTATATAACAGTAGAAGTGTAGACCTTCGGGAAAACAAAGTTACGAACAAATACGTGAACTGTTCATGTAATAAGTACCATGAAACTCAAGTATAAACTGATGTGATACCTTAGAAACAGGGAAAATACATTACGAATGTCCGGGGTTCACGATGCATGTACTCACTACTAATAAGTAGCTAAACAGAAGACAAAAGGACAAACTCTAATTACGATTCGTAATTAACAATCACCTTTATCCAGAGAATAAACTCATGCATTATTTGACAGATGTGCAACCGAGGAAACCGCTAGATTAGGAACAAATTGTTGGACATTCGACGGACGGAGAACATTCTCTAACCGGAATGGGACACTGGTGGCAACACCGAATTCCGACGGAAGTTGTAGATTCACTAACACTGGTGTACGACAAATATTTTTCTCAGACGTTTAATTCTGTCAGTTGAGTAAAAGTTAAATTGAATGTCAGCATAACATCAACATCGTCGATGGCGATACGCATCTTGGCAACAAAGCAGAAGTTCAACAGATACAAATGATCTTGCACATTATACGCTAGCTTGATTTCACGAATTTTAGTGTTCGCGAAGGTGACGGCGATCACCACATGGCAACGCACCTGTTGCCAACAAATATATATCTTTTCAGCCCGCTTGTACTCTAGTAGCGAACGTTGATCTACGTGTCGTTGTGTGTGTATGTCCTACTCATTAGAACTACATACACTTGTATTTCTGGAGAAGTCAACAGTTCAGATGGTGCAAAATGATACCCAAAATAAATCTCGCCGTTTGCAAACTTTTCGGAATCTTATTACCAAAGGGATTTTTCCAGCAGAAGTTATTAGTGAATTGACCACTGATCTAAGTCCAGCTGACTGCCAAGGAATTTAGGATTGTGGTGACAATCCACTTATTTTTACAAGCGGAAGTTCAAAACCAGGTAGTAGCCAGTAAGCATGCCGCAGGCAAGCAGGGATGTGTATAAGTAATGGCACTTATCTCAGTCATATGGATGCGCTAGAGTACACTCCTCCAAGGACAAGTAAGTGTCGCAATACGTCAGTCAACTTTCAGTGAAGGGACTGAAACACGAATAGAATTTAGCATGCGTATGTCCAATCATAAGAACAGTAGTGATCATTTGTCCGAGTGGTAATTGTGGCCGTAAAAAGCGGACAGAACAGATGTGGTGACTGATATTCATTGATACTCATTGGTGCAGCAAAAGTCAATGTTGCAGTGTTACTTTTGGAAGCAATTTGACGGAACCTCATCAACACTTCTACTGCACGCAAATGTACGATTTAAACAGGTTGACGTACGACAACACTGACCAGAAATGACAATATTAAGCTAAAATTTTAAAGCTATCTCACGAGAGTCTCAGCAAACACCAACAGTCCAGCATTACCCATTGTTTGAAAAATCAGAAAATAGGTGTTTCGCTCAACTGGATGTTGTTTTAACAGAAGGTGATGAACAAAGGTTGTGGATAGAGTATTCCGGCACTAATCGTTGTTATCAAGTGTTTGATTCGGCATCGGTTGTGTCACCAAAAGCACATCTTTGTCTAGAATAAATCCAACTAGCCGGTTATGTAACTGGCACAACGTAAGTTGTCTGTAAGTGGCACGTCTATAACGGACTTAGCAAATCAAATGGAAAGCAGGAGACAGAGATGGTCAATGTTACACTGATGATGAGAATTTTGTGGTCAGCTGCATAATAAGTTCGAGCGATGGTTGATAAAATTCATTCTTTTACCGATCAATAATATCATCTTGCGCAAACAGAGGGCGGAGCTTGACACACAATTTGGTGTTAAGCTGCTTTTGCCTAGAGACTTCCATCACGCTTCGAGTTTCAATAAACGCCTCAAAGACGGCTTTATCTGATTTGATCACGGCGGTAACACAATCCGCCGAACTGTGTCAAGCAGTGCCCAGACTTGGGTACGTTTATATCAAAACAGATTCACCTATTTTGTGTAAATCGATGGATGGTGATCTCCACCTTTAGCCCCTGATAGTCCAAAATTTTGATAACGTGGTTATCAGGGTTTAGGTGAGTAGATTTCTTGTCATAAGACATATTCTGCAGACACATAGTCGAAAATGATGGTGAACCACGCATATTCGAACCAAGACTGGGTATTTGCTTCTTGGTTTGGAAGTGTGTATTTCATGAAAAATAGAGTCGAAAAAGAAAGGACGACGAACTACTACAAGTAGTGCGACAGGCTGGAACAGAGTTTTCAATGAGCAGCATGCCATCTGTAGACGACAGAGAAGAACGGATGCGGGAAGACTGATATCACACAATCAAGTGCTTCGCCAAAGATTCTGGGTGGGTAAAGGTGGCATATGCAGTGAGTTACTTGCTCTTAGATTGACTAGTGAAGGCAAGAAAGCGATCATCGCAGTGGCACAGATGAGGTGGTCTGATAACAAGTAAAAGTAGATATTCTGAAGAACCATAATGGAACGCGATGACGAATCGAATGACATTCATATCAAATCTCGACTCGAATCATTACTTCTTCGAAGATGACAAATCAGACTGGCTATTGCCAGTGGATTTGGTATGGTGTACACGTGAGAAATCTGGATACGGGAAAGAAAATAAAGTGGTGTAACAAGTTCCTTCACGGATTCCTTTCTAAATACTGAACACGACCGTGTACATGCGATGCAGAAATGTAAATTTGTCAGTGGATCACAGTTCTCGCTCTATGAACAGTGGCGGAAAATTTAGGAAATGTTGTGCCACGAGGATTCATTATCAAAACGGACTCGCCTAAACTGTGGAAAGAAGACAAAACTTGGAGTGCAAATAACACAGACAAATCAGATGTGGTGCACTAGCGAAATCCTCTTAAAGAATTAATTTTTTTCTTACTTAAAGGAGTCACTGTTGATCATAGTTTCCTGTAGACAGCGTTCTCAGTGAGGTGGTTCTGAATGAGTCACTTGACTCGTGTATTTTCTTAGAGATTGCACACGTGGCAGAGCCTCCCCGTATATGAAATTTCCATTGGAATATTTGATTCGATTTTACAGATGCTCGTCAATATTGTTTTTCTATTCATCGATGCACATTTGCCAACAAAACAATCTCTAAGAACAATGTGAACAATTATTGTAGGCGTTGTGTTACCGAGAAGAATGCAGTGTGAAACCTGATGTAGAACTATGATCTACTATTACTCTGGCGAGTACAAACCCGAGCAAACCCATTGGTGAGTTCCCTACAGATCCGAAGAAATTCGTCCATAATTTGTCATCCATAAGCCTGAATAAGACATCGCTTGAGGTGTTATCCCTAGGGCCAAAGTTTTGTTGTCCAACCAATAAGACTGAACAATTGGATATGGAAGTTGAGTTTGAGAGCCTGTTTGATCAGTTATCAGGTCTTGTTCCGACCTCGTCGCAGGAGTTAGAGAAACTGGAGTCCATGTTCGTGAACTCAAGTGACCAATATCGCAAAAATAGACCATTGGTTAAAGGATTATTAACGTCGGAACACATAGAGCTTCTCAAAGAATTGCGGGCTAATAGAGAAATCATGTTGCCAAAACCAGATAAAGGTGCGGGTATCGTGATTCTAAATAAACTGGATTACATAGAGAAGATGAAGGTGATGATGAATGATGGTTCCAAGTTCACGAAGACTCCATCTGAGAAGGATAAGATGTCTCAGATAGGAAAATCAATTTCAACGAGAATAAAATCCTTGAAGCAGAAAGGAATGATCCACCCGGTGACCTTCAAGAGGATACGACTGACAGGGACGATAATTCCCAGATTATACGGTCTACCGAAGGTACACAAAGAAGGCTTCCCATTGAGACCGATTTTAGACATGTGTAACTCTCCATATCAGGCAAAAGCAGAGTGGTTGACTGGTTTATTGAAACCAGTAAGAGTGGCAATTTTTAGACGCAGTCTACAAGACGCCTTTCATTTTGTAGAAACTGTGAGGAGCCTGCATCTAGAAGGAAAGCGAAAGATATCATTTGATGTTACCTCAATGTTCACAAATGTCCCGATCAGTGAAACAATCATCTATCTGTACGCTTGCATTCAGAATAACGGAATCCATTTGGGTATCCCGTTGGATGAACTGAAACAGTTATTGTATGTCTGCACGTATAATATCCACTTTCAGTTTAATGGTGAAATCTATGGTCAGAAAGACGAAGTTGTAATGCGATCACATTTGGGACCCCTATTTACTGATATTTTCATGGCAAAACTTGAAAATAATCAACTTGTATCCATAATCCGAGATTTAACCCTGTACAAACGATACGTAGACGACGTCATGTGTGCTAGACACCAATATGGACACAAACCTGCTTCTTAGCAATTTTACCGCTGCCCATCCAAATGTTCAATTTACTTTGGAAGAAGAAGAGGACAATAGTCTATCGTATTTAAAGGTATGCGTGAGCCGTCGGAACGATCTTTTCGTGCAGTTATCAGTACGTAGCAAAACTACATGGAAAGGACAATACATCCATTTTCACAGCTGTGTGCCCCCCAAAATGAAGAGGAATCTTATACGTTGCTTAGTTACTAGGGCAAGAAAACTCCACTCCGAAGAGAATAAGAAATGCACTCCTTTTTCTGCGGAGTGGTTTCTTAAGTAACGGCTATCCTGAACGGTTATTCGACAGGACGATGCAAGAAAATGAAGGAAAATCAAAGGAGATAGGAGCCGCTAAGTAGGTAAAATATGTGCCTTTGCCACTCAGAGGCGAAACGGAAGCCGAAATTATTCAACGAAGATTATCAGGAGTAATCAGCAGAACATTCTACGCTGCACAGTTACAAATCCTGTTCGTTTCCAAACCGATAGTGTGTTTTCGATTAAAGGACATAATGCCGAATTCTGAAACCTCTTTTTGTGTGTATTCTTTCACCTGTTCCTGTAGAACTAAGTACATTGGTCGCAAGACTCGGCGCTTATCCGAACGCGTTCGTGAACGCCATCCGGCCCGGCTGAACACGGGAGCAATTAAGACAATTACGAGTGCGGTGTGCTCACACCTTGTTGAGTCAAACCACTCAGTGGAGGCGATAAAAGCTTGTCGCACCATTTACAAATTCATAGGAAAGCAATCAAGACTTGTCAAGTGTCGCATCTTTGCCACAGACGAAGCCGTAAGTAATCGTCTCTACAATCATCCCCAGCGGGCTCGAAAACAATTTGTGCAAGCACTTAAGCTTCCGTGGCCCACGTCTTGGTCCCGACCGCGTGTGCAACCACTTGACCATTCCACACTGTGATCAATTTCACATGCACACACGCACGTGCAGAGACAGATTTGGATTATCATTCTCCGTTCTTATTTTGTGAGTCATATATATCGTTATGTATTGGTATGAGTACGAATAACTGAAAACGAGCATTTTCGCCATTTTGCTTATTCACAAATACAAATACAAACACTAGTACAGACACATGACCTTGAACTAGAGAGTAAATCAAATTGATCCGTTAAACGTCCAGCTTGTTTTCTTGATGAAGCAGAAATCCGAATTCCCGACGGGAATTTTCCAAGGTGGTCTTTTGTACGGGAGTGAGAAAATCATGATAACGTATTCGAACAATTTTTTGTAAAATATTTTGCCGAGAATCCTCGCTTAAGTAAATGAGCGTTTTCCGTATCATTCATGCAAAAACTGTATTACTGCAATATGCGGTGGTGAAAAGCAACACAGTCGACCTGGGTTTTGGTGTTTTCTGAGTTCTGATAAAAAAAGAAAAGTTATGGTCCGTGTTCCGTGACGCAATGGCAAAACTGTTTGGTTACTCTAGCCTGTATACGTTTTCGGTACCATAAATTGTGACCTGGCATACTAGTGAGCAGTGACTCGGCGAAATAAATGGCAATCATGAATTATTTCACGGTCACTTTCCGGTTATAAGTCATAACTGATTGATGTTTCACATTTCTATCTGGATTTAATTTGAAAGTGGTTATCAGAATAAATCAATAGGTGGTTTTATTTAACCGATAAAGAGAACAACTCGCGAATGTGTTTATCCACTGAGAAAACAAATTGCCGAATTCATGTTACCGCCCTGATCAGGCAAACTAATTTTCCGAAAACTCTGGAACTTGTTCACTTTTTGATCCCTGTCTTGCTAGTTTGCCCCTGTCATATTAAATAATTTATTAGTAGCTATGTGCTTGTGAACATGACAGAAGAAAGCTCAGAACCGGTAGCTGTGACGTACCTTTGGATGTTTTATTTCAGTTTTTTCTTCTTCAAGGTTAACGTATTTTTTTCATCAGGTACTGCACAGCTTAGTGATATTTCTGTGGGAACTTTATGACCCGCATAACTTCGTTCACAGAGTACATAATGCCCATACTCATATCCACAAATTTCATGGGTGGATCTGCAGGCCTTTTGAATTTTCTGAATTCGAGGGAATATATATATATATATATATATATATATATATATATATATATATGTAGATTTACAAGTTACTGATAGCAGTACATCGGTGCTTCCGAAATAGAATTATCTAACACGTGCTTGAAACACTTCTTGTAAGGGGTTAGCTGTTGCACCTTTCATACGGAAAGTCCACAAATGTGTACATAGAATTAGCTTATCCTCTCAACACGCGCCAATCACAAACCGTTCGCGTACTCCGTATATTTTGACTTTACTAGTCGCCGTACAAACGGGATGCATGCACATCTTGGAAAAATCTCAGTGCAACTAGACAACGAGTCTCTCTAACTCGGTCGATTACTGTTTATGTGCACGGGCACCGGAAGATCAACGAGGCCACCAGACAGCTGGCTAACCAATGTTCCTGCCAACGAACATCGTTCACATTCACTCCTATGTTCGAAACTGTCCCAGACTAGCTAATCACGTGCACACCTAAAGATGTAAAAATCTCGCATCATAATTTTTTTGTCTTTTGAAAAGCAACCATGAGTATGTTCTTTAAAATCACATAATTTAAAGCTGGTGACACCAAATGATATAATCACCTAATTAACTTGGGTGTTTGTCAAATGACATCAAATTTTCAACTGCCGAGAGGTCAGCGTTATTTTTAATCACTCTGAGATTTTTCTAAAAAGCCCTTCAGTTGAGAAATGATGATATCACCAGGATTCGGGAACACCTAGCTAAGACGGAAGAATCTAATCTTTTGAACGATTTGAAGCCAGCGACACACGCCGACATAGAGTGATCAATTTTTGCACTAGCGAAGAAATTATAATTCAGTTGTTATTTGTTTTGGCTGTTGATTTGTGTTATTCTGTTCCGTTAACTTGCCACCGTTATCATCAAATGTCCCCATTTTGTTTGTGATGGTGAGTTTCCGGAGATCTACTTCGCAGAAGGGTCGTACACTTTTCGTCCAGGGGTCGATAAACAGAATTCAGTTGAATCACCGGCAACTGTTGGACCGTCGATGATCACTAGGTGGGCTGTATGCGTAAATACATAATGCAGGGTTAATGACGGCGACATCAATATGTTTTCCACAGAAGTCAGCAGAAGGTCAGCAGAATAACATTACTTTGTACACAATTAGCAACAACCGTGCCGTTGCAGGCCAACACAGATTTCCAATGGGAAATTAACGTGACTACAAAGGCCCGACTGCACAGTTATAAAATAACTTGATGCATACTGAACAGTGAGGTTACACGTTTCTATCAGGTTGTAAATACCTGGGTGAGAGTAGCATAAAATTTGACCCATATTGGTGAAGTCTTTTCGATTGTCTCCCACCTCGTTGTTATGATCCTAACCGCTTCTCAGCCTCTCCAGGTTTCCTTTGCTCAAGTGAAATTAGTTCCTGCTCCGCTCACCTAGTGAATGCACTGTCCGTAGACGTGATTTACATTGAACACGGTTCCATCATGAATGAGCGTAAACAAATGAAATAGACGCTACCTACAACTGATATTCTTCAAGTTTACCGATATCAATTGTTCCAGGCATTTACGACGAAAACAGGTGAGCATAGAAATGTGAGATTTAAGCGAGAGGCACCCTTTATGGATTGGGAATTAAACACACGGTTTCAAAGGAGAACACGATAGCAGTAATAAAAACGATAATGAATTGTCCGTGTACATAGGAGTTACACTGTCCAGAATGAACGAATTTTGACCAGTCACAAAGAGCTACATACTCCAAGAAAAATCTCAGACAGAACAGATAATAATAACTTAAGAAACTGTGCTCACCTAACACCAATAGGAAGTAGAGTAGTATAGGGGAATAACACGTGCAGCTTACACTGTTCCCGAGTTCACTACTCTGAGATACAGCCGTAATATTACCGACTTTACAATCATGATCTTAAAGCAGACAAATACTGTGTACGTCCTTTGTTACTCGTACTTGTGTAGTCCTCCGTGTAACGTCACATATCCTGATGTTGCACTACTAGAGCGTTTCCTTCATCACCTCTTTTTTCCAAAATCCATTCAGTGCTGTTTTCTCCTTCATCAGCGTGAGATCAACGACTTTGAATTGAGGAGCTCTACTGAGGCATCTTTATTTTCCTTGAAGTAGCTGCAGCTAGGTGCTGATCTACTTCTTCCAAAGTAAACTTGTAAGTTAATATGCCTGAAGTAATTGTCGATTTCGAATACTCCCTACTCCATCTCCTACGAAGAGCTAGAGGTTATGGGAGTTCGATGTAAATTGTTGCTGGGTGAGGGCAGTACAATCGTTTGAATCGACACTATTTTGCACAGTGACTGCCTATCACCCATAAATTTTACAGTCTATATCATACTAGTGATGAAAACCTCGTTTGTAACCAACTGCGAACCCGATGTTTTCCTTTTTGCTTCATTGACTTGTATGTGCCATCCAGATCCCGCTCTCGCATGAGGTGCTTTACCTCACTTTGAACCTCTCTAAAAGTCGTTCCGTGGTCACTGTACACTCCCCGTGGACGTCGTCGTCGGTTGACAAACTATGTAAAGGAACACAAGTAATTGTTACCGAGATTTGAAATCATTTGACTTTGGACGTAGCGAATGCTTAGGCACGTGAATAAGCAGCATTATCACTCCTCCACCTGCCGGCTCACTTTGACCTGGAAAGGTCCAAGATAATCAATCCCGGTGAACATAAAGGTCAGGTTACGGAAACCACCCCTGTGCAAACAGAAAATAATTTGTAACATTGTTTAACATCGTGAGACACCCGTGTTCGTAATTTTGTTGTCATGATTCCATTCATACATGAACTGTGACGTAAATCGTGCATTATTGTCATTCTCAGTTTTCTTTTAGAAATCGAATAGAATGGTAAGAGTTATTCCAGATGGCTGTTAATATTTTGGGCATGTTTTGATTAGTTTCTTTATGACTACTACAAACCAAATTAGATTCGACCGGGAAGCCCTCTTGCTGGACCATAACTAAGTTGTCTCGTTGCTCGCCTTCTTTTTCGGCCAAGATTAGATACCTGGAACGTTATTCGAACGGACATTGACTCTCATTCCTCATGTGGGCCTCACAAGTCCTTAGTCATACAACCGACCTCAATAGTTTTCTCCATCTGCTCCAACCGGACAAACATTCAGGCCACTGATCGTTTTTGATTAATTAGGGCGACCACACGGCAATTCTTTCAAGTTTTCTGTGGGTCGTTGATCGACTTCTTTTGACCATTCACCAGAAACTTTGAGCAGAAATGTAGGACCCGAACACCACAGACCAAACTTGAGCTTATTATCCATAACCCCTCTCGAGGCTACTTCTGCTGGGTTATTGTGGGACTGTGAAGAGTCAGATAAAATGAAGAACGATGGAAGTCGATTTGCTAGAAATGTTTCCTGCCATGATGCATTACTTCACAGTAATTGTAATGCAGCCATCGAGTCTGTCCGTAAAACCTTGGAGGTGATTGGGAAGGCCCATTCTTATTCAGCTTGCTTGACTATTTTGCCATGAAGTGTAGCAGTGAGTCTCAGTCTGGGTGTAGTATGTGTCTTAACGAGCGTAACTCATGACTTTCTTAGGATGAATGTTTAGCTGAGTCTCGATCCACAATAATAGTTGAAAGGCAGGTCACCACCCCGTAACCAATCTATGAGACATCTGAGAAACCACTGCCTAGTCTTTCCTAACTCAGTTCGCGTCAAACATAGCGGGAATCGAACATTACTAAGAATCTGAAGTTGTTCAGCCCGATTCAACGATCTCTCGGTCAGTCGTTCGTCAATCTCGTCGTCCCACCCTAAATTCGATAGGCACAGTTCTTGGAATAAAAGTTAGGCTGATAACAAGACTGGAACGACAAAACCTAACGGGTCGAAGAGAAATGAAATACAGGATAGTGTTACCGTCCCGGTGAACTTGCTTGCATGCCCTTTGTTTGCGAAGCTGAAAGAGCACGTCCATTGATGCACACATCCACATCTGCTCCCAGTATTTTGGAACGCCAGTGAGCTCTTCGACTGAGTTGCTACTCCACCTGACCAGACGAAAGCCATGTCTCAGTAAAGTTGACCTCAAACGGGAAACCACATCTCGGAGAGCTTGTTCAGAGCCTCGGCTGATTGGACACTCGCCAGAGTGAAAGCGCCTTCGTAGGTAATCGGCTTCTGTCTCAGCTTGCTCAATCAGTCGGTCTACTGCATAGATAGCAAAGCATGGAGAAGAAGTAGCCCCAAACGGGTGCACAGTCCTCTTACATATGTCAGGTTCACCGTTCAGGTTGACATCAATCCACAATAAGGACCGTAAGCAGGTCCCTCACCAAAACGATTGTGGAACTCGAACCTAATCTAACATAGCCTGAATATCCAACATCGTTACGAATAGAAACTCCTAAAACCTCGTCAAACGCAGCTAACGTCCTTAATTAGATCAGGTGCCTGCACAAGTTGGTGACTGAGTGGAGTGTCTGCATACAAGCAGGCACAATCAAATACAACCCTTAATTTTTCCCGGTTTCATTGTGTTCACTACAGAATGGTGAGGCATACACCACAATCATCCTGGAGCCACTTTTTCCGTTGAGCATCGGCATATCCTTTGGCTGCATATTCCGATAAAACTTTGGTGTATCTATTTTTAAACTCGGTCTTTTTACCGAACCAACCCTTTAAGGACAACAGTCTCATTGTCTGGTGAGGATGGGCATCTCTGCTACCCTGACAATGGGACTTTCAAATTCCCATCGACTAGACACGTGCGTAATTCCAACAGTGTTAGTACGCTTTTGTCCTCCATGGAGTGGGTATTCCCAGCAGTTTAGGTTAACCAAACTCGAGATCTCATATGGTCTTCAGTCTCATTATAATTGAAGCACTTACACCGAGAAAGCTTACACTTGCTTGTCGCTGATTATGTCCGGGAATTGGCCCCAAGAGCAGCCAGCCAAGAAGGATTCTTACTGTACACGAATCTTCGCGCCTACCATACCGACGTTCTAATACCCAGTGAGTGGTGGTACCTTCATATCCACAAGTACGTATACCTTTGCTCGCTCGACGGGATGGAGCTGTGCGTTATGTAGATGTCTGAAACCTGCGGCTTTGTTTACGGCAGGGATGAACTGCCTCACATGATTAAGGTTGGGGACGAATAAGGCTTCCAGGTTTCCTTGTCCATCTAGTGCACTAAACTGAAACCCAACCATTTCGGAGGTTATCCCCACTATCTAAGCCCCAGTGGAAACTGATAAAACTGCTGGTTGATCTATCAGGCCTAACTGTTCAACCACCTTCGCGTCGAATATGATGGATTATGAACCAGTGTGAAGAAGTGCATGGGCGATAACTTATCTTAGGTGCCCAAATACTCTAGAAGGAAGCATCCCCAACGAAATAATGTGCTGTTTGATAGACGTAAAAAGAGAGCGAAAGACCTCTGGTCCGGCCGATGAGTGTTCGGCTGCAGAGGCAACGTGAAGCAAAGTGTGGTGACGCAAAGACAAGTCGTGGCACCAGATGGCCTACGGGATCTGTAAACTTTTATCTCATGATTTGGCTTAAGGCACAAACAGCACAGTCAACGTAGGTTGACGAATGCCAACTTCTGTGTTGAATCCAGTTCTATAAGCATTCCACGAAGATCAGTTTGATGTGCTTCTCCAAACTGGAGACACTGTAAAAGCAGCAAAAATGTTTTAGTCTCCTGAGGAATATCCGTTGATACAGAGTGATGCGATGAGATCCTAAAAGAACTCCTAAGACCAGATTATAGGCAACTTTGAGTGTTGACTGGGTTTAAAGAGTAAGACTGATGCACCATAAGCACCTCTGCACCGTTCTTCCAAAAATTCGGTCAGATCATAAAAGGTTGGCTCCCTACCAAGCCGTGGGGTAGATGGGAAGCATTTGAAACACTGGAAATGCAGTGTCGGCTAGTGTCCTGTACACCTTTACATCAGATGGCTACTCTACTAGTCGATATGCTTTTTCCAGTTCTTCATTTCTCCAGGGAGTTTCATCAGTGCGGTGGGGTCCATGACTTTAATAACGGATCCATCAGCTAAATTATCTAAGTGAGCTCTGGCAACTGAATGGAGCTGTACAAACCGTGGTCTAAGAGTCCTCATGGCATCATCATACCCTTCTCTAAGCTCTACGGCACAGCTCCCAGCGGCAACCGTTGTTTCACTTCGACCATGGTGGATGTGGTTGAATGTTGGTTTTTGGAATCACCTATGCTGCGTGTTATGCAGCTTTGGGAATTTAGCATTAAAAGCCAGTACTACAAAGAATTACCATCAAAAAAAGGCCTTCCTTATTTGAGGTAGTAAAATTGTCCTAGTGTAGCAAAGAAGATAAGATTGGTATGGAATACCTGCTTATGAGCAGCCAAACAAATCATTCTGTACAAACGTTTAGATAGTAGGTTTTTCAGACCGCGAAGTAGCAAAATCGATCCTCTGGATATCTGAGTATTTCTGTTCCACTTTAGCTAGATGCTCACAGCCATGAAGGTGGTTCTTCTGACCACCTTTCCCGTTAGGTTAGTTCGATTAGTCCGGTTGGTGGCCTAATCGGTAACCTTTCACCTAAGGTATTTTTCCGATTGCTTTACATCCCACTTGGGTTCCATTTACGACTCCACTTGCCTCCTTTGTCTGTTTTGGGATGCTTGCGATATACTGCCCATCTCTTCTCTAGTCTGACGTGGTCGATTTATTAACATGATCAGATGGAAATTCGTCTTGTTCCACAGCCACAGCGGTCCCGGCTATAAAAGAAGATATCTGAGTTCGGTTCTAAAAACTTGAACTATTGTCCCTTGAGATGTCACAGTGATTGAGAGATTGCTTAATTCCGGTTTCAGCAGAAGTCAGTCATCGTACTTTTCCAGCCACTAGTGATTAACCACATGATTTGTATCCAGTGGGAGACCAATGCACAACTTTCATTTTTGCAATTATTCGGGCTCTTTTGTTGAGCTAATCTTCCACTAGTTCTATCCGAGACTAGGAGAGTGAATAGGACCTGCAGGTTTATTTGCAATTCTTCAGTAACTTTCCACATACAGAGCCTACAGAGAACCAATCACACTTCCATCGTGATACCCATTTGATAAGGTACTCTCGATTGCCTCCTACTCCGTTGGTATGATCCCAACAGCTTCTCTCCATCCCAACGAGACTGCACCTTGACGTGGTGTGATGGCTTGCGCGCCTCTGTAACCCAAAGAGCTACAAAGGATGGCTTCTTTAAGCCAGAGGTGCAATCATACCTGACAGGCCAATGGGTAGAGGCCAGATGAAGTCTATTCTCCTGGTCCTCCAGGTTGGGAGCCGATTTGAGCTGGAAACTCAGTCGGTAAGATCAGTGGAAGAATGATTGGTCCAAGCAAATGGGCTTCGACTAAGCCTTCCCACTGCCTTGCGGATGGGTTCTTGTTAGAACAATAGGCTTTGGATGAGGACCCTAATCGTTCTCCCGCTTTGCGGCTGGACACTCTGGCCAGTACGCGTCCAACATCTCCCATGAACTGCACGACTATAAAGAATTCCATACTGCATCGGTCGTCGAGCAGGATAATCAGGACCGCACTGCCCATTGCACCGAACGGGATGGGTAGTGATAAGTGGGCTATTGCTCAGAGTTCCCTCTCTTTTATTCAGCTTTTGTCTTCTGTCCCCAGCCGCGTCACTTTGCCCCCTCTGTCCATCCATACTGCTCCCACTAAGAACACGGCCGATACTCCCAACGGTTCACTGTCAAATAGTATCGGGAATAATCCTCTGTTTTGTAACACATTTTCTCAAGTCTCGTCAGCCTCTGAATCTCGGCTCCTTTAACTTGCGTACTCTCATACAAGCTAGTCAACAGGCGTGTATAGCGCTCACAATAAATTCTCTGAAGATTGATGTCTGCTGCTTAAGTGAAAGGCGTATCCAGGATCGAACAGTGAAATTCAACTAACTGCTCCTGGTATCTCATCGAGGTATTTTCTGCACACTTCAGGAGACGAAGTAGCTCGAGCTGCGGGACAACGTGGTGTAGTAGTCTTGACTGACAAGGCTGAGGCTGCCCTTTTAGACTGGGTTCTTGTTAACAGTCGTTGATGTGCTGTATGACTCCAGGGGTCAGTTGGCGTTCGAAAAGATAGTTGTGTTAAGCGCAACTTGTTTGTGATCTCGGCTTACGCCGCAACGGACTGCAGCTCAGACTTGTAGATAATTGAGTTCTATGATGCCCTCGCCACCCTTGTTCGCAGCAGTAAAGGTTCTGACGAACCAGTTGATCTCCATAAAATTCTGTTCTTTATAAGTAGATCATATATTTGCAATACATAATAACCGCGAGTAGAACACGTTTCCGATAAAAACCCAGTTTTGTACAGACAATCGATTGTTCTTGTCTAGCACAAATTTCCGACACAGCTCGCGTCGCACAGCCATATGGACCTCTAACTGTACAGGTACTCTAAGCCAGATTGATCATATCGCCGTAAACTACCGGTGGCTCGGTTATGTTCAGAACTGTAGATCCTACTGGTCCACGTAAGTAGAATAAAATCATGCATTAGTTTTCATGCGATTATCTCTCCAGCTCCACGGTCATGGTGGTAAAACGCAAACCCGGCTAGCCGTGCAGAGTTTGTGTGAATCAGAAGTCCGCACCCGGTATGAGCAGAAGTTAGCACATGAGCTAGGATAGAAATTGAGAACCCATCCATGGCAAACAGCAAAGGCTTGACTGTTAGGCCGAATACTTCAAGGAGCAGTTTAGCTGACCGCACGCTAGTGTAGTTACTCCTGTGTCAACAACTGCGACTCCTTGGGTGGCATCACTTGAGCCCCCATCGGAAGTAGAAGTAGAGTCATGCACTCGATCACTAAAGCGAAGGAAAGCGGCAGTTCCCGACGAACTTCCCCTAGTTCTTTTCAAACTGGGTGGGAAGGTTTTGATAAAATCACTTACCACCTTGCTCCGTGACATTTAGAACGCGGGGCGTATTCCACAGTTTGGTCCCATCTTCAAGAAGGGAATACGCAGTGACTGTAGTGACCATCGTGGGATTAGCTTAATTCCGATAATTACCAAACTATTAACCTCGATTCTGCTGCACCGTCTTACGCCCACTCGCGAGAGGAGCACCCTCGAACAGCAAGCTGGATTCTGCCCAGGTCGAGGATGCATCGACCAGATTTTTACCCTTCGCCGACTACTTGAATCGCGTCACGCACACCGTCGACCGACAATAATGGTTTCCTTAGACTTGAAAAGCGCTTTCGATTTAGTTGGTCGAATAGCGCTTTTCAGTGCTCTTCAGAGAAAAGGTATGCCCCAGAAGTTCGTGAGCCTACCGAGACCACTGTACTCTCATACTTCTGGCCGCGTTAGAGTTTGCGATGAACTATCCTGTCGGTTCGAAACGACCAGTGGTGTTCGACAGGGATGTCCCATGTCTCCATTCCTGTTCAACTTCGTCATGGACGAAATAATGGAGAGTGCGCTGCAAAATCTTCAGGATGTAGGCGTCTAACTAGGAAATAGTGGAAAGCTGTGTGACCTAGATTACACGGACGACGTTGTCTGCTTGTTCGAATCCGCGGAACATGCTCAACGTGCACTAGATAGACTCGCAAGAGCTGTATGTCCATTCGGCATGCGCTTTGCACCTTCAAAGTGCAAGGTGATGTTACGAGACTGAACGTCAACGATTCCGAGCTTGATGCTCGATGGGGAGGTGCTGTCAGTTGTCGACCACTTCACCTATCTCGGCAGCAGCGTGAAGACGGATGGGAGCACAGTAGTAGAGGTGAGCACGCGTATATTCAAGGCTCAAGCGGCGTACGCTGGACTGAAGCACTTGTGGCGCCGATCTGATCTTTCACTGAAGTTGAAAGGTCGTGTATACTGTGCCACAGTGCATTCAGTTTTGTTGTATGGTTGCGAAACTTGGAGTCTGCGTGTCGAAGATATTCGTTGTCTTGAGGTTTTCGACCACCGATGTTTGCGCAGTACCGCTAAGATCGGGTGGAATAGCCGAATAAGTAATGATGAGGTCAGAAATCGAGTATTGCGTATTAATTAGGAGAACGCTTTGTCGCAGCGTATCCAACTTAGTAGACTTCATTGGTTGGGGCATGTGTTACGTATGGCAAACACACGTCTACCGTACCGTGTCCTATTCTCCGCCCCTCCCAGGGAGTGGGAGAGACCACGTGGAGGTCAACAGATGACATGGCATCGAGGAATGAGAAAATGTACAGAAGACTTAGGAAAAGTAGGTGCTTCACGTCTTCGTGGTTGAGGTCCAAGAGACCCATCTACCAGTTGGCTGGAGACACTGAAGGATATGGCAGCGAACCACGAACAGTGGAGATCGTGTTGTCACTTTCTATCGAATCAGAATGACTGATCGATGTGCGTTTGTACAGTCAGACTGCGTATTCTGTGTGTTGGCTACTAGGAATTCTTTCCTTTTCCCACCCATGTGGGTCCAGTCCCTGTCCATCTTGTACATTCATACTTTCTAATTCAATGTGCAAGATGGTGAGAAAGGCAGTGATCAGTGGGGCTTGCCCTACTGTTTAACGCTGTACGATGATGATGATGATGATGATTGTTGAATCTGTTTTGCCTGTTTCCATCCTGCTCATTCATGACCACCAACTCGTGCTACGTTCGGACCGGTTTGACATTCCTAATTCATTTGACGTTGACCACATGGTTGCACGGCTATCAGTCCACACAATTCCTCATCGCTCTCAAGCGTTGCCTGTTCGTCACACACACACACACACACACACACGCTGAACCATCACTCGGTCGATTGACTAGACCTGGACTAGACTGCTCGAGTGGGCACCGAATTCTGATCGGCTGCACCCGGCAGGCATGTTTGATCACGCACATGTACCGAGGCATACACACCCGCACCCACACTAGATTGTGACCTATTCGACCCGTGACTAATCGTGTATTTGCGTGCCTGAGCGAATCCCTGCCCTACTCCCTGGTTGGTCAGAACCATCGATCGATTTCCGCCTGATCGCCTTTCTGTTCGTTCATGTCCCTTATATGCGCGTTCCTTTCCTTGTCATTGTTAGTTGTGGTCGTTTCGTTAACCTACTTGGTGACTTGTGCCTCGGCCAATTGGCCATAGAACGTGTTATCCATTCTGAACTGTACGGAACGTTAGTAAACGGTGATTCCCGTGAGGACGCCACGTTTGAGGTTTGTACATTTACCCCTTTGATTGATTATTGTTTGCAGTACCGCTAATAAACCTCAGCTAGTTTGATTTGGTTTCTGAGGAGAGCGCGTCACTCCAACTCGGCCTAGACACCGAATAAAGTTGACTAAAGTTCAGAATCGGACGTACGTATCTAACAGTACTCAAACTTGTTCTTCAACCGGGAACTTTGAAGAAAATACGATGCCCGTGACGAGGAATATGAGGCACCAACTGGCCGCGAACGAACAATTGGACTCTTCCGGAGAACAGGAGGAGTACAGAAACACTCACCTACCGAATGAGGCAAACGTAGAAGAAAATCTGGGTAAGCAGTATTCTTCCCGTGCCCCATTGCTTGATATGGCTATTAGAGCAGATACGTTAGTTGGTAGGGGATTAGAAACTCGGTCGTCGGCCAGTAGTAGAACTAGAATCCAGGAATTAAAAGCTGAACAGCTGCAGTTAGACATGGAACGTTTGAAGATTAGGCAGCAGCAAATATCATTTGAGCTAGAGAACTTAGCTGGTGGCGTTCAACCCAGTGACGACGAATCGACTTCAGATGAACCTCCAGGTTTAGTTCCGTTGGACTCTGTTAGGAAGTACGTTGAAGGTTGTCGAGCCTCAGTCAGTCACCGAGTTCCGGAAGACGCCGAGTCGAGAACGGTTACTAATCGTCGGATCAGGTTACCGGATATAGAATTAACCAAGTTCGACGGAACACCAAAGCGACTGTGGAAATTTCTTAGCAGCTTCAAGGCAGATGTGGCCAGCGGCTTGCGGAACGATAGAGAGAGGTTATGTTACTTGATCCACTGCTGTGTTGGAGAGGCACGAGAAGCCATAGAAGATTGTGTGATGTTACCTCCTAAAGAAGGATATGTGAGAGCTATTGATATCTTGGAATCACAGTTTGGATGCCCTGATGATGTCGCTGAGTGCCTCTTAGACGAAATGGGCAACGGAACCAAAATTAAGCCAACCGACATTACCGGCCTTAGAAAACTCGTACGACAAGTGGTAAGCAGCGAAATTTCCTTGACAGAAATGGGCTACGAATCTAGTTTGAATTGCCCCACTACGGTGAAGGGCATTGTACGGCGCTTGCCAGATTCTATGCAGTTGAGATGGGCAGAGATAGCTCTGAAGAAACGACGAGAAGGGACAAAGCTATTGTTTCGTCACCTAGTTCGGTACCTGGAAGAAAGCCTGTCAACCTTTTCTTACTGTTATGGTCAAGGAAACAGCGCAATAAGCAAATGGAAAGGGGACGAGGATACTCGTCAATCTCATGGAGTGAGAAGACGGATTAACGTGATAGCTGGCCGCCTTGATGAGAAGTGTCCTGTCTGCTGTGAGGACCACGACTTAGAATCCTGCAGTAAATTCTTGTCCATGTGCTACGAGGAGAGACTGAAGGTTATCCGAGACGCAGGGCGGTGTTTCAAGTGTCTGAAGCTTGGTCACAGGGCCGCTGAGTGTCGTACAATGAGTCGCTGTCTTGAACTCAACTGCTACGGCCGTCACCACACCTTAATGCATGTGCCCAGATCACCCAATACACCAGCGAAGGCCAATATTAATTCTGTGAAGACGGAAGTCCCACATACCTTTATGGGATTCGTACCGGTTAGACTGCTCGGACCAAGGGGCTCGAAGGAAACATACGCCTTCCTCGATAACGGCTCAGATTCAACTCTTCTATCTTCAGCGGCGGCCAATTCATTGGGGATTGATGGCCCACTAACGAGACTCAGTGTGACAACACTGGCAGGAACGGCGTCTCAGGTGACCTCAGAAGTGAATTTTGCTGTTCAGTCATTAAGTGGTGATTATCAACTTCAAGTGGAAAGGGCCTACACACTGAAAACACTACCAATGCAGACTGCGTACATGCCATCGGGCCTGGACTCCTGGCCGCATTTAAAGGACGTGCATTTTGAAGAAATCAAGGACAGGACGGTTGATCTGCTGATTGGCACCAACACCCCCGAAGCCCACTGGGTCCAGGATCAACGCATTGGTACTTCTCGTCAGCCGTACGCAGTGAAGACAGTCCTGGGGTGGGTGCTCCTTGGACCTACCGGGAGGAGTACTACCCAGCGGAAGTACGTAAACTGCCTAGCTTCAGAGGTGACGATGAAGTCTGAGATTTTAAAATTGTATGAAACAGAATTTGGGGACACAACCCATAACGAAAGTGTGTCGCATTCCCTAGAAGACCAGGTCGCCCTAGAAATCGTCCAAGGTTCGGTTACCATCGTGGAGGGTCACTATCAGCTCAACTTACCTTGGAAGAGAAACTGGCGGGAAATACCGGAAAATAGGTACCTAGCAGAGAGACGGCTGAATAGCCTTCGCGTTCGTTTCCTAAAGGACCCGAATCTCCTCTCTAAATATACCGATATAATGGAGACATACGAAAGGAAAGGATACATTAGCAGGGTTCCAGAAAATCAGTCCAATGAAATACGTTTCGTTCCACATCACCCAGTATTAAACCCACATAAACCTGATAAGGTCAGGATCGTTTTCGACTTTGCGGCTAAGTCTGGAGGTCTTTCGCTGAATGACTGTCTCTATTCTGGACCGGTAATGACAAACGACTTGACGGGAGTACTCATGCGTTTCCGGCTACACAACATCGCTCTTGTCGCCGATATAGAAGAGATGTTCCTGCAGGTTCGTCTACCTCCGGAAGACAGACATCCCATGAGCTTTCTCTGGTACCCATCGGGGAAGCTTGACGCCCCACCAAAAATCTACCAGCTAAATGTACACCCGTTCGGAGCCACGTCCTCGCCGTTCTGCGCCGCATTCGCCCTGAGGCAAGTCGCCAATGATCAACACTCAGTCAATGAGAAAACCCGGAGCACCATAGAGCGCAATTTCTATGTTGACGACTGTCTGGTTTCCGTTGAAGGCGTGAAGGAGGCTATAACCCTAGTTGAACAGCTTCGGAGCGTGCTGATTCTCAGAGGATTTCGACTTCACAAATGGGTCTGCAATACCGAGGCAGTAATGAAAACCATAGCCCAAAGTGAACAGGCTCCCCCATTGATCAGCCTGAGTCCCAGTGACCCGATGATACAAAAAACGCTCGGCTTGTATTGGCGCATAAAGGACGACTGTTTCACGTTTAAATTGGACATTCCCAATCGGCCGGTCACTAGAAGAGGTATTCTCTCGTTTACAGCATCGCTATACGACCCACTGGGGTTCATCGCTCCATTGCTTCTTCAGCCCAAATGTTTACTGCAGAGACTATGTCAAAGCAACTGTGGGTGGGACGACCCGGTCACTGAACCCATCCAGTTAGCATGGGAAAGGTGGAAATCAGAACTAGCAGCAGTCGAAACGCTGTCGGTACCGAGATGTCTTAAATATGTCACGCAAGGCCGGCAGCCCGCCGTCGTACATCTGTTTTCTGACGCTTCCGAGTTGGGATATGGCGCAGTAGCATACCTGAGGTATATATGTCCGGATAATTCCATCCACTGTTGCTTCCTATTGGGAAAATCAAGAGTTGCACCTCTGAAACCTGTTACGATACCCCGCCTAGAGTTACAAGCGGCGGTGCTCTCGGTGAAACTCCTGCAACACATACGGAGGGAAGCAGACTTACATGTGGACAATGTCTGTCTCTGGACGGACTCAATGATCGTCTTACATTACATTCGCAATACTCAACTCAGATTCAAGACATTCGTGGCCAACCGCGTAGGGTTCGTACACGAATGTCTTGAATCTGAGTTGAGTATTGCGAATGTAATGTAAGACGATCATTGAGTCCGTCCAGAGACAGACATTGTCCACATGTAAGTCTGCTTCCCTCCGTATGTGTTGCAGGAGTTTCACCGAGAGCACCGCCGCTTGTAACTCTAGGCGGGGTATCGTAACAGGTTTCAGAGGTGCAACTCTTGATTTTCCCAATAGGAAGCAACAGTGGATGGAATTATCCGGACATATATACCTCAGGTATGCTACTGCGCCATATCCCAACTCGGAAGCGTCAGAAAACAGATGTACGACGGCGGGCTGCCGGCCTTGCGTGACATATTTAAGACATCTCGGTACCGACAGCGTTTCGACTGCTGCTAGTTCTGATTTCCACCTTTCCCATGCTAACTGGATGGGTTCAGTGACCGGGTCGTCCCACCCACAGTTGCTTTGACATAGTCTCTGCAGTAAACATTTGGGCTGAAGAAGCAATGGAGCGATGAACCCCAGTGGGTCGTATAGCGATGCTGTAAACGAGAGAATACCTCTTCTAGTGACCGGCCGATTGGGAATGTCCAATTTAAACGTGAAACAGTCGTCCTTTATGCGCCAATACAAGCCGAGCGTTTTTTGTATCATCGGGTCACTGGGACTCAGGCTGATCAATGGGGGAGCCTGTTCACTTTGGGCTATGGTTTTCATTACTGCCTCGGTATTGCAGACCCATTTGTGAAGTCGAAATCCTCTGAGAATCAGCACGCTCCGAAGCTGTTCAACTAGGGTTATAGCCTCCTTCACGCCTTCAACGGAAACCAGACAGTCGTCAACATAGAAATTGCGCTCTATGGTGCTCCGGGTTTTCTCATTGACTGAGTGTTGATCATTGGCGACTTGCCTCAGGGCGAATGCGGCGCAGAACGGCGAGGACGTGGCTCCGAACGGGTGTACATTTAGCTGGTAGATTTTTGGTGGGGCGTCAAGCTTCCCCGATGGGTACCAGAGAAAGCTCATGGGATGTCTGTCTTCCGGAGGTAGACGAACCTGCAGGAACATCTCTTCTATATCGGCGACAAGAGCGATGTTGTGTAGCCGGAAACGCATGAGTACTCCCGTCAAGTCGTTTGTCATTACCGGTCCAGAATAGAGACAGTCATTCAGCGAAAGACCTCCAGACTTAGCCGCAAAGTCGAAAACGATCCTGACCTTATCAGGTTTATGTGGGTTTAATACTGGGTGATGTGGAACGAAACGTATTTCATTGGACTGATTTTCTGGAACCCTGCTAATGTATCCTTTCCTTTCGTATGTCTCCATTATATCGGTATATTTAGAGAGGAGATTCGGGTCCTTTAGGAAACGAACGCGAAGGCTATTCAGCCGTCTCTCTGCTAGGTACCTATTTTCCGGTATTTCCCGCCAGTTTCTCTTCCAAGGTAAGTTGAGCTGATAGTGACCCTCCACGATGGTAACCGAACCTTGGACGATTTCTAGGGCGACCTGGTCTTCTAGGGAATGCGACACACTTTCGTTATGGGTTGTGTCCCCAAATTCTGTTTCATACAATTTTAAAATCTCAGACTTCATCGTCACCTCTGAAGCTAGGCAGTTTACGTACTTCCGCTGGGTAGTACTCCTCCCGGTAGGTCCAAGGAGCACCCACCCCAGGACTGTCTTCACTGCGTACGGCTGACGAGAAGTACCAATGCGTTGATCCTGGACCCAGTGGGCTTCGGGGGTGTTGGTGCCAATCAGCAGATCAACCGTCCTGTCCTTGATTTCTTCAAAATGCACGTCCTTTAAATGCGGCCAGGAGTCCAGGCCCGATGGCATGTACGCAGTCTGCATTGGTAGTGTTTTCAGTGTGTAGGCCCTTTCCACTTGAAGTTGATAATCACCACTTAATGACTGAACAGCAAAATTCACTTCTGAGGTCACCTGAGACGCCGTTCCTGCCAGTGTTGTCACACTGAGTCTCGTTAGTGGGCCATCAATCCCCAATGAATTGGCCGCCGCTGAAGATAGAAGAGTTGAATCTGAGCCGTTATCGAGGAAGGCGTATGTTTCCTTCGAGCCCCTTGGTCCGAGCAGTCTAACCGGTACGAATCCCATAAAGGTATGTGGGACTTCCGTCTTCACAGAATTAATATTGGCCTTCGCTGGTGTATTGGGTGATCTGGGCACATGCATTAAGGTGTGGTGACGGCCGTAGCAGTTGAGTTCAAGACAGCGACACATCATGAAAAAGGCCGGATGGGCCGGTGCTCAAGGCTATGGCGAGAATCTCCACGGCACCATTACGACAGGACGATTGCTGCAGGTCATTCGAAAATTTAGTGACAATAGGGGCCGACGACTGGTAGGTTAATCACTCGTGAGTAGGGCGTGCTTCAGTTCGGTTCCTGTGATTGTGGCAAGAGTAAATTGTACCATTTTTGCATGGAGCCGTCTGGAGTGTGCACAGTAGCGAGTGGGACGTTAGTAAAGCCGTGCCGGCTTTGGGGTGGCGGTGTTGAATCTGTTTTGCCTGTTTCGATCCTGCTCATTCATGACCACCAACCCGTGCTACGTTCGGACCCTTTTGACATTCCTAATTCATTTGATGTTGACCACATGGTTGCACGGCTATCAGTCCACACGATTCCTCATCGCTCTCAAGCGTTGCCCGTCCGTCACACACACAGACACACACACACACACACACACGCTGAACCAACACTCGGTCGATTGACTAGACTGCTCGATTGGGCACCGAATTCTGATCGGCTGCACCCGGCAGGCATGTTTGATCACGCACATGTACCGATGCATACACACGCACCCACACAAGATTGTGACCTATTCGACCCGTGACTAATCGTGTATTTGCGTGCCTGAGCGAATCCCTGCCCTACTCACTGGTTGGTCAGAACCATCGATCGATTTCCGCCTGATCGCCTTTCCGTTCGTTCATGTCCCTTATATGCGCGTTCCTTTCCTTGTCATTGTTAGTTGTGGTCGTTTCGTTAACCTACTTGGTGACTTGTGCCTCGGCCTATTGGCCATAGAACGTGTTATCCATTCTGAACTGTACGGAACGTTAGTAAACGGTGATTCCCGTGAGGACGCCACGTTTGAGGTTTGTACATTTACCCCTTTGATTGATTATTGTTTGCAGTACCGCTAATAAACCTCAGCTAGTTTGATTTGGTTTCTGAGGAGAGCGCGTCACTCCAACTCGGCCTAGACACCGAATAAAGTTGACTAAAGTTCAGAATCGGACGTACGTATCTAACAATGATGATAACCGCTTCTCAGCCTCTCCACTTCTCTTTCGCTTGAGCCAGTTTATTTCCTGTCCCACTCACCCAATAGATACATTGTCAATAGACGTGATTTACATCAAACACTGCTCAATCATGAATGAACCTCACCGAATAAAATAAATGAAACTCACAATCGAAATTCTCCAAGTTTACCGACATCAACTGATTTAGATAATCATATCGGAAATAGGAAGCCACAGAAGTGTGAGATTTAAATGAAAAGCACTCCTGATCAACTGGATGATAAACACATTGGATCAATGAGGAGAGTGAAACTATAAAAACCACGATAGGTACTCCATGAACACAGGAGTTCCACTTCCCGAAGTGAACAAATTTTGACCAGTCAGCAAAGGTTGCACTCTCTAGTAGACAACATGGACACAATGGAAAACATAACACAATAAAATGTAATTTATAAATCATAATAACACTTGCAAGGTATAGTGAAGTACATATTCGGATCCGAGATTAGTTTGGAATGCTTCGGAAAGACGATACGATATGTGCTGTATTACGTAAGTGGTAATTGTTCGGTACCACGGCTTTGTCAGAAAAGGCGGTAGACGGTCGGCGTTCTGGTTGCCGCGTGTCAGCTTTCACCGTACCAGTATACGATCCACCTAGTTTTGAGAAAGTCGCCCAGGGTAACCAGAACGTTGGTCGAAAACCAACTTTTCACTCTACCAGTGAACTTATGAATCTTTTATGACTGAATCATGTCCCCGTCCCTCAAAATATTGCACAATAGGAAGAAAGTGCTTACAAGGAAGGGATCACAGAATAGTGAAGGTTAATTCGATGCCAATCAAATGAGAAATTCACGGGTTTAGTGGCATTCAAATTTGGGCGCTACTATCAAGCACTAACCGCCGAAAACCTTGGAAGTCCACCCAACATCGGAGGGGTACTCCCTTGTGGTGTGCATCGGTAAACCTAAACGTTGGAGATCAATTTCGTGATTTCAAGAAGCCGCGGCTTCCTTTGTAGTTCAGCTACCCCAAATCAATATTCTGTCAAAGATTTATTAGTTCCATCTTCCACAATGTATCCCAGGTAGCAACTTGCAAACAACAGTCAAATATCAAATGCAATGAATCCTACGGACCCGATAATTTCCTAGCTATTGTAAAAAGGCAGTGTCTCCGTACACTCTCACAGGTAGAAACCCGAATACCCAATCAATGCTTGGGTTGTAAAGATTCCAGTCTACTAGATATCAGCCTCCATCAAACCTGTGCCCAAGAGAGGAACGGAATATTCGGTCCCATTGCCTGTTTCTCCGTCACACTGAAAGTATTTGGAAAGCTACTACTTGAAGGTTTTTCTAGTGATTTGACAATAGGTGACGAGTCAGTTCACCAACAGTGCTTTTGTTCTACTTTGGATGCTTCTGACCACTTGACTCAGAATCTTTTCTATTCGCGAAAAAATAAGCCAAAAGTTTTGTATCTGTCTTTCGGAGTTCCATGACCTGTACAGCCGTGTCAATTATAGGAGACTTCTTGACTTATACTCATGATAACCGCTGGTCCAAAACTCATACCCCGAATAATTCCTCGTCGGTGCTCGGAAGTTACTTTCGCTGATCGCAAAGGTTCTGTATGTGTGGAGTTCTTGAAATCTTGTCCAGGTATCCACGTAAGAAACCCCACAATTCGCCGTGAACAATCTTTCATATACCTCGGGGTTGCGATCACCCGTAATCTTTGTTGGACTGAAACTGTTGTCTCTGTTCTCAGGGAAGTGAGAAAATTGACCTACCACGCAGTGCCCCTGAAGGTATTGTCCGTATGCCCGCACCTCATTGGACGCTTTGTGCTTGCATGCGCACACCTCGCTGTTAGTATCCTTCTACCCTCTTATTCATCCAACAAGAAGCTGTAGACTTCACCAGAATAAAACGTCACTTGTGCAGTTGTCTTTTGCTAGTGGTATACTTCATTGAAACTTAATGGAGTTCATCGATTCTCTTCACTAAATAACGTGCAAAATATTCCCGCGCATAATTTTGAATAGTCTGAATAGCCCAACAGTCATGGTCACATTAAGAACAAGACGCTGGAGAGCGAACAATTGTTTTCAATGAATCTTATACGTGCTCTTACAATTCATATGGGTGAAGTAACATTGGAATGCGTTAGCCATTGGCCGGAGTAAAGGTCATTGTCGTGGCGTTAGGAAAAACGGGGTCGGTGGGGAGGGGTGTCTCTATCGTGTGTGTGTTGTGGTGAGAGTTTCACTCCCACCGTCACGAGTGGTAATCGATAGTGGACTTTTGGGGTTCGGTCGGCGATCCGTGGTTTCCGGTTTCGGCCAGGGCAGCTGGAGAGCCTGAACTAGTCGCTTTTGTGCACATAGATTAGGGCTTAGTAAGCGAATGGCGGTTGCCTCTGCCGTGGCCAGGGATCGAAGTCGGACTGGCTTTGATCTATTGGGTGGAACTCGGTATATGACTTTGAAAGCTTTTTCAGGGTCGATCGTGTGGCCACTGTCCACCAAATGACCTAGAATCGAACTGGTAATCACACCGGTTTTCCCGTGACTCAACCATCTTGGGTGATGTTCCTTAATGCGCTGAGACAAACGCCTAGCCGTGCGACCTATGTAGGATGCGCCACATTCGCACCTGAACGAGTAAATGATCATGGAGGAGGTTAGCTCAGGCAGTTTGTCTTTTACCTGCATGCGGATCACCGAAGAGGTGGAGAATGTGCATTTCAGTCTAGCGGCTGGGAACGTTGAGTTAACAGCCGCCCTGAGTGTTTCTGTCAACCGTTCGGCATGTGTGTCCCCCTTGAACGATACTTTAAGGAATAGTTCCTTCTTTGGTACGCCGGGAGACCGCTCTGCAGATAACTTTAGTTCTACGTTCTTTTGGATAAACTTCTCGGGGTAGCCATTCTCTCGCAAAACTTGTTGAACGAAGCTTAGTTCACCTTGTAAAGTCTCCGTTGAGCAATTTTTTACGGCTCTGAACGCTAGGCATCGAATTAAATTTCGTTTGTGAGACAGGGGCACGAAGCTGTGAAAATTCGTGTACTGGCCGTTCCATGTCTTTTTTCTATAGACCTTGCGTTGTATTGAACCATCTTCCCTCCTGGTTAGTAGTATGTCGAGGAAAGCCAATTTGTTCTTGGTTTCCAGTTCCATAGTAAAGGCTAGTGAGTCGTGGGCGTTGTTAAATTTTTCTAGAACATTGGGTACATTGCACTCCTGGTCTAATAAACAAAATATATCACCCATGTACCAACTGTAATGAGTAAAACCTTCAATGGTTTGCTTTAGTTTTCCATTTTCAAGTTTCGCCATGAAAATGTCTGCTAGCAATGGGCCTAGTGGGGAACCCATGGCGATGCCGTCTCTTTGTCGGTAGATACATCCGTTAACAGGAACTGGATGTTTAGCGTGCAAAGTAGCAATAGTTCTTTGAGATTTTCTGTCGGGATTTCCATTTGTACGTTGGACGTGTTTATGTGTTCACATAGGAAGTCCACGGTTTCCAAAAGCGGAACGTTGGTGAACAGTGATGCGACGTCTAACGAGAGCATAGTTTTCTTCTGAATATTGAAATCTTGTATGGTGGATACAAATTCAAAGCTGTCTCGCAAGCTGTACTTGGCCAATTCTGCGCGAACGGGTTCCAATAATTCTACTAGCCACTGAGCTGTTGCCTGATATGATGAATTGATCATGGTCACAATTGGTCGAATGGGACATCCTTCTTTATGGATTTTGGGCAGGCCGTAAAGACGTGGAATGGTCGACCCGCTTGGTTTCAGTCTTTCATAGGTACCGTTGTTTATGTAGCCATGATCTCTTAACTTCCTCAAACATCCAGTCAGTCTGTTTTCTATTTTCTCAGTTTCATCTTTTCCTGTGTGGCATGTGGAGAATTTCGTTGGGTCTTGAATCAATCGCAAAACTTTCTCGAGATAATCTTGCTTGTCCATAAGGACAACACCGGATCCCTTATCTGGTTTGAGTATCAATATATCTTTTCTTTTTCTTAGTTCTTTCAATGCCATCAAATGATGTCGGGTAAGCGGACCCCGGTTTTGCAGAACAGCTTTGCGGTATCTGTAGCAGCTTGTCACCAGAACGCTTTTAAATCTCTCGAGATCTATTTCCGACATTGGTGATAGATCTTTAGTTTGATTTATCAGGTTCTCGAACTGTGCCTCTAGTTCAAGCCGGTCGTCTTGTCTTGTGGGACAGCAGAACCTCCATCCATGTGACAGGGCTTTTACCTGGATTGGGCTGAGTGTCATACTCGAAATGTTATGTATGTATTTTTCCGGCTTTGTCGGAAATGTAATCTGTGGTTTTATTGGGTTAATGCTTTTCAGCAAACGTTCATAAACAATCTGTACGCGGCGCGCGGAGATATGACTTACGAATTCTGTAAACTGACACTTTGTTCATCGGAGAGATTATCCACGGGGTGTTGTCGTTGTGCGATATTCCTTTGAAATTCCACCGTTTTCGATAACACAGAATCACAAATATTTAATGCATGTCGCCGGAGCGTTTTATAGTTAGGGTATATCCGATCACGACGCAGCTGCTTCCAAAAATGTTTAGGATACTCGTTGTTCTTCACACAGCGTTTTAGAAATTGCACGTGCGTGTTAGCTTCCGCAAGTCGGGTGGAAAACTTAAGGAACGTGTTCAGTTCCTTTACCACAGTGGGTGACTTGGTAGATCTGAATAGTCTGAATAGCCCAACAGTCATGGTCACATTTTGAATAGCTGATTTCACTCGATTCACAATGACATCAGTATACGTGTCTCTTTTTATTCCGGGCGTAACAATTACGATGCGAATCGTGACCGTAGTACGGCCTACCGGTTCTTCGTTGTTCCTTGTTCTACTTGATTCCTCAGTAACCCTGCACACATTGACGCTGAACTTAGATGACCAAAAGTGTTGCAGTTTCTAAATCGTCCGTATCAATTTTTTGTTTTTTGTTTTCGTTTTATAATGTGCATTTTTGTGTAATTTATCCGACTATAGCTAGTTGACACTGCGAATTCATTCATCTTTCATTCCAGTGGGATTTCAACCCAAACATGGATGACACCCACGCTTAATTACCGCGTACACTGAGCCAAGAACCCACTTGACATTCATTTCGTGACTGCGGAAAGTGGTCCGCATATTTACTAGCTACCAAGAATTCCACACACCCAAACTTTGGCGAGGAATTGTTCAGATTTCACAGCTCAGAAAGCAGTTTGACTACCAATGATACACTGAATCCGGTAGGATATGCATTAACCTGAGTACCGGTTGCCTTCAAAATCCATGATATTGCTGAAATATTTTCTACAATTTCTGAGCTAAATTAGTAGCTGACTATCTGCATAACCGTCCTGGCATTTCGCTCCCACACAGAAACGAAACGTTTAGTAAAATTAAAAAAGATGGCAATAGGCAAACACACTTGATTTCAACTAAATTTATCAGAAAATACTGATAACAAGATTCGTATAACCTCACCAAAATTGATTAAATTTCTTAGACAGTGATATAAGATTCAAACATTTCCATTGCCACTGAATAAATCCCAAAGAACATTTGTATTCGACAGAGTGATAAAGTATTGTATTTTCACACAAGTTTTCACATTGCATTCTTCTTGGCAACACAACGCCTACAATATTTGTTCACACTGATCTTAGAAATTGTTTTGTTGGCCCATGTGCATCGATGAACAAAAAAACAATATTGACGAGCATCTGTAAAATCGAATCAATTATTTCGATGGAAATTTTCACTTACGGAGAGGCTCTGCCACGTGTGCAATCTCTAAGAAAATACACGGGTCAAGTGATTCATTCAGAACCACCTCACTGAGAACGCTGTCTACAGGAAACTATGATCAACAGTGACTCCTTTAAGTACAAATACACTGTGGAGGCATAGTCGCAAAGACTGCTGGAGTATTCAGTTCTATGTTCAAGCAAGCTGATTCCTCCCACACGCATGATGCAGAAAAAAATAATCCTTTAAGAGGATTTCGCCAGAGTACCGTATCTGATTTGTCCGTGTTATTTGCACTCCAAGTTCCGTCTTCTTTCCACAGTTTAGGCGAGTCCCTTTTGATAGTAAATATTCATGGCAAAACACTTCTTCACGATACCTATCGTTGTTCACAGCGGGAACATGTGACCCACTAACATATTAACATTTCTTCACCGTCTGCACACAGTCGCGTTCAATGATGAGATAGAAATCACTTGGGGAATTTGTAACATCCGTACATCTTTTACCCATACCCAGATCTCTCACACGTATGCTATACCAAGTTCATCGAAAATAGGCAGTCTGATTTGGCGTCTTTGAAGAAGTACTTGTTTGAAGAAATCATTGCCAAGAAGTATCGTTCCGTGTGATGGGTTGACTATTCAGTCTACAGCTGACGGTGACCAATACATGAGGGATAAAGATAACATCAGTGATATCATCGCCACTTTCTGGTCACTAAGTTCACTTGTTTGATGTCACAGTTATAAATTATATGCAATTGAGTAGTTGAAGATTAGATTAGTATGTTATGATTCATCATGCAGCTTGAACGCTCAACTCTCCATTGAAAACCATGGAAGCACTGTACAGCTGTTTCATCCTTGTTGGGAATCGTCAGCAGTACACATCCACTGAGCCCCCACGGGAACTCGAACCCGGGGTGAACGATTATGAATCGAACACCTTAACCACAAGGCTATCCGGGCTGGCTCTCAACGGTCTGTTGAACGTCTACACTACATGATATAACACCCTTCCGTCACTTGCTTTGGACGGTAACAACCCGTTTCCTCGGCAGCCATTGACTCCCACGATGGATGGCTATTCTCTTCGAGTCCCCGTGGAAGCTTGGCGGATATGCACTGCTAACGATTCCCAACAAAGATGAAACAACTGTGCAGTGCTTCCATGGTTTTCAAAGGTGAGTTGAGCGTTGAAGCTGCATGAAAAATCGTAATACACAAATCCAATCTCCTACTACTCAATTGCATATAGTAACCAAGCTCCGTAGGTTGTTCATAACGGAATGCCTTCGTTGTATTAGGCCCCTAAAGAGAAGTCCGCAATCTTTGTTTACTAGCTTCAGTTGAATCAACCTCCAGTTGAGCAAAATACTAGTTTACTGATGCTCTACTCAATGGGAATGCTGGATTGGTAATGTTTTGCTGAGGCTCCTGTGTGGTGGTATTGAACCTTTAGCTTATTTTTGGTCATTTCTGGTCAATGTTGTACTACATTATCGGTTTAGTTTTAAACGTTTTCGGCAGTACATCGTAATCTTGCATTTACTTCGGACATATCCCTATCAAGTAATTCATTATTCTATGCCTCCAATAAAGTCTATAATCAAAAGAAATAGTAACCCAGAACAAAATGAGTTCACCACACTCGTGTGCTACTGACACAGAGAGTTTCACTTTTATTCGGTATTGCATTGATCGGCTCCAACCGGCTAACTAATTTTCCCCATCAGTTGAAACCAAGGTAGTTTTGTTTTTCGTCTGGGAGTCACATCAGCCGTCCCCCGTTTCGTCGAAGTGAATAGTTGACTAGCAGCGTCTCCTTCTCACGAACATTGTGGAAGAAATTTGAAAACCAATTTGCACGCTTCTTTCTGCATGTATTCTCATTGCCAAATTTGTTCGTGTTATTGATCAAAATTGACATAAGTTATCTAAAAATCACAATGTATAAGAAACTTTCATGAAGTACATTTTTCAACCATCTTTGAGGTTCAGCTGGAGAGAATGATTTGTCTGTGTCTACCAGCCGTGTTTTTCCAAATAGACGATTATTTCTTCCATATCCCATTTTCCATCCTTATTAGCATCGAATCTTTTGAATAAAGCCTCGATAAGAGACCGATATTCTGCTGTGTAATTTTTTTCCTGCATCAATTCGTCCACAGTCAGCACTCCGTCCTTATTCAAGTCCGAGTACTCTAAGAAATCTTCAGCGAATTTTCGGCGTTTTCTGAAGTTGAAGGCAAATACGTATTCAATACGGAGGTGAAATAAGATTCTCTCTTATCCAAATGGAATCACTTATTGTAGGAGGTTTGGCAATGTAAAGTTCACAGGAATTTGTCCGAAGATGTTCACGTAGTCTCCGGTAGTCTTCTAAACACGAAACAATCATGAACCAATTTGCACACAACATTTTTGTGACTTATCTCAATATCGTACAAATTGGTTGCACCAGCTTCTCGTAAACCATCTTAGGAAAGAGCCTTCACAACTCGATCAGAAATTGCCTGTGAGTTTATCAGCATTAGACAGTAAGTGACAGAAATGGACTGCCTGCTAACCCATTGTCCATCCAACAAACCTCGTTTATATCCATTCACAAGTAATGGAGGGTCAAAAGCTAGGAAATCCGATGCATACTTTGAAATGGAGAGGTTTCATATCATAATTTACGTTTGTCTTTGAGAAGAACCGATTTCTGATGTTCCTTAGGAAATACACTGTACGACAGAGCTGATGGTACTGGTAGACCTAGTTATTTAAGTCACTTTTTTACAATGTCGTACAGTAGGGAATATTCAGCTGTTCACAAATCATGGTTATCCGCCTTCACACACTAAGTATTTTAATAGGGGAGTTTCACTTTTCACAGGATCAACAAAGAACTGGGCACACAAGAAGAACTTACTCTGGTGTTAAAGTCGGCGTGTTGTCCGGCCTATATTCAATTGCAAACAAAACAATAAAAATATGAATTTGAATGAAGATGTATAAAATGAGATTCTAACTCCCTATCTTAAATATCACGATGGGATTCGGCAAAAATTTACTGAATAGACCTCCTCTGTAATAAAGCTGGTTAGGCCTAGTTTTGGATACACTGCACTGTTTGCTAAAAAAGTTGCTTCCCACTCAAAGTAACTACGGTCCTTATCCTCGACAACGTCAGTTTGAATATTTTTCGAACACACCCATAACAGTTGTGATTTTGCTTGACACTGTCCACCGTTGGATGTGCAGCAATGATAGACAAACTTATTATTCGAGTCCGCATCGCCAGTGATCAACTTTACCCACAAGAACTGATCTGACAAATCTTGTCGCTGTTGAGCACAATTACTAAAGCGATTTTCCAGGACGAAAATGCCGCTGCTTCCCGTTCCTTCTCGCAAGCAAACTTCATGCACATCGAGGTACAATAATGCTCCCGTGACCAACTCGATCAACCTGGTCTCAATCAGATAGAACATTTATGGGATCAGCTCGTGCTGAAATAGGATCGAGGTTATTGATCTTAATTATGAGGCTTTCTGACACGTGCTTGATTAGAGAACTGTTCATCGGAACATGAATAAGAAATGACTAGAAACACTGGAGAAGAACTTACCCTGGTGATGAATCCATGTTGAATGAAAACCTATATTCAATTGCAAAGAAAGCAATGAAGACAATGAGAAATACTTAGAGAAGAATCAGAAAGCGGTTTAGATTTCTTATTTCAAATGATTTATTCTATCCTTCTGTAAAAAATGTTTAACAGGCCTCTTCTACGATTATTACACGTTTGGCTTAATTGTGAGGAACAATGCGCCTGCACGTAGTTCCTTTTTTGCAAGAGTGTTTTATGCGCATCACAAGACATTGTTGCACCCGTTACCACATAGATCATCCGATTCCAGTGTTGGCAAAAATTTATGGAATGATCCCGAGAAGTAAAAGATGATGACTTCAGGATAAAATATGATTCTAAACTAACGTTTCACAAACGATATGCTGAGATTAGAGTAGACTTATTTATTTTATTAGACAGATTATTAGGTGACATGATACAAAATTAAATGCACGTGAATTTGGTGTATCAATGAGAAAGGACCAGACAAAATGCTTACGGTGAATAAATTTTTGGATGCCATTTGTCGTAAGATTCGCAATATATACATTCACCAAATCCATTTGGTCGCACATGATTTGTCCATTGATGTCGCCTTTCGGTTTGTGAGGTTCTATCCACGCCCACTTAGCGGCAACCAATGCACGACGGAGTGCAAAACTTGGCAATCAGAAAACAGTTCTCAGCCAACTGAAAAAGGGCAGAATAAACTGAGGTGGACAGGATAACTGACTAACTGAATGGATAGATAAATTGGTGTAGAAATGATTGGTTGTGACTAGCTAACTGACTGATTGAATCATTGGTTGATTGATTCACTAACTGACGGATGGTCGGACTGACTGGCTATTTTCTGACCCAGTAACGGATGGACTAGTTCAAGTAAGGCTTCAAAGATTCGAATGTTATTTTTTGTTTTCTGACACATTCATATAGTTTGTAACAATTCCAGGATAGAGCCAACAATTTAAAAGCTTACTGCCCAGATTCATCATAATCTGAATTACTTTGTGGAGCTATTGTTTCAGAACCGAGATTGATTTGGGGTGCACCGAAAAATCGATGTGCAATGTGAAATGTTATGGTAAAATTTGATTGTCCAGTAACAGAACGTAGTCACAATCATTGGTAGTTTGTCGACGTTTCGGTCATCACGGTTAACCTTGTGGAAGACTGGTTTTACAATCTAGAGAAAGTGGACTCCAGTTAAGCATTACATTATCAGTATATTTGCAGCCAGTGAGATGAAATGAAATTGGGGGCTTACGAATATAAAGGGAGAAAATAAATGGGTCTGGAATGACACTTTGAAAAGCTGTAGTCTGCTTGAAGAAAAGACGGGTGTGTGTTACCACAAAATGTAAACTGTGTGCGCGTGGTCACGAAGGGTGTCGAAATTACGAACTTCAGCCACGTTATTATTGTAAAATATTCAGGAGAGTACGTGATTAAAAGAACCAAATTCTTCCATAATGTCAAGAAAACTTAGCCTGACAATGCGGTAACGGTGTTCAAGAATAGATGCAATCTAATTAACAATGTATTCAACGGTATCAAGGGCACAGATCGGGCACATCCGAGGCAATCAAGAAAGTACTGGGTGCGTATGATGTTCGTGTCTTCTTCCGAATAGACACACGTTGCGACGTCATCTCATAAGAAGGAACAACTCTCAACACATACACGAACAGAACAATTGTGTTTACATGATCAACTGCAAAGAATGCCCTGCTCGGTACATTGGACAAACATGCAGACAGGTCAAAACCAGAATCGCAGAAAACAAAAATAAAGAAAAATGCAGACCGAGGGACCAAATGGCTTTAATAAAGTTAGAACGCGACTCCGCAATCGCACTTCACGCCATATCTGAAAACCACACCATCGACCACGAAAACACCAGAATCTTCCAATGTGGATTCCTTACGCACACCGAACGTCTCTACGGGGAGGCTCGGGCAATTAACTCCCACCAATAGTGTCTCAACGGCAACGATGGGGCAGAGATTTCAAGCATATGGATGGCACTTACGACGCGGATAGATAAATACCAAAACGGGTCATAACACCATGTTGACCTCAAATGACCCCACTACCACGGACACATAGTATAGACGGAGATTCAGTCCCCACCCTTACATTAAAACAACATCGCAAACACACAGACCAACACACGAACACACTGTGACTAACGGCCAATTGCTCCAAGTTGTCATTCCAGTTTCATTCGGTTGTAAAACCAGTCTCGAAAAAGGTTACCTGTGGTGACCGAAACGTCGATAACCTACAAACGATTTCAACTAAGCTGTGTTATTGAACAATAAAATTCTACCTTGACAAAGAGTGTTTTAGCAAATGGTGTCGGGTCATTAGAGTAAATTCACGGAAGTGTGTGACGTAGGAGCTCGTTTCCAAGTAATTTCAGCAGAACGGATTTGCATTCTACTGGAAGATACTTATTTGATCCATTTTTGGGCAAATGTGAGATGCGAACTGGTCTCCAACAATCGAGAACCTCCCCAGGAACAATGTGACGGGTAAACAGATCAGGCACAGTGGATGTGGGTTCAAAAGATCAGGCTTTTATTGATACCGGTGATGGCACTTAGTACCCACCATACTTCTGGCATCGGACGTTTTGTATGTTAATAATTTCGGAGTCAGGCATGCCGGGTTTGGATTCATGGGAATCGAGGTATGGAGAGGGAAGTGAGAATGCATTAGAATGAGCCTCTGCAATATAATATTTGCCCAATAAAATTAGTTAATAGTAGTAAAATGTTGCCTATACTGGAGAACGTGGAGTGTTAGCTTGGTGTAAAACTACCAATCGTGCTAGGTAAAGCCTGAGAACAATAACCACCTCATGAACGAGGATAGATTAGCCAAGCGGATATAGAAAATGAGTCAATAAACTGTTCCAACATTCAGTGGGACTAACACTTAGTTTAGAGTTACATGAAAGTCTTATAACTCAGAGAACCATTCGTAAAAGTAGCCGAGAGAGGGAGTCGTTGGAATATAATAATATTATCTGTATGCACAGTGCGAACAATATTGTGACGGCCAGGTCCCAGAAGACTACCCATGGCAACTGCAACGATCTGCCGATATCCTCGTCAAAGGAAATGGAATTTTGCATTTGAGGTGCACAAAAGTAATAGCCGTGACAGCCCACTGTTTGGTAATCCGATAGTCAAGTTGTTATCATCGATAATACGGCAAATGATATCAACGGTCTCGTGAAATGGGATGTTTGTAAAGAGTAAACTGAAGTATAAAAACGGCTTCATCCGTACCATGTACCACAGGGCACGCGAAATATGTACTACTGACACGCTGGAAAAAGTGCCGCATTTGTTCAAAACGTTTGGGGCCAACGGATATTTAAAGCATTTATATCCAAACACTCACAAACACCTCCGCGAAAAACGAAAGTTATCACGGTTCCAAAACAGACGACCGTCCTACAGTTACCCTACAAAGGTGATGACATTATTACAGTACTCAGCAGATGCCTCAACTGTGCCAATAATAGGACGTATTATGCCCCAAAGGTCATTCTCTATACAACATCCCGGATGAAAATACCATCGATAAAAGAACCGCTGCCTCTCCGCACCAAGTTCAATTGCATTTACCTGTTTAAGTATGGGTGCTCAGCCACCTACATCGGCAGAACGGAGAGACAACTGCGTAATAGAATGGTTGATCACATTCCGGTTTGGTTAAAAAGAACAATGAGCGGACAGACGCAATCAGTGACGTCATCGAGCACACGCAGAACACTCAGGTCATCCATTACGCAACACCTGTGGGAGACAAATCACTGTGTGACAAATCACTGAGCACGGCGTTCACCGTCACTTATGTCACAAACAGTCAACGACTATTGAGATAAGCGGTGGCACTAGCAATTAACCAGTCACCATCAACAGTGCAAACAGCGAGAATGGATAATTACGTTAGCCTTGCCTTGGTAACGCGTTTTTATTTCCTATCATTAGTTGTGTGTGTGTGCACTTTTGCCTTTGGTCTCATGAGAACGTTCCATTTACCATTTATAAATGATCACCTTGACAGCAGTATGAAATAGTGAAGATGCAGCAAAACGGTCCGGAATACATCGTGCAATCTAATGCTATTGACTTCTATGTTCAAATGTTGTGATGGCCGGGCAGGTGAAACCGGAACCGGGTAACAACAAGGTGCTGTGCAAAGCCCCTGTGCAAGGCTCATAGCTGACTTGCAAATTATAATTGTGACCGTGTACGTAAACTGGTGCTACCGGTGCCAGTCTCCGTTAGCCAGTTCATTTCCATGGGACAAATTGATTACGTGAATGGCTCAAAGCTGAAAAACAGGCGGAGGCATATTCTTTGATATTGTTGACAGAGAACAGTCTGGAAGACTGCCTGTATCAAACCGAACTAGGATGAGTTCCTCGGTGACCTCGGAGAAATCAATACAGTTTCGAGATTTGGCCTTGGGAGGTTTTCGTAGAACATAATGAGCCTTTTTCACAGTTAGTTTACATGAATCTTTTAACTTGCCGAGTAATCTCTCACATTTTTATGGTAGATTTATTCAGACGAAATTGAGAGTATCGTTGGAAATCGGTCAACGAAATCTGCCCACTAACGCATAATCTCTGTTTCATACAATTACGTCCGTACTTGTATGCAGAAAAGTAGTGGGTTGTGAATGCTTATACCTACAAACTTCTAGGTGGTCAATGAATACACCGTATCAAACTTTGTAAGTCTTTGGTTAGCTTTCTTTTGCTGTATTTCTGCGATCAACCTTGAATTTGTGCTAAATTCGAGGGACTGTTTAATCACTATGTATCAATAAAATTTACATATTCATTCATGACGTGGGCCCGATTCAAACTAATGGAAACCAGGGTAGCTCTGTACGGCTGATTTATAAAATAGCTGAAACAGCTCTGTTTATATGGATAGTTAAATACAATTTGTATTTAATTTTATACTGCGATCCATATGCTCTTGCCTCCTTGAACGGTTAATTCAACTGAATCACTGACGTATTATCGATATTCGCAGTGTAATATTTTAGGCTTCACGTTGAAAACTGATTGATATTTATTTATGCGAGTCATGTTTTACGCCCTCACTCCAAATTACGAGGCATCCAAAGAAAATTAGAAATTCTTACGAAGATATCACGCGCTCCTTTGTGCCCACTTTTCTGTCTCACCTGTAGGCGTATTCAGTCGCCGACTTCCGACTTTGATAGTTCTGATGTTTTCGCAAAATAAAGCGGACACTTGGACGTGTAAACGTTTGAAGAATTCGACTAGAGTAGGCAGTGAAATTTGCACCAGAAATAACTGGTACGAAATTTACCCTTCGAATATGGCACAGCAGTCAGGGCAAATGAGTGTAGTAATAAGGGAACGTTTGTCGTATTTGAACCAACATGCCGATTTACATCTATAAAACGTTCGATGATAAACCATTCAATAAGAGAACATGTTCAGTGATTTATATGAAAAACTTCAGAATCCCTTCGGTGTGGCCCTGCAGCTCATCTAGTTGAGCTCACATTGTACTGAGTCGTGAGTGATAACTTTGCGCAGGTTGAAATCTCGCAGGGGTTTAGGAATTTTAACATTTAAGTCATTCTAAAAAACATTGGAAGTGACAACTTACGTGGTTACGGTTGAACTGCGCACATATTATTAGTATTGTTCCCAAAAGCAATGCAGTAAATCTCGAGTTAACCTGACCCGGAATCGACTTAGGCTCGCTTCAATAAAGTAAATCTACTAGTGATCACCTGAAATGGATGGAACTGGGTTCACGTATATGTGACTTACCTAACCTCAAATCGCTCCTTTCATTGTTTGATTTGATAGAATATCGTCACCGAACCTCAGATTACATGGCATCTATCTAAATCATTCAATCGACCATGTCCATACCTTTATCGTGATTTTGGTACATCTCCACAATTTCCTTTCATTTCGTAGCATCCACGCTGCTCACATAAGCGAGCTCAGCACTCGAGGTTGCCCCGTTCTTATTCAAGCAGCAAGCAGCCGTAACCACCTAAACTATACGGTCACGATTCTTGAAGTGAATAAATAGCTGGAAAACGTTTCTCTTCAGAAACATTCGGATCGACTGGTATTTTCTTCCTATACGAGCGAGCTAAAAGTGTAAAGCAGTCATCTAACTGATGCTCAGTCAACACGAACTGGCACTCGCGAACTGAATTAGAACAATTGATATGTCTCATACGAAGTATGCGTCACTCGATTGACGCTGAACGATCCATGTCAAAATGGACTTATTAGGTATGTTTATCCATTCTGTTTGGGCTGTTAACATAATTGCATGCAAACTTCGGCTTCCCATTGATTACATTTTCATATTTTTTGAGATATTTCAGTTGCAGAAGCGCCGCGGATTTGCAGTTTAAACGAAATTAAATTTGTGAAGCATTCGGGTAATTTCAATGATTTAGCTAACATCAAAATCATATAGGCTCTACGCTAAACTTAACGGATAGGTTGGGCTTAGCGGAAGATTCAGTGGTCTGATAGAATCCGGCCTGTACTGGATGGCTGCATCCAGCCTACCAGCAAATGATCTGTATTTTACAATATTGGCGATTATCTTCCACCGTTGACATGAAAGCAATAAGGTCACTGATCTTCATCTCCACTGAGTATGCCGTAATGGAAGGATAGGGCCCGCATATCCAATAGCTACAACGAATATCACATATTCGGACCCCGTAAAAGGACTGCTTTGATCTCCACAGCCCAAAGAGCATGTTTGACAATCAAAGTCTTCACAGAATTCTATAACATACAAACCTTTTATATTCGGGATTTGATAGGAGCAGTGTCTGTTATGAGAGAAGTTCACACACTTGCAATATCATCCAAATACCTTGAGATGAATGAGTACAATAGAAGTTTGGACACTTGTGCCAGTAGTTATTACTCATAAACAAACCTTATGGTACTAGAGCTGGATACAAGCTCGTGTGTCACAAAATGTTCCATCGAAAATCGAAAAAGTGTTTCTTTTGACATAGCCAAAATTCATTGGAATTCGTTGAAAGTGAGACCGTGGTTCAAGAAATACGGTTTCCGATAACCAAAACCCTGTGAATTTTGTATTGTTCCGAGATACAGAGTACCATATTTTCACACATCGTTTTACAATGCGTACATCTCGATGATACAAACCTGAGAGCACTTGTTCACACTGATCCTAGAGATTGTTTTTCTGGCTTATGTGTGTCGATGAACAGAAAACATTTTCTGCACACGTGTGTAAAAAATCAATTATTCTGGTGGAAATTTCATGTACGAGGTCCCTGTGCCACGTGTGCCATCTACAAGATAGTACAAGGTTCAGGTGACTCACTCAGAATCACCCCACTGAGAATGCTTTCTAATAGGAACTACTGTCAACAGCGATTCCTTCAAAGTGCACGTTCAGTGTAGGTGAATGGCTTCCTGCACTTGCAGATCGGAGAGACAATTGAGACACCGATTGTTATTGCAGTTCATGCTGGTGGTGATACAAAACGGTGGTAAGCTATTACCCCTTATTTTCAAAGAAACTAACTTCTCTGATATGCATGGTAAAGATATATAACAAATCTGTGGAGGAATTTGTCTATGGTACTGTGAATGATTCGGCCATTTAATATGCAATCGATATGCTGCTCTCTTTTCTCAATAAATTCGTTTCGACAGTGAATAATCATGGCAAAATACTTATTCACGTTTCCCTTCGCTATCTGATCTGAAAAATACGTGACATAATCAGAACGACTAAACGTTTAACCAAGGACACTGTCAGACATATCCAGATCAAAGGTTGCAAGTGAAGTTCGCTAGTCTACTTTGGGGCGTTGCAAAACGAGCATTTTATTCGTCGTGATAAATCAAAATCTGGCGACCACAGCCATCCTCCAAATGAACTTTGATAGAACCCAACACTGAACCTCTTCTGTGACTTATTTTCAGTTAGTAGTTCCATTGGGCATCAACCAACATCACTCAACTGCATTCTGATTCAAGTGATTTCCACTAAGGTTTATTTATTCTGTCATGTAAATACTATAATCAGGCCACCCCATTTTACTTTACTTTATTAAATTGAATGAAACCAAGTGAATAATACTTTCTCAAGACTACACTCACCTGGGCAACATTCTGATGTCATGCTTGTTTCAATTAACGACTTATGTGATCATTTAAGTTAACTATGAATAGTGATATATTATCCAACGTATCAACCCTTGACAGTTAGTGACATCTGGTATTAAATGAGATCAGATTGAGTCTTAGAAAACTTATTTATTCGAATATATATATGCATTGACTAGTTTGATTTCTTTATCAAGAAAGGTGATCATGTGTGATGGGTTTACTGTTCTGTCAGTGTAATTTAGCTTTGTTAAAATCGTGAACAGGTTTTACTCGAAGATGACAGATGCTTGCTCGGATTACCTCTACAAACTTAATCAAGCTGCACCTGTCTGAGATTTTGATTGTGAATGGCATTGTGTGGTAGGAGCTTCTTTCATTGATTCGCTTTCGATCAGCTGAATCAAGCGTGGGCATTTCCGAAGCCCGGTATCATGCAATGTTTGTCTTTTCTGGGAGTGACCGACGAGTCTAGTGTGGAACCAGAACATTTGCTGTGGAATATTAGATTAGTGATTACGCATTATTAGATGTTTACCGGCGTTGTTCGCTTGCAATGGGCAGGTCTTGCAGCTGTCCGGTGACCGAAACATAGTCAAGACATGGGAGAGGGATCGTGCAAGTTTCCAGTCTGCAAAAAACGCTCAAAGGTAGAGAACTTCGCGAAATTGAACTCAGTAAGTGTATTGACTTGTTCACACAATCACTCTCACGTAGAACTCAATACGTCGGTGGATATTCCTCGCATTTGAACAGCAAGCGTCCGGTGTGCGATCAAGAATCAAATTCTTAGAGCAGTAAAATGGAAGGAGTAGAACTGTGAAACATTTTTTTCGATATAAAATAAAAGGATACGATTACTTCAACTCATCTACAATATCCATTGATATCCCACACATAGGTGCTCTAAGCACCATCTGACCTGATCAGCGGCCTACACACGTTCACCTCACGAATTCATGATAGCAGAATCGGGTTACTACTAGTAACTTTGACGGGTTACGTTTGTGTTCCAACTTCTAGTTTTCTCTTCCTTTCTGCCACATTCGTAGACTTGCTTCTTACACATTTGAAGTTATCTTCTGTACAGATCCGGTTGTTTAAAAGGACTTCATTCGTCGGAATCATGGGGTGCTTTGATCCACAGGTGTAGGCCAAGACAAACTACATTTATTCGCCTTACAGTTTTCAAGCACAATGTTCATCACACGGTCCCCATGTTTACCACTCCAATCGTTTACTCTGTGACCTGGAACAAAATTATTGAAAACAACGGAAGGGATGCCACAACAAGCGGGATGTGGTGTGCGTGTTTATCGATATTCAGCCAGAATGACATCTAGTTAATTGATATTTCACCTGAGGATTCTCATCGGGCCTATTTCCTTTATTGGCTTCCTGGTTAAAATTTCATTAATTATTCACAGATAGTGCAACAGAATTCCTTTCAGAAACCGAGCAACACCCCTAATGGACGAGCTCTTGTGTCTGTGCCTTGGTTCCACTGGCCGATGGCAGAGCATCTCTGGTGCTTGTCGTCATGATTCCAATATATAACCGATGACTAAATACATTAGGATAATAAAAAGGACCAGTGAAATAATGTGAAATCTATTCCATTCTAATAAACCACAACATTGTATTACAAAACATACAAGTAAAATAATGACTCAATGGATCTTTCCAATTAGGTGTTTCACATCCGTGTTTCAGATTGATGTGTTCAGTGCAGAATGTACACCACTATAACGGACTTGGAGAGAACACTGAATGCGAATGACAAAAGGACACATTTATTTACTGCTTACAGTTAGGATCAGAGATTGATCCTGGGGATATTTGGGACTGCGTACAGCTGTGAGCAGCCTGCACTCACTAGCTGTTATCTAAGGAAGTCAAACATTTGTTGAAAAAGGAATCAAGTCACTTCCCCGAGGTTGGTTCAGAGATATGAGATTCCCGTATTGTCCCACTTGATAAACACTGTTGGAATCCTGTAATCGTCACCTCATTCACCGCCAGTGACATTTTTGCCCACATATACAAGGTTGTATTCACCTTCCGATTGATGAAAAGCCAAAACTCAGTATTCTGATGCTCAAGCTTTGTCTACTCAGAAATGAGTTCAATGCTGAAATCAGCGATCGGACAGCGGATCGATGGCTTTGACTGGCTAGTTGAGAAACAAGTCATCTAAACCATGGTTTTATTGAATCATCCAGATAGTAGGAAAGATAGGACTCAAAAACCACTTAGACCAGTTATTTGTGTGCAATATATCGATTTTGATCACGTAGCATCACATAAAAACACACAAAATAACCGAGTTGGCTCGGAAGCAGGTACATCTTCCCCGACCTGGTGGGTCAGCTCGCTACGAAATGAATACTACTTACGATACAGAATATCGGTGCAATATCTTCACAGTTTATTCTTACCGCAAAGGAAGCGATGCAAAAGTGTGCCCCTCTACTGAATTTATTTCCTTTGACCATAGAACACTAGATGATATTTACTTAAAAACACTCCAGAAGGTCTCAGAAGCTGACTACCTTTTTAGGTAATCCTCTCCATGGACTCAGTGATTATCGGAGTTTATGTTAAACAAAGCATACAAGGGGCGGTCACATTTCACATACTTATATTTCTCTAACAAGAAATGCTAGGTTTTCAAATACGACTAGCGCTCTATCCTACAAGACATTACTAATAGATAATTTTGTGCAGTTCACGAGATCACTACAACAGATATTAGAAGAAAACATCCCCATCACGAGATCCGCAAGAAGTGGTGTTAGAGTTCTTCCAAAGTGGTTGGGATCGGATACTTCACAAAGCCAATCCACCATCCCCGTTTTCGATGTGACAGGTGAGTAGTGAATTCACGGAGCTCTTTCATTCAAAGGAACTCGAACATTTTACAGTGGAGATTTCGGAGATGAAATGAAATCCAGTATTGCAAAAGCATTCCTTTGCACACTATACTGAAAGAATAATTTCTCTTTGTTTCTGCACACAGTTTCTTGGCGTGAACCGAGCCTAAAGCCTGCACATTTCTAAAATATTTCACAATAGATGATCGCTGTCCGTCCTCCGTCGGAGAAACCTGGGCGATACCTGCTAGTCTACTCACCTGGCTTTGTCACTTAGCGAGAAGCACTTTTTCTGTCTGACCCGGGGTTTCTATGGAGGCCAATTGGTTGACATTAGTGAAAGAGAATTTGGGACCGTGTTTTTCCGATACACATTCCATAAGAACCTACAAATGCTTTCTGATAAAGAGTAAAACAAAGGCTTCTAGTGTTTACGACTTACTTCGTGTTTATCTTTTTATCTTTGATGAGTCCATGCGTGTTTGGAATTGAAAAAAGCGGTAACGATGCCTAAACCAACAAATGTCCAACGATTTTCCTTACACCAACTTTATCCAAAGTCATGGACAACATGTTGAGAAAGCAACTCCAGGAGAATTCGTGGTCCTTAGAGTTGCGTCCGTCGCCACATTGAGGACTCATGGATTGTATAAAAACTGCATTATCCGGTCGTCCGCAAATAATCATATTGATAAATCGCATTTGGTTCAGCTGGACTACTCCATGTAGTTTGATAGATCGCGGTTCAATGATCTACTGTCAATATTAACTTCATATTATTTTTATTGTCATTTGCCAAATGTCCACCTGGGTTGATAAATCTCTCTCAGGCAAAAATCTGGTAGATGAAATCGTACTGCAAAATCCCTGTTTTTCATCTGCCAGTTTCTATCAAACTCCTCAAATCATGACCATGTTTTCACGGATGACGAAGTTCACCGTTTATCTCCATCCTCATCATTTGCCGTGTCTCGTCGCGAGACGTTTTCCTCAGTCATTACCGATGATACTTTCTATCGATTTTTAAGCTGTTTCATACCGTTAACTGCTCCTCGAACCACCAAGTGGCTTGGTAGACACCAAATATCCATCTGAGTTGATGAATCTCTTTCCGGTGAGAATGGAGTAAACGATATCATGCAACAAGATCCCCACTTCCCATCTACCGATTCTAACCTGCTCCCCAAGTAGTGTTCACCAGCAAAAATTTCCCCTAATCATTCCAATTAGGATCGTTAATCGCTTTTCAAATCACCGAGTGGCCATGGAAATCTCAAGGAATTATCGGTTCAGTCCTCACGTCTAAACCTTCTTACTGGTAATTCCATCTAAAACTCTCGTTTTTATGCTGGCATTCTTGTGACCCTACACACATGCTTTCTTATCTCTTCGGTGTAGGATACTGAACAGATATTAATCCACCACACTCCCGAATACTTGATTCATAAAAGGGTTGGAATGGAGGGAATCTCCAAAGGTGCATTTAAGTTTTGGCAAAGTATTTAAAGTTGTGACTCACCTGTTCTCTACCCAGTTCTACGACCCACCTTCCACTCCACCGGTGCCAATAAGTTGATCTTAAACTAACGGATACTAGTCAAATTAAATTGCTGTTTTTTACCTGTATCGCCATAGAATCTTTCACGAATATCATGTAGTCGTGATATCACTTCACCATCTTCATTCTTCTCTGCACGTACCAGTGATAAGCTCTTCATTAGGAACTTGTTCCTACCATGTTGTTGTTGGGCCATCACTTATTATTCCTTGGTCCCGCATTTCTTTAAAGTTCATGTGTCCGCAGAGTGAGCTAACCGGTTTTGACACCAAATTCTTTCAATTCGTCATCCTTCTCCACTACTGTTTTACAGAATAGATTCTCTGTCGAGAAATGTATTCAAATGAATCTTGACAGCAACACACTTAAAGTTTTGGGCTATCAGGTGCTTAGGCCAACCTAGTTTGGACACTGTTCCACGGAATACTTGGATTGTCCTGGAAGCCATGATCACCTGAGAATCAAAGTAGCTAAAACGGTCCCCAGACAAAAGACGAATAGTCACCAAATTACTTGTCACGATCTAATTTCAGTTCCAAAGGTATGAAATGATTGTTTAGTAAACCAAAGATGTCGATCAGTAGTCGCTCGAACTTCATAGGAAACTGACCACAACAGTGCTCCTCGACCGAATACGATACCCACAATCACAATGAAACATCGTGGTTTACCGTCAATCCGCTTCAACTGCTTATAGGAATTCCTTGGTGGGTGCGGATTTATTAATATGCAACGAACGTTGTGACAGTTACGTAACCGGTGGGTTGAATATGTACTCTAAAAGGGGATAAATAATTGGTGACAATCAAGATCAAATCGGATTCATAGAGACAATGTTGAAAACCACAGGATGCAGTCGACAGCCTTTGATTATCAGGATCAGCTGACACAGCGTGCACGAGATCAAAACACCACGTTCCAAGCCATCAAAAGATAAAGGATGCTCAGCTATTAGTCTTTACTCAAACCCTGATCATACGTCAATGAATACATTGACCACCACTGAACTGATCTGGTGATCAAATGGTCCATGTGGTATTTCTACTCATGTGGCTTACTGTTTTCACTATTTTTGCACACTGTTGTCTTCAAGGGATCTGTGTATTTTTCCACAACTGACACCTTTTTCATGTAAAGTGGAAATGAACCATTTCCACGCTGGTATCCGGAGAATAAGCACAAATCATGAAAACTTGCTATAAAGCAAACAAATGTGACTTACTATTATTGCTGGAATGCATAGTCACATACTTCAGAGATGATATAACAGCAACGCGAAACAGCATATCTGTGAAAAGCACTGACGTTAAGATTTTTTCCCGGGTGACCACTAGTATAACTGAGGAAACGTGTAACCACACAATCAAATGGAACTTCAAATTTACCAGCAATGCAAAGCCGTATCCCCTACAGCTTCTGATTTCAAGCATGTGATGTTCATTTTCTGAACGTCCCTCCCAAAAACAAACAGATTTTTTCCTTTCCGACGATATGTACTCTAGAGGGGAACACTGTGTATCACAAACCTAAGAACCAATAAATTTACTAAAATTGGATTATCAGTGGCGCGACTCTAACATGCAGGAGTAAATCATGAATATATATATATATATAATGCACGGATGCCCATATTTAATTCCAATATAATTCACCATACTTGCATTCTCGCTCTTATATGGTGCTGATTTTGTGGACTTACAAGGAAAGTATGGTGGCCAGGTGTCAACCAACGGTCGTGCAGTCGGCTTTCGAGTGAAAACACACTAGAGTAGATAATTCAAGACTAACCTGACTTCAGTGATCTACAGTGATCGAGATGTTGTCAGAGGTTATTTGCGCGTTAACCACAAGTTTCGAACCAGTCACAACCCTATGAACTTGGGATTGCTTCTCTAATAGAATAACTAGTAAATAATTCCAGTAACTGATCATTTCCGGAGTTTCAGGGAACCACCTAGTTGATTGATTTTGTGCACATTCTGAGATACTATTTAGTATATCAGTATGTGGGTAATCGGACCAATTGAAATGCCCTTGTTTTGAGAAGTTTGGATTCGAAATCACAGGTGACATTTAGGAACACTCGTTTCATGAACAGGGAAGTTTCTCGAACACTTTCATTCACAGAAATCATGGTATGTAAATACTCAGGTAGCCTTTGCTGACTTCATTTTAAGTGAAACTGCAAAAACCATATGGATGTACCCATCACCGCGCTCACCGATAAACGATCCTATTTAGGGATTTTGCTTGTGTCATGGAGCTTATTCACCTTTTCAAAGGCATTCCACCACAATAAAATTATTTTGGGAAATGTAACTTTATTCGTTATGGACCAGTTATCTCACCCGACAAATCCCTCTGCAAGCTGTCACTTTAGCCGTTCGAACTATATATGCGGACCCAGTTCCCGTCTAACGAATAAAATGCGCAGAACCATAGCAAATGACGGATTCTGGTAGTGATATTGGTTATCGCGTAAAACTGACACGAGACGGGAGACTCGACGAGCTAATGGCTGGAGTTGACGAGCTGAATTGCACCTTGTCTCTAGAACCGCGTGACGCAAGATGGCGATGATATTATGTGCGCCGGTACGAGGTGGACTTAAACAAACAGACTTCAAACAACCAGTTGAATGAAGGAACTGAGGCTAACCTGAATTCATGACCCGTCGAACAGCCTGTTCAAAGTTTGCTTGACTGGTTGCGTACCTCCTTGGATGACTGAAGAGAGTCACAACATTTGTCCCATAGGATTTCTAAAATAGGCCAGTGTCTGACCGAAGAAGACTATCATACAGCACTGGTTGAATCGGGTCAAGATGTTGGAGAGTACGTTGAAGTGCAATTGTCCTAACTATACATCACTTGTTGTAACTAGAAAGAAAGATTCAAAAAAGAAAGATTGCCAATAGCTAGAGGGAGACCTGGCACCAGAATTGGATTCTCCTAGGGGGCGGTTATCATTCCCAAATAGACCTAGGTACATATCCCTTTTTATAAATAAGGTGCACCTAACCTCTAAGCTTGCAATGGCATTTTAGTGAGCTTGGTGTCTGTGAAGCCACTATATCATATTCGAGACTGAACACGAAACCTCAGGTGCTACCCCTACCAAATATTCATCAAACCTGTGATGGAAGACTACTCACTAAGCATTATTTGGGGAGAATATAAATGACATTTCATAACGCGGTTTTGAAATAATCTTGGTTGCTGTAGCCTAAAATTATTCACATATTTCTCAAAGCCCTAAGACTTAACTTTCTTTATTTTTTGATCACTTACAAGGTGAAATACGAAGCAATCATGAGATATTTCATAGTTATGTAAAATTGAATAAGTTATGTTCATGAAGCATTAGACTGTGGTTTTAATGCACAGCTGAATAATGCTTGAAATTCTAATGTATCCTGATTCTGATGCGACTTTAAAAATAAGTCAACAAATGTTGGTAATCATTTGATGATGGCCTAAATAACAGCAGAGACGGTATCTCGCCAAAAACAGAGGTCACAACACTCGTGCGCTGGTGCCACTACACATTTTCTCTGATTTCGGGCAAGTGTTGGCATCTATTCGGCTAACAATTTCCCAATCTATTGGTCTGGATGTGGTATTTTAACTACCCAGTCAAGTGAATAAACCCACTCCAACTCTGAACAACCGAATCTTCACCTAGCAGCTTCAGACTCGTTCTTAGTGCAGGAGGGGACAGCCTAGCAGAAGTTTCCTGCTTGGAAATGTTTTGTAACCAAACCATTCAGTATGGCGGAAGAAAGTTTTCAGAAAACAACAGAGTCATCTGTTACGAGAAATGCTTAAGGTCAATCAAATATGTTGATTTTTGTACAAGATCCATTTGAAGATGTGGTGACCTGGTTTACAATTCCTCTTTTGCAAAGAAAACATAAATTTTAAATGTTAAAATTCAACTTTTAACTTTCTCCTGAGTCTCATTTCCAAGAATGTGTTCCATAGCATGGCAATAGTTTCGTGGGAAGATGCTCATTTGCGTCACATTATCCACAGAAATCATTTCATTCTTATACAATTCACGTCGTCAGAGTGTAATTCAGCTACTTTTTTCATTCATTGAGTTTGCAGGTTGAATGAATTTTTTGTGAAAGTTGCTGAAAGCAATATATCAGCGTTATTGAAATCTACCTATATACTACCCTTTTAACTCACCAGATAGACCTTACGGCAAGCAACTACAATTACAACCAAAATGGTGGATGTCAGGTACTAACGGTAATTGAGGCAGATGACCAATGCAAAGCGCATATTCGAAATGTCGAGAGCCCCTGTGAGGTTTCTCTGATGTTTACAAGGAAGGACCACTCGAAGTATTCAAGCACTTACGACATCCATACCTGGGTCCGAGTAAAACTAGGATTAAAGATTTCCGCAATTTCAATCTCTTAAACTCCCTCGAACATTTTACTATGTGATCCACAGTGTTTTTCATCTTCACAACTTGATTCTCATGGTCATTTTGTTACACTCAGCTTCCTTACTCAACCGGCTAAATTCATGTCAGCTGTGCCACAATGGGGAAACCCTTGGTGGGCAACTTGCTAATAAACTTTATCCACCAACAAAATGCCATTTCAGTCCATTCTGAAATTAGTTTATTGAAGCAGTGTCAAAATATGTTGGGTCATTGAAATATGAGTATATTTTCGACATCAGTGTACCCTTACCAAAAGGAATAGACGGCAATCATAACTCCTCTTACAGTCAATCAGACTTTAATGAGTTTCTGCCATGGAGCATCAGATTCTGGCTAAAAGCACATTCTCATTATGCTTCATGTTTCTTATCGGATTTACTTCAAAATTATTTTCAAGTCAGATCAATGATCGCTGATATTTGAAACGATCTTTTGCTGACTGGATTCTCAAAAGTTGCTAGGTAGCAGGATCTATTTTGAAGTCATCACAGCACGTGAAATGTTGCCTGCTTCAGAAAGATGAGTGTCTATAGTTTCATTTTGTACAAAAAGCTTACAACGACACTGATCAACTTTCGCCATCAGTGCTGAGAGGGGTTGAGTTGCCATGCGGTGATTTCTGTCACCTTCGCGAACCATAAAATTCGTGAAATCAAGCTGGAACATAGTATCCGAAATCACTTGCCGCAGTCGAACTTGAGTTTTTTTTCTGAGAGGCCTATTGCCACGGATGATGGCTGTTCAGTGGATTTTATTTTATTTTGTTATTGCTTTAAATGGTTGAAACAGATATCCGTTTTGCAAGAGCCCCAGTGTAAGTTCAACTTCCACTGGGATCCAGCAATGAAATCTGGAAATCTATCCGGCCAACTAATTTTCTCAGTCCATTGGATCTTCTTGAGTTTTTATCCAAATCTTGCGGTTAATACGGCTGTACCCTATAAAGCAATGCATGATATTATTCGCCTGAGCAAAGTGATAATTAACAGAAATAGTTACCCAAAACAAGATCAGGTTACTGCGCTTGCGCGCTGGGAACACTGCTAATTTCCGTGGACTTCAGTATCCAAAGGATTACTTCTATCTGGCTAGCTGATCCTTCCGATCAGATTAAATGAAGGCCGTTTTGTTCTTTGTCTGGGAGTCACACCAGATGCTCCCAACTTGTTGTATTGAGTCGTTATCTATCAGCTTCTTGTTCTTACATAAATTAAAGGAAAAAGTTAAAATACACAGAACATTTGTTGTCTGATACATTTTCATTGCCACATCCATCCGAGTCATTGAGTAGAATTGACATCAATTGTAAACAGTTTCATTTTACCACATTTTACGAGGTTAAACTGGAGAGGATGAGGTGACATTTCAAAGCTCATCGTTCCTCCATATATTTGGTTAATTCCTCCAAACTCCATTTTCCATTCCTGCTAGTATCGAACTGTTTGAATGAACCCCCAATAACAGAGCGATTGTCTGATGGAAATTTACTGGCCTGCATCAATACGTCCAAAAAACCGAATCCTCCCTTATTCAAAATCCACGTAACTGAAGAGTGCTCCGGTGAAAAATTGGCTTTTTCTGAGTTTGAACTCAAACATCTATTTGTCATGTAAGTGAAATATAATTATCTATCGTACAAGTGAAAGTGGGGCTTGGCAATAGACTATTCATACGGAACGTCTCTTAATGTTCACAGAGTCTCCCCCAATCTCCTAATCAAGCAAATCATAATCACCTTTTTCCACTCCGCTGGTCGCGCTCTTTTCGCGTAAGCTGTCTTGGGGCAACTAGAGAGCGAGTCCACACAATGTGATCAAGCATTGTTCGCGTGAGCATTGACACGGAACAAACTTTAGTGCAGCTTAATTGTAGACTAAACATTGTTTATTCCCCGTTGACCTCGTTTATTTACATTCTCATGTAATAAAGGGTCAAGTCTTAGGAAATTAGGTACGTGATTACAAATGGAAAGGATTCACATCATAATTGACCTTTGTATCCGTTAAGAACAAACTGGACATATTTCATAAGGAAAATATTTCGCCTAATCAGGTGATATCAAGGGTCTTCATTATTGAAGTCGCTTTCAGCGTTGTCAATGAGCACAGAGTATTAGACTGCCGATAAATCACAATTTAACGCACTCATTCCAAAAGAGGATTTTTGATTTTCACGGGATCTAGGAACAAATGAAGACAATAGAGGAACCTACTCAGTTATAAAATTCCATTCTAAATTCCGACCTTCTTTTATTTGCAAACAAAATAATAATAAATTGCATATGGAAGGATAAAAAAGCGATTTAATCGCCATATTTCAAATGTCACACTGACTCTCGGCAAAAACATACCTAAGAGACATTCTCTGTAAAATCACGTTTGGGTTAACTGAGGACACTCTACACCGTCCGCTGAAGAAATACATCCTCACTCAAATTAGCTGTGGTCCCGAAGCGCCGTAACGTCAGTTTTGAGTAGTTCAAACACCCTCGTCACAGTTGCATTTTTACGTGACCATGTTCACCATTGCATGTGCGGCGATCATGAGCCGACTTCAGGATGGCATCTTTGAGAATCAAGTTAACCCGGAAGACCTGATCCGACAAATCTTGCCACTGTTGACCACAAAACAATTTTATATTTTATTTATACCTGCTTGAGCATAGTTGTTCAATGTTTTTAAGCCACAAATACCGCCAAAATAAGTTACAGAACAAAACGGAATTTTGTTTCAGACGGAATAACATTCTTGCTTGGAAAGACATGTCCTAGAAACCGTACAGCAAAATTCTTGTACAAAGACAATCTACAGGGAAGCGGTTTATACCTAGACCGAGTAGATGCGTGGGACTGACAAACAGTAAGATAAAAATGCAAAAAGTGTGAAATGTCAGAGAGGATTCCCTGTGCAAACGCAAGGATGCTGTCTTGTGTCTGCGAAGAGTGACAACATCCATTTTCCAGTAATACTGGGAAAGATGATAGGGAAACAATGAGGAATAATGGGTAATATGCACTGTCTTGCAAAAGTGAAAGTAAAAGACAGTGGCGAACCTTACTGCCGTAGTTTTCAGAATCAATATGATATGCGATAAACCATAAGTGATGTTCCAGGTAAAAAAACAACGCGCCCGCTCGCTGTCCCTTTTCCTTACACGCGCTTCTTGCACATTATGGGTAAATGACGCGCCCGTTACCAACTAGATCACCCGATTTCAGTCCAAGCAAACAATTAGGGAATCAGCTCGGGAGGTAAATGTACTAGAGATGGCAAGACAAAACTCAAGGGGAGTTGAAGACTACGTTGAAGGAGGAATGTGACCGGGTGTTACACGGTCGACAGCCAACATGACAACGGGTAGATGACGTCATATCATCAGAACATTGACCTAGTGTATTCTGATGGGTGACTTTTAAGAAGGGTCACACTGATCTGAATATCATAAATTGTTTCTTTTCTATGGAAGTAAATCAATACTGGAAAATGTTTTGAATATCTTGGCGGAAGCGAAACGCTTTTTTGCCAATAATAATATATGTGGCATGAATACAAAACGTTAATTTGCACTAACTATTTCACACTGAATAGTATGGCATTGTATCTGGATGAAAGGACCAAATTCCCTTGGAAGCGCACGGGTATTTTCGCAATGTTTGCCGCTCATCAGCTGGTTCGCACCTATTATCTCATTTGAATCGAATGGAGTGTTCATGGACGAAGAGTGCATTTTTAGAATCACAAGGCAGATGAGTACTGGGTACGCATACCTGATGAGCAGCAAAAACCTCAAAACCACTCGTGTTCTTCCGGGGAACTTCGTCCCGTCATCCGGACACCATGCCATATTACGAATTTCGAAAATTCATACTTGGGACCATGTGTTCTCGTTCTAAAGATTAGCCGTGTTAACCAACGAATCATCTTGGGATTCTAAAAATGAACTCTCCGTCCACGCAAGCTCCATACGATTCAAATGAGATAACATTTGTAACGATTTCACAAAGATAAGCTGAGGAGACTAGAAACGATTTTAAAATTTTGTTTAGAAAATTATAAAAAGACTGCGACATGAAGTGAAGTTTATATAAATTAAGCGCGTGTGCTGTTGCCCGCACAGAAAAGGACTCTTTCTGTGAACAAATTTTCGAAATAGGCTCATGTTCAGTAGAAGCATTCTACAATTGAGATCATCCTACAAATCCTGATTTCTATATGAATGCGGGAAGTGGGATATCGAATTTGTATAAGATTGACCATCTCGCTATCTGTCAAAACGACTCAGTTAGCGGTCCATCACATCTCCGGATGTACAAGTCATCAGCCCGTTGCTTCTCTCTTGTTCATCCTTACATCTATGATTGTTGTCCTCTTTTTCATTATGCCTACAATCCGTCAGAGAGTCTGCCCAGTGATATCTGTAGTTATAAACTAAGATGTGTCTGTTCGCTTGCTTTGGAGGATCAGCTGGTCTCAGTATCAGGGGTATCGTATCAAAAATCATGAGTTCTAAAACAGCACGATCAACTTGAGAAGAATATCTTAGTGTGATTTGCAAACCGCTGAACAGAGGCCCGAAAAGTCGTGCAACAAATGAAGTGCTTTGATGCATACACTGTTGGATGGGGTTAAGTTGCAGGTATGGTTGTTTGTGATGCATGGAAATGTTTTCCTTAGTACACGATTTGAGTTTCGTGTCTTGAATGAGGTACATCATAGTATCGGACAATGAAATGACTTTGATACAGCTGCTGTCATTGAAGTTCATTCACTATTTTTGTTAAATGTGACCTCGATTTTTAGGCTGAAATGCTCAGAGCAAAAAAACCTAGGAACTACCAAGGTATAGAAATATAAACAAATTGTACAACAAAATCAAATCAATCATTCTCTGGTGAATTCAAAATTTTTCCATCGAAGAGTTCGATGAAAATAATTTTTCGAGTTAATATTTTTTGAATTTTTTTCCTATGAGAGAGTATCGAGTGACATTCGCCCGTATGAGGAGGGTTCCCTGTTATATATATATATATACGAATTCAAAAAGGTTTTTAGAGACTACCTTCAAATTCGCCGAAATATGGAAGTTCCAGCTTGCACCAACTTGAGTGTAAGATTTCAGGTTATTCAGGGGTGTTTCGCTGATTGCTTTTGTGGTCATCGAGATAGTGAGGAATTGATCCACTAAAACTAGATTTTCCTGATATATACTTAAAGAAGATCAAAGTACAAATACAAACTCACTAGTTAGTACTTAAAACTACAAATCTTGTCTCATGTTTTACTGTAAGCAGATGCAAACACTGTCAGATATTTCATCGAAAAAAGCCCACAAATATACTTCCTAGAGACAGAATATCCGGCCCACCGAAATGCGATTTTTACGCATCCCATTAAACAAAAGTGTTTGATGGTTTCTCAGGATAACGATCCATGGAATGGTTTGGAGCTATGTACAAATATATTTACGTAAAGTGGTCTGGTTATTTGCTATTCGTTTTCGAACTTGTGGATATATGCACAACTTCAAAATACCTTTTGAACAGTTACCTCCTAATCACACGGATTTAAGCCTTAATGAAAACATATTTCCTGTTCTGAAGTGAGACTTCAATAGCCTGCTTGTTCATTGTCCAGTGTTCTTAAAATCGGAATATACAATGAAGCCTGGGATTAAAAACTATTTCATTACAAAACTGAAGGAATCTATGCCAAAGAGATGGTGGTAGATCCTGAAGAATGAAGGCAAACCAAAAGATTAGGAATCACTTTGAACGGTATGTTTCTATCTATAACTAGATTGCTCACATGTGAGCTAACACATTCAAATTCAAGTGTTTCATAAAGTGGACATTTGACTGTGTCCATGATGCGAGTTGTTGATCTTGATCGGAAGGAGAAGGCAAAACACGCGGTCCTCTCCATTTAGTTCATGAGATAAGGAAACGGGACACAAGTTTTGAGATGCAAGCGTTTCGTTTACTCTTGTCCGTCGCGCAAGTGAGACATTTCAGTTTATATGTCATACACCGAGAACAATTATACAATGGAATGAGCAAGACTGAAAGCTATTCCAGTGCGTTTCGCAGGATATCGGAGAGGTCTGCTCAATTAGTGCCAAGGAAAACAAACATTTTTTGTCAGTTTTAGCTTACGGAGTGGCGGCTGATGCGCCGCCTTGCTGAACGCTAACAGCTTCGATTTGGGACTGCGCCATTTCACTATGAAAGATTAAGTCAGGGAAACTTTGTGAGCTGATGCATTTAGGAGTATTTTATCAAAGAAACCGGGGATTTGACGTCATTCTCTGCGACCGCATTGGGTTCCGTCATTGATTTTATCAACTATTTGGGCGTGTGCTGTGACACTCCTTGAGCTAAGCAGCGATCCGTTCTGCCAGAGTATTCGTCACCGCAGATTCAAGTGAATTGATGGACAACTAGTGAGACATTTGGAACGGAAGACTATCTGAGCGAATTATGAAGCTTATCTCTTGAGTAAGTGTATCGCATTTGCCATTCATGTCACATTTTTTGTAAATAAACCCTGTTTGTCTCTGAGAACACCAATCAATCCAAAGGAATTCGTGATTCCCACAAATGAGTTGCGAATAAACAACGGTATATGTGCACGAGCTAACGTTCAATGCGTGAGAGGCAGGTCTTCGGATCTGCCAAACTGTGAGACACGACAGGGAGTTGAAGCATGTGTCAAACCTGCCAAACCGATCGTCAGTAATAATTTCCCGCTGTCGAAAATGGACAAGGTGAGCTAATCTGCAGAACTGATCACACCAAGTGGCGCTTGAGGAGTATCTGGGTGGCACATTGGTGAAATATGTAACGGATTTAAAAAAACAGTGTGCTACTCCTGTAAAGTTCTCATTGAAAAACAACATCGAATTTTCTTACGCTTCCGATGTTGTACTCATTCCTTTTATTGCACTAATGGACAAATATTGTTTACTGCTTGCCATGTGAATTGTTTTGTTCTTTTGTAGTATTTTTCGATTGAATGTTTGGTCTAGATCTTGGTTATGGGGACCCAGAAGGAATCTGTTTTAGGACTGACCATTGTAAATGCGGTTAATCAGATTCAGAATCTACTATGTGTTTGGAATTCGGTTTCTGAGCGATGCCCAAACTTGCAGTTAATCAACTCTTGTCTCTTTGGATATCAACACGTAAACATCCAATAATTTTTGGTTTTTACAAATTGTGCAATGAACTGATTGTGATCTGGTTCTGGTTGAAATCTCAGCTGGTTGAAACCCTGTATGTGACGAAGAATAGGTACGACTGGTGAGACCTAGCAAGAGAGAAACTCAATTCTGGTGCTTCTGAGTGCAGGGTTGATAGGATGACCTGAGGTTTGTGGGTGAAAAGTGAAGTCCAAGGGACAGTCGACCATGCGAAATAAGATAACATTTTGGAAAAGTGATTAACGTGAATGAGAAAAAAATAATGTGAAAGTCCTCAAGTAAATGGATGAATGGGCAAGCGCTACACTTCATGACCGAGAACAATCGCCTCCAAATATATCTAAATACAGATTGGTTGAACTCGATAGATCCCACTTTGTAAATGTTGTGCTGTTTGGAAGGAATGTTTGCAACCCATCAGAATTCAAATTTCACGTGATCAATACAATATATTTTGAAGCAGTGTTGTGTGGTATTGCTACCTCTTGGTTCGAATGCTGTTATCTATTCTCATTTTCTTTTGCTCATCGTCCATATTTTCTTGCACATACACTCGATTCCATTGACCGCGTACTATACCGGACACAACATAGCGAATATTCCTTTCTGTGGGAGATTGATCTGATTCTGAGGTAATAAGTCAGCTCCCGGAAGTATCTAGAAGAAAACTCCCCACGGATTCACTACCAATGTGACAGTTGCATCGGAGCAGTCTGTTGGGTATTCACAGATATCTCAATATATGAGTTTGATATCGACCAAGTTTAAGTGATTCTTTGCTGGAACAACGTTTGCAACATTATGCTCATCAGCTTGCATGGGGATTTATGTCACTCAATTTGGTTAGCCCTTTGGATGATCTGACCTTTGAAAATCGTGTGAAAGAATGAATAAATCTCAGTGGAAGTGCTTTTGACCAGAAATTAGCTTCATGGTGCTGGATAATTCGCAACGAATTAACTGATTCAAGGTAAAACTTGGGATGTGTTTACCAACAGGTGTCATAGAGTGTGCCTTGTCCGGTTGTAAATGGAATCACTCGTAAAGCTCTATGTGACTGCTTAACGATCGACTAGCGAGCCTCAGTTTCAACCGTTTATCTTAGTGAGTCCACTAGTTTGCCAATCTTATATCCTCTTGTTGTGAAAGTGTCATTTTTGTATCAATTCAGGTAGCTCGGGCTGTCAAATGGGGACACAGATGTTTTATCATGAGTATCCACTATCAAAACGAATTCATCCTCACCATGGGACGAAGACTTTACTTCGATTACAACTTACATGGGC